>CM063506.1:17580181-17625181 GCA_032207245.1 Pardosa pseudoannulata
TATATATATATTATATAATAAAATAATATATAATAATTATAGAATATATACAGTATTAATTATTATTAAATATAAAATATATATATTATATATATATATACAGATATATATATATATATATATATATATATATATATATATATATATATATATATATACAGAGAAAGAGAGAGACGAGACAGCAAAATTAGAATTACAGATTTAATAGTGATAAAACCTCTTAAACCGGTTAAAAAATTCTATCTCAGGAAGATAAAACTGTTAGCGACGCTGTATCAATAAAATTACGTCAGTTACGAAATAAGAAATGAGGAAGATGCCCAAAAAGAAAATCCAAACGGCAAAAAAAGATAAGAGCAAGACCATACCAACTGACCTCGCAGATCAATATCCATTAATCTTAGGGATAATCGGCATTCCCTTCTGAGAATTTATTCTTCCAGCCATTCGCCAAATCTATATTTCCGAAATGTTTTTTTCATCGTTTGAAAATGCACATACTATACGTATGCTATACACATACGTTTCAAGAGTGTAATTCCAAACTCTAAAGAGTTAAGTAATAAGAATAATATTTAGCTGATAAATTAATTGATTTTATTCTTTCCAATAACAGTTGGGCTGAAAAGTTCGGAGGCTAACATAGAAAAAAAATTGTTTTTGATAAAATTTGATTTTGTTATGGAATATTGTTGTCTTCAAGGTTGTCTTCAAGGTTGTCAAGGTTACTGTTGTCTTCAACGTTGTCTACAATCAATACAACGATTATAGTGGTCATACAATTTTTCGATACTATTTTTATAGTACAATTTACCTTTAGTCTCAAAATAGGCCTCAATTTCGGCGATTACGTCTTCATCGGCGCTAAATTTCTTTCCAGCAAGCATTCTCTTGAGGTCTGAGAACAGAAAAATCGCTGGGGGCAAGATCTGCAGAATACAGTGATGCGGAAGCAATTCGAAGCCCAATTAATATAACTTTGCCATCGTTTTCATTGACTTGTGACACGGTGCATTGTCTTGATGGAACAGCCCTTTCTTCTTCTTCAAATGGGGCCGTTTTCCCGCAATTTCGTCCTTCAAACACTCCCATAATGCTATATAATAGTCGCTGTTGATGGTTTTTCCCTTTTCAAGATATTCTATGAATATTATACGATGCGCATCCCAAATTACTGATTCCATATCATTGTCAGCCGATTGTTGCGTCTTTCCACGCTTTGCTCATTTTGCCTCGTTTAAACTTACCAATCATTTCAGGTCAAATATTCAAATATTCGTTCATATCAGGTCTAATATTCAAATAGCTTGACTAATTTGTTTCAAAAGACCATTTATGTATTAACTTCAAAATATTCTAAATATGTACCATAAAATATTTTCCGTTAGATGCTATTAACACATTTTTATGTATTGCAGTATGAAGTGAAATCAATTTATATGTTACTAGCTGAATCATATATACTCATACACGATGCTGGAGAATACGTATAGACGCATTAATAACTGTCAATTCTCGGCTTAATTGCTTAAGGAAAATTGCATAACTAAATATGTAACAAAAGTGATTGTCACGTGATCTGGAATAGGAATATTTGTAATACCAATAATGTCACCAGGCTCAAAATTTTGCGATACATTGCAGAATTTGGCGATAAAATTTAGTCGCCAAATTTCCATTCCTGTCAATGATATCAATATGCTGTAAAAGTAAAGGAATAAAAAATGACTTTTTGTATACGGATGTCTGTTTATGTTATTAACCCTCTGACTGCTCAATTTATAAACCAAGATCTCCTTAAAAATTGTAAAAATCCTTAATCTCCTTAAAAATTCTTTTTTGTTGCATAGTTTAAGTATATATATATATATATATATATATATATATAATATATATATATATATATATATATATATATATATATATATATATATATGTATATATATATATATATATATATATATATATATATATATATATATAAATTAGAGAATTGAAATACTAATTTTTTTTTCTATAAAAGATTTATATTGACTTTCATCATGGGAGAATAAGCTTTCAGAAAAACTAATTTCAGGTGTTATCAGATAAAACTTTTTTCAATAAATTCCAACTGAAATACAGTTAATTTCTATTTATAACATACTATCTGTAATTTCATTATCTATTATAACTATATTTCTAGTCATATAATTCTATTTATTACCTAATTAAATGTCTAATACTGTATATAATTTATTCCACTGGTTAAACGGTGAAAAGGCAGAATGTGCTTCTTAATAAGGAAAAAAAACATATTCCCGTAAAAACCGCGGGATGAGCAAATTTTGCTAATTTTTAATTGCACGTGGAAATCCATCAGGGGTTAATCTATTTTATTTAAAGACAGAAATGATTAAATCCACTTCTCTATAAGTATATAAAAAAGATTTGGAGGTGCAGGGGGGCTTTGTCTCCCACCCAGACACATAGAACCGAGTATATAACACGGCATTCTGCATTTCTCACCCTGCCCCAAGATTTTATTTTCATTCACTCTGCTTATAAAAGATGGTTTTTAATTGGCTATGCTTTTTTGAACAAAGTTAATAGCTTAAGTAATGACAGAAATTCCTTTACTCGATTTCACAACGTCACCCATTCTCATCACAGTTCTCGGAATGATGGTGAACTTAATGATATCGTTCATATATTTATGTGTGTGAGTATATATATGAGTGTGCGTGGGTGTGGACTTATACGTACTGAAACCTGGAGTTTTTTTTATAACAGATATCGGAAAAGAATAAAAAATTGATAAAAGTATAGGTATGTATAAACTATTTCGTAATAATTAATAATTAAGACCACTTAAAAAGTGGGACTTTAATACTTACTAATTAAGCCCACTAAAAAGTGGATGCTTAATAATATTTTTCAGTCGGGTCTGTAAACGACATTCAGTTTTTGAAAGATTATAACAACACTTATTGCTTCACGCCTATTTCGAATGGGAGTGAACACCCATGCCAGTAGCGAGATTTGAAATCATCAACCACAGTGTCCAAGGCCTAATATATTTAGGAGACACTTGTATTTATATCTTAAAATATTGCTTAAAATTAAAAATATAATCAATTTTTAATACCATCTTTACAGGACAGTTTAATTTTCAAGGAATTTTCTTTTTTTGATATTTTTAAAGAATCTAAAGAACTCGACATTTGGACTTGTTACTTCGTGTTTGAAAATGCTTCTGTATCTGTAATCGTGTCTCTGATGCCGACATGGAAAATGTGTAATCTTTCAATTTACATTTACTCTTGGTATGCAATTGCCCCTTTGATAAGACCAGAGATGGAACTGGTCTTTTCGGAATAAAGAATTTGTGTCTTACCTTCCAATGCCAAATTGTTCAGGACATCTCACACAACCATAATATGCTTCTTAGCTGAAGAAGTTTCTTATTTTGGCACCCTGAGCAACTTTTTATGAACTTATATGTTACAATAACAAGTAACATTCGCTTTTTAAATTTCTCAAATTTAAAGCAACTAACCATTTACCTTATCAGTGAATGGATATTTCGTATATATTTTTTACATAATTCTTCACTTTTAGTATCCTTTGTCTTACGAAAATCTTCCTGATATTTGTGAATCGAACTTCCGTTCATTGCGAGTTTATCTGAGTTATTCTGAAAACATTACGTCGTTCTCTTGAAAAAGAGATTTTATTCAGCATTTATTTTAAAGCATGTTAAAACATTTTAGTGAAACTGCAGTCAACGTCGTTAAACTTGCAAACATTATTAGTTTTTTCTGGAAGATTAGGCCAAAGAATGGCCAAATACTTAGGGCGCTGACTTTTGGTATCGGAGTTCGTTGGTTTAAATCCCACTGTGGCATGGATTTTCGTAGCCGTTTGAAATCGGTTTTAAGCGGTAGGTCCCGGTCTCATTACCATTCGTGTTTCAAAAAAAATAGATCGAACCTAACAAAACAAAATTTTGGGATGATGAGCAGCGGGGTTTAAGAAAAGAAAGAAAGGGTCACACGTAGCAAATTTTAATTTAAGCTTTAATTTTAATAAGTGTGTAAGGAAAGCCAATATCAGTGACACATATTCCTGCTTACTTTTTGATGGCTAGGAAAGTTAAGATTAAGAAAACTAGAACGTGGATTTTAAATTTTAAGAACAATAACTTTTAATTTATTACAGACACATATGTATACGTGTGTATGTATTTCATATTTAACAATTAAGAGTTTAGACAGAAGGTTTGAACGAGCATTCTGTGAATTATCTTATAGTCAATAGTTATATAAGCTTTCAACAGATAATGAGAAATGCATAAAACTCTTTTTGCGCATTTAAGCTCAATAGTGGAATAACTTAATTATATTGTCTAACCGGTAAGTGGACTAGACAATTTAATGCACTCTGCTAATAGGATCTAACACAACAATTATTTAATCATATGATGCAATAAAGAACACACCAGAAATGTCATTACACTCCAGTTATTTCAATTTTAGCATATTAGGATACATGAAAGCATTCGATAAATATTCCGACAGAAATTACATCATGACAGTAATCCAGTGAAGGTTTGAACGAGCATTCTGTGAATTATCTTATAGTCAATAGTTATATAAGCTTTCAACAGATAATGAGAAATGCATAAAACTATTTTTGCACATTGTTCTTTGCGCATTTAAGCTCAATAGTGGAATAACTTAATTATATTGTCTAACCGGTAAGTGGACTAGACAATTTAATGCACTCTGCTAATAGGATCTAACACAACAATTATTTAATCATATGATGCAATAAAGAATATATCAGAAATGTCATTACACTCCAGTTATTTCAATTTTAACATATTAGGATACATGAAAGCATTCGATAAATATTCCGACAGAAATTACATCATGACAGTAATCCAGTGACCTTCATTGACTTGGCGATATTTCCATAATTTTAAGCTTCGTGCTCTACCAAATTCAAGACAGTGTCATAAATATTAAAATGCACCACCTAATAGTTTCTTTAATCTGCCATTTTTTTACCTGTAAATAAGCCCTTTTTCATTCAGTAACCGATTTTAAATCCAATTCAATTATATCTACATTCAAAACAGCAATTAAATTTTAAAAAATTATTAATTTAAGTTCATTTTTATTTGCAGATAAGAGAAATGGCATGTTTGCATCTTGTTGGATTGTTCTCCTGTTTTTTACCATTGGTTTCAGATTGTATATGAAGGAGTTTTTATTTACTAATTATAAGTAAAAAAAAGTATTGTAATCGCGAAGTAATTTAATGTTTATATTTTAAAAGAAATATTTATGTTGACTATACCTGAATCATTTTTGGGAACTACTTTGATATACCCCCCAAATCGGAAATTTGGCGACTTTTTTTTCTCGCCAAGCAAAATACCTGTTTTTGGCTCCTTTTTTTTCTCTGATTCTCTGAGATGGATTCTCGCTAAATACAAATAATGAATACATAAAAAATACGGAATCATTAAATACAAAAAAAAGAATGCTTAAAACATACAATAAATACATAAAAATACAAATAAATGACATATTATATGCAATTTACACAAAATTTTAACAAATACAATTGAAAATACGTGTCGGCAATCTAATAAAAAGAATTATTTATACAGAAATTTTGAATTCCTCCCAATTTACCCCAGCAGCAATTTCAATAAATTTATTGAAACAATCAACATTAGCCGCTAAACATGATTTAAGAAACAAATTGAAAGATAAAAGATAAAAATTATTACTAGAAAACAAATATAATTGGAAAATACAACCAGATTTGCAGCAAAATACAGCAAGTCAGAAATCCGATTGATCACTTCACAAAGAAATGGCGAATGAATGAAATGGCGGTAAAACGTATATGAAATCCAAAAATTGTTGCCACAAAACTGAAAAAAACTCAAAAAATGGTACAAAATACAAGAAAATACTAAATTTGGCAACAGCAAAAACCTAAAAGCTGAAAAAAACCTAAATTGGCAACACTAAAATAAGAAACAGCAACCCTAAAAAGTCCGTACAGAGTGCCAGATTTAAAGCGTAATTTTTTGGGTGGTATTTCAAAGTTGTACCCATATTTGATTAGTTTCGTCTATATATCTTTATGTGTGTAAAAGGAAACTTTATCTTAAAAACTTAAAAAATTCATTTTAATTATCTGTGATTGTAGTTTGACTGGTTTCGACTCAACGTATTTACCTATATAAATGGAATTCTGGAAGAAATTGTGTATTTAAGACATTTTAACATTTGATTATAAGCCTTCATTTTTTTTCAACCGTAATCTCTAAAACGAAAAATTTCAATAACACGTATAGTAACTTTCCAAACATAATTCATAAATGATTTGCAGTTGAAAGCTGATTCTTTTTTATTTAAGACTGTTATAACACCCAGTTTTTTATCTATACTTTTATTGCAATCCTCATGCTATGTAACAAATATTCTCAATAAAACATATAATAATGCTACTGATCTCCGCTAAATGGCTGTACTTACGTGGGTTGGAACTTTAAAAGTGGTAACACTGCTGTAAAAACGCTACGTAACAAAACCAAAGAATATCGCGTATACCACACTTGAGCTACATACCTACCTTACCTCTCAGCAAAAAGAATCGTCCTTCCTACGTCATGCGCATGTGGAGTGGCGCAAAGAACTGAGCCTTGTATTAGCTTGCGGTTTAAAGGCCCTTCCACACTATGGTCCACTACAATCCATCACCACCGTCTGGAGTGAGTATGGTTTATCGTGTCGATGGTAGCAGACGATAAAATAGCTTTGGAGGACGATGGCTTCCGAGGCGGTTTTTCTCCAAAGATGAAAGGCAACAAAAGTCTATAGTATACCCTATGGATGAATCAACGTGTTTGGCTCATTTAGTGGGATAGCGAGTGGAATCGAAAAGGGAACCATCGTTCGAGGTCACCATCAGGAACTGGTGAACAATTGGCCATAGTGTGGAGGCTACATGAAGTGTTGTCAGGAGGTTTTCAAAACAAGAACAACGAAGTTGGATAAAAATTCAATGTGTCAGAGGTCGTACAACAGGACAGTGTCATCTAGGGCTTTACCATCCACCTTACTCTCCAAGTCTAAGCCCTTGTGACTTTGTCTTAATTCCTAAGATGAAGGAACCACTTCGTGGCATTCGCTTCAGAACTGTTCCAGAGATTCTTATGTCAATAGACCGGTGCATTCGAACTATCAACAGAACAGGCGTTACTATAGGTGTTCTGCGACTTCCACATCGTTGGAAACGGATTATACACAATGCGTTCGTCTATATTGAAGGACAGTAAAACATGATGACATGAATCACTTTTGTATTCCATGTAAATTTGTATTAGCTTGCGGTCTAAAGTGTAGTCAGGATGTTTTCAAAACAAGAACAACGAAGTTGGATAAAAATTTAATGTGTCAGAGGTCGTACCACAGCACAGTGTCTTCTAGGGCTTTACCATCCACCTCACTCTCCAAGTCTAAGCCCTTGTGACTTTGTCTTAACGCCTAAGATGAAGGAACCACTTCGTGGCATTCGCTTCAGAACTGTTCCAGAGATTCTTGCGTCAATAGACCGGGCATTCGAACTATCAATAGAACAGGCGCTACTACAGGTGTTCTGCGACTTCCACAGCGTTGGAAACGGGGTTATACACAATGCTTTCCACTATATTGAAGGACTGTAAAACATGTCGACATGAATCACTTTTATATTCCATGTAAATAAATAGTTGCCACTATTAACCCTCTAAGCGTTAAGCACTTAATTTTCTCCCCAGCCGATGATGTTTTCAAACGCTTGTGCGCGTGTTATGAGGTGATTTAGATATATAAAAAATCTTTTAATTAAATGGTTATAATAGTTGTACTTGTAATAAAACTGTGGAATCTAAATCTTACTAATATATATTACATCATATATCATTATAATAATGGTGAGTAATCTTAATAAATCAAAGAGTTAAGAAATCAAATACAGTAAATAAATAAAATAAACTAAAAAAGAATCAATTGTGATCTTACTTTGTAACATTTTCCATCAGAATGGTGTTCAATACTGTCCTGAACTCGACCACTTTCCCATAAGCTTCCAGAATTGCTCACACTTCTTCGCATGGAATTACTTCTAAGTTAAACGTCATACGACGGAGTATACCAGATGACCCTACATTTAAAACGCATATTATATTGAATGGCTTCTCATTTGTCTTCTTTAACATGTTTATAGTTGCATTCATGGAATTATGCATAGGGCTAGCCATGTAACCCTTTACGGATACCATTCTTTATTCTTTGAATGCCTGAATGAAGAGCTTATGTTGGATCTCCCATTTCTCTTCTTTGGCAGCTGTAACGCCTAAGAGGGTTAAAATTCCAACCATCGTACTATGCTCTATTCAATGATGGATTTATAATCATAATATCATTATTAATATTTTTAAACGGGGATATTTAGAAGTTCTGTAACTGCCTACTTTATTAAAGAATTGGAGGATCGTTTCTCACTTTAAAGTAAAATAAGTTTAAATGAAATATAGCAAAATTTATGTATAATTCAATAGGCTTACAAAAAAGTCATACGGTAGCCACAGACACTTTTCCCTGTCTCTTTGAAATTCGTATTATATTTTTTTAAAAAATACACTCAAAATAGTATTTGCAATGATTAAAAAATACCAAGAACATGAAAATTGAGCTTTTTTTTCCTGTGAGATAAAGGAACATATTCCACCCACGCATCTGAAACCATCATGAGATATGCGCATATTTTAAAAAAGGCGAGTATGTTTAGAAAATATGGAACATCACTTCCCACGTTAAGTTTGCATATAAAATATTCGGAGTCACAAGATTATTCGGTAAATATATGTGTAGGATAAGCGCAAAAGTGTAACAAAACAAAACAAATACTTTTATAGATGATTCTACAAAATACAGTAGAGGAGGGATTGAAATTTCAATCAATTTCCGTCTAGCTGTCCACCCTGGATTAGATAAGAATAGAATGTCCTTAAAAATATAGTCACTGCTAATTTAGCAACCATTCCGGCTATCAAAGTTATCTTACACAACTGTGTACATTAGTTTTCAAATCTAATAATTACCTACCTAATTGCCACAGCCATATGTTACAATGACTGCAAATAAAAATTGAATAGACTACAACAGTCATTTGGTGGAAACAACAACAAACTAAGTAAATGAACTAACAGCCATTTTTTTAAAACAATTACAAACTTAAGTAAAAGTGAATAGACTGCAACAGTCATTACTTGGAAACAACTGCAAACTGAGAATTGATAAAAACAGTTGTGTAATGTATTTAAAATAAATTACCCGTTTGGTGAAAGGGTATGTTAGGAAAGTGCCGTGTTCAATAACCTGAAAGGTGCAAACATAAATGAAGAAGTCCGAACGATGTCCAAATGGTTAATCATTGATCTTAGAGACCCACCGTAGCCCGTATATTCGCAGCCTTTCGGAATCCACTCTAAGCGGTAGGTCCTGGTCTCATCAGCACTCGTGTTGAAATACAATGTCAACCGTAGTGCTCCAAGCCAAACCTTAAATCGACAACTTTTCAACATGACAGTGAAAGGGGTGAATGGTTTAATGCACTTTATTAGTATATTGTACAGAGTAAGATAAACTGTTCTAGACAAATAAAAGAAAAAAAAACTAAAAATAATAAAATGAAAAGTCAGTAACAAAAAACAGATTAAAAATTATTTAAATTATCAAAATTTTGGTTATTGTCTGGTGATGTATCTATCATGAAAGTGTTTTTTCTTTTTTAAAAAGTATAAGGCATTATCTCAAGTTACAGAAGGTTTAATACTGTGAAATGACGAGAACTATTGCGTAAGTACTGAATAATCTGAAATAATTGATTGTTAAATACTATTTAACGTAAGTAAAAATCAATATCCAGTTTTGTTTCTAAATAAATTCTAAACATAAAACGAAAAAAATTAAAGCAATTGACTAGCTTGCTTTGCAATGACTCTTTTAGAAGCTATGACACAGCTTAAAACAGTAAAACACCAATCGGAAAATAGTCTCAATTTTTTAAGAATCACTCGCCTACAGAATGTAAAACGTGTAAATTACTGATGTTTTCCTTTCGTGTTAAAACAATGTAGCAAGATTACAAAATGCAAATCTCTACATGCATTAATACATTACTGTACAAGTTGAATCCAAATGCATGAATAAAATACTGCTTTCCACCTCTTTGCGACGATAGTCAGTTATCCATGCATAGAGAAAATGTAAAGATAGTTAACCCAAAAGTACTCATCATGCTTCTACTCACATAAATGCCTCTACATCAAACAACTTTACACCCAAAGTCAAACAGAAACATCAACTTGAAGTAGTTATTTAAAACTAAAAGTAATTTAACTGCCCTTTATGGAAGAAAAGTCTTACGAAACGCTCTTAACGGTTCATCACTTCCGATAAAGGATCTTTTTAGTTGCCAAATTCTGGACTCTGACGAATTCTTGGTCGTTTGAAAAGTTTTTAAAGAAATAATGAAGAAGTATTCGTATATCGCCAAAATTTATAGTGACTGAAACTTAGAATTTGTTTAACATACTGTTCTTTCTCGATATATGCTTGGAATATATATCGAGAAAAGTAAGGCTTGTTGGTTTATTCATATTGGCTGTTAGGAAATTAAATAAAATTATTTACCTTAGTTTAAATCTAAACATTTTTTAATATCTAAATAAAATTGATAAGTCACTCTTGATAGCTTTACGAAACTTAATGATTAAGAGCCTTTGAATTGAGACATCTAATTTAAATTCCGTGTATCAACAATTCTTCATTAGAAAGATTGTTGGTTATAATTTTACTAGTTATAACTACTTTATGATCCAAATTGTTAATGTAAACCTATAATTTAGAACTCAGTTTATTCAAAGATATTTTTAATAAAAAGGATTCTTAGACGGTAAAGCTTTAAGAAATTTGATTATTATAAATCATCCGTTAAAGTTGTGTAATTTAAGTTAAAAACCTCAGTAATATTTCGTTAGATATCATTTTATCTATATTTAATCAGTTTTAAACAATTTTTAAAGCTAGAGCATTATTAGGCTAGAGCGTTACCCAGTAGCTCTGAGGTAAAGCTTCGGTCTCCCGCGACATAAGAATAAGGTTCGATCCCTCGGCTGGGCAAGGTTGACTCAGCCTTAAATTTCTTCAGTTGGTGGATGAACTGAGGACCAACAAGGCTTGGAAATTACACACTGGGGGTTCCTCGTAAGGCTGACCACCTAACCGGAATATATGCTTCGCACCCCAGGGTCCTTGGTCTCGGAAACGGAGATTGGCACCGTATGCCCTAATCCTCTAGGGGCTGTTGCGCTGAGGAGTTGAGTTTAATTTAGTTAAAGCGTTATTAAAAACATTAAAACATTCATTATTAAAAGACTAGAACATTTCATGTCATAAAGAATAGGGAAAGAACTAATTTAATGAAAATTTTAAGTCTCAAAACTTTACGTTTATATAAAAAAAATCACTTTTATCATTTATGGGTATAGCCGAATCATTAGAGGGTTGATTCTCCAATTCAAGCCGAAATAAAAAAGGTCTCAATTTTTAAGTTACCTTTATTACAGATTGTATGATGCGTAAATTAATGATGTTTTCGTCTTGCGTTTAAACATCAAAACATGAATAGAAAATGCAAATGTCTACATGCGCTAATACGTTATTCTACAAGATGAATCAAAATGCATTGATAAAACACTACTTACCTCCTCTTTGTGACAATATTCAATCACTTGTGCTAGACGAAAGTGTTAAGATAGTTTACCTAAACCTACTCCTCACGCCTCAACTTGTATGAAAGTATTAAATAATTTTGTTTTCAAAGTAAAACAGAAGTATCAACTTGAAATAGTTTTTTAAAACATAAAGGAAAATTTTACTGAGAAATATCTTAGGAAATGGTCTTTCAGTTCATCACTCTCCAATAAAAGATGTTTTTAGTTGATAAGAAGTCCAAGGTTTGATAACTTCTGGTTCGTTTGAAAAGTTTTTAAAGAAGTAACGAAGTTTTAAAATTACCCTCAGAAATTATTGCTACTAAAACTTGAAATTAATATACTTTTCTTGCTGAATATATTTTAAGACATTTTTCTTTTGCTGTTAAAGTAAATTAAACAAAATTTAGAATTAAGTTCTTTAATGATATTTTTAATAAAATTGATATGACAATTTTGATAGCTTTGAGAAACTTCATGATTAGGACTCGTTGCTTTGAAACTTGTTATTTAAGTCCAAAATATCAACAATTATTCATTGGATAAATTCCTATCCATAATTATATTGGTTATAACTATTTTGTAATCCAAATTGTTAGTGTAAACCTACAATTTAGAACTCAGTTCATTAAAAATATTTTTAATAAAAGTGATTATTAGTCTTGATTGCTTTGAGAAACTAAATTATTATAAACCACTAGTTAAAAGTTTGTAATTTAAGTCAAGAACCTCAACGATGTTTAGTTTGAAATTATGTTATCTATATTTTATAGAGAACAGGACATTTTAGATGCAACACTAAAAGATGATTTCATGAAGATTTTAAGTTTTAGAAGGTATTATGGTAAGTTTACTTTTATCATATGGAGATAGCCGAATTGAGTTATTCTTCTAACCAAACCAAAATGATAAATCTCAATTTTTAACAATTACTTTCATTAAAGATTGCATAGCCTCTAAATTAATAATTTATTCCTTTTATATTAAAACAATAAAATAGAAATAGAAAATGGAAATGTCTACATGCCCCAATACTTTATTGTACAAGGTAAATCCAAATGTACAAGTAGATTAATACTTTCCTTTCCTTTTAGATGCTATTCAGTCACGAAAGAGTTAAGATAGTTAACCCAAAAGTACTTATCAAACTTCAACTCATATATATGTCTCTACATCAAATAACTTTATATCCAAAGGCAAACAGAAGCATCAACTTGAAATAGTTGTTTAAAGAAAAAGGAAAATTTAACTATCCTTTTCGGGAGAAATATCTTAGGAAACGGTCTTTACAGTTCATCACTCTTCAGTAAAGGATTTTTTTTTCTAGTTACTAAAAAGGACAAGGCTTTAATGATTTCTAGGACATTTGAAAAGTTTTCAAAGATATAGCGAAGTTTTAAAATTATCCTCATATCAGAAATTATAACTACTGAAAATTAATATACTTTTCTCGCTCAGTATATGCTTGTGACGTTAGAGTTTGTTCTTTGAAAATCGAAACCAAACGAAATTTAGAATAAGGTTCTTTAATGATATTTTTAATAAAATTTATACGACAATCTTGATAGCTTTGAGAATTTTCATGATTAGGAATCGTTGCTTTCAAACTTGTTATTTAAATCCAAAAATAAACAATTATTCATTAGATAGATTCCTAGCCTAATTAAGATAGTTATAATTACTTTGTAATCCAAATTTTTAGTGTAAACCTATAATTTAGAACTCAGTTTATTCAAAGATATTTTTAACAAAAGTGATTTTAGTCTTGATTGCTTTAAAAAACTTAATTGTTATAAACCCCTAGTTAAAAATTTGTAATTTAACTCAAGGACCTCAACAATGTTTTGTTTGAAATTATGTTATTTATATTTTATTCAGATGTAAAATAATAGTGAATAATTTACTTTCATTTTACAAATAATTTTTAATAAATAATTTTATTAAAAATTATAATTTTAAAGCATTAAATTATAATTTTTATTTTAAAGAATTTATTTTAAAGTATTTATTTTAAAGAGAACAGGACATTTTAGATGCAACACAAAAAGCTGATTTTGTGAAGATTTTAATTTTTAAAGGTACTACGTTGCCTTAACCTTACAAAAAATTTACTTTTATCATATGGAGATGACCGCATTGAGTTCTTATTCTTCTATCCAAACCAAATTGAAAAGTCTCAATTTTTAACAATTACTTTCATTACAGATTGCATAGCTAAATTAATAATTTATTCCTTTTATATTAAATCAATAAAACAGAAACAGAAAATGCAAATGTCTACATGCCCCAATACGTTATTGTACCAGGTAAATCCAAATACACAAGTAGATAAATACTTTCCTTTCCTTTTAAATGCTATTCAGTCATTTAAGTGTTAGGAAAGCGTTAAGATAGTTAACCCAAAAGTACTTTTCAAGCTTCAACTCATATAAATGCCTCTACACAGAATAACTTTATATCAAAGTCAAACAAGCATCAACTTGAAATAGTTATTTAAAACAAAAAGGAAAATTTAACTGCCTTTTTCGGGAGAAATATCTTAGGAAACGGTCTTTACAGTTCATCACTATCCAGTAAAGAATTTTTTTAGTTCCTAAGAAGTCCAAGGCTTTAATGTTTTCTAGGACATTTGAAAAGTTTTTAAAGATATAGCGAAGTTTTAAAATTATCCTCAGATCATAAATTATACCTATTAAAAATTAATATACTTTACTTTCTCAATATATGCTTGTGACATTAGAGTTTGTTCTTTGAAATTGGAAACCAAACGAAATTTAGAATAACATTCTTTAATGATATTTTTAATAAAATTTATATGACAATCTTGATAGCTTTGAGAATCTTCATGATTAGGAATCGTTGCTTTGAAACTTCTTATTTAAGTCCAAAAATAAACAATTATTCATTAGATAGATTCCTAGCTTAATTAAGATAGTTATAATTACTTTGTAATCCCAATTGTTAGTGTAAACCTATAATTTAGAACTCAGTTTATTCCAAAATATTTTTAACAGAAGTGGTTATTAGTCTTCATTGCTTTAATAAACTTAATTATTTAAACCCCTATTTAAAAATTTGTAATTAAATTCAAGAACTTCAACAATGTTTCGTTTAAAATTATGTTTTTTATATTTTTAACGAATTATCATTAAAGAATAATATCAAAAAATATCATTAAAGAATATTATCATTAAAGAGTTAAGTTCTTTGATGATATTTTTAATAAAATTTATATGACAATATTGATAGCTTTGAGAAACTTCATGATTAGGAATCGTGGCTTTGAAACTTGTTATTTAAATTCAAAATCAACAATTATTCATTAGATAGATTCCTAGCCTAATTAAGATAGATATAATTACTTTGTAATCAAAATTGTTAATGTAAACCTATATTTTAGAACTCAGTTTATTCAAAGATATTTTTAACAAAAGAGATTTTTCGTCTTGATTGCTTTAAGAAACTTGATTATTATAAACCACTAGCTAAAAATTTGAAATTTAATTCAAGAACTTCAACAATGTTTCGTTTAAAATTATGTTTTGTATATTTTTAACGAATTATCATTAAAGATTAATATAAAAAAATATCATTAAAGAATATTATCATTAAAGAGTTAAGTTCTTTAATTATATTTTTAATAAAATTGATATGACTATCTTGATAGCTTTGAGAAACTTTATGATTAGGAATCGTTTCTTTGAAGTTTGTTATTTAAGTTCAAAAATCAACAATTATTCATTAGATAGATCCTTAGCCTAATTAAGATAGTTATAATTACTTTATAATCCAAATTATTAGTGTAAACCTATAATTTAGAACTCGGTTTATTCAAAGATATTTTTTAAAAAAGTGATTTTTAGTCTTGAATGCTCTAAGAAACTTGATTATTATAAACCAGTAGAGAAAAATTTGTAATTTAAGTCTAGCACCTCAACGTTTCTTTGAAATTATGTTATCTATATTTCATTCAGATGTAAATTGTTTTAAGGCATTAAATGTAAAGTATTTATTTTAAAGAGAACAGAAAATTTTGTTTTCATGAAGGTTTTAAATTTTAAAAGGTAATATGTTCCCTTTAGCTTACAAAAAAATTACATGTATCATATTGAGATAGCCGAATTGAGTTCTTGTTCTTCTATCCAAACCAAAATGAAAAGTCTCGATTTTTAACAATCACTTTCATTACAGATTGCATAATCTCTAAATTAATGTTTTTTTTTCCTTTTGTATTAAAACAATAAAACAGAAACAGAAAATGTAAATGTCTACATGATCCAAAACCTTATTGTACAAGGTGAATCCGAATGCACAAGTATATTAATACTTTCCTTTCCTTTTAGCTAGTCTGTCAAAATTAAAGTAAAGCTACTCAGTCTCTTGAGCGTTACGAAAGCATTAAGATAGTTAACCCAAAAGTACTTATCAAGCTTCTACTCATACGTACAACGTTACGTATGAGTAACGTACAACGTTACTCATACATACAACCTTGTACAACGTTATTGTACAAGGTGAATCCAAATGCACAAGTAGATTAATACTTTGCTTTCCTTTTGGCTATTCCGACAAAAGGAAAGTTAATTATTCAGCCACTTGAGCGTTACGAAAGCATTAAGATAGTTAACCCAAAAATACTTCTGAAGCTCTAACTCACATAAATGTCTCTACATCAAATAACATTATATTTAAAGTCAAACAGAAGCATCAACTTGAAATAGTAATGTAAAACAAAAAGGGAAATTTAACTGCACTTTTAGGGAGAAATATCTTAAGAAACGGTCTTAACGGTTCGTTACTTTCTAATAAAGTATCTTTTAGTTGGCAAGAATTGAGCACTGATAATTTTTATGATCGTTTAAACAGATTTTAAAGAAATAATGAAGACGTATTCAAATATCACCAGGACTTTTAGTGAATATATTGAGAATTTCGATGTAATAATCTTTAATTTAAAGTTATATATATTAATATCAAATACCCATAAAAGTAAAAGAAGGAAAAAATTCTTCGAAAACTGTACTAACCAATACCTAACGACTTTATGTAAAATTTTCTCATATCTCGATATCAGTGATTAATAACCAGAGGGAATATTAGACAGGTAAATGACAACGAGAGCACAAATACATATTTGCACTAAATGTCTGGGACATTTAAATTTAATGAGATATTTAGACGGAAATAATTTAAACCATATCGATGTAAATATTCTCTTCAAATAGAAACTTATAATAAAATCAACCTTCAGTACAAATTCAGTCTCTAGTCTAATCAAGATATTTTGAGACGTGTATCAACTACTTTAATGATTAATTACTCTAATATACCTTTGAAAAATCAGTCTAGTTCAAGCGCTGCCTTTTGATTGGATAAATATTTGCATACCAGTTTCAGTACACAAAATTATTGTAAAATTAATTAATTCTAGATTTGTGATTTACTTGTTAATATTACTTTTTATCTTTTGTTAATATATCTGCCTTATCTTTTTCTTTAGACTACAAATTTCAAGGCAAAACATTCTGATGTGGGCACATGATTATCATTCCTTATACACCTATTATATTATTTATATATATTTTTTCATAATTTGTAAGATTTATCATCAGATTATAACTTTCATATTCTCTTCCAATTTCACAGTTCAATTTGTTTCTAAAGTTAATTAAGTTGAGTGAGTCAAGCTCAAGTACTGCCATTTGCCAGAGACCCAAAACATTAATATTCGTTGTATTGAGACTTTTTATATGGGTGTTTGGTTCTCAGAGAAACTTTTGCACGATTACAATAAGTTTTTTTATCTACCAGGAAATATAAAACAGTAAAATCTCTAAAATATTCTACGCAAACAACAGATTTTTATTTTTATTATCTAAAAATGAAATTTAAAAGTATTGTTTTAAATGTTTAAAAATCTTTAGTAGAAGTACATACGAATGCATCTATACCTTTAAGTTTGCATTATTGTAAGTTGGTAGAGTTACCTAAAAAATAAGAACTTTTTACGTAAAGGGACAAGTGAGAGCTTGTATCAAATATTTTAATTTTACTCAGACACTCTGCGTAGAATTAAAACAACACAAAGTGAGTTTCAATAATATTTTCCTTTTAAGTAAACAATAATAATTAGGTATAAATTTACCACCAATTAAAATTTTTTAAATTATCAGACATATACAGCCAGGGGATTAAATTTTCAAAACAGCTAAAATATTGTTTAAAATTTCGAGTGCAAATGTTATAAATATTAAATAAAATAACTATAAAAAATTAGACATAGTTCCATTGTAGGTCTAAAATGTATTCATCGGGCTGAACGAACCTTAATTTTTTTAGTTCCGGTTAAATTAAAAAAAATATTATATCAGTTCAGTTCCGATTTCCGTTCTACCAACAATAACGATTTTCCGTTCTCGTTCAGTTCCGAATGAATAGTTTTATTTTATGTCTTCTTAAACTAAACATATAATATATATTTTAAGCCTTTAATCTGCTATTGCTGTGAGACCCCTGTTTACCTGTAACAACACATATATTTCAAAATTTGATGTCTTCCAAAATGAATCCCTAAGGCCTGTTACTGGAACTGTGAAAACTACTCCAGTACAGGCAATGCCTATACTGGAGTAGTTTTTAGTTTATTGCCTTTACAGGCCATTTGAAGAAATGATACAGGAGAGAGCTTTAATACATTACAAGAAATTAATCAAATTACCATCAACAGAATTTTGGAAAAACTATGATGTTTTTGAACCAAGAAGATTAAACATAATAACATAAATATGTTTAACATAAAACATAAAACAAAACAGATTTTTACAAAAGTTTTTGAGACTGAAAACTGATTACGCTATTCTGGATGTTCCCACAGAAGAACTTTTGAAATCAGCAAACCCTGTTCTATGCATACTATAACTAAGTCCTCATCAAATGAAGCTGAATTAAAAGCACCTGCTATGGAGACAATTTATTCCAAGTATTCAAAGAATAACTGACTTCACATATACACTGATAGACTGAAAATTCATGACAAAATAGGAGCTTGTGTGTACTCAGAGATTTTTGCTTTCTATTCCTCTCTTGGCTCATTTCGAACCAATTTTTATTCAGAACTGGAAGGAATTAGAATTGCAACTGAACAAATTAATATTAGAACTTTTCAGCTGAAAAACATTGTTATTTTCTCAGATTTCATAGCAGGCATCCAATCTATTTCTGCACATAACGTCACGTAATGGAAAATTATTGAATCATTTCAAACAGCTTTTAGTTATTTATCCACAAAGGGGAAGTATGTGGTTTTTCAATGGATACAAGAACATGTTAGAATAGCTGGAATGAATTAGCTGATAAATTAGCCAAAAAAGGAACAGAAATTTTGCAAATAGATAATGATGATGTACCATTTGCATCAATAAAAAAGTAATAAAAAATACGACGAAATATTATGATGCTAAATTAACTTTAGAGATGAAGGATTAGAACTGGAGGCAATCGATTTGTGCAATCCGAGATTTTTCCAGATCCATCCCAGTTGCGGCATTTCGTCTGGAGACTGGTTACGACTGCCTTGCCAAACACCTTTACCACTTAAACATCTATAACATCCTCTTGTTCAGTCAGTGCAACCAAAATTTTGAAATGTATAAAGATCACCTTGCAATGGGCCCATCTTTGAAAGAAGAAAACTTCTACAATCGATATTGGGAAGTAAAGGAGATCATGCAGTCGGACACGAACAGATTAATTTTCTTTTATTTTTTTTATTCTTAATATTTTATTAATGTTCTTGTTTTTTATTGTATTTTTTATAAATTTTATTACTATTTTACCTTTTTATAATTATTTAAGGCTCCAATCTCCTACACATGTGATGTATGGAATCCAATGATGTAGAATCAAGAGCCTCTGCAATAAAAAAAAGTTATTTGTATTCTTATTTGTACTAACAATACAATTCTATCTTAAACAAAAATGTAATTCTATCAAAATTTAGAAGATTTTATTCTTTTTTTATTGTGACACTATGTGAATTGATACAATCAACCAGCAAGTTCGCTACAAGCATGAGCAGAGAACGAGGACAGGCACTGGCATTGTTATCCATTGTCAAAGTCGTATTTGACAAATAAAAATTCACTTGAATTAAATCTGCCTTCTACAAGCAGTTTCATGCAAAACTGAAACAGAAAAGTACCAGTGAACATGAAAACAGGAAATAGAGAAACAGTTTACTTGTAGTTTGGTTTGGTTTAAATTGATACGGTCTATTTTTTTCAACACGAGGGCTAACGAGGGCAAGATCTACTGCTTAAAGCTGACCCCGAACGATTATGAACATCCATGCCCCAGTGGGTTTCGAACCCATGAACTCCGGCACCCAACATCAGCGCCCTAACCATTCGGACATCGATCTGCACAATTTACATATAATAGCAATAATTATATGGGTGAAGTTAAATTACTCGTAGAAAACATTGATAAGTTGGTTACAGTAACAAAATGGCTGAAGGTATATCGAACCAAAATAAACCGATATTGTATTCTATTCCGCTCCGTTTTTCATTCCGGCCAAAAAACGGTTTTTCCGGTTTTGGAATCAGTTCCGGTTCGATGCCCTAGTATTTATTGGGAAAATTTAAGTTAATATGTGCAATAGTTTTATATCTAGAATTCACGCAAGTTGAAAACACACCATTTTCACTAAAATGCATTTAATGTTTTTTACAGTTTTCTTAAAAGCTATAATATTTCATGCAAAGATTAGACAGTTTTACAACTTCTAATTCGAATACTTTAATAGGGTTTAATTTAAACATTAAAAATGTCTAGAAATTTAAAAAAATTAAAAAAAAATCTTAAAATCTAATTTTTAAATGTTTAAAGGTAATTTCTCCTGATAAAGATTCACACTAATGGTACGTAAATCTTTTTTAATAAATTGACACATTTAATAAAGGGTTACTTTAACTATAGAAAGGGGCATTTCCGTCAATTATATTCATTCTCCTCTTTAACAGGAATTTCGCTTAACCGGTTTAACCTCGACCCCATTTAGGCAAGTTAAGAGGGATTCTACTGCACTAACATTTTCCATAATTAGCATAACATGACAGCACATTTGAGTAATTGTACGGAGCTGTTGCAAATTTACATTAAAAGGTGTAAGCTCGAGAGAAAAATTAATTTTCGCACTAATATAATTCATTAATCTTTCTTTCCGACTAATAACGGAAGAAGTTATTCGTAATTGTTCAGCCTGCTTTCGTAAACAGGAGGTGCAATAAATGAAAAACTGAAAGGAAAAACAAAGCAACGTTAAACATTGCGAAGAAGCTAAAACACAAATCGTTAGCTCTAGCCATTTTCCTAATTAATGAAACAGGGATTTTAATGAAGGAAAATATCGGAAAATGAAGAAAACTCGGATATTCTCATAACAGTGTGTTTTGTAAATGAGATATATTTATTTAAGAACAAAAAGGTTTTTTTGAAGGAAAAATTTTGAAGGAAAAAGGATTTTTTTTAACTAAATAGCTTTTAAAGGTTTGCATCGTAGTTAGTAATTTTCTTATCTGCCTACACAACGAGATATGTACACTCTGCTCTTAATATATATATATATATATATATATATATATATATATATATATATATATGTATATATATGTATATATATGTGTGTGTGTATATATATATACAGTAGAACCTCCAAAGTTAACCACCTTTCTATGTTGACCGAAATTTATTAGTTTGAATGGTCACAACGCATTTTTAATGGCGATTTACCTCTCTATGTTCACCACCTCCTTAAGTTGTATGTTGACCAATTTTTAGTAGGTTTTACTCTCTGTAACTTGACCACTGATGTTTTCTTGAATTAGATTTTTCCTCTCACTATTCTCCACCTGATTTCCAGGAATTTCTTTATCAGTCATTCGGATTATCTGAGCAACACTCGCAATCCCCCCCTCTTTGGCGCTCCATTCATTGATCACTTCCAGTGTGGTACTATGGGAGGAAAATACCAGAGATTACCCAGCCTTTTGTTAAGGAGAAATGATATTCTAGCCCTTTGCATGATTTCATTTCTTGGATTGGCTGTAATTGCTGAAATCTGTCGAAAAAGGTCAGGAGAGTGGGGTATGTGTGTAGCGGTGTAGCATTGAACCAACTACGCAGAATTGGAAAACAACGTGTATCTGATACCCCCAACACCCAGTTAGAAGTATTCTTGGCAGAGATTTTGTACAGTGGAATTCGAGTTGGTCAGAAAAGAAGCAGTTTTTAAAAATAATAACAATTTATTCGAAAAAGAAAAACATTTAAAGAAATAACAAATACAGAATAACTTATATATGTACTACAACAACAAAACAAAATATTATGAACTGGACTAGGACTTAAAAAAAATTAAATTGGGACATAAGGTCCCTATCAAAAAAAAAAGAAAAAAAAAAAAAAAAAAAAGGAAATCGCCGGAAGTTACCCTTTTCAAAACAAGCAAAAATCCAAAACAACTTGCACCTTGAGTCAAACTTTCCAAAAAAATTGCCTACTTGCACAAATTCCTTCTAAAGTAGGATGGCCATAAGATAAACACCTTCAGTCAGCTCATATACGTTGATTAGGAAGTACTGGCGGCTCGCCTCCAAAGATGCCGTTTTCCCCAGTAGGTCACCATTTCCCCGCTTCTGCCTGCTTCTGCTGATGAACTTCACCCTGGCGTACTTATACTTCCCGCCGGGTGGATGACTGAACGCCGATTCGTCCACGTGTGCCGCTCGCTGGGCGAATCGTGATTACCGAGCGATTTGAATACGGCACTTCCTTCTTCGGATCGCACGTCGAAGATAAAAAATAATAATGGCGGGAAACTAAAAACCGATCTGGATTGAAATAGTCAAAATAACTTTTTTCTTTTTTTAAGTAAAAACGTCAATTAACTTAAAAAATTGGCATTTATGCTAACAAAAAGCCCCCCTCATTGACGTTTTGACACAAAAAAAAACTAGTCCAGTTCATTTACAAACTGCTGTTTTACACATTCAAAAATCACACGTTAACATAAACATTGCAGAACATTTTGTAACTGCAAACAATATTCCCTACTTCAAAGTCCATTTGTGAATTTCAACAATATCGCTCACATATGAAACACGTTCTATTCTTTTTTTCTGGACATCGCGTCGTGGCAGTACCAGTCGTTTATTTCCGAATTTTTATTAAAAATGGCGCAAAGAAAAGATCTAAGAGAACTTAAATTAAAGGAGAAAGTGAATCTTCTTAATTTTCTGGAAAGCAGCCTCCAAAGATAGACAGCAGAAAAATTTGGTGTGAGTAAGACAACTGTGAGTAATATTTTAAAACGCAAGGAAGAATGTCTGGAAAAATATTCTTCTGAAAACGGGGAATTTCAAAGAAAAACGACACGACGCTGTGAATGAAGCCACATTTCGTTGGTTTACAGAGATGAGATCAATTAATGCAAGAATATCGGGGCCTATGCTTCAGGAATTAGCAATATATATATATATATATATATATATATATATATATATATATATATATATATATATATATATATATATATATATATATATATATATATATATATATATATATATATATATATATATATATATATATATATATATATATATATATATATATATATATATATATATATATATATATATATATATATATATATATATATATATATATATATATATATATATATATATATATATATATATATATATATATATATATATATATATATATATATATATATATGTATATATATATATATATATATATATATATATATATATATATATATATATATATATATATATATATATATATATATCTTATATATATATATATATATATATATATCCATAGCAAAATATATATATATACATACATCTATATATATATGTATGTATATATATATATATATATATATATATGTAATCCAATAATTATAAAACTACTGGACATTATAGCCCCTATTATTTTTACTTACCCGGGCTACTAAGAAAGGGGGAAGTTAAATCAGCTAACAGTAATAACGATGCAGTCTGGCCACATTGAAGAGAAAGACAAGTTTAATTAAAACTTTATTTTAGAATTGCTAAAACGGACATCTTTACTCAACGATAAACGAATGAAAAACACAAAAATCACTTCACTCGAACAGAGGTGCACCCAAGAGCAAAGACAGAAATAATTTTCCCAAGGGACAAGAAACTTACTCAGCGAATTTAAGTGTTAAGATCAGGAAAAGCGCGGAGCCATTTGCCGGAGACGGCTTGAAAAGGTGTTGAATAGACAGAAAATTTACATCTATAGGATTTTAAGGAATTAGAATGGGAGAGAGGAGGTTTTTAAGGAAATATTAAGGTTAAGTAATTTTGATATAGTATACACACACACACACACACACACACACACATATATATATATATATATATATATATATATTAAAGCAGACGACCCGAGCTTGACGGTGTCCTGTTTTAATGCTGTAAATCCAACAATTGTAAAGTGTTTTTAAATAAATTGGACCATTTTGATGGAAAAGCAAGGAAAAAATTACTTTAAGAGTATTCGACGCCACCCCGCGTAAAGACATTATTGACTTAATTAGATTAAATTAAAATCCTCACACCGCTTGTACAGGGATTCGATCCTAAGACTGAAACCCGTTGAGCTGACCACTGCTCCACAGATATGTTAGCATTGAAGGGTTTCAAGTGGCATTATACTAATCTCAATAAGCGACCAATTCTGGTTTTTTAATAAAAAAAACATTTTCTATTGGATCAAATTGTGAATCTAAACCATTCTCGAATCAACTTAATTACATACACAAAATTTCATCAAAATCAGTCCAGCCATTTAGGAGGAGTTCTATTACAAACACACAAACAGAAGAATTTTATATATAAAGATATATATATATATATATATGTGTGTGTGTGTGTGTGTGTGTGTCAGGATTTAAAATATAGAGTAATTTAAGAGATTTTAATTAGGGATTATTTTAATGGGAGTAACGCGCCTCGCGTTACTAGTCACATAAATACGGCTCACGCGCAGTGATATTAGCAGAGAGCGATAAGCAATTACTATAGGCAGACCTGTGGCTCCTCGAATAGTGAAAACTGCTTTTGTTTGCAGTTGGGCGCCAAAGATGAGACGCCATGTTGATTAGCGTACTAAGTGGATTAATAAAGAAGAAAATAATGACTTGAGTGTGAACTGATTTATATATTGACCAGTGTGGATACTCGGACCGTGTCATATATATATATATATATATATATATATATATAAATTTTCGTAACGCTGTACCACACTACTGAAAATTCAGGAATACTCTTGATCTAAACAACAAAAAGATTCTTGTTACAGCTTATGAGTACCAGCTAAATACGCTACATTAAACAGGCAATAATTTTCTAAATATCAATTGCGAGACTTCGGTGCAGTTAGATCTGTGCCCACTAAACATAAATTGCATCCACTTTTTAAGATTTCCATTTAAAAATTAACCGAACGATGGCCGATTGGTTAGGGTGTTGACCTTCGGTACCGGAGTTCGTGGGTTCGAATCCCACAGTGGCATGGATGTTCGTAGCCTTTCGGAATCGGCTTTAAGCTGTAGGTCCCGGTGTCATTAGCCCTCGTGTTGCAAAAAGTAGACCGTAGCACTCCAAACCATTCAACCATTTAATAAAAAACATACTATTCAGGAAAATTCATTTTCTACAACTTTATCATTAATAAAGATTTCTCTTGAATAAATAAAGATTTAATAAAGATTAATAAATACATAATTAATAACGATTTCTCATGGTAATTTATTTTGGAATGGAAATATAAAACAAATTAATTTTAATGACCTTAAAATAAATACTTAAAAATGGATATTTGCATATTCTGCATTTGAAATGCTTTTAAAATTTCAAATTAGAAATAAAGAAAAAGTAGCAAAATGATTATTTTTAATCATCTTTCTATAAATATAACACTTAAATGTTTTTCTTTTATGTAGCATAAAATGACATACGATGAAACGATGATAGCGTGCACTCTGTAATCGTTACATAAACTTTTATGTAATAGACCTGGGGCAACTTGGTTCACAGACTGCTTTTTATAATTCTTTATTGAAACAACTTTCAATATTTATCTTGCGACGATATTCCGACACTTTTGCAGTTTCGGTAATATATTTTATACGACAATTTGACGTTGTAACAATTTAGCTATTTCCAGTTGGAGAGAAGGCTTTATCTGCATCTTATATTTAAAGAGGTATACTACCATTCGAGCAAAAGAGCATTCTTCAGCCGATTTTTGATATATTATTAAATATTGCGTTTTGTTTAGAATAAAATTTTTTCTAGATTGTTAGTAAGGATCGAACTATATAAAATTATTTTTCTTTGTTGTAGAAAGCAATTTTAAATTCTTGAAATTTATTTGTTTTAAGAGTAAAATATAGAAATGCACTTTCGTGCAAAATAATTTTTAAAATCAATAAGTTAAAAAATAAGGATATAATTATCTTTTTATTCTGAGGATTTCAACTATATTAACACAGGCAGTATATTTTATTTTATAGATTGACAAAAGCTGAATTTTTTAATTTTAATTCCTTATCATGAAACACGAAATTATGATTAATATTTCGAAGTCGTTAACAGATTTGGTCTAGAGAATATAACATACATTTTAATTCAACTTGACAAGAATATTTTTGTTTCTAATTTTTTTAATGTTAAATTTTCAGATGATTTTACTAATAGTTCTAAATATATACAGCATAAAACGGATGTTTTACGTCGATTTCATTTAATTATATAGTTTATAATATAAGTATTTTAAAATTTCTTTCGCCAATGAGTGAATTTTAATTTTTCCTCGATGTATATTTTTTACGTTATTTGAAAATATATATTACTTGAAATGACAAAACTTATTAAAGAGATATACTACCATTCGAGTACAAGAACATTCTCCATAACAGCCTATTTTCGATATTTTATAAAATATAGCGTTTCGTTTAGAATAAAATTCTTCCTTGATTGTTAGTAAGGATCTGTTTTTATAAAATTATTTTGCTTTGTTATAGAAAGCAATTTTAAAACTTGAAATTTATTTGGTCTAATAGTAAAATATAGAAAAGCACTTTCGCGTAAAATAATTTTTAAAATTAGTAAGTTAGAAACTAATTTTTAAAATAAATAAATGATATAATTGTCTTTTTTATTCCAAGGATTTCAATTATATTAACACAGGCAGTATGTTTTATTTTATAGCTTGACAAAAATTAAGTTTTTTAACTTTAATTTTTTAACATTTAAATGAAAATTACGTTCAATATTTCAAAATCGTTAAAGATTTGGTCTAGAAAATATAACATATATTTTACTTCAACTTGACAAGAATATTTTTGTTTCTAATTTTTTTTTAAATTTTAATTATTCAAATGCTTTTACAAATAGTTCTTTTCGCCAATGAGGGAATTTTAATTTTTACTCGGTGTATATTTTTTACGTTATTTTAAAAAATATATTAGGTGAAATGACAAAACTTATATTTAAAGAGATATACTACCATTCGAGTAGAAGAGCATTCTCCATAATAGCCTATTTTTTACATATTATAAAATATAGCGTTTTGTTTAGAATAACCTAGATTGTTTGTAAGGATCTAACTATATAGAAATATTTTGCTTTATTATAGCAAGCAATTTTAAAAATTTTATTTATTTGCTCTTAGAGTAAGATATAGAAATTTACTTTCGCCCATTTTGAAATTTAGTAAGTTAGAAACTAATTTTTAAAATAAATAAATGATATAATTATATTTTTCATTCAGAGTATTTCAAGTATCTTAAACGCGTGCAATATATTACATTTTATTTTACAGTATGATGAAAACAAAGTTTTTAATTTTAATTTGCTAACATTTAACACAAAATTACGATTAATATATCAGAATCGTTAACCATTTGGTCTAGATAATATAATAGATATTTTACTTCAACTTCACAAAAATATATTTGTTTCTATTTTTTTTAAATTTTAAAATTTCATATACTTTTACAAATAGTTCTAAATATTCAGCATAAAACAGATGTTTTACTTCGATTTCATCTAAAGATTTAGTTTATAATATAAGTATTTTAAAATTTCTTTCGTTAATGAGAGAATTTTAATTTATACTCGGTGTTTATTTTTTAAATTTTAAAATATATATTACTTGAAATAACAAAACTTATATTCAAAGAGATATACTACCAGTCGATTAGAAGAGCATTCTCCATAAGAGCCTATTTTTGATATTATATAAAATATAGCGTTTTGTTTAGAATAAAACTCTTCCTAGATCATTAGTAAGGATCTAACTATATAGAAATATTCTGCTTTATTATAGCAAGCAATCTTAAAAACTTGAAATTATTAGCTAAGAGTAAAATATCGAAATCTACTTTCGCGCAAAATAATTTTTAAATTAGTAAGTAAAATTAATTTTTAAAATAAATAAATGATATAATTATCTTTTTCATTCAGACAATTCCAAATATATTTAACGCGTGCAATATATTATATTTTGTTTTATAGCATGAACAAAACAAAGTTTTTTTTATTTTAATTTTTTAACATTTAAAAGAAAATTACTATTAATATATCAGAATTGTTAATGATTTGGTCTAGAGAATATAACATATATTTTAATTCAACTTGACAAGAATATTTTTGTTTCTAATTTTTTTAATTTTAATATTTCAAATGCTTTTACAAATAGTTCTAAATATACAGCATAAAACAGACGTTTTACTTCGATTTTATCTAAATATTTAGTTTGTAATATAAGTATTTTAAATTTTTTTTCGCCAATGAGTTAATTTTAATTTTTACTCTATGTATATTTTTTACGTTATTTGAAAATATATATTACTTGAAATGACAAAACTTATTAAAGAGATATACTACCATCCGAGTACAAGAACATTCTCCATAACAGCCTATTTTCGATATTTTATAAAATATAGCGTTTCGTTTAGAATAAAATTCTTCCTAGATTGTTAGTAAGGATCTGTTTTTATAAAATTATTTTGCTTTGTTATAGAAAGCAATTTTAAAACTTGAAATTTATTTGGTCTACGAGTAAAATACAGAAAAGCACTTTCGCGCAAAATAATTTTTAAAATTAGTAAGTTAGAAAATAATTTTTAAAATAAATAAATGATATAATTGTCTTTTTTATTCTGAGGATTTCAATTATATTAACATAGGCAGTATATTTTATTTTATAGCTTGACAAAAGCTAAGTTTTTTAATTTTAATTTTTTAACATTTAACCCTCTGGCTGCTTATCTCGCGATTTCCACGGGCTACTCAAATGTAGCAAAATTTGTTCCTCTAGCTATTTTCGCGGGCATTTGCTTTTCTTCCTTTTTTGAGAAGCGCATCCCACTTTTACACCATTTAAACAATGAAATAAAATATATACATTATTAGATGTTTAATTATGTAATAAATAGAATTATATGAGTAGAACTATAGTTATATAGGAACATATAACGAAATATATTATATATAATTAATTATATAATTATATTATGTATGTGTTACATAATATAACTATAATATATAAGTACATATTATGTATTATAATTAGATTATGTAATAAAAACAAACTACCTGTAATTCAATTAAAATTTATTATTTTTTTTTTGTGATTACATCTGAAACTGGTTTTTCTAACAGCTTAATTTCTTCAGATAAAAATCTATATAAAAAATCTTTTCTAGAAGGAAAAAGTGTGTATTCCTTTTTTCAATATATATAGATTTAGAAAGTACAAAAAAATGCACACTTTTTTAACCGATTTTGGTCTACAATTTGAGCAGTCAGAGAATTAAAACAAAATTACGTTTATTATTTCAAAATCGATAAAAATTTGGTCTAGAGAAAATAACATATATTTTACTTCAACTTGACAAGAATATTTTTGTTTTTAATTTTTTTAACTTTAATATTTCAAATGCTTTTACAAATAGTTCTAAATATACAGCATAAAACAGATGTTTTACTTCGATTTCATATAAATATTTAGTTTATAATATAAGTATTTTAAATTTTCTTTCACCAATGAGGGAATTTTAATTTTTACTCGGTGTATATTTTTTACGTTATTTTAATATATATATATTACTTGAAAAGAAACAAACTTATATTTAAAGAGATATACTACTACTAGAGTAGAAGAGCATTCTCCATAAGAACCTACTTTTGATATATTATAAAATATAGCGTTTTGATTAGAATAAAATTCTTCCTAGATTGTTAGTAAGGATCTAACTATATAAAATTATTTTGCTTTGTTATAGAAAGCAGTTTTAAAAACTTGAAATTTATTTGTTCTAAGAGTAAAATATATAAATGTACCTCCGCGGAAAATAACTTTTAAAATTAGTAAGTTAGAAACTAATTTTTAAAATAAAAAATGATATAATTACCTTTTTCATTCAGAGGATTTCAAATATATTTAATGCGTGCAATATATTATATTTTGTTTTATAGCATGAAAAAAGCAAAGTTTTTTTTATTTTAATTTTTTAACATTTAAAACAAAATTAAGTTTAATATTTCAAAATCGTTAAAGATTTGGTCTAGAGAATATAGCATATATTTTACTTCAACTTGACAAGAATATTTTTGTTTGTAATTTTTTTTGGTTTAATATTTCAAAGGATTTTACAAATAGTTCTAAATATACAGCATAAAATAGTTGGTTTTCTTCGATTTCATCTAAATATTTAGTTTATAATATAAGTATTTTAAAATTTCTTTCTTCAATGAGTGAATTTTAATTTTTACTCAGTGTATATTTTTTTCGTTATTTTAAAATATATATTACTGGAAATGACAAAACTTATATTTAAAGAGATATACTGCCACTCGAGTATAAGAGCATTCTCCATAAAAGCCTATTTTAATATATTATAAAATATAGGGTTTTGTTTAGAAAATAATTCTTCCTTGATTTTTAGTAAGGATCGAACTATATAAAATTAATTTGCTTTGTTATACAAAGCAATTTTAAAAACTTGACATTTATTTGCTCTAAGAGAAAATATAGAAAACTACTTTCGCAAAAAATAATTTTTAAAATTAGTAAGTTAGAAAATAATTTTTAAAATAAATAAATGATAAAATTATCTTTTTTATTCTGAGGATTTTAATTATATTAACACAGGCAGTATATTTTTTTACAGCTTGACAAAAACTAAGTTTTTTAATTTTAATTTTTTAACATTTAAAACAAAATTAAGTTTAACTTTTCAAAATCGTTAAAGATTTGGTCTAGAGAATATAGCATATATTTTACTTCAACTTGACAAGAATATTTTTCTTTGTAATTTTTTTTTAATTTTTATATTTCAAATGCTTTTACAAATAGTTCTAAATATGCAGCATAAAACAAATGTTTTACGTCGATTTCATTTAAATATTTAGTTTAAAAATTTCTTTCGCCAATGAGTGAATTTTAATTTTTACTTGATGTATACGTTTTACGTTATTTTAAAACATATATTACATGAAATGACAAAACTTATATTTAAAGAGATACACTACCATTCGAGTAGAAGAGCATTCTCCATAAAAGCCTATTTTAATATATTATAAATTATAGGGTTTTATTTAGAAAAAAATTCTTGCTTGATTTTTAGTAACGATCGAACTATATAAAATTATTTTGCTTTGTTATACAAAGCAATTTTAAAAACTTGAAATTAATTTGCTCTAAGAGAAAATATCGAAATGTACTTTCGCAAAAAATCTTTTTTAAAATTAGTAGGTTCGAAATTAATTTTTAAAATAAATAAATGATATAATTACCTTTTTCATTCAGAGAATTTCAAATATATTTAAAGCGTGCAATATATTATATTTTATTTTGTGGCAGGACGAAAACAAAATTTTTTAATTTTAATTTGCTAACATTTAAAACAAAATTAAGATTTATATATCAGAATTGTTAACGATTTGGTCTAGAGAATATAATAGATAATAGAATATACTTCAACTAGACAAAAATATTTTTGTTTCTAATTTTTTTTTTAATTTTTAAATTTCAGATGCTTTTACAAATAGTTCTAAATCTACAGCATAAAACAGATGTTTTACTTCGATTTCATCTAAATATTTAGTTTATAATATGAGTGAATTTAAATTTTTACTCTATGTATATTTCTTACTTTATTTTAAAATATATATTACTTGAAAAGAAAAAAACTTATATTTAAAAAGATATTCTACCATTCGAGTAGAAGAGCATTCTCCGTAAGAGCCTAATTTTGATATATTATAAAATATAGCGTTTTGGTTAGAATAAAATTCTTCCTAGATTGTTAGTAAGAATCGATCTATATAAAATTATTTTGCTTTGTTATACAAAGCAATTTTAAAAACTTGAAATTTATTTGCTCTAAAAGTAAAATATAAAAATGGACTTTCTCCCAAAGTAACTTTTAAAAAATTAGTAAATTAGAAACTAATGTTTAAAATAAATAAGTGATATAATTATCTTTATCATTCAGAGAATTTCAAATATATTTAATGCGTGCAATATATTATATTTTGTTTTATAGCATGACGAAAAGAAAGTTTTTTAATTTTAATTTGCTAACATTTAACACAAAATTACGATTAATATATCAGAATCGTTAACGATTTGGTGTAAAGAATTTAATAGATATTTTACTTCAACTGGACAAAAATATTTTTGTTTCTAATTTTTTTTATTTAGAAATTTCAGATGTTTTTACAAATAGTTCTAAATCCACAGCATAAAACAGATGTTTTTCTTCCATTTCACCTAAATTTTTTTGTAAATAGTTTCTAATATACGTATTTCAAAATTCATTTCGCCAATGAGTGAATTTCAAATTTTATTTGATGTATATTTTTTATGTTTTTTTAAAATATATACTACTTGAATTGATAAAACTTAAACATTTCTGAATTGTGGCGTTATTAAAGACCTTTTTAAAATATACTCTAAAAGAAGAAAAACTTTTTGATTTGTAATTATTCTAAAACGATTGTTATAATAAATATTTTAAGTCTAGAAAAAAAACTGTGTCCCCTTAATAAAAATACTTATCGACGTAACTCAATATAAAAATATATGATTAGACTATTTCTGACCCTAAAAATTGGCTAGTAGGTGTAAGAAATTTAGTATAAAAGGAATTCGAAACTGAAGTCTTATCGTTCGTTCAAAAGTCACTAAATGTTATGGATGAAATCCGATAATCTTCAGAGGATGTCATCTAATTATTTGTAAAAGCATTAAAAAAAGAAGCTAGAGGATAAGAAAGTTTTTATAAATGATTTCATCACTATCTACTATTCGTATTGCGTCCAATAACAAGAGAAAAAATGTTTTTTAAGTTAGAGAGTTATTAAATACCATTTTAAGATTCATTCTAAGAGAAGTAGAACATTTTGTTTTATGACCAATCGAAAAGGAAGCTGTTATACTTAAAATTTAACCTATGGAAAGGTGCTATGTCTCTTTGACCCCTTAATGCACAGTTTTTTTTAAAGGCCGGACAAAGAAATTAATTTTTTTATGTAAAAAACACAATTTAGAACGTCGTCTTGCAAAAAAATTACAAAAATACAAAAATAATCAAAATTTTTGTTGGAATTTTGGATTTTGATAACATTGCAGAAAATAGTCCAATATTGTAATATTATACGCACATCGACATTTTTTATCTTTTTTCGAATTCCTATTTCAGAATAAACACTATTATCAGTAAAAATACTTATTTATACTTTTAAAATATAAATAATAGCAATACTAGTACTTATAAAATTAATCAAAATTTTCTTTTGTGTGATATTTTTCTAAAGAATGTGCAGCACATAGCCCAACATTGGAACTATTACATATGTAACGACTCTTTTCTTTTCCTTTTTCCTTTGCTATATCTTTTAACACAATACACAGAGCAATATCTACAAAAGTACAACGCCGTTCGAATTATCTCAAGTGTGCACAGTTTGGCCAGTTTACGTTGCTCGAATTAACTCGAGCATGAACGTTAAGGGATTAATAAAGATACATGTCGTCGTTACTCAAAGTAAAACAACATATTTGTGTATTACCAAACTTAAAATTGGCAAATAGAAGTAAAACATTTAGAGTAAAATAAATTCAAAATGAAAGCCTAGCATTGTTTAAAAGTTTCTAAATGTGATGGATGAAATCCGATAATCTTCAGAGGATGTAATCGCAGTATTTGTAAAAGCATTAAAAAATAGAAGCTAGAGGATAAGGAAGTTTTTATAAATTATTTTATCACTATCTACTATTCGTATTGAGTCTAATAACAGAAGAAAAAGATATTTTTTTAAGTTAGAGAATTTTTAAATACCATTTTAAGATTTATTCTAAGAGAAGTAAAACTTCTTATTTTACGATCAATCGAAAAGGAGGCTGTTATACTTAAAATTTAACCTATGGAAAGGTGCTGTGTTTCTTTGACACCTTAATGAACAGATTTTTTTAAAAAGTCAAGCCAAAAAAATCAATTTTTTTAATGTAAAAGACACAATTTAGAACGTCGTCTTGCAAAAAAAATTACAAAAATACAAAAATAATCAAAATTTTTGTTGCAATTTTGGATTTTGATAACATTGCAGAAAATAGTCGAATATTGTAATATTACATGCACATAGACTTTTTTATCTTTCTTTTCGAATTCCCATTTTGGAATAAACACTATTATCAGTAAAAATACTTATTTATACTTTTAAAACATAAATAATAGCAATACTAGTACTTATAAAATTAATCAAAATTTTCTTTTGTGTGATATTTTTCTAAAGAATGTGTAGCACATAGCCCAACATTTTAAATATTACACATGTAACGACTCTCTTTTTTTTCCTTTTTCCTTAGCTATATCTTTTAGCACAACACACAGCTCAATATCTACAAAAGTACAACGCCCCTCGAATTATCTCGAGTGTCCACAGTTTGGCCAATTTAGCGAGCTCAAGTTAACTGGAGCATGCACGTTAAGGGGTTAATAAAGATACATGTCATCGTCACTCAAAGTAAAACAATAATTTTTTGTGTTATACAGACTCTAAAATTGGTGAATAGGGGTAAAACATTCAGTGCAATATAAATTCAAACTAAAGTCTATCATTAGTTCAAAAGTCACTAAATGTTATGGATAAAATCCAATAATCTTCAGAGGATGTAATAGCAGTATTTGTAAAAGCATTAGAAAAGTTAGAGGATCAAAAATATTTTATAAATGATTTTATCAATGTCTACGATTTGTATTGCGTCCAAGAATATTTTCCTTGAGTTAGAGCGTTATTTAAGACCATTTTAAGATTTTAAAAAAGGACAAAATTTTTATTTTATAATGAATCGAAAAAAGGTCTGTCCTAATTAAAAATTAACGTATAGAAAAGTGTTGTGCCTCCTTAATAAAGATACATATCATCGTTACTCAAAGTAAAACTATTATAATTTTTTGTGTATTAACAAACTTAATTGGCAAATAAAAGTAAAACACTTATCGTAAAAGAAATTCAGAACGGAATTCGACTATTAGTTTAAAATTCACTAATCCGATAATCTTCTGTCATTTCAGTATTTGTAAAAGCGTTAAAATAAGAAGCTAGAGGATAAGGAAGTTTTTATAAATGATTTCATCACTATCTACTATTCTTATTGCGAACATGAGAAAAAATATTTAAGTTACAGAGTTATTAAAGACCATTTTAAGATTCATTCTAAGAGAAGTAAAACTTTTTGATTTTATGATGAATCAAAAAGAAAGCTGTTATAACTAAAATTTAACTTAAGAAGAAAAAAGGGCTGTGTCCCCTTAATATAGATACATATCATCGTTACTCAAAGTAAAACCATTATAACTTTTTGTGTATTACCATATTTAATTGGCAAATAGAAGTAAAACAGTGTAAAAAAAATTCAGAACGGAATTCGGATATTAGTTTAAAATTCACTAAATGTTATAGAGGAAATCCGATAATTTTCAGAGGATGTCATCACAGTATTTGTAAAAGATTAAAAAAATAAGAAGCTACAGGATGAGGAAGTTTTTATAAACGATTTCATCACTATCTACTATTCTTATTGCGAACATGAGAAAAAAATATTTAAGTTACAGAGTTATTAAAGATCATTTTAAGATTCGTTCTAAAAGGAGTAAAACTTTTTTATTTTATGATGAATCGAAAAGAAGGCTGTTATAACTAAAATTTAACTTAAGAAGAAAAAAAGACTGTGTCCTCTTAATAAAGATACATATCATCGTTACTCAAAGTAAAACCATTATAACTTTTTGTTTATTACCAAACTTAAATAACAAATAAATGAAAGTAAAACACTTAGTGTGAATGAAATTCAGAATGGAATTCGAATATTAGTTTAAAATTCACTAATCCGATAATCTTTAGAGAATGTCATTTCAATATTTGTAAAAGAGTTAAAATAAGAAGCTAGAGGATAAGAAAGTTTTTACAAATGATTTCATCACTATCCACTATTCTTATTGCGAACGTGAGAAAAAAATATTTAAGTTACAGAGTTATTAAAGACCATTTTATGATTCGTTCTAAAAGGAGTAAAACTTTTTTATTTTATGATGAATCGAAAAGAAGGCTGTTATAACTAAAATTTAACTTAAGAAGAAAAAAGGGCTATGCCTCCTTAATAAAGATATATGTCATCGTTACTCAAAGTAAAACCATTATTACTGTTTGTGTATTACCAAACTTAATTGGCAAATAGAAGTAAAATAGTGTAAAAGAAATTCAGAACGGAATTCGGATATTAGTTTAAAATTCACTAAATGTTATAGAGGAAATCCGATAATCTTCAGAGGATGTCATCTCAGTATTTGTTAAAGATAAAAAAAGAAGCAGCTAGAGGGTGAGGAAGTTTTTATAAATGATTTCATCAATATCTACGATTTATATTGCGCCCAGGGACAGAAGAAAAATATTTTTGACAAAAATAATAAATATGATGAATTATTTTGATCTTATTGTTACGTGACATGGGATCTGATTTGATGAAATCACAAGTTATTAAGATTGAAATATAGTACAGATACTCTTGGTTTCTAAACTTTACCTTTTTTTACTATTTTGGCGAGATTTTTGGCGAGACTTCCCATTGCTTGTGATTTATTTCTTGCAGATTTTTGATATTCTGTGAGGGAGCTAATTACAGTTCATTTCTCAGTTGTTCTACTTAACTGTTTCTTCGAAATCTTAGTGGGTTATTCATCTGGTATTAGTTCCTTTTAGTTCCATGTACAGAGCAAAAGAATTATTGTAACAGTAAAAGATTTTGGCTTTCAGATATTAAAGGAAATATCCATTTTGACTAGTTTCGGACTCACATCTATAACTCAAAAATCACTTGCCATAAATTACTCGAAATTTCTATTTATGAGTATTTTTGCAAGTATGTATAATCAAATGACATAAAGACTCACATCTATAACTCAAAAAAGACTCGCCATACATTACTGGAATTTTGTATTTATGAGTATTTTTTCTAGTATGTATAATCAAATGACATAAAGACTCACATCTATAACTTAAAAAAGACTTGACATAAATTACTATAATTTTCTATTTATGAGTATTTTTGCACGTATGTATAATCAAATGACATAAAGACTCACATTTACAACTCAAAAAAGACTTGCCATAAATTACTGGAATTTTGTATGAGTATTTTTGCACTTATGTATAATATGCTCTAGTTGTGCTCCTTATTTTTTAATTGCAGTCTTCACTCTCTATATATATCAATATTAATATATATTAATCTAATCAATATAATATATATTAATTCATTGGTTACCACCAGGTGGCAGAACTTGAGATCTACCACGATACAACATAAAAATATCGGCATATACTCACTCATTCAATTAAAACAATGCTATATATGATCTGTTTACTGATGAAAACAAGTCTATTTTCTCAAAAGTAAAAATACTATACTGTTATTTATCCATCTAAAGCAGGCGTAGTACATTGAATTAAACACTATTTCTAAAGCCAAAAGTCAAGCCAAGCATGTCTGTGACAAACACAGTGCAATCTTTTGAGATTTCCAGGATAGCACTATGATGCCTGTATATTGTTTGTCTGTGGAGGCATCGCATTTGACAGCTAGAATACGATAAAGTGGAGTCTCTTCGAGTCGAACACTAACAAAACTATATTTTCTAGTAATATAAAGAATCTCTTTTAAAGATTATAATGATTTTTTGAAAGAAACAGAGATTTGAAGCCTCCTATAGTTAATATCCTGCTTAGTGTTATATGTTAAATTATATAAAAATAACAACGGATCATACTAATAGTGCTCCAAAAATCCCAAACTTAGGCTATAAAATATGCTCAACACATTTTACATTTTAACTATTATTCCTTTCAAAATAACACTCTTTACCAGCAAAGTGTTGTTCAAAACTTTTCTTCTTATTTTAGAAAGTTTCCATGAACGCACTTTCTCAGATGGCACGTATATCTTTTATTCGCATTCTCTTAAATTTACTCTGTGGTTTGCTAACAACATCCTTTCAAGGTGCTTTTAATTTTGAAAAATAGCAAAAAGTCTACAAAGATTTGTTACAATTACGATGGGGCACAACAGGGCTCTCTCTTTCTTTGTTTATTTTCTTCTCTTCTCTGTATTTCCCCTTTCTCCCTCTCTGTATTTGTCTCTCTCGCCATATCTCTGCTTATCTCCCTCCCTCTCTCTATTTCTCTAACTATCTCTCCTACCTCATCCACTCTCTATATATATTTAGCCCTCCCTCCCACTCTATCTATCTATTTCACCCACCAATCTCGCTCTATCTCTTTTTTCTCCTTTTCAATCTCTTTATGTTCACTCTCCCCCTCACTTACTTTCTTTTTTCACCCTCTTTATGTTTTCTCCCCCCTCCATAAACACACTTTCTCTCTTCATCTATCTCTTTCTTAATTTATTTCACTTTATATCTATCTATTTCCCTCTCACGCACTCTCTTTCACTCTCTCTCTCTCTCTTATTCCCATTTATTTTGAGCTTCTTTACTCTTTATCTATCTATTTTTCTATCTATCTATCTCCCTCTTCTCTCTCTTTAAATGATGCAAAGTGACAGTCTTAGAAAATCCTGATATCCAGATGAAACCTGTTATCTTTCGTAACAATGTGATTTAAATCACTCATCTGAAAATACAACAAAGCATTTGATTGTCTAAGTTGTATTTCTCTTTCTCACAGAAAGTATTGAAATTTCGGTAGAGATACTGCTATTATCTCCTGTAGTCCTTATTTTTATACAGAGATTACGTCTTTCACACACTTGATAAAGAAATAATAATAAACAATTCTGCAATTAATCTTTCATTATTATTATTTATAAAGTTTGTAGTTTATCGATAGTTATATACGAAGTTATGTAAATGTCAGTTTACAAAATAAACTAATATAATAAATCAAAATAATAAATGGATATATATATTTTTTTAATTTAATGGATTTGTTAAAGTATAATTTTGCTAAGTAAGCATTTTCAACTTAAATTATTATGAAATTCAATTTCAGAACAACGTGTAACAAAAGTTCTGCCAAGTATTTATCCTAAGAAATTAACAGTGTTAAAAATCAGCTTCAAGTAGACATCGTCATACTTAAAAAAGAAACAGTTTTGAGAAAACAAGAGATCATAAATCTTAAACTTTTAAATATGAAACTTTTAACGTTATGCTTACACAAACCATAAATAATATTGTATCCTAAAGTATCTAAGACACTTAAATCTACAAGACAAGTATTTTTAATTTAAAGAATAGAGTATTTAATGAAAAGAATTTTAGGCATTTTATAAACTCTTTAATCTTCAATGCCTTTTTTAAATTATGGGTTACATTCATAGTACAATTCAAAAATTATTAATTATTCTCTTTATAAAATAGATTTATTTCATCTTAAAATGCTTAATTAGACTCAAGATAAATGTGCTGATCACACTGATCACATTTGGAAATAACATATATTTTAGTTTTCAAGGACTGAATAGAAACGTAATTTTAATGCAATCATGTCACGGTAAGCAACTCACTGGAACACAAGACGAGACAGAATATTATCTAAAATCCTTTATATTCATTAAAAATCAAAGATCTGATGGATAAGTCTTACACAGAAGACAGACAAGTATGTATGTATATAATATATAAAAGTTACATATACATGTATATATATATATATATATATATATATATATATATATATATATATATATATATATATATATATATATATATATATATATATATATATATATGTATATATATATATATGTATATAATATATATATATATATATATATATATATATATATACATATATATATATATATAATGAGACCGACTTCTCGATGGGGGGTTGCAGTCATGGCCATAAAAATGATACCGTTTCAGCTAAAGACCTTTATTAAGATTGAAGGACGGGTTCCCACTTCATCATAGGGACAGGACAAACTGAAAGTTCAGCTAGCATGAAGTTCTATGTACAAGACACGTAACACCTGGGTCAACATCTGTGGGAAAATATCTAGAAAAATCTGTCTCCGACAGCGTGTATCTCCTTTTTATTTAGAAATTTCCTAAATTGTTCTCTAGGGCCATGTAGGATTATAATTGGTCAGGCCCCTTCTCCGAGGGGGTAAATTGTAGCCCCAGTAGTCAATTTAGGTTAGGGGTTAAAAAAGGGAATGGAAAATGACGCGGAAATTTTTACCCTTGATTTAAGTTTTGCAAACCCCTGAGAATTTACCTTACCTATATATATATATATATATATATATATATATATATATATATATATATATATATATATATATATATATATATATATATATATATATATATATATATTTGTAATAATGGCGCTCTTTGCTAAAGATATTTCTGTTTTGGTTTCAAAATTCTATTTGTCAATTCTTATAAAATGGCGGCGTTTTTCTGATTTTGGGATTTGCACACGTCACTCGGTCATATATATATATATATATATATATTATATATATTTATATATATATATATATATATATATATATATATATATAGAGGGAGAGAGAGAGAGAGAGAGAGAGAGATAGATATATACATTTAGATATATATATATATATACATATATATATATACATATATATACATATATATATATATATATGTATATATATATATATATATATATATATATATATATATATAAAGAATTTTTAATCTAAAACTAAGCAACGTAATTATAATTGGGTTTTAAAATACATTTTAGGCTATTCTATCCTTAAATTCCAACCTTCGGCGAAAATCTTCTGTTCTTTCCATAACTCATTCTGGGAAATTGGCGGTTTCGTGCTCACCAGAATTAATTCCTCCTAGCCGCAGCCCGTCTTATACAACTCTTTATATTTAAGAATAAACGTCTTATACAACACTTTATATAATTACAATTATTATTTATATATAACCGTCTTATATAACTCTTTATATAAGTTTCAACCATTAAAACAGCGACTGGCTGGCTCACACACCTATATAAAGCCATGTACATCTTCTTCAACCCGAGAAGCCTTATAGAAATACTATGATAAAAACACTTTTTTCCAAGATTTCTTTGTTTTCTTTTAAACTATCCAATTACTAATGACCGTACACAAACCAATATGAACTATCTTTTTACATTTGCGGGGATTAAAATACTTATTACACACACATACACATATTTATATTAGTTGATGCTTGCTATCATAAAAGTAATTGGATATTCACCGAAGAACCAAAAGATCCCTTTTGGAGTTTAGGCTCTTGTTTAAATTTCTATATAAAAAAGAACTTGGTGATTGTTTCATTGCTTTTGTAAAGTTACTGGATCCTCGGATAGCATGTGGATGTCGAGGTGTTTATGACACGACGCACATCTTAGAACAATAACTACGTTTATTCTTGATTAAATAGAATTTGTGTACAAATTTTCCGAATTGAAATCACAGGTCTCAGGTCAGCTGGTGCAGGGACTATCCAGATAAAAACCATCTGACGTCAGCTTTCGCCTCTTCTCATTGGCTTTTCCTTCACGCATAGCTGTCCTGATAGCCTCCCATTGGTTTATTCGTTGGCGCCTCACAGTCTGACATTTCGGCGTCGCGTCCGACCTTCTAATCACCTCGGACATCTCAAGGCGTGTAGAAGCAAAAACCCTTTGTAGTATAGTGTCAAAACCCCAGACAGAAAGTCGTCTTGGCCTGGGCTTTAACACAACCTCTTTGTGAAGCCAATGGGGTGTAGCGACATCACACTTTAGTCTTGTAAAAACTACTCACACTCGCCAGTGACGTTCCGAGAAGTTGTGCAGTTAGGGGTTAATCCTTATACAAAAAGAAAAAAAATATTTTTGGTACTCCTTTAAAATCCTCAAAAATAGCTGAAAGTAACTTTTAATCTAGTATTTAGTGAATTATTGGCAATGTTTTTGAATGAATTTTTGGTAAAGGCTCTTATTTTTTTACTTAAAATTTTTACACTTTTTTTTTGTTGTGAATTTTATATTATATATTAATAGCTTACGTAATTTAAAGAAAATATGTAGAAATGTCTAAACTTTGAAGTAGTCAAAATCTGTTGGTTTTCCAGGATATAATTTGCATTTCACTTTCAGAAATACATCCATATCAGTAAGATTATCATACAAGTAACATTCTATCTACACTTTTCATTCATATTTATATCTATTCATATAATAGCATCGCCTACTTTTGACTTCAATGTTAAATAACAAATCACAGAAGGCACGAGTCATCAGCAAATTTGGTGGATATATAAAGTGTTTTGTAGGCATTCCAAAAACATTTCAGTTCTTGCAGTGTTGCAGAAACAGAGCGATTTATCCCATGTCTAAAAGAGCATGATTATTGGCTTTCGGGTTAAGTTTGATAGAATTTCCGAAACGTCTAATTTCGCTGGCCGCCATGGTAAATTATACCGTGCATAGTAAAATGGCACTATCCAAAATCAAAAAATGTCACAAATGTGGCACACTCCGGATCATAGAAGACAGAAGTGAACGACGTCTGCAGAGATGCGTTCGTGCAAATGGACGTGCTACCGTTGAGCAAATAACCGCCCGGATGACCAAGGAGCTATGAACAGTCTTCACAACGACAGTTCAGCGAACATTGCTGTGTATAGACGCCTGATTAATGCACCTATGCTGACTGTTGTTCATAGACGACGAAGGCTGAAAATTGCACGTCAATACCGCTACTGAACTGCCATTGAGTGAAAATAAGTATCTTTTTCCGAAGAATCACGTTTTATGCTCCATTGGACAGATGCAAGTTGACGTATTCGGCGTGAAGCACCTGAAAACAAAAGGCCTGCAACAATTGTCGGAGAGATTCAAGCTGGAGGAGTGTACATTGTGGTCTGTACATCGTGCTATTCTCTATATTCCCTCATCATTGTGGAAGACACGATGAATTAACACAAATAAGCATCTATCCTTGCTGACCACGTTCAACCCTACATGCGAATTGCTTCTCCTCACAATGATGGCATCTACCAGAAGAACAATGCGACATGTCATAAGGCCTGCATTGTGCGTGCGTGGCTCGAAAACCACCAATAAGCATCAAATTAACACAAATAAGCGTCTATCCTTGCTGACCATGTTCAACCCTACATGCTAATTGCTTCTCCTCAAAATGATGGCATCTACCAGAAGAGCAATGCCACGTGTCATAAGGCTCGTAATGTGTGTGCGTCGCTCGAAGACCACCATTATGAGTTTACCGTACTCTCTTAGCTAGCAAATTCTGCCAACTTGAACCCAATCAAGAATCTGCGGGATCACCTCGATTCGGTTGTTCGCTCCATGGATCTTCACCCGCATATCTAAGTCAATCTGGCTAAGCCACTGAAGTCAATTTGGCTAGCATCCGAATAAACACCTCCAGCAACCTGTCTCTCTTCCTGCAAGGCTCGCAGCAATCCGCTGTGCAAAAGGTAGTTATTCTGGATTGTGACAGGTGATCACATCAATGTCACTGGACTGTGTAAAAGATAATTGCATTCTTTTTTATTTTTTGCAGCCATTAATAGCATAACTGCTGAAAAGATAAGTATCACTTTAGAAAAAGAATCATAAAATATTGCTTGAATATTTATAAAATGTAGTTACAACTACTCTTATAATATTCTAATATCTACTATTTTATAATTCCAACTTAAATTAGTGGCCTCAAGTGCTACGCATTAAGCAGTAAAGTAGTTTTACTCAACATAATATTAAATAAATAAGTTTCAATCAACATAAAAATATGGATTTGATACCTTCCATCATAACATTTTTTTATTATAAAACCGAAAACACAAATTCTTCTTCCCTCAGAAAAGAAAATAATTCGGAAGAAATGCCTTCCACTCGTGATAGAAAAATATTGCTTTTCCCAGCATAGCTCTATAAAGTTCGATTACTTTTTTTGAAAACTTTTTTCCCGTTTTTCATTATTCCTTGGAACCCACAGGCTATAATAAACCAATACTTTAAACGAGTCTTCCTCATACTTTGCCCTGTAACAAAGAGTCCAAGCAAAAATTCCTCCTCAACATAAACGTGTGAGAAAGACACGGCACATTCATGACGAAATATTGTAGAAATGCAAAACGTAAATGAAAAGTAAATACATAATTAAAAATTGTAAATTAATATAATAAACAACAGTATTCTTCACTCAGACTGATTAATTATAATAAAATATATCTAGACGTTACATTTAATTATTTATTTTAAATATTATCTAAACTGTTTTATGTAGTGAGTACCCGTCACATTCAATATAAAACCAGTTACATTCTATACAATCTATAAATATTAAATTTCTGGGTAATTTATTAATAGTTATTATTAAGTTTTAAACACGAGAAGTAATGTTAAATGTATTGCTTACTAAGGTTTTTGAAGGGAACTACTTTTTAAACGATTTTATTTAACTTTCTTGTGTGTCAG
>CM063506.1:17627681-17640181 GCA_032207245.1 Pardosa pseudoannulata
CACTAACATTGTTAACCGCTTGCCTGATTATCCCGAGTAATTTCGGGTTCGTATATTTTGCAGTTAATTATTATCCTGAGAAAACTCGGACGAAGCTGAATTTGTCAATATAATTTGTTTTATTACGGTTTTACTTGACCTGGAGGAAATGAAAGAGAATATTCAGCTTTGATTGGTAGTTTTGTTGGTTTGGTGGACCTTTTGGAGGGACTGGTCACCTATTTTCCCTATTGTAGATTATAAGTTGGTTTGTGGATTAGTAATGTATAAAGAAGGATAGTTGAGAAAAATCATTGTGACGAGTTTTCTGCCAAATCAGGAAGACCCAGAATTAGTCATCCACCACTCAGGTTAACCTTATCGCATTTTCCAGATGTCATTCCTGCTATTGAAAAAAAAATCAAATCCAACGAGATTTTTTTCCCTCTGTACTCTTGTAAAACAGATTCAAGAGGTAAGAAAAGATATCATTTACCAGTTCACAGAATGTCAGGTATAACTTTGTGTTGTTTCCTGTTTCAAAAACTATCATATAAAGACCAATATTTAACTTTTTCCCATTTGCCCGAGATAACTCGGGATAGTAAACCAATATTAGTACTAAATGCTTTTACACCTGTAAAATATTTAAGAATCAACTTAAAACCTACATATTTTGTTTTGTTTTGTTTCCTCTTATTGAATAATAAAATAAAAAAGTGGTGATTTTTTGCAATTTTTTCTCAAAAATATATGTTAGAGAAGCGATTAAATATTGTGATGAGGCGATTTAGATCAGTTATATAATTGATTTATTCATACAAGAAGTAAAATGTTCGGGATCTAAATCTGACCTCATCACATCTTTGTAAAAAGATAGAGAACCTTAAAATTATATTTTACGGATATTGTTGTCTTGTACGGTGGTCTCGGGTGGGGTTCTGATTCCAGTCCCAGATTAGAATCCCGTCTCCGTACTTGACATTAAATAAGAATGTACCTTTGTGGTGTTATTTATGAGTCCCTAAGAGACTCATAAATAACACCAATGGCCCAATTAAAAGGGGTAAGGTTTTCCACGTTGGCGGTCTCAAGACGGGGTTTAAGCAGACCAATTAGATTCTTACAACTATTCCGATTGGACGATAAGAAGGAAGAGGAGACAAGGATGAAATTACTAAAGTAAGAAAAATCTAAAAGTTCGAAGGTGTTCGATAGTCGAGACGAGGAAAAAGTCCGACGGAAGGTGTTCGGAAGTTCGAGGTCAGGGGCTCGGTAGTCCAGACGAGGAGAGAAGTCCGACGGAACGTGTTCGAGAGTCCAGTCAAGTCCGACGGGAAGTGTTCCTGTATCAAATAGCACGGCCGCACCTAAAACACTCAGGAGGAAGCCCCTGACCAGACCGACGAAAGATCCATAGATACCCAATCCTGATCAGCCATAGATACCCATCAACCAGCAGTGTTCCGGGCACATCATTTTAACTCCCCAAAGGTACCCCCTTTTACATACCTTTTGAAATTGAGATTAGGTCCTCTCTCTTATATTTACATAATTACTTAAGTATTGAAAAATTATTGTCAGAACTAATTTAGAAGGTGTTGATAAAGCATACTCTATGAAAATTAGTATCAGTCTGTGTCAGTGGCGTGCGGTCCATATGTGCAGGGTGTGCACTGCACACCCTGGGAAAATTATGAGGGACAATAATTTTCTGCACCTATGTCTACCTATCTTTATATGGTATATAATAAATATTATTTATAATATATTCAAATATTATGTCGATTTGCTTGCTTGAACATAGGAAGATCTGATGTGTACGCACTGCGCACTAATAGTACTAAAATACTTTTACATAACACAATCGAAATAAAATCCCACTATACATTTGATCACAGGTTAATACTCAAATAAAAACGAGGACTACACGACAAATATCAAAATATGGTCTATTTAATATAGGCAGATAGTAGTTTTAATACAGGCAGATATTTTTGTGCTGCCTGGTATTCTTAGCGGGATTTATTAAAGAGCAAATACTCACCATTTTTTCAATAAATACGCATCTGTATTTAAATCTTAGACAAGCGATATTTTGAGTAAATCTTCTATTTCAAATCTATAAAATAAAAACATTGGCGTGAAATTCAAGAAAGTGCTTTATTTAATGTTCGCCTACACAGTAAGTACAGTTTTTGAGAGAGCCTTTAAATCTGTTTATGTAACCAATAACAAAAGTTTTAATGCAAAGAGATATATAAGACCCCCTTTTTTGACGAAGAATTTAAGCCCTCTTCTCTAAAATAGCAGCCCACACACATTTGAGATCAATTTTATTATTCTCACTAAAAACTGCTTCGCACATTTAACAAAAAATTTTCTCGAGTTTATTTGAAATACACTAGAGCACTATATTATTGTAAAGAAAGACAACATAAAATGCAAACTCCTTTCTTACCCTTTCGATTGTTAAACAAAATTATTATTATGGTTCGAATTATTCACAGCTCTATAAAACAGTAGAAATAAAAAAAAATTCATATTTCTTTACAACTTTAATCAGTTTAACTTTCATTCTCGCTGTTGTATGTTATTACTTTTATAAATATTTCACTGTTTGGAATATAAAAACGTTACTGACATAAACCAGAGCAATGAATAATTTTATAAAACCGGCGAAAAAAAATGGTCTAACAAATAATCCAGTTCTTTCAAACTCTAATGTTAGTTTTAACTATAAATAAATAAAATCAACAGCAAATTTTTTTCACAGAAAAAAACTTTTAACTTTCTAGGTTAATATGATGACTCTTTCTTCTCCTAACTTATAATCTATTTTAGTGTATAAGTTTTTTAATTTCTTTAACTTGTGAATATTTTCTTAAATTTAATTGTAATTTTTAATTTTTTTTTTGCTTATTTATATTCATAACAAACATTTAAAAAAAACCTCAAAATTATTAAAAATTGTATGTTTGCATCCTCAAAAATATTATTTCTTTTTCTTAATTTAATTTGAGTAGAATAATTTTTAACTATCTCATTTTTTTATTTGTACTTACAAGCTATTTAGCACCTGTAAATACTTGGTTTTATTTGACGACTTTATTTTTATCCCCGATATAATAATAGCCTAAGTTATCTGTCCGTCTGTCCTCAAATTTATGAAGCGGTTGGACCTGGAATGGATAAAGGCATCCATATTAATTTCTTGATGAGTTATGGTAAGGAAAATTCAAAGTTAATCTTCTCCTAAACTATTGATCCGATTCTAAAATAAATTAGTATAAATATGCTTCACATCACAGCGGAAAATACTGTAGTCTTTAAAACGTTCGAAATCCACTCCTTCCCCCCTTTTAGAGCGTTTAATGCCATTATTTTCAGCCCTATTTTCCCCGGTTAAAAGCATGGGATTAAATTTATCCATTTATCACATATTAAATATGTTAAAATAACATTTTTTTCTATCATTGTGACGTCATTCCTTTAACCATCTCATTTCATCATTTCTTATTTTAAATTATTTAAATATCGTCCACATTATTTTCATATTTATCACTGAATTTAGATATCACGTAAATAATTTTCCTTTATATTTGTATTAAATAATAGATTAGGTACATATGTGTTAATTTTAAATTTAAACATCGATTATTTTTGCTGCAATGAAAATTTTGTCACCGGTATTAACAACAAATACGTTTAATAAAAGTCTAGGAGCCTATTTCACGGACTAATAAATATCTACCTTTTAGGCTATATATCTTTGAAGATTAAGAAATTTGTCCATTTGTGTGTTTATTTTTCATACATATCCACACGGTTTGACTAAATGAATTCAACGTGATTCTAAACTACATTCATAGTATCAGGAGACTTAAGAGGAACATGAAGGTAAACAAATTATTGAGTGTGTACCAGATAATGCTCAGCCAAAAAACAAATAATTTTTATCTGCCTCATAGGGTATTTTACAATTCTGGAAAATTAAAAATTTTACTCATCCCGTCATATGACGGGATATATGCTAGTTATGTTTCGCATCTGATACATATTTCTTAACTTTACTTATTCATAACCTAATGAGTAACTTTCACCTTGATAACTGTGGATTAGGCTAAAGCCCAGGTGCCCGAAATAAGTTCTAGTTCATTCTTACAAAGAGATATTATGTTAAGATGTGTAAATACCTTACTTTTTTATTAATTTTTTATCTTCACAATGGTCTAAGTATTCAATTTATTCTTACAAATCTAAAGACAAACTATAGGGTGCATTCCATGGGTAATGCGTCAAAACTCACAAAATGTCCTTTATTAAACATATTCACACAATTATTGAAATATTTTTAAAATAGCAGCCTTCTGCATTGGTACACTTCTAAAAGCTGAGTTTCCAGGTCTGGAAGGCCTTCTCCTTGTTATCCAGCACAGCCGATATAGAATGAGGCTTGATCTTTTCAAACGTATCCTATTTTATCCCTTTCAATACTCCTTTAAAGAGAGGAAACAAAAAAAATAGAGTGTAAGTCCTGTCCAGTAAAATGTTGACGAAGGCTCTGTGGCTTAGTGCTTTCTCATGAGGAAGTTACCACACGTCCTTGACGTTACCTCGGTAGCCCACACCCTTTTTTAGTAGTCTTTTGAGTACTTCCATGTGCAAAGCTGTGTTTACAGTAGTCCCAGTATATACCTATTCTTGGTAGACAGTGCATGTGATAACAAACAAGTCAATGGGCGGATTTTTGATTCAGGACTTGTTCATGAGTACTTTCTTAGAGCTGTGCAAAGCTGGAATATGCAGCTCTAAACTCATTTTTGTTTCTAGGTCGTACTCAAACTTTGACTCCTCTGGGATAACTGAGTTAAAAAAATTAGGATCATTTTCCTATATTTCCAAAAGTTTGTAGCACTGAAGCATGTGTTAGTTAATCTGTCAACACTTGTGAAACCCCTTTGCACCACATTTTTCTTTTGTTCATATATTCAATTACAATCATGTAAATAAATGTGTTGCTCATTATTTAGTGTTCTGCTATCAACAGTTGGTCAGAATCAAAATCAATATGCACATGCGTCACAATTTTGCGGTCTTCAAGTCTTCAATTACAATTAGGTAAACAATTGTTTTCCTCATGTTTTGAGTTTCTGTTATCAACTAAAGGCTTAACCGTCGGTCAGAATTAAAGCAGTGACTCACACGCATCACATTTTTGTTGGTTCCGGTGGCTGATGGACATCCACTGCGGTAATCGTCGGTCACCACCATTCGATCCACCTTGATCGACTTGTTGCGTGAGCAAGCGTGTGATTTGTGGAAACAATTACTCTAAAAGTTCTGAATGAATGAATGTAAACTTTCCGGTGGAAGGCCTTCTAAGCAGAACTAAAATTTAAGAGCGTATTGTTGATTCCCAGAACAAAACAACGAGCCATGTTACATAACCTCAAAATAGGGTTCAAAAGAACTTACATACTGACATTAAAACAGGTAGAAGATTGGGACTAACACCTTCTTCTACCTGGCCCAGTAAGTTAGAATGCTATGCGAAGTTTCGTTGTCTCAGGAGAAAAAATTGGTTATATTAGTTATGGAGCGCACCTTATATTTTCATATGTGACCTCCCACTTATCATAAAACTTTGTCTTTCCTGATATGGTTTGGTTTGGAAGTGCTACTGTCTACTTTTTGCAACACGAGAGCTAATGAGACTTGGACCTACAGCTTAAAGCCGATTCCGAAGGGTTACGAACATCCATGCCACTGTGGGATTCGAACCCCCGAATTCCGGTACCGAAGGCCAGCACCCTAACCAATCGGTCATCGTTCGGCTCTTCCCTAATATGATCTCTGGTCAAAAAATGTAGTTCTATTTCTAGAAATGATATAAATTATTTTCACTACTTTATTGGAGCCTGGAATTTGGCGAAGAAAATCACTTTTTTTTATTTTCAAATCAACAGCGTATCAGCCATTTAAACCAAATGATTTAAATCAGCGATTTTAATTATAGTTAAAATCAGTCGATTTTTAAACTACTTAAGTGATTGACAATCAAATTGTCAATTATTTAAATCATTGACAATTACCCATATCAGTGATTTTAACTTTCCTTTTAGCTTGAACCATAGAAATCTATTTGAAACCTTTGGTTTTGTTCACAGTAAATTTACAGTATCAATTACTAGTAAAATAAAACTGTCAAACTTACATTTATGTTTAAATCTTTAAATAAATAATAGTATCATTATTGTGTGCGATGTATCAGCATTTCTGTAAAACTTTATTACCAAAATCTTACTTTTAGGAAATTTTCTTGACTTATTCCATTTTATCAAATTTAATTTGGTGTATTTATTTCATTTGAGTTCAAGTGTTCTTTAATCCTATATTTAGTCACAAATCTTATTCCATCGCTGACAGCGCTATCATGTGAAAAGGTAGTTAACATTTAATTCACGTGAATGATATTTTTATTTGTAGATTTATTTCTTTACTTGAAATGATTTTGTTAACCCCTTCCGGTAAAATGACGAGTCTAGCTCGTCATTAGTTTTTCATTCCGTACCGCACAATGACGAGCTACACTCGTCATGCGATTAAAGTTACTGTTAAATATGATAATTAATTTAGTTTAAAATTTCTAGTGTATTGAATTATCAACACTTTTATCACTTGTGAAAATCACAAGTCACTATTGCATATTGTTTACTTAGAATTTCTTGGTACAAGTCATTGCCAAATTAATGAGTCAGAATAAAAGAAAACCTACTAAGAAATGCCGTGTGTGTTACAAGAATCAAATTACAAGTGAGACTACTTGGCGGTGTAAACAATTAAGAATTCCTTTGCACTTTGTTTTGAAAGTACCACTAGCTTGAAGAGTATTATCTGTATACCTTATTAATGTTTTGCTTTGATATTTTCTTAATTTTACTGTTTCTGATATTATTTAACACTATGTAAAAAGTGGATTTTAATTAAGAGTATGTAAGAATTGTAAAATGAAACAAGTTTTTTAAATAAAAATTAAATGGTTATTTCATGCACAGTTTTTCATTATTAAATCATACCGGAAGGGGGTTAAAAAATTACCTGTTTTTTAGAGTGAAAAACGTTTTTTACGACAGTAGTTACTTTTTAGCTAGTTCATTCAATGGCAAATGGTAAAATATCGCCAAATATAATTCTGTTATTTCTACAAATTATATTTCTTAAGTTCACTATTAAAAAATTAGAGTTAAATTAATGTGTTAATTATTTTATAACAGAGAATTATTATATTTTCAAAATTGCTAATATTGTCAGTGTAATATAATCTAAAATTTTATTTGAATTTTGAAAAATTAAACGTTAAATTGAGAAATATTATATCTCAGATCGAAGACTGAGTGCGAACCGATTAGTTAGGTAATAAATTTTACGTAAAAAATGACCAACCAAGCACAGATGTTACTAAGATGCTTTTTTTTCCTAGTTTTTTGATCAGGGGTAATGTATTGCACCTTTTAGCAGCTGGACAGTGGTTGCATGGGTAAGGTGTTACTTTTTAGTACCAGAGTACACATTTTAGAATTCCACTTGAGGCATGGATATTTGCAGTCGTTCGGAATTGACCGATTCATTAACACTATTATAGAAAAAAATCAGACCATCCAAAGCAAGGCGTACCTCTCCATTATTTAAGGACAACTTAACAATATTATCGTTATTAGTTAAGGTATGTATGTAAACCTAATCTATTAATTGTTGGAATTTGGGTGCAATATTTCATTAAAGTTTTATATGAACGGAAGTTCTAGACTTTTCGATGATGCAAGATTGTATCAAATAGAAGAATTACGAAAGTGTGCGGGAAAATTTAAAAATCTTCTTCATAAAAATGTTTCAAAATAGGCCTTTCAATAAAAATTTATAAAAATTAGTAACAGTCGTTCGCTATCTTAAATAAATATGTTGTTCTATGAAGAAGCAACTGGTCAGTACGTTTCAGTCCTCTTTCCAGAACGCACAAATGGGAATTTTAAATTATTCGAAATTCTCGGCAAACATCATTTCTCTGCATAGCTGAAAAGATTCTTTAAGGGGTGAAGAAATTACCACTCTGATAGTTTTAATTAATATATCCGTTAATGAAAGTAATATTAAAATTCAAAGTAGATAATGACCTTCTTCTCGTCAAAAAAGTCTAGTGTACATAATCTCATCTGATCGGAACAAGACTGTAAACGGAGTTGATGAACATACAAGCAGACACTATTCTTTATTATACAGTAGTTACTTGATTACTTTTGATTGGGAGAAGAAATATTGTAGGTAATATTTGCCTGTTCTAGATAATAAACCTTAAATGAGTTCCAAAATTGAGAGGTGACCAGACTAAATGAAATTATAGAGATTAAAGAATATAAATTTTCTAATTCCTCATCAATTGCAACTTCTTTTAAAAAGTATATATAATTTATTTTGATAAAAACTGACATGTATATGGCATAACGTTTAAGAAAACTCCTTTAAAATTATAAATAGATAATTAATTTTTCTTATAAGATTAAATTTTTAATTCGCTTTAGTATTTTTAAACAGTTTTCATCTTACGTCATATGAAAAAATATTAATTTCGTATTTAATTGGAATACATATTTCAATTTACATAAGCGACTCTTAAAATACTTATGTAATTAGTTAGTATTAAAATATTTATTTCAAATCCCAAATTTTTAAGGTAGTAGTATAACGATGTAATACTGGGCTCAATTCAATGAAATTCTTGATTTTGAAACAGCCTCTGGAGATTAATTTAAGGGCATGAAAAACTTCAGCACAAATTCAAATCATCATGATTAAGAGTGAAAATTCTTATTTGGTTGTCATTTTATTTATCAGTGCCAAGAAAAATAAGGTTTTATATCATTTTAGAACCTAATCTGAATTGCCCCAAAGATTTCGATTTACACTACGTAGAATTACTTGATCTGGCAAAAACTTTATCATTTTTATTTGATTTTCTTGAAATGGTGATATATGATTAGATATATATATTTATGTGAAATCTAATACAATTAGAAAGACAAATATTGTTACGAACTTCCACGCTGGGTTCGGGGATTGAATGGACTTTACAAGCAAGCAAGACTGCAGCACGAAGACAAATGCTTTATTGGAAGATATACAACGTCATCGCGGAACAACTTGAGCCCAATGCCGTCGGCTCATTCTCCACTTTCCGCACCAAGCACAGCACACCGTGCGTACTCCGTAGACCAAGAGATCCTCGTAACGACTCTACCCTGCATGGGACTCTGCCTTATATAGGCCCCAAAAAACTACTGGAACACTCCAGAAACTGGAACCGGAAGTGGTCACGTGCCGCCACACTTGGCAACATTTGGCGACACTTGGTGACAAACTTGGCGACAAAAATAGGTTGCCAAAACTGTCGCCAACTAGCCGATATCTCGCCAATTTGGCGAGATCCCCATAGTGTCCCATGCTAAACTCAAGCAATTTTCGCAAATTCGTAACAATATTAATTATTCTAAGGTTACTAATTGTTAGTTGTTTAAATGTTACCTTTATTGAAAATGCCCAGAAGCTTATTTTTTTACCACAATTTAGATATTTTATTTGTTCTAATTTATTCAGGACTTTGTAACATCTAGTTGTGCAATTTCCTTTTGAATTCCAGTCTGAATAGGTTTATACAGTGCTATACAGTGGACTCCGCTTAATGTAATCAGTTTGGAACATCGTAATTTTGATAACAATAAACGATATGCAAAATTAGATAAATTTACCCTTCCTTTAAATTCACACGTACTAAATTTTAAAGTAAAATTAAAAAACTCACCTTATATTTATGTACTGTATATTATCCTTTAAAACATAAGTATTGTATACATAATTAAAAAAATTGATCAATTGTTGACTGTCTACAATTTTTTCTAAGAAACTCTGATAAATTGTTCGTAATCATGTTTTATAAAGTCATCGGAGCGGTGTTGTACTCCACGTTTCAACACTTTCAATGCATTTCTCATTTCAGCACTTGTAGGAGGTGGCTCAGTATCAAGAGATTCTTCATCTGACTCATCAGTTCCATTATTCGTCTGTTTTCCTATGACAATCATACAGACTGCAGATTCTGTTAATGTGAAAGCTTCTGGAATGTTTTGATCTACCCATGATTCGAACTCTGCAGAGGTCATATCCGAAGACTTTTCTGTCATTTCTTGAGATTTCTGGTAAGGTTTTTCGCAAAATCAAAGTATAAAATATGAATACTCTCCTTCTTAGTTCCGATTATAATATGTTGCCTTCTGCTTATCTGACAACCATTGACCACCAGCACGGTGTGCGTATTTCTGAAAAATTCCAGGAAAGTGTAATTCCCCACTTTGTTCATTCCCCATTTCCCTAAGTGGATGAGAGAGAATTCTCGGAAACTCAAACAACAGCGAAAGGAAAGAAAAGAATGGGTTCCTTATGAATATGTTGTTAGTATTCCTTTGCCAGTTAAAATGAGGTTCGAAAAGTGATAACATTAACTGATATAACGATCACATAAAGCGATAATTTTAAAATGCAAATGAATAGAGAATATCGGGACCAAGTGATTTCGATAACATTAAGGGATTGATAACATTAACCGCGATCACATTAAGTGGAGTCCACTGTAATTAAAAATGTTAATATAATGAGCATTAATACTCTCCTGCATAACTCAAGAAAGTTCGGCCGTAAATTGTTGAAATTTTATATTTATGATTGTTATATCATCTAGTTGAGAGCCTACAATTTTTATTGTAGTCTGCATTCTATGTGAGGAAAGTGTTCCGTGCAGTAGCCATGATGCTGGATCAGGGACAGCAATTGTTTAATAGTTTTGTAAAGTGTGTTTATTTTGTTACTGTTGAGCATAGCGCCATCTGAAAAAAATATAATAGTGTTAGCTGAGAGCGTGGAGAGGGGGGGGGTTCAATCGACTACGAACCAATATACTCTGTTTTTTTCTTGATGTTCCTTTAAAGTGGATGGTTTGTACGACGTTTGGAGTGAAAATATTTAATGTCACTGTAGTAAATAGAATTCTTAATTCCTTTAATCATAAATCTTATTGGGTTTTCCTTTCCCCAACTCTGATCTAATCGATATACATTTAATTCTATTTGATTGTGTTTATGTAGTATGTATCCCTCTGGTTCATATTATTCTTATCTATTTTATTGTGTTAAAATCTTAAATGTTAGTAGTCATTAATTCTCTATTGATAGTAATATATTTGCTTTTTAATGTCAAATCCTAATCTACAATAAACTGTTAGCAAATCCCTTTTCTTTGGTCATTTCTCAATCACAAAGTCTTTATTTTAGTTTATGTATTTAATTATACATTCCACTAATTCTTAACATCTCACAGAAAGATCTCAGTGTAACAAGTATTACAACACTATCGGTCGTCGCCAGAAGTTAGTACTTGATCTCTGCTCATTGTTGAATTATTATGTACTATTAATTGCCGAATACAATTCCAGTCCTTTTGGAAATGATCGTATAAAAAATTTTTGATACCATTAAAAGTTAATATTTTCCAATAGTATAACTATCCAATTTATTAAAGAGTTGGGAATCGTATTTCACGCTGAAACAAAATAGTTTTAAATGAAGTCCAAGGAAGAATGTGTATAATTTAATGGGAGTACAAGGAAGTTATGTGGTAACCGCATCAGATATTTTATAAATTTTATTTCACCTTATTCGAAATCAATATGCAGTTTTATGTCTGTGCAAACGTTATAAATGTAATGAAAAAGTTATATTGGCTAAGAAATTCTTTAATTAAAAGATCAAATATAAGAATCTAAAATAGTTTTTCAAATAAATGCAGTTAATCTTCATACCATAGGCTTGAGAATTTCTAAGATTTCTAAAATTTTTTAAATAAATAATTAATGCTTCTTTATAAAATGATATTGAATTCATTATGGAGACCCTTGCTATGGCTCGACGATTCTTAAAGAAGTATCCGAAGGGATCACATCATACACAAAACCATGCTCAAAAGAGATTCACACGGTGCAGTTAAATAAAACAACTAGATCTAGACACAGGCATTTATTTAAGAAAGTATAATGAATGACACAGAGCTGTGGATATCAAACTGAACTAACGTTACAGACGTTTAAAATACCAAAAGTACATACAAGTTACATAAACAAACATCAGCACCTTCGATGCAACCGAGCTATCTGTTACAGTCCCACTGACTCTTATATAGGCAGACAACACATACTTACATTACAGATATTTGCATATTTAAAAAGTGTTGCCACAAATAAAAATACGATAACTATAAAACTTTACTCATAACAAATATCAATAGAGATCAATGAATTCATGTTAAAATAATATGCGAAAATACATTACAATATTTATAATATATACAAGACTCTATTTACAAAGACTGAACATGACGTCAAAGGCCTTTTAATCATAAATGATGCGTATGACGTCAAT
>CM063506.1:17645181-17700181 GCA_032207245.1 Pardosa pseudoannulata
ATGACGTTATCTATACTCCTTCCTCTAAATTCTCCCGATACTGTGAATGCAGTTTAGAATCACGTTGAATTCATTTAGAAAGATAATTAAAAAGTTTTCTTAACTACGTCGAAATTATCGCTAAGTTTTTTCCATTTTTTTTTCCACAGTAATTAATGGAAGTAAAGGAATGAAACGATCATTTCCATTACACCCTGGAGGTAGATAGAATTTTTGTCAATACCGGTGATAAAATTTTCATTGCTACAAAAAATAATCGATGTTTAAATTTTAAATTACACATGTACCTAATCTATTATTTAAGCCAAATAGAAAAGAAAATTATTTGCGTAATATCTAAGTTCAATGATAAAACGAATGAAAATAATGCAGACGATATTTAAATAGTTTAAAATAAGAAATGATTAAATGAGATGGTTAAAGGTATAACGTCATAATGCTAGAACAAAAAAATGTTATTTTTGAAGAGGTGGATTTTGAACGTTTTAAAGACGAAAGTATTTTTTGGCAGAATTTGTTGTTAATACGGGTGATAAAATTATCATTGCTACAAAAAATAATCGATGTTTAAATTTAATATTATCGCATGTGTACCTAATCTATTATTTAAGTAAAATATAAAAGAAAATTATTTGCTTTATATCTAACTTCAGTGATAAAATGTATGAAAATAATGCAGATGATATTTAAATAGTTTAAAATAAGAAATGATTAAATAAGATGGTTAAAGGTATAACGTCATAATGCTAGAACAAAAAAATGTTATTTATGAAGAGGTGGATTTTGAACGTTTTAAAGACGAAAGTATTTTTTGACAGAATTTGATGTTAATACGGGTGATAAAATTATCATTGCTACAAAAAATAATCGATGATTAAATTTAAAATTATCGCATATGTACCTAATCTATTATTTAAGTAAAATATAAAAGAAAATTATTTGATTAATATCTAACTTCAGTGATAAAACGTATGAAAATAATGCAGATGATATTTAAATAGTTTAAAATAAGAAATGATTAAATGAGATGGTTAAAGGTATAACGTCATAATGCTAGAACAAAAAAATGTTATTTTTGAAGAGGTGGATTTTGAACGTTTTAAAGACGAAAGTATTTTTTGACAGAATTTGATGTTAATACGGGTAATAAAATTATCATTGCTACAAAAAATAATCGATGATCAAATTTAAAATTATCGCATGTGTACCTAATCTATTATTTAAGTAAAATATAAAAGAAAATTATTTGCTTAATATCTAACTTCAGTGATAAAACGTATGAAAATAATGCAGATGATATTTAAATAGTTTAAAATAAGAAATGATTAAATGAGATGGTTAAAGGTATAACGTCATAATGCTAGAACAAAAAAATGTTATTTTTGAAGAGGTGGATTTTGAACGTTTTAAAGACGAAAGTATTTTTTGACAGAATTTGATGTTAATACGGGTGATAAAATTATCATTGCTACAAAAAATAATCGATGATTAAATTTAAAATTATCGCATATGTACCTAATCTATTATTTAAGTAAAATATAAAAGAAAATTATTTGATTAATATCTAACTTCAGTGATAAAACGTATGAAAATAATGCAGATGATATTTAAATAGTTTAAAATAAGAAATGATTAAATGAGATGGTTAAAGGTATAACGTCATAATGCTAGAACAAAAAAAATGTTATTTTTGAAGAGGTGGATTTTGAACGTTTTAAAGACGAAAGTATTTTTTGACAGAATTTGTTGTTAATACGGGTAATAAAATTATCATTGCTACAAAAAATAATCGATGATCAAATTTAAAATTATCGCATGTGTACCTAATCTATTATTTAAGTAAAATATAAAAGAAAATTATTTGCTTAATATCTAACTTCAGTGATAAAACGTATGAAAATAATGCAGATGATATTTAAATAGTTTAAAATAAGAAAGGATTAAATGAGATGGTTAAAGGTATAACGTCATAATGTTAGAAGAAAAAGGTTATTTTTGAAGGGGTGGATTTTGAACGTTTTAAAGGCGACACTATTTTTTGACAGAATTTGTTGTTAATACGGGTAATAAAATTATCATTGCTACAAAAAATAATCGATGATCAAATTTAAAATTATCGCATGTGTACCTAATCTATTATTTAAGTAAAATATAAAAGAAAATTATTTGCTTAATATCTAACTTCAGTGATAAAACGTATGAAAATAATGCAGATGATATTTAAATAGTTTAAAATAAGAAATGATTAAATGAGATGGTTAAAGGTATTACGTCATAATGCTAGAAAAAAATGTTATTTTTGAAGGAGTGGATTTTGAACGTTTTAAAGACGACAGTATTTCTTGCTGTAATATGAAGCATACTTTATGCCAATTTATGTTACAATTGGATAGATAGGAAGAGATAAACTTCACTCGCATTGAACTTTGCTAAGCCTCATTCAACAAGAATTCAGTATGGATTCCAGGTCCAACCGCTTCATAAGTTCGAAGACAGACGTGCAGATAGCTTAGGCTATTATTATATAGGGTATTTATTACCCAACTACACGGTTCACGCTGTCTTCTATCCGGCAAATTATATTTCTCAAATTAAGATCTTATTTTTCAAAATTCAAATACATTTTTAGATTATATTATACCAATAGTATGTGCAATTTTGGAAATATAACTGTTCACTGTTATAAAAGGAATAACACATTAATTTAAATTTAATTTTTCTCCATCATTACTTAAGAAATATATTCTAAAAAAATAAAAGTAAATAAACATCAAAATTCTCCTCAAACACGTTTTATTTTTCTTAATCTTAAATTTCATGGCCACCAAAAATAAGCAAAAAAATTGTATCATTGGCATTCCTTCCACACTTTCCAATACTATATATTGAATTCAAATTACGGTCACCTACTGGTTCAGTTTTTCTTACCCAGCTGTCCATTTTTCCAGAAAAAAACTGAAAATCTTTACAATTTTAATTCCTTTGTTTGAAGTATCACCAAAAATTTTATCAAGTCACAAAATGAATACTGATCTAAAACATTTTTTTCCGGAGAAGTCATCCACGAGATTTTCCTCTCCTCGACACAGGCTCTTCAAAGATCAAATATATGCACGTTTGTCTCGTGTTTGAGTTACACGCGTACAAGAGTTTATCATTAACGTGAATATTAAATGTGTTTCACTAAGTATTTCGCGTTGTCTTCAATTCTAAGTGAGACCGTTTCTCGCCAAGATGACTGCATCTGAATTACATCGCCAAGCAAGTTATAAAGCAGGGAATATTTCTCCCATATACCAGTTAAGAATATATATATATATATATATATATATATATATATATATATATACGTAATATGGGTGAGACTCATTCAAAATCACAACACAGTGTATTTCTGGTAAGAAACATGATATCCGTACACAACAGGCAAACACCTTTACAACTTCGTGCACACTGACAATGTGATCCCGCACATACACTTTTCAAGTAGGGATTCCTAAGGTAAAAAGAGTACGAATAATCCCTAAGCACAATTGATCACGGGATACAAAATACCCATGTTTAAAGAGAACTCGCTAACTATTGCCTAAAGTAGCCCAGACAGAGGCTGAACTAAGTGTATAGCGTGTCTGGAGGGAAAAATCAGAATTACCGCTCAAACCCCGAACTCACTTTATGAACAAAAGTTATTAAATTAATATTAAAATACGTAAATAAGGGATTTTAATATTACATATATATATATATATATATATATATATATATATATATATATATATATAAGTATATGTGTGCATCTCCTATATAAATGCATTTGTTTTCGTGTGGGTAAAACATACACCAAATGCAAAATACATTCTTTAGAAATTAAAGAGTGTAAAGAATATTATATTCAATTTTATTAAATCTCAAAACGTTCTCCCATAAACAATTTGGTAAAAATCTTGAAACAAAGTGGTAAAGATTATTTCTTTCCAAATATAAAAACCGTGACCTAGAAAAGCCAGAATTAAATATGTCAAGCTACGATTTACCATGGTGACATGATTGCCAGATACGGCAATTTCGGTCTGTTTCCTTATATGTTCAGAAACACGTCACTAATCCCTATCATTTAAGCAAGTCTATTTCCAGAGGCTTCTACTATTTATACATTTGAAAATGTCTGGATAGCTTTGAAAATATTGTTAAAACTTTCGCGAAATGTTCTTTAACTTTTATTATTAGCAAAGCACAAATCTAAACCTCCAACAGAAATACAACTCCAAAAAAACTAATTTTTTCTCTGAAATATCTCATAAAATCTATAAAATACGAAAATGAAGTATTGGGAAAGTTGTTAAAGAAGAATAATAAAGTTGTGCCTGGATCTGTTCCTTTGACAAATAAATCGCAAAATTAAAGTGTCAGAAATTTCGATTTTAACATTTTAATAGAATTTATCTCTGAAACTTAAAATACTTTTCCTTAAAAAACAATATCTTTAAAAGTTATATAATAACTGAAACTTTCACTTGTTCTCTGTAAATAAAAATGAATAAAAGGGTGTACTACAAATACTTACACCGTGAAGGAAGTGCACACGATATAGATATGTGTAGCTCACATATCAATTTTGCAAATGAGTACAAATTACTACAAATGGGTTCATATATGTGGATTTACATAGCGGATAACCATTTTCTGATAATTCCTTATATAAAAGCTACTTTGAGATATTTAGCTATTGATCCTTCGCACTTCTGTATCATAAGTGTGTTTTATGCTGACCCATCCGAAGACATACAGCAGTAACTATTGATGACCAACAGTGGCCCATCAATGGCTACCAAGCCACCGCTGACCTACGAGAGGCCCGTCATGGTCCGATTTTAATGGGGTCCAAACCGGTATGGAACAAACACTACAAAAGTAAGCTCATGACTACCAAGAAGAACGCTAGAGAGGTACACCGGGATCGTGAACCCCGTACACACCTAAAGGAGGTGTACGCCTGGGGCTACTTCTGTATCATAAAAATAATTACATTATTGGAAATTTTTTCTAAACATATATAAAGTACCTATGACAAAACATCCTAATTACGCCACATAAATAAAATGTTAAACACTTTTAATTAAATGTCCAAAATAAGTATTTGCTGTAGCCACCAAGCGTTGCAGATTTTCAATATCTTCTTCGGGAAGAGCATTCCATACTGTTTGTATGTGTGTCCAAAGTTCAACCACTGAAGATTTCGTACGAGGATCTCGAGTGACATGTTGACCGACGAAATCCCTCACATTCTCAACAGGTGTCATATCCACTGAATAATCAATCCACATAAGAAATTGCGAACTTTCTGCTGAAATTCATGGTACGCTCAACGCCGATGCCCACTGCACTATTTTGGATAACAATGTGCTTACTACGTTGTGCTAAACCATTGTTACTTTCAGAACGACAATTCCAGTTGTCATGTTTCGAGGTTAACCAAAGCTTGGTATGGTACCAATGGAGTTCATCGAAGGGAAGGGCCTGCCCAGAGCCCAGACCTGAACCCTACCGAGAACCTCTGAGATTAGTTATATCGCAGAATTAAGAGGTGGACTACCCATCCAAAATCGATGAAGGAACTTGTATATCTACTCCAAGCCGAGTGGAAGACAATACCATTAGCTGTAATACAAAGACTTGTGGAGAGGTCGGCCCCGGAGGGTTCATGCTGTAATTGCCTCTCGTGGCGGCTCTACCAACTATTGATTTTGAATAAAGTTAATTTTTCTTTCCTATCACAGGTGTCCAAATATTTATTCGTAAACAGTGAATGTCAATTTTATAAATGACTGCAAATGACTTCAAATGGGTTTATATATGTGGATTTAAATAGCGGATAAACATTTTCTGATAATTCCTTATATAAAAGCTACTTTGCGAAATTTAACTATTGATCCTTGCACTTCTGTATCATAAAAGTAACTACATTATTGGAAAATTTTTCTAAAGAGATTTAAAGTATCAATGACAAAATATCCTAATCACGCCACATAAATAAAATGTTAAACACTTTTAATTTTGGAAACTGCATGTTACTTATGGAAAATAAATAGATTTCAGTGTGAATAATTTGGGAAATAAAACTAAAAAGGTACAAATATACCAAATTATTATAAAAGTTACAAAACCATGAAGTAATCATTAAATATAAAAGAAATTTAATTAACAAACAACTAATATTAGTACAAATAAATATTTTTTTCAAAACAAAAAAATATTAAAAATAAGTGTTTGGTGTAGCCACCATGCGCTGCAGATTTTTAATGTCTTCGCCTGAAATAGCATTTCATACTGTTTGTATATGTGTCCAAAGTTAATCCACGGAAGATTTCGTACGAGGATCTCGAGTGAGACGATGAACTATATCCCGCACATTCTCAATAGGTGTCATATATAAGAAATAATCAGTCCACAGAAGAAGTTGCAAACTTTCTGCTGAAAAGAAGGCTTGAATGATCTTTGCAACGCGAGATTACACATTGACCTGTTTAAAGTCAGCTCCAGAAATGCCTTGAAGGAAAAGAACACCTTTGGTCTCACGGACTTCATTGATGTATCTGTTGCTGTCAAGAGTACTTACAGTTTGTAGCAGCTGAGATCTTACATGATGCGCATTCACACTCCAGTTCTAAACTCAGGATTTCCGTCAATATGACCCTAAACAGTGCCCTCTGGAAGGTTGCGTTCACCGACAATTCATTTATAATGAACGCGGCTGTCATGGTGACACAAATTAAAGCGGGGTTCGTCATCAGGTATTGCCAATCTGCCTGCCAGTGTCAATGTTCACGAGCATATAGCAGCCGCAGTTGTTGATGACTATGAGCGGGGGACACCCGATATAAGGGAGTTCGAGCATGCACTTTGCGCTGCAGTAGACGTTAACGAAGTAGACAGGGAATCACCTGTAGCAATGTACCAATGTTCTGTCAACTCTATCTCTAAAGCTTTACTATCCATCAGCGACATGCAGACCATTTGTCTATCAAAATTATCTAATGTCACTTTTCGACTATTACTCAGATTTCCGCGTGGTCAGATACTCGTCCGTCTATTGCTTCCATACTCGCATCACTATGTTGTTATTACGCTGCCAACGAGCTGCTATTGCACCACAAGAAAATTCTACTTCACGAAAGCCGATGATTATCCTCTTTTTCAAACTCCGAAGTTGTTGAAATGTCTTCCTCTTTCGTCGACGAGGTAAAGTTGCGTCTTACTTAACGTTTAGCATTAGCAGATAACTATTTACACTATTTCACCCTCCTTCAGGAGTTTTAGGATGTCAGGCGACAGGATTATATGGGCCTGTCGTCAATCTTAACACATTGTATGCGGGACACTTACTAATACGTTTTCTGACGATTGATACTTAAGCGAAGGACACCTACTAGTACGTTTTATGACGATTGATACTTGAGCACGGGTCACGTACTAATACGGGTTAGTGTAACAACATGGTTTGTTTGTGGGTACAAAAATAACGGTATATACAGGAAAACGAAGCCGAATGTTCTTGTCTACTACATAGATTCTGAAAAAATTTAGACAAATAAAAACTAGTTTTTACATTATTAGTTTTATGATTGCTCTTTTCATTTTTTATCAAGTAAAAATGTTTATATATAACATAATTCGAAAAAATTAAAACTATATACTACTATTTCATATTTACGATACTATTATAAATTTATCCACTAAAAAATATATTTTTTGTTTACCAAAATCTTATGATTGTTATTTATATATTTATATTTATATATTTGTTTATATATTTCAATATATAAACAAATATATAAATATATAGAATACGAAAAGTTGGTTAAAAAATTATTTAATTTTCGATCTATTGAGATTTAACTGTAAAACTAAATTTACGTTCAAAACGCCCGCTTCCGGTACAATTCTGATATTCTTAATGGCCTATTGTTTTGTATTAACGTGCAGTAAAACAGGAGAAATCAGTTAACAATAACAATTTATTGCCATAACAAAAAAAACAATAAAAACACTTGAATTACAACTCTAAACATATCTCCTAACATATCTCTAAACTGAACTAAACTTAACATAAATGAACTCTTACTGGAGGGAAGGGGGGAAACAACCTGTTAAACACATCTCCCAACTGAACTTCTATTTGGGAAAAACACAACATAACCTAACATAAGTCAACACTTCTCTCGAGGCTATATATACCTACTAATTTGCATAAAGCTCATTCCGGAGCCAAAATATGCCACAACCGCTAAATTCCCCGATTGGCTGTGGCTATTAAGGTCAATAGTCGAAGGGGCGTTTCCCGAGATCGGCAGGAAATTAAAAATAAACCAACTGAAAATAGGTGATCTTAAGAAAATTAAGTTGGCGGTTAAACGGACTATTTTAAGCTTAAAATTCTGAAAATACCAACAATTTCTGCTGTGAAATGTACCCACACAAATGTGTTAAGATCTTTTTCATTTAACATGCAATAGTATTGAGCTAGAGGAATAAACATTCAAAAAGAAGATAAATAACTATGAAAGGATAAATAAAAATGGATTCGTGTGTTCATAACACAAAATAAACTAGAGATAGAAATACACTATAGTTTTGTGGTTAGAGTCCTATTCACAACGGAGACTTATTCTATAATGAGAAGTTTTGATAAAACATCAGATTAGAAATGAGCTCTCAATAGGCAATGGGAGTTGAGCGTGACGACTAATGAAAGTTTTTTTTAGAGAACCTGAGAAAGTGGGTTAGATTATGTTTTAACACAAGTACTTTCACCATCCAGCTACAGCCTTATACGTTTTCAATGGCAGTACAAAGGACACTGCTCAGCCCACGTATACATGTTGACTGTAAAATATTAGTCATCTGCGTAACACATAATACTTAGTACTTACAGAAAATTTAAGCTCAATCACATCATTCCTTCTTGGTGTTGCAATTCTAGAAACAGGAATCTATAAAACCTTACAGAATTAACAAATAAGTAAAATGAAAAACTGTTCAGTTGTGATACATAATAATATTAAATTTATATACTTTTAAATGTCCATTCGTCGACGAGGTAAAGTTGCGTCTCACTTAACGTTTACCATTAGCAGATAACTATACCCTATTTCAACCTCTTTCAGGACTTTTAGGATGTTACGCGACAGGATTATATAGCCTCCCCGTCAGTCTTGAGATTTCTTTCATTTAACATGCAATAGTAATGAGCTAGATGTATAAAAAGCTAAAAAGAAGATAAATGAATGTGAAAGGATAAATAAAAATGGATTCGTGAGTTCGTAGCACAAAATAATTAGAGAAGATAGAGTTCAGGTATACAGATACACTATAGTTTTGTGGTTAGAGTCCTATTTATAACGGAGACTTATTCTATAATGAGAAATTTTTTATTAAACATCAGATTAGATATGAGCTCTCAACAGCCAATGGGAGTTGAGGGTGACGACTAATGAAAGTTTTTTCTAGAAAAGCTTAGAAAGTGGGTGAGGTGATGATTTAACACAAGTACTTTCACCAGCCCTCTACAACCTTCTACGTTTTCAATGGCAGTACAGAGGACACTGCTCAGCCCACGTATGCATGGTGACTGTAAATATTAGTCATTAACAGACAATACCTAGCATTTACAGAAAATTTAAGCTCCATCCCGTCATTAATTCTTGGTGTTGCAATTCTACAAACAGGAATCTATAAAACCTTACAGAATTAACAAATAAGTAAAATGAAAAACTATTCAGTTGTGATACATAATAATATTAAATTTATATACTTTTAAATGTCCATTCGTCGACGAGGTAAAGTTGCGTCTCATTTAACGTTTACCATTAACAGATAACTATACCCTATTTCACCCTCTTTCAGGACTTTTAAGGTGTTACGCGACAGGATTATATAGCCTCCCCGTCAGTCTTGAGATTTCTTTCATTTAACATGCAATAGTAATGAGCTACAGGAATAAATAGCTAAAAAGAAGATAAATAAATATAAAAGGATAAATAAAAATGGATTCGTGAGTTCATATCACAAAATAACTAGAGAAGATAGAGTTCAGGTATACAGATACACTATAGTTTTGTGGTTAGAGTCCTATTCATAACGGAGACTTATTCTATAATGAGAAGTTTTTATAAACATCAGATTAGAAATGAGCTCTCACCAGCCAATGGGAGTTGAGGGTGACGACTAATGAAAGTTTTTTCTAGAAAAGCTTAGAAAGTGGGTGAGGTGATGATTTAACACAAGTACTTTCACCAGCCCTCTACAGCCTTCTACGTTTTCAATGGCAGTACAGAGGACACTGCTCAGCCCACGTATGCATGGTGACTGTAAATATTAGTCATTAACACACAATACCTAGCATTTACAGAAAATTTAAGCTCCATCCCGTCATTAATTCTTGGTGTTGCAATTCTACAAACAGGAATCTATAAAACCTTACAGAATTAACAAATAAGAAAAATGAAAAACTATTCAGTTGTGATACATAATAATATTAAATTTATATACTTTTAAATGTTCGTTCGTCGACACTTAACGGTTACCATTAGCAGATAACTATACCCTATTTCACCCTCTTTCAGGACTTTTAGAATGTTAGGCGACAGGATTATTACCCTGCCCGTCAGTCTTGAGATTTCTTTCATTTAACATGCAATAGTAATGAGCTTGATGAATAAACAGCTAAAAAGAAGATAAATAAATATGAAAGGATAAATAAAAATGGATTCGTGAATACATAGCACAAAATAGAGAAGATAGAGTTGAGATATAAAGATACACTATAGTTTTTTAGTTAGAGACCTATTCACAAAGGAGACTTATTCTATAATGAGAAGTTTTGATAAAACATCAGATTAGAAATGAGCTCTCAACAGCCAATGGGATTGAGCGTGACGACCAATGAAAGTTTTTTCTAATAAAGCTGAGAAAGTGGGTGAGATGATAATTTAGCACAAGTACTTTCCCCATCCCGCTACAGCCTTCTACGTTTTCAATGACAGTACAGAGGGCGCTGCTCAGCCCAAGTATGCATGATGACTGTAAAATATTAGTCATTAATACACAATACCTAGCATTTACAGAAAATTTAAGCTCAGTCATGTTACTTCTTCTTGGTGTTGCAATTCTACGAACAGGAATCTATAAAATCTTACAGAATTAACAAATAAGTAAAATAAAAAACTATTCAGTTGATATATAATAATATTAAAAATTTATATACTTTTAAATAGTATTCTCTATCTATCTCCCTCTATCTTTAATAATATTCTATAGTATTCTCTTGTTCCACACTTAAATGTTTCTGCATTTTCAGCTTACTCGCATTTTTACAAATTCTTTAAAAAAAAAAAAAAAAAAAAAAAAAAAAAAAAATTGGAAATGGAAGAAAAAAGACTTCTATTGCTTTCTTGCTAAAATAACTGTTGCATTCTTAATTATAAAAATTTAATTAACTGAAGTTTTTGATGCGGAGAGTTTAAGCTAGTTAAAAGATCATGTATATTTCTGTAGGAAAATAAACGATAAAAATGTGAGCTTCACTTTACTTTACCATCCTTTAAAACAGTTTTTTTCTACCCATAATATTTACATTAATGGAATAAACAAAAAAAAGGTAAAAAAGTAATAATTACCGTTTTTTATAAGGCAGTGCTAATAATTCGCTTAATAGATTAAACGGGGACTTTTTTTAAGGAATGATACATTAAACCAAGAACTGGTATGAGGAGTGTCTGGTTACTGAAAAATGATTTTTATTACGTCTTCATGTTAATCCGAGCAAAGGTAACTACTTTAAGCCGCAAAAAAAAGCATCTTTTAGAATTGGTGAGCTGAATATTTTTTCTCCATTTATAAAGCTGAGAAATATTTCAGGAGTTATTGCAAGCTGAAACCAGCATCGCCTTTTAAAAATTACATTCTTCGGTTAGATTATTTTTATTCCATATCACTTCTCGAATATCAGTCTAATCATGCAGTTTAATTTTGATTTTTTTACTGTCAAAAATAAAATTGCAAATTTTTAATGTTATTTGAGAACTATTAATTATAATGTTATTAATAAAAAACGTGACAATGATTCGAAAGTTTTTGTAATAATTATCTGAACGTAATTTTAGACGAAACAAAACATTAATTACACCAAAAGGATATAAGTATATTTATTAATGCGTACGAATGCGTATGCGTATTAATGCTTATTACTGTGTAATTTGTATGCTTAATGCGTTAGAAAATGCCTGTAGTTCAAAAGGTACAAAGTATTCATGTGTTTACACCAGATATGAATCAGTTTCAAAAGTAAGTACGCTAACTAGAAATTCACTTGTTTAAACCATTTAAATTAATTTTATTTTGTTTTAATACAGTTTTTTTCATAAAGTAATTATCTAGCTGACATGAATTGTGAAGATAAATATCATTAGTAAAAGAAAGTAAAAAAAACTTTTATCAGGAAAGCATACCTGTATAAATACTCTTTACTATAACTTTATGTACGTAAATACATATTCGTATGTATATATATATATATATATATATATATATATATATATATATATATAGAGAGAGAGAGAGAGAGAGAGACAGATATATATATAGAAAGACGCACACTCACATGCATATATATACTTATTTCAATGAATGTATGGGTGTGTGTTATCTTCCCGCCAAAATTTTATTCCACGTGTACAACATCACGTACGGGTTTCATTTTTTTCAGAACGTGCCATTTTAAAACGAGAAGGCACGTATGTATTTTAAAAGAGGGCTTTAGTTAAAGAAATGTTAGTCTGAGGGTTGGTTAAATAGTGTAAAAAAATATATTATATTATAGTAATATTATAATAATAGGAGTAGTAAATTCGTATATTCAGATCTGAATTTAAAGGGAGAAGGAATGTTTCCTCTCAATTTTGAAACTATTTATCTTTTAACTAAATTCTTAACAGAACCATAAAAATGCTGTTAGATAAGATATGATTGCTTTGCATAATAAAACAAAATAACTTCTATAAAATTTAATTTCAATTAATAATCTAGGAAAATTTAGAGAAAATTTGAGGTATTATTTTACAGCTAACTGTTTCTATTTATTTCACTTAGTATAAATATTATGTTTTTAAATATATTGATTTGTATAATAAAAGTAAATCGCAATTAATAATCTAGAAAAATATTTATCTTAAACTTATTTTATCTTTTTGAACCAAAAATACGCAATTTTAATCAAGATTTTTTTTAGGTTCAAAGACACCATGTTCTTTGATATTAAAACAAATCACAGAAAAATAATTCTTGTTAAATTCAACTTATTTCCTTTAATAACAGTTTCAAGTCTGATTTCAATATATAATAGTAAACAAACTGCCATCTCTTGCAGTTTAGATTTAACTGTACACAGCGGCTGTGTTGATTTATCCATTTCGTGTAGCTTAACATTTGAAATCTTTATAACTGACGTCATATAACGATTACCTGGCAAATTTATGATTCAGCATTTTAACACTCGCAAACTATGCTGCATATGACAGTTCAACATGTTTTTCTGGCGTCTGGTCTCAATCGAAATTTAGAGCAAATAAAACAGAAAAGAAATGTCTTTTTCCCTTCTGAACTAGGCTATCTCTAACAAATAATTCACCCACTCACATTTAGCTTCACTGTTAATGGCAACAGTAGAAGAAAAATTGCTTTTTGAACCAGTTCAGCAGATGCAGTCGAACTACAATTAACGGCAGATGGCAGTCAAAAAGAAAACAGATCAGGATAGGATAGGAAGAAAACCCAAAAATAGATTTGCGGAGCAATTTCTCCGGAAAATATAAGGATACATTGTTTTTATAGTTCCCGAAACTCATGTTTAATGTACTAAGAAAAGATCTGACACTTAAGGAGATATAGTACCTTTCGAGTGGTAAACTCCTCATTGTAATAGTCGAGCTTATTGATTCAGCTTAACATAATTTCTACTCTATTTGGAATAAAAGTTTTTCTAGATCTTTGATAAGTTTTAACTTCATAAAATTTATATGCCTTTATTATACAAAGTCTACATTTAAAGAACATAAAATAAATACACAAAGTGAAAATGTAGAGATCTTCCACCCACAACAAAGTTTTATAAACTAAGCTTGCCTACTTAGAAATTTCATTTCCTTTTGTAATAACTTAGTATCCCTGTGGCTTTGCTAAGACTGCCAATGTCTATCTAAATTTTCTACTCTGAAAGCAGTTTCATACTTCCGAAACAAACTGAATATTTGCTTATAGCATTTTACCTATTTTTACGAAGTATAAATTCTCCTGTCATTGTCCTGTTAGAACATTTCATTTCCAGCTGGAAAAACAGAGGCCATGTAAGGGTACAACTGGTCCGCAATGATGTTCAGATACCCTGTAGCATTCATGGTCTGTTCTACCACAACCACGGGTCCCAGAGACGCCCAAGAAAAAGTCCTCCAAAGCATAATACCACCACCACCGGCCTGTGTATGACCTACTATACATTGAGGGAGCAACTGTTCGCCTGGAAGACAGCGTATCCAAACACGGCCATCGGCGTGATGAATGACAAACCATGATTCATCTGACCAGGCAACTCTCTCCCACTGATCCATGGACCCGTCGCGATGTTCCCTGGCCCAGCGTAGGCGCAGTTGGCGATGACGCTTGGTCAGCAAAGGCACACGAGTGGGACGTTTGCTGCATAGCCCCATATCCAACAGTGTCCTCTGAACAGTGTGCTCCGATACTATTCTACTTGGTCCTGCATTGTATTAGGTTGTCAGCTGAGCCACTGTCTGTCTTCAGTTTTGCTTCACCATGCGAGACAATCTCCGAAGACCTCTTTTTTATAGCGTGTGGACGTCTAACACCATGTCTTCTACTGCTGGTTTCACACTCTTTCATCCACTTTGCATAAGTACTAACAACTGTAGATCTCAAACAACCCACGAGTCGTGCATTTTCCGAAATACTTGTTCCGATCCTTCGAGCCATTACAATCTGCCCTCTAACAAAATCGCTCAGATCTGCAGTCTTTCCCATCACACACAGAAGTAAGTGAAATAATGATTTTTCAGACTCTCCAGCAGCAGTTAAACCACTTCCATCTGATCACGTGCCTTCCACGTTAAACAAGCGAGTTCATTGCAAAATGTAGGGGTAGCCATAATGTTTTGGCTTTTGAGTGTAAGTATAAAGACTCTTTTTAAATATCTTAATTTAAAAACAAGATAAAGTAACTATAAAATATCGGTAATCAATTTTCTCAATTTAAAATTAAAACATACTTTAAACTTTAAAATTGTTTGGGTATGAAGTTGTTCTAGATCTCCCATAAGGTTTAATTTTATAAAAGCTATATACTTTTATTATATCATGCCTACATTTAAAAAAACAAAAAATGAAAAATGAAAATATAGAATTATACTTAGCCCTATAAAACCCCTATAAAACTATGAGAACCATGTGCTAAGGTGATGCTCGGCGTTACTGAGCCGATCCCTTTTACTTTAAATATTATTTTTACTCATTTAATTCTTAATATTTTAATTTAATTGACCTTAAATCCATAAGGTTACCCAGGTTCAACCCTATCGGCTCAGGTTAATTAATTTCATTAAGACATCAAAAGGAATTTACATTTAAAAAAAAGAATTTATTTACTATTTACATATATACAAAAAAACAATATTTCTTCATTTGTCACTGTTTGTAAAAATAGTAAAAACAGAACTTACCCCACTGCAGAGGAAAACCCATCTTGAGTGCATCAAAATAATCTGTTACTAACACGATGCATAAAATACCGCAGAATATTTTCTGCGAGAATTAAAAAGCTATCTTCATCCTATCTAATCTAATCTAAAAATCCTCATCTCTCTTTTCTCTCCTCTTTTCCCCGTATATATCCTCTAATCTTTTTTTTCTTAGCCCCTCCTTTTTTCCGTCCCATTTGGGAAAATAGCCACTCTTGAAAATTCAGGTGGTCAGTTCTCAAATTCTGATTTTTCATTGGATTAGTACCCCACGCTCGTATTTATTTATTTATTTGCATTTTTATATTTATATTTTTTCTAAACTCCCTTCTCGAAACATGCATATCCTGAAAACTTGCCCTTTTTATCTTTTTCCCCCTTTTCTCTCCTTCTCGATATCTTTGTATACTGACCCTTTTATGCATTGAAGGGGTGTAGGGAGTTATTCGTAGGCGCGGCTTCTTTTATGATTTTACAAAAATACTTTCTCATTCTTAAATCTATAAGTGCGGTATCTTTGTACCTATTACACCTGGCTTAAATTCCGTTCTGTTCAAATCGTGTTTTTCAAGAGCTCGCGGTTTTGCGTAAGTTTTACGAGCCGGTCTTCTTTTGAAGTGTTGACCACAATTTTATATTATTCGGACCTCAGACTGTCCTTTCTTTAATTTCATAATACCTAGCTACTAACTTCTATTTCTAAGAATGTGCGAGGCATAAGCGTTTCTTATAATACTTTTTCTTATTCTCTACCAGGTGTGGGGGATTTACACATATGCCGCATTTTCCTTCTTTTTGAATAAAGCCTTAAATTTCTACACGGGGTTTGTGAATAACATTGTAGAAAGTCATTGTAAAATTTAGCTTTATACCTTACAGGTGTGGCGTGACTACACGATAAGGCGCGTACCACATATTTGCGAAGAAAACCCTAAAATATGAAAGGGGTTTTCCAGCACATGGTAGCTCAGTCAGCAAAAGCTTCGGTCTCAAAATCTTCGAGTCTCGAGCTCGGCCAGAAATCCATTGAGTTCATTGAAGGCTGATGTATGCAAAATAAGTTCGTGGTTACTGTATAGTGCTCTCATGGTAAACAATTCACTTAGTAAAGTTGGCTGAGTTGTATGGGCAAATGCTTAACAACTACGTGCATCCGCGTTAATAAGTAAAAAAAAATTGTGAAGTATATAATTAAAAACTAATATTTTATACTAGCATATAGCCCGTCATATGACGGGATCAGTAAATTTTTTTATTTTCCAGAATTGTAAAGTACCTTATGAGACAGGTAAAAAGAATGGTTTGTTTTTTGGCTGAGAATTATCTTGCAACCAAAAATAATCGATGATTAAATTTAAAATTATTACATATGTACCTAATTTATTATTTAAGCCAAACATAAAAGAAAATTATTTACGTAATATCTAAGATCAATGATAAAACGATGAAAATAAGGCAGAATTTAAAATAAGAAACGATTCAATGAGATGGTTAAATGAATGACGTCATAATGCTAGAAAAATGTTATTTTTACCTATTTATTATGGGGTAAGCTGATAAATTTAATCGCCTGCTCTCAACCGGGGAAAATAGGAGTTGCAATAATGGCATTAAAAGTTCGAAAACAGGGGAAGGGGTGGATTTCGAACGTTTTAAAGAAGGTAGTATTTTTCGCTGTGATATGAAGCCTATTTATACCAATTTATTTTAGAATCGGATCTATAGTTTAGGAGAATATAAACATTACTCTCTTTGAATTTTGCTAACTATGAATGCCTCTATCCAATCCAGGTCCAACCGCTTCATAAAATCGAGGACAGACGTACAGATAACTTAGGCTATTATTATATAGGGAATTAAATAGAAGATAATCATCTTTTGTGTTTTATGAACTTCAATTATATTAATATGAGCGATATGTCTTATTACAGTTTGGTAAAGGCTATTTTTTTCAATAATCTCAACAGTTTTTAATTTCAAAATGCCAGATAACATTAAAACTTAGCAAATGCTTGAAACAGTGTTTATAAAATGTTAAATATTGCCACACAAAGTAGGTCTGCCAACGTGCTCAGTGGCCGAATGGTCAGAGCACGAGATCCAGACCCAAAGTTTGTGGTTTCGGGGATCGGCATGGCGGTCGATCCAAAGTAAGGATTTTTAATTTTAAAAATGTTATTTATTGTTGCCTTATGTTCTCTAACATTCTAGATATTTCTTTAATATGTAAATTAGTGATTTCTCGAATATTCTGTTCGGGTATAAAAGCTGATACCCACTAGTTGTAGGCAACTTCTCGATCTTGTAAAGTTGCGAGTTTCTAATTTGCTTCAATAAATTCGTCTGTTAGGCTAAACGGTGTGTTCATTCGAATCTTCGTGACAGTATATTCATCTTCAATTTGATAAAAAAAATCTGAGTTTGTAATACACATGTGTTCCGTCCAATAGCCATGATGCGACAGCAATTGCTTAATATTTTTGTAAACTGTGTTTATTTTGTAAGCGTGAAGCGTAGCGCCATCTGTAAATATATGTAATACAATAATGTTCGTTAAGAATGAAGGGACTAAATCTGCCATATATTCTGTTTTGTGTTGGTTTTCTTAAAAGTGATATTTGGACGACTTTGGGAGTGAGAATAGTCAAAGTCATTGTAAGTAAATGCTTTATTCCTTTTAATCATAAATCTTATTGGGTTGTCACTTTCTCAACGCTGATCCAGTCCATATACATTCAATTCTATTTCATTGTGTTTAAGTATTTTGGTATCCCCCTCATTCACATTATTCTTATTTATTATACATTCCACTAAGTCTTAACATCTCACAACATATAATGCGTATTTTTACCCACTACAAACAGACAATGGTATCCATGATGGTTACTATGCAGTCATTAGGCCATGAAAGAATCCGTCATAATTTGGAAATAAAATATTGATTTTATTCAAAAAATCCGTCTTTTGCCCTCTACTGCCAAAATGTTTTACATTCCCTTATACAGCACAAGCGAGCCAGCCAATAAAAGTGTGACTCTAGAAGTAAAACTAATTTACGTGATAGAGTTATATAACACTAGTTGAACTAAGCAGAAAATAATATTGGTGTTCTCGGATTCACCAATGGTTTACACGATTAAAAAAAAATAAAGATATTTCGCCAAAGGTTATAATTTTAGAGAGAGAATCATCAGAAATTTATTTTAGACTACTAAGTTTGGTTAAACACAGTTCAAAAGGTTGTAATTTTAGAGAGAGAATCACCAGAAATTTAATTTAGACTACTAAGTTTGGTTAAACACAGTTCAAAAGTATCTTGTGGGTAAATTAATTTAATTTTTTTTAGATAGTGACCATGTTTTATGATATTTTAAAAAATATGTTACTTGAAATGACAAAATTAAATAATAAGTTTGATTGTTATTAAATAATTTGTAAAAAGATTCACTCTTAAAGAAGAAGAAATTTTTATTTCATTATGAATCGAATAAAGATTATTACAAAGAAGATTTTAAGTTTCAAAAGATACTATGATCTTTTAAACCGATTACCGCCTGTGTTTCAAAATTAGAAAGTAAACATATTGACTAATGACTTCTCAAAACAATAATTTTTAAAATACTAAGTATATGTTCTTGCACATTAATGATACTTTGAAACATTTTTTTATCATTTGAATTAAGTTTTTATACCTAAATTTTTTTTAAATAATTCTTTGAAACTCACTTTTCTTTTCATATTTTTCTGCATTCTTTAGTAAAATTTACCAAAATATCGATTTTGTAAGAAAACATAACAATATTCATTATATACATAAAAAAAACTTGACTGTATAATTCTTCAATACTACTTTTGCGCCACAACCAAGCTACATGAGAAGTAAGTTTCTTTGTTCGGGAATGGCAATAGAAGAAGAAGAGGAGAAAAAATAAAATGGACGTTCTTTTTTATAACAGCCAAAAAAGTTTAATGCTGCTTGTACTGTGCTGTTTTGATTTAAATATAAACTCAGAAGGTGGGAATGGTGAAGCAAAACCGGAGCCAAACAATAGTTCAGCTGACAACCCAATACAATGCAGGGCCAAGTAGAATAGTATCGGAACACACTGTTCAGAGGACATTGTTGGATATGGGGCTACACAACAAATGTCCCACTCGTGTGCCTTTGCTGACCAAGTGTCATTGCCAACTGCGCTTACGCTGGTCCCGGGAATATCGCGAATGGTCCATGGATCAGTGGGACAGAGTTGCCTGGACAGATGAATCAAGGTTTGTCATTCATCACGCCGATGGCCGTGTCAGGATACGCCGTCTTCCAGGCGAACAGTTTCTCCCTCAATGTACAGTAGGTTATACACAGGCCGGTTATGGCGGTATTATACTTTGGGGGACTTTCTCTTGGGAGAATCTGGGACCCGTGGTTGTGGTAGAGCAGACCATGAATGCTTCAGGGTATCTGGACATCATTGCGGACCAGTTGCACCCTAACATGGCCTCTGTTTTTGCAGCTGCAAGTTGAATGTTCCAACAGAACAACGCCCCTTGACACAAGGCTCAAATTGTGTTGAAGTGGTTCCATGATGCTGAATTCCAGATAACCCTTTCACGGGTAGTGGTTTCACAGCAAAACCACTTATTAATACTTTTTTCTCTTCCTTTTAAAAATATCCGGAAGATTTTTTTCCATTTTCTGTGTTATTGACTATTCGATGTAGTAATAGATAATAGAATTTTTCATAATTTATTTTTACCTTTGAAATATATTAGTTTAAAATTGCTTTACATGAAAAATCTCGAATTTGATTTTTCTCCTTATGACTTCAAATAAAATATCCTACCCAAAAGAACAATGAAAAACTGTGTAGTTATCTATTTCTTACATCATTTTGATGATAATTATACATTGTTCTTCCGATATAATTAATTTTAAAAAACTCTTATTTTCATGCTGTAAAAGGGAAAGGTTTCACAATTATTCCCCCTTCCAAAAAAAAAAAAAAATCCAACCTCCCAACGGAATGTAAAATTTGTTTTCATATAGTTCCTATTTATAGATTTCACAGACAACGTTTATAACCTAATTCTGTTAAATTTGAAAGAATTTTAAATCGTGACCTGTAAAGGGTTAATATCCTGGCCGCCTAACTAACGGGAATCTTAATCCGACAGAACACATTGGGATGTCATGGGACGGCATGTCAGAGTTCAAAGACCATCAGTTCGCAATACCTCGGATTTGCGTAACCATTCCTTAAACATCTGGTACAATCTGTCTCCGGCTATCTACCAAGGACTTGTGGAATCCATTCCAAGGCGGGTTGAAGCTGCGTTGCACGCCAATGGTGGGCCAACTCGTTATTTACTGGTGATCATAATATTTTGGCTCTTGTGTGTATCTTGTTGGCTTTTCCTTCAACGTTATCATCTTTAAAGAAAGCTGTTCACATTCGTTTTCACAGTCAATCAGAATAGGAATGAAAACAAGTAAATATTTACAATAGTAGTGAGAAAATATATAAACGTCTAATATGTCATGATCCAATTTTGAGAAATTGATGATTCATAAAGTCAATTTTCAAAAAAAATTATTCGGTTCAGTCCAGAGAGAACACTTTTAATTAAAATTATACATGGTGTTCTAAGGACCAAGTTTTATCTATTTTGAAAACATGAATGTACAAAAGAGTAAATGAATGGGTTGGGAAGGTCAATAATATACATTTAGGCCGGTAACTGCTGTTAATCGTCTGTTAGAAAAAGAATAAAAAGACGGAACAAACTAATTATACTTTGCTTATTTTTCTTAATTCTCACATTTTTTTCATCCTGTATGGAGCTTCCATTTTAGAATTACCAATAGGTATCTGCAGATTGGTAGTGGCGAATGCCATAAAAGCAAGTACTTCCGAAAAAATAATTCTCACATTTTTACAGCTCTACTGTAAAAATAATTTTTGTGCAATATAAGATCTTGGCCTATGCTTGTCAAATACATAATAATATTGCTATTTATCAAAAAAGTTTCTAATCGAGAACAAGTTGTGGTGTATATAAAGCACTATTCGATTCAACTTTTTTTATAAAGAAGTTCCCCATTTTTTTCCTTTTTTTAACCAGGTAATATCGCTAAGGAAGAGCCATCTTGGGAAATTATTTAGAATCTATTGTACTAACAGATTTTTATGGAATCGGATAAATACCCGTATATCATGGAACTTTATTCGGAATCAAACTGTCACTTGGATAAACCAATTAGATTGTAATTTGTTAAATAGTATTGATATTTGTATAACGTCATTCAAAAGTAAATGAATCCAAGATAGTTGTACCCCAACCTCATGTTATCAGGAAATACGATGAAAGAATGGAAAACTTGGTTGTCCTGGACAAACTTTCTGAAAGCTACAGACTTCAACTAAGAAGCAAAAAATGGTAATATATATTCTTTAGTGAAGCTCTATTTCGGTCATTACTCGATGCAATGCACTATAAAGTCAAAATAATGTATTTTGGGTTTCAAAGGCAAGTAACAACCTAACTTCTTAAAAATAACAATCAGAAAATCAGCCAGGATTTCACAGTCATCATTTAAACTTTAAAACTTACACACTGTCTACCAATAAGTATTTGGACGCCTATGCAAATGACGATATCTCTGGTCCTGAGGTACATTAAGCCCTCTGCCGGTATACATCGTGTAGGAAAAAGATTCGGCATTAGTCGCATGCAACATGCCGCACAGTTCGGAGCTCTCTGATTTCGAGAAAGGTATAATTATCGGGTATCACAAATGTGGCAGATCCTTAAGGGACATATCTAGCGATCTGAAGTACCCAAAATCGACAGAGGCCTATGCGATTAAGAAGTGGAAGGTGAGCGGGGATTGTCGGAATGTGCCCCGAGTCGGCAGACCAAAGAAACTGGGAGATAGAGACCGACGAGTGCTGTCCAGAGAAATTCGGAAGAACCCCACCTAACCGATGTCCCTCATTCGCGGGGAGTTTGAACAGTATTATTTCAATGAATACCATCCTTAAGGAAGCACATCTGCTTGGTTTTCATGGTCGTGGTTTTGATCTTAAAGTCCAACCGAGCTGCTCGTTTAATGTGGTGCAAAGACTGAAATTGGACAGTAGATCAGTGGAAACGGGTTCTTTGGAACGACGAATAGGTTGTTACTCCGTTAACCGTTCGGATGGCAGGGTCTGGGTCTGGCGTCTGCCTGAAGAACGTCTCCTGCCAGAATGCATTGTGTAAACAGTCAAGTTCGGAGGTGGAGGAATTATGGTATGGGGATGTTTCTCCTGGTATGGGCTTGGACCTTTGATCCCCATTCATGGTAAGCTCAACGCCGATGCCTACTGCACTATTTTGGATGACAATGTGCTTCCTACGTTGTAGCAGTTTTACGGGTTGGACCCCTGTTACTTTACAGGACTACAATGCCTGTTGTCATGTTTCAAGGTTTACCAAGGCTTGGTATGGTGCCAATGGAGCTAGTTTATCGACTGAACTGGCCTGCCCAGAACCCAGACCTGAACCCTATCAAGAACCTCTGGGTCTAGTTGGATCGCCGAATTAAGGGGTGCACTACCCGTGCAAAATCGGTGACGGAACTCGTATGTCTACTCCAAGCCGAGTGGAAGACAATACCACTATCTGTAATACAAAGAATTGTGGAAAGTATGCCCCGGAGGATTCACGCTGTAATTGCCTCTCGTGGAGGCTCTGTCAACTATTGATTTTGTATATAGTTAGTTTTCTTTTCTATCACAAGTATCCAAATACTTATTGGTGAACAGTGTATAATGTGAAACACACAAATTAATTCATTTTAAATAAGTATTAAAGAAATACACAGTTTGTGGGGAGACCAATATGGATGAATTATGTGTACTAAGTACTGTAGATCTGGCCTTGGCTATGTCTGGCCAAGGCCAGGACTTTAACTTGGAACTCTGGAGTTTAAGACTTGACCCAGTTCGTCCAGACTTCAAAGACTTCTGCTGAGAAAGAACAAAAACCAAAAAAAAAGTTTATTCTTTTCAGATAACCAATAGGAATCCACTTAAACTTGCTATTTACTATGATATTGAGCCATTTTCAAATATGCCGCAGAGCGATATGGTATCACCTTAAAAGTCGAGAGCCGAAATACGTAGTCGAAACCTTGTACCCAAAACGTTTTATAAACTAAGCTTGTCGACTTAGAAATTTAATTTCCCTTTGCAATACACATCTATTGCCATATTTTATCTTAATATCTCTTTAGCTTTGCTATGACAGATAACGTCTATTTACGTTTTCACAAAATTTTCTATTTTGAAAGCATCTGCTTCACATTTCCAAAGCAAACTGAATATTTGATTTCAGAATTTTGCCTTTTTTACTCAGTATAAATGCTTAAAAAATAATAATTTATTCTTTTTAAAGCCAGTTATTTAAATCTGAATATTCCGATTTGCACACAGAGAAACAAAAATTCTTTAAAACTTTTCTAAATTATTTTTTCAAATTTTATATATTTTAATAACATAAGTCTAATGCCTCTTTTTAAATATATAAGAATATTTTTAGTTTAAATTTAATTTAAAAGTTAGATAAAATAGTTTATAATATATCTACAGTAAATTTTCTCCAAAATTTAGCAAAATTGGTGACGGAACTCGTATGTCTACTCCAAGCCGAGTGGAAGACAATACCACTATCTGTAATACAAAGAATTGTGGAAAGTATGCCCCGGAGGATTCACGCTGTAATTGCCTCTCGTGGAGGCTCTGCCAACTATTGATTTTGTATATAGTTAGTTTTCTTTTCTATCACAAGTATCCAAATACTTATTGGTGAACAGTGTATAATGTGAAACACACAAATTAATTCATTTTAAATAAGTATTAAAGAAATACACAGTTTGTGGGGAGACCAATATGGATGAATTATGTGTACTAAGTACTGTAGATCTGGCCTTGGCTATGTCTGGCCAAGGCCAGGACTTTAACTTGGAACTCTGGAGTTTAAGACTTGACCCAGTTCGTCCAGACTTCAAAGACTTCTGCTGAGAAAGAACAAAAACCAAAAAAAAGTTTATTCTTTTCAGATAACCAATAGGAATCCACTTAAACTTGCTATTTACTATGATATTGAGCCATTTTCAAATATGCCGCAGAGCGATATGGTATCACCTTAAAAGTCGAGAGCCGCAATACGTAGTCGAAGCCTTGTACCCAAAACGTTTTATAAACTAAGCTTGTCGACTTAGAAATTTAATTTCCCTTTGCAATACACATCTATCGCCATATTTTATCTTAATATCCCTTTAGCTTTGCTATGACAGATAAGGTCTATTTACGTTTTCACAAAATTTTCTATTTTGAAAGCATCTGCTTCACATTTCCAAAGCAAACTGAATATTTGATTTCAGAATTTTGCCTTTTTTACTCAGTATAAATGCTTAAAAAATAATAATTTATTCTTTTTAAAGCCAGTAATTTAAATTTGAATATTCCGATTTGCACACAGCGAAACAAAAATTCTTTAAAACTTTTCTAAATTATTTTTTCAAATTTTATATATTTTAATAACGTAAGTCTAATGCCTATTTTTAAATATATAAGAATATTTTTAGTTTAAATTTAATTTAATAGTTAGATAAAATAGTTATAATATATCTACAGTAAATTTTCTCCAAAATTTAAAATAAAAACATACATTAAATTATAAATTTGTTGTGGCAGCTGTTATTTCCTAAAAAAAACATTTGTAATAATTTGATTTCTAATTATTGTAGCATCATACTAAGAAAATAAAATTTGAAAGATTTTTAATAGTTTTATAAAAATTTCTGTTTTGAAACCAGTTTCATACTTAAATAAATTATTATTGTTATAAAATCCAGAAAACTAAATTTTTTCTTTAATATACCACTCTTCAGAAGATAAATAATATAAAATGTTATTATATGATAAATTACTGTTAATAATTATTTAAAGTAAATATAAGGTTTTTCAATCGATATAGATAGTGAAATAAATATTATGTAATTAAATTCTAAACTTTCAACTGTTTAAATCCATACTGATAAGAATTTTTATAAATCTGTGTTTCTATTCACTTTTATGTAAATTTACGTAGCGCATCCAGAAAGTAAGTTTCCCTATTTAAAATAGGAACATATTTATTAGCAACAAGTACAGCAAGGTTTCAGCTATTTTTCAATATAGCCACCACCAGAATTGAGACACATGTCGTATTGTGGGACCAACTTTTGTATACCTCTGTCATAGAAATCTGCCGCCTGTGAATGGAACCAGCCCTCCTGTCTCAGAACACCGTGCACATCCCTTTCCATACCGACAGCGTCTGTTTAAATTTGGTCCTGACCGAAGATCTACGGTGATGCCAATGCATTGACTGCCGCTTGGTTTCTGGGGTAAAGTGCGAAATCCAAGTCTCATTTCCCGTGACGATCCTGTCGAGGAACTCGTCGCCGTCATCGTGATACCGTAGCAGAAATGTCAGTGCTGCTCCTAAGCGTTGAATTTTGTGTTCGGTTGTCAGTTTCGACTCATAGACCTGACAGAGCTGACGATGAATTTCAATTGGAGCAATGCTTTGTGCATTCAAGATCACCGACCGAACCTTGCAGGCCTAGGGAGAAGAAATTAGAGTTTCCATTTCGGACCACTGCTACCACGCTACTGGCACAAGGCGGTACCTGTCGAGCTGGCATATGATTAATACGTCATAGATCTGTTACGCATGCGCAATTGGCACGGCTAATTACGTTTACTTTAAAGGGGAAAACACCGGAAAACTCACTTTCTGAATGCACCTCGTAGATGCTTTAAAATAATAATTCATTATCTTTAAAGTCAGTCATTTAAAAAATTTCCAAATGTCTTTTTCAAATTTTATATATTTTATAACATAAGTGTAATGCCACTTTTTAAATATAAAAGGATATTTTTAGTTTAAATTTAATTTAAAATTTAGACAAAATAGTTATAAAATATCTGCAGTAAATTTTCTCCGAAATTTAAAATAAAAACATACTTTAAATTATAAAATTTTGTGGCAGCTGTTATTTCCTACATAAACATTTGTAATTTGATTTCTAATTATTGTAGCATCATGCTGAGAAGATAAAATTTCAAAGATTGTTAATAGTTTTACAAAAAATGTCTGTTTTGAAACCAATTTCATACTTAAATCAAATATTATTTTTATAGAATCCAGCAAATTAATTTTTTTCTCTGACATACCACTCTTCAGAAGATAAATATATAAAATATTATTATATGATAAATTATTGTGCATAGTTATTTAAAGTAAATATAAGGTTTATTAAACAATATAGATAGTAAAGGAAATATTATGTAATTAAATTCTAAACTTTCAAACATTTTAAATCCATACTGATTAGAATTTTTATAAATCTATATTTCTATTCACTTTTATATAAATTTACGACGCGTATCCAGAAAGTAAGTTTCCCTATTTAAAAGAAAAAAATAACTCACACTCTTAGGAACATATTTATTGGCAACAAGTACATCGATTGTCAGGTATTTTTCAACATAGCCTCCATCAGAATTGAGACACTTGTCGTATTGTGGGATCAACTTTTGTATACCTCTGTCGTAGAACTCTGCCGCCTGTGAATAGAACCAGCCTTCCTGTCCCAGAACACCGTGCACATCCTTTTCCGTAGCGACAACGTCTGTTTGAATTTGGTCCTGACCGAAGATGTACTATGATGCCAATGCACTGACTGCTGTTTGGTTTCCGGGTTAAAGTGAGAAATTCAAGTCTCATTGTGCGTGACGATCCTGTCGAGGAACTCGTCGCCGTCATCGTGATACCGTCAAAGAAATGTCAGTGCTGCTCTTAAACAGAATTTTGTGTTCGGGTGTCAGTTTCGGCTCATAGACCTGACAGAGCTGGCGATGAATTTCAATTGGCGCAATGCTTTATGTATTCAAGATCACCGACCTAACCTTGCAGGCGGAGGGAGAAGGAATTAGAGTTTCCATTTCGGACCACTGCTACCCCGCTACTGGCACAAATCGAGACTTGTCCAGCTGGCATATGAATAATACGTCATAGATCTGTTACGCAAGCTCTATTAACTCGGCTAATTATGTTTACTTTAAAGGGGAAAGCATCGGGAATCTTACTTTCTAAATGTACTTCGTATTTAAAGCTTTTTTAAAAGATTTTAGTTCCGCGTATTTAAATATTAAATAATCGCTGATTGGATTTAATCAAATATGGTAACAGTATCCCCATTCTAAAAGCTAGAATGTTAGTTTTCTTGTCCTCTTTTAACCAATGTTTATCAAACCCAATCAACAATTATTTTCAATATAAGTAAATAGTAGTTCGATTTCTACGATAATCCTTATTGATTGATGTGATACAGCAACTTAGTACTTTAATAAAACTAAAATAATAGCACAATACACAATATCTGTAAATAAAGCCCTTAGGTGCTTAACTCATAAAGAGTAAGGGAAAATAAAGAAAATAGTAATGACACTAACAGAAGTGCTGCTGAAAATGTCGAAAGTTTTTAACCATTATAATACTTATCTGCTAAACGATTTAATAAAAAGCCTTGGGAGAAATTTATTGATTTTAAGATGGATTTATGGAGACCTTAACCGTCATCTGAAAGTGTGCGTTTTCCGAAAAAGAGAACGGCTGCATCGAAATTCCTCAAATTATAGGAAATAGTACTTGTTGAGTAATCATTTCTGCTATTTTTGGCATCTCCAATCTTAGAGTTCGGTAAAGTATGTGAGCAGTTTTACATATGAAAAGTGTTCTACTTGAGAAGATTTCCTTGGTAAACTAACGATATTTCACCTACTGTTCTCAATGTTAAGAGATTTTCTTTTACATTAAGATGGATGATTTTATTTTTCATTTAATATATTGTCTGAGAATATAAAAATATTTTTATTGTCAGAATCATTTAAATGTTAAAGCTATGTAGTATTTCTATTCTATATTTTTATTTAAACACACCTTTCAAATTTTTAATTAGCAAATCAAAGTTATAGAAATTTTGAATAATAAAGGCCACATAAATAACGTTTAGTTTTCCTGCACTATGTTATCGTTTTCAATATTCAAATAATTATTAGTCATTACCTGCCTTAAGGTTACGGTAAATTTATATATATATATATATATATATATATATATATATATATATATATATATATATATATATAAAAATGAATTTGTGTCTGTCTGTACTCGATAGACTCAAAACCCATACATCCAATCAGCGTTAAGATTTGGAAAATTATTAGGTATACCCCTAGGAAGGTTTTTGTAAATTTTTAACGTTCGAAATCCATTCCTTCCCGCTGTTTCGAGTGTTTCAGGTCATTATTTCAAGCATTATTTTCCCCGGTTAAACGCAAACGATTAACTTTTTAATTTATCGCATCATAACTAAGTGAAAGAACCAATATATCTAGCAATGTGACGTCTTTCCGTTAATCCCATCTAATTATTTTAAGCACAGGTTAAAAGAGGGAGATTGAAATTTTCAATTCATCACATAAATAGGTAAAAACGATAATTTTTTATCATTATGACGTCATTCCTTTAAATATCTCATTTTTTCATTTCTTATTTTATATTATTTAAACATCGTCTGCGTGGTATCAATTCGATTTGAACTGGAAATTTAGATATCAAGTGATTAACTTTCATTTCTATGTGACGCAAATTATAGCATTTTTATATGAAAACTAATTTTAAATTTAATTCTTGGTTAATTTTTTTTAAGTTACAATGAAATGGTTATCAATAATATTCTAACAACCAAAAGTACAAATTTCAGTGACTCTCATCGGGTAAATAAAAACCTATAATTTTATATAGGTATCTTCATATTCATATGGTTGTCGATATGAATGTATGTTAGATCAGTGCGGAATCTCTACTCCAACATTACTGTCTCCTAATATGTTAGCCGAACAATGGCCTATTGGTTAGGGTGCTGGCCTTCGGAACTGGACTTCGTGGGTTCGAATCCCACTATGGCATGGATGTTCGGAATCGTCTTTAAGCAGTAGGTCCCGGTCTCATTAGCCCTCGTGTTGCAAAAAGTAGACTGTAGCGCCCCCAAACCAAACCAAACCTTCTAATATGTTAACTCGTTTTATAATTACGGAGGTAATGTACAATTTCAACAAATATACTGGTTCTGATTCCTTTTCAAGTTTTTTTTAGTATACAAGGATTTTTTTCTCTATATTTTACGCTAAATAGGATTACCAGAAAAAAATCCCTGACATCTGCATGTTCTCTTTTGTACGGAACTAGTGCATTTTGTGGTTAACCTCTTGCCTGATTACCCGAGTTATCTCGGGTTTGTATATATTGCGGTTAATTATCATCCCGAGAAAATTTGGATGAAGCAGAATTTGTCAATACGATTAGTTTTATGACGGTTTTACTCGGCCTGGAGTAAATGAAAGAAAATATTAATTTTGATGGGCAGTTTACCAAGTTTTGTTGGTTTCGCGGTTCTTTTGGAGGGATTAATCATGTGTTGTCCACCGATTGAAAAGCTAATTTCAGAAAATCATCGTGACGAGTTTTCTGCCACATCAGGAAGACCCAGCATTAGTTCTATACCACTCAGGTTAACCTCAAGGAATTTTCCAGCTACTGAAAAAACTCAAATCCAACGCGACTGTGTACTATGTGCTGCCTTGAAGCATCCGGAGGTAAGCTAGTAAGAAAAGAGATCAGATACCAGCGTACATAATGTCCGGTATCTCTTTGTCTTGTCCCTTGTTTCAAAAACTATCATACAAAGACTAATATTTAACTTTTTCCATTTGATAACTCGAGATAGTATACTAATATTAAAGCTAAATGATTTTACACATGTAAAAAATTAAAAAATCAACTTAAAACCTACATATTTTGTTTTATTTCCTTGTATTTAATAATAAAATAAAAATGTGATGACTTTTTGCAATTTTTTCAAAAAAAAAATTGTAAGGGAAGAGGTTAAAATCTATAAAAGGAAACTTTCTTAGAAGTTATACTTTCCCACAAATGTATACTTTGTAACAAGATTGATATCTGTAGTATAAATCGCCTTTTGTGCTATGCAGTAATGAATAAAGTTTGGTAAAATACCCTTTGATGGGCAGATGTGACTTAAACAAACTTTCAAAAACTCCTTCTTTTTTATTTTATTTATTTTTATTTTTTAAGATTTACGAATTCTTCTTCGTAGATTGTGAGAAATACAACCGTTAGTGCTAAAAATAGAATTAGAACTTTAAGTACTTTGGCAACTATAGTTTTACAAGAAGGCAAGTTTCCAAAATTTTTCACGAAAAGAATATATTTTTTTCCGTTTAATTTCGCATCAAAATAATATTTTGGAATTTAACAAACTAGAGTCAATGATACGTGAATATATAAAATAAGTCTTTTTCCTCGAAAGCGATTTTTCTATCCAGATGTTAGCAACATTAGGAGGATAATTTCTTTGGAAAAGCTAGCCAACATAGACTTTGTGTTCACCGAGCCATATTACGTGTATTCCACGTCAGTGGAGCTTGTGCTTGGTAGATGAAAAAGATTTTATTGGAAGTAAGAATGTTTGGTAACTAGAGGAAAGGAAAGAAAATAGTTGTTTCATTACTCCAAAGAGAGTTGAGTGTTATTCTACGAAGACTGGGTTACGATAATTACTTGTAATCAGCTATCAACTAGGTTACTATCTTTGCTATCTTTCTATATAATATATTTCATAAAATATGTAGAGTATTATCAATTCATTTAAAAAATTTTTATAGTATATATACTTCCAAATTTAAATTTCTGTTGTTTTTTATTTCAGATATTTTGCATTAGATCGAATATCTAGTAATTTTATCCAATCTTGTATAGTCCTAGATTTCACTACTTAAATTAAGAAAGTCATTTCTAAATTTTTGGAAACTTTTCAAATGATACAAAAAGTTTAACTATTTTTTAGTATTTCTTAATAGAAGTCTAGTTGGGGACAGCTAGTATGTGGCTAAAAAAATAATATAAATTATATAACAAACCAATCAAAAGAAAAATTTAAAATACATAGAAGTCTAAAATACTTAGAACTCCTTTTTACCCGTTTGTTTAGAAACTATTCATTATCACCGGATTCATTGGGAATATAATGTGAAATGAATCATTTAATTCAACTTAAATTTTTTCCATTACATCTAGAATATTAGAAAGTACAAAAATTTAAGGAAGGACAAAGAAAAACAATTTCGACTTAAATACGATGCTACAGAATGCAACGGAGGAGCAATTTAAATATCCGTCCATTTCCGCCAAACTTTGTCCTCTATGGTAGGAATGAAAAGTTGTTGAAACTCTACCCACCAAGGTCTAGCATCCGTGGTCGGACTGCACACAACCACTTCCAGTCGACGGATTGGCACCAAAGTTGGATACAGATCTACAATGGTAAGCATAAAATCTTAAATTTCATTCTTCCAGCTCATTGCGACGCAACTGAATCTTTTTTTTTATATATATTTCTAGTTCATATTTGAAAGTATAATTTTTGCAGATGATCTTCAATTTTTGTTAAAAGACGTCATATAACAATTTACATCATATTAAAAAAATTAAATATGTTTTCTCCGAGCTGAAATCTTTTATACTGCTTTAAAATGAATGTTTTTTAAAATATATCCTTAATGTAATAATTACTCTGAATAGAAATACTAAAAACTTCCTAAAACTATTACAGGTATAGATGTATTTTTATGATAATAACCAGGCAAATTTTGTGCATATATGTGCTTATAATGCAAATGGTTTAAATATTTAGAAAAACAAAAATAATTGGAATGCCCAAAGATATACTAAACGTTCGATCAAAAAATGTTTCATATCATGGAACTTGTTGTAACTGGAATTGTACATTAGCTGAAAGCATTGGAAAAGAATTTATGTGCGAAACAAACATTTATATATCTTTCATTATTATTGTTTCTAAAATTAAATTTAAAAAAAATATTTTTGCTACAGCAGCTTCTTCGTCTTCTTCCTAGGCACTACGGACGTTTTCAAAGCCGTCTCAATTAGCCTACACCATCTTGATCTATTTGAAGCTATATTTTCCCATCTGTGAACTCCCTAAGTCCTTCAACCACTTTCCCACTCTATATCCACCTCATTCTCGGTCTCCCCTTTTCTTCTTGTGATTGGAAAGTTATTTTTTAGCATGATTTTCTTCGCTATATCGAAATGCGTGTCCTAGCTACCTTATTTAGGAAGCCTTGATCACTTTTACAAAGTTAGATTCTCTATATTTTGATTGTAAATCATGGTTGTATCTTATTCTCCATATTCCGTTTTCTCTTACTGTACCAAAAATTTTTAAGATTTTTCTCTCGAAAGTCATCAGTTTCTCACCATCCAGCCTTGCTAATTGTCCAACGGCCTTCGCTGCAGTATAAAACGGTTAATTTTACTAGTGTCTTGTATAACTGCATTTTTTTACTTACGTATTTAGATTTAAACTGATTTCGCAATTCCTGATAGTGTCTGCTAGCCATATTGATTCTATTTTTGATTGCAATTTTTATATCATTACTATTATTTACAATTGTGCCTAAGTAATTCAATTGAACTACTTGTCCAAATTCATATTCTTCATTTTTAGTGGTTGTAGATTTGGGATTTTGTTGATATTTGCCTTTAATAACTCCCTTTTTCCTTAACATGAAAAATGATCATTGATTGGGTAGGATGATGCTCTTCTGTGTCAGAAATAAAAAATGAAGTAAATATGGTCAAAAAGCAGCAAAGATTGTATTAACTGAAACACATTTGAAACACTTTTATATAAATTCAGTTAACTTAAAGCTTTTATTTATTTTAACTCTCATATCATTTTATCCTCTTTCTTCCAGCTTTGTTCACTTCTGCAGCCATCAAGCTACAGAGCTTGTGACATTTGTCTTCAAGAATTTTGGAGACACTTAGCATGCATAGAAAAGCAACGCCAACCATTATTTTAGCAAATTAATTAAATGGAAATAGAAATATGTTAGCAATATGAAGTGCATGGCCCTATTTTTATTTTATTCTTTCCATCCAAATGTGCATTCGGCTTTATTTCATTTGGAACGCAGCAAAATGAAATACTATTATGCAAATGTATTTTAATACAAATTTTTAGTTTACTGTGGAGTATCCACCACCGTATAAAAAGCATGTGCTGTGGATTGAATGAGAGGTCTGATTTAATATAAGCAAAGTGATTGTTTTGTTAGCTGTAGCAAGTGTTGCTTACAGCAGTGCTTTATTTTACATTACTTTATTTTGTAAGTAACATAGTTATGTCTTGTTTTAAATATTAAATAGATGTTTTTAACAAAGCCTTTTGGACTTATCATACTTTTATACTGCACCCAGTCACATGCATCAATTCCATTGCTATCATTTATATAAATGCACTCTGCGTTACCGGTACGAAAGGTAACAAAATATTTTAAAGTTTATGTTTGAAAATAGCTATTTTAAAGATAATTCTAAACAAAATGAAGGGTAAAAGGGCTTTAAAACATTATATCTTAAACTTACCTTCACCTGAGATCAATTTGACTGATCTAAAACTTTTCCAGTAATTATCTGAAGCATACAAAATTTCATTTAATGCGATACAGTCAATCGGAATACATAACGAACATACACTGATATATATAAATTATTTTAAATATATAGACAATAGATCATTTGGCTATTTTTATATCAGGACTGGCTGGGATATTAAGTTTTTTAAATTTCATATTTGTTTAATTTTATGCTGTTTATATCTTATATTTAAGTTATCATCAATATATACTCGGCAGAATGACTCTGGAATTAATTGTTAATTCGTTTATTAATTCTAATAATATTTTTTAAAAGTTCTGACATGAATACCGGATCATATTGGCCTTCAACCTTGATTTTTAAATTATGCACATGCATATATTTAGGGTTGAAATAACTAACCTTCATAACTGTGTGACATGTTTTAACAACTTTAAACTGCGAAGCCATACAACTGACTTCATCAAAATGCATTCATCGTGAAAAGTTTTCTACCTTATTATTAAATTCAGCGAACGTAAACAAATATTGGAACGTAATGTGGTTCAATAAAACTTTATTAGCGAGTTTTAATATGCCTGAACTGACGCATGACATCACATAAAAGCTGTCATTTCCTCCCTAATAATTCAAATTATGGGCAGGGTTCCTGGATATATATCATATGGCTTCTGACGAACTTTCTGGAAGCACTGAAGATGACTTTCCTGGAATTTATGACATATAGTTATTCAAGCTTTTTAACAAAAGAGATAGTGCTATATATGTTATTCATAGTCTTTTTCTATTATTTGAATATATATCAAGGTAAAAATAGATCATACAGATATTTGAAAATTTGATATGATTACTACTCTGAAAACTATCTTCTCTAGCAGTATTATTCAGTTTCATTTATTACAGACTTGATATCTACAACCCGTTACCTGGGTTTTTTCATTGTACAGCAATTAAGAGCTGATTAGTCTAACGAAACCATAGGAAACAGCCATTTCATTTTTGATACATTTCAAACTGATATCGATTATAAAAACGTTACTCAACTTTTTTTATAATCGATATCAATCCTTTTTATAACACATTGTGGAACTCTTTGAGCTTATCATTTTCTTGACAGGATCTTCAGGATCAAAGATGAGAAAAAATAGAATATCAAAGCTTTATCCTACTCAAATTTACAAAATTATTATTTCATCTTTATTTTATCATAATACAAGTATCTTAAGATATTGGATTGTAAGGTAACTGTGGGTTTCTTTCCTTTCAGTTTTTCTAAATTATATTCTATGAATAATAAACAAAATCACGAAGCCAAACGATGGCCTACTAGTTAGGGAGCTAATCATCGGTACCAGAGTTCAGGTTTCGAATCTCACTGTGGCATGGTTGTTTGTAGCAGTTCAGAAATCGACTTTAAGCAGTAGGTCCCAGTTTCATTTCCCTTAAAGCTTTTACTTATTTTGTCATACCATTTTAGCCTCTTTTTTTAAACTTTGTTCACTTCTGCAGTCATCAAGCTACGAGCTTGTGACCTTTGTCTTCAAGACTTTTGGTGACATTTAGCATGCATAGGCAAGACAACAACAATCATTATTTTAGCAAATTAATTAAATGGAAATAGAAATATTTTAAAGTTTATGTATGAAAATAGCTATTTTAAAAATAATTCTAAACAAAATGAAGTGTAAAAGGGCTTTAAAACATTATATCTTTAACTTACCTTCACCTGAGATCAATTTGCCTGATATAAAACTTTTCCAATATTTATCTGAATCATGCAAAATTTCATTTAATACAATTCAGCCAAAAGAAATGCATGACAAACACACACAGATGCATATAAATTATTTTAAATATATAGACAAGAGATCATTTGGCTATTTTTATATCAGTTCGGGCTGTAATATTAAAAGTTTTTTTAATTTCATATTTATTTTATTTTTTTGCTGTTTATGCATTACATTTAAGCTATTCATCGATATATACTGGTAGGAAATGACTCTGGAATTAATTGTTAATGCATTTATTAACCCTAACAATATGTTTTGAAAATTCCTAAGTTCTGACATGAATGCCAGGACATGTAGCCTTGAACCTTGATTATTAAAATATACACGCACATATATTTAGGGTTGAAATATCTGACCTTCATAACTGTGTGATATGTTTCAACAACTTTAAACTGCGAAGCCATACAACTGACTGCATCAAAATGCATTCATCGTGGAAAGTTTTCTACCTTATTATTAAATTCAGCGAACGTAAACAAATATTGGAACGTAATGTGGTTCAATAAAACTTTATTAGCGAGTTTTAATATGCCTGAACAGACGCATGACATCACATAAAAGCTGTCATTTCCTCCCTAATAATTCAAATTATGGGCAGGGCTCCTGGGTATATATCATATGGCTTCTGACGCACTTTCTGGAAGCACTGAAGATGACTTTCCTGAAATTTATGACGTATAGTTATTCAAGCTTTTTAACAAAAGAGATATTGCTATAGATGTTATTCATAATCTTTTTCTTATTAAATATATATCAAGGTAAAAATAGATGATACAGATATTTCAAAATTTGATATGATTACTACTCTGAAAACTATACCTTTTCCTGCAGTATTATTCAGGTTCATTTATTATAGACTTAATATCTGCAATCCGTTACCTTGTTTTTTTCACCCGTTACTTGAATAAAAGTAGATGATACGGATATTTCATAATTTGATATGATTACTACTCTGAAAACTATCCCTTTTCCTGCAGTATTATTCAGGTTCATTTATTATAGACTTAATATCTGCAATCCGTTACCTTGTTTTTTTCACCCGTTACTTGAATAAAAGTAGATGATACGGATATTTCATAATTTGATATGATTACTACTCTGAAAACTATCCCTTTTCCTGCAGTATTATTCAGGTTCATTTATTATAGACTTAATATCTGCAATCCGTTACCTTGTTTTTTTCACCCGTTACTTGAATAAAAGTAGATGATACGGATATTTCATAATTTGATATGATTACTACTCTGAAAACTATCCCTTTTCCTGCAGTATTATTCAGTTTCATTTATTATAGACATAATATCTACAACCCATTGGATTTTTTCACCCGTTACCTCAGTAAAAATAGAGAATACAGATATTTCAAAATTTGATATGATTACTACTCTGAAAACTATCCATTTTTCTGAAGAGTTTTTCAGTTTCATTTATTATAGACTTAATATCTACAACCCGTTACCTGAGTATTTCATTGTACAGCAATTAAGCGCTGATTGGTCTTACAAAACCATAGGAAACTGTCATTTTATTTTTGAGGCATTTCGAAATGATATCGATTATAAAAAGGTTACTCAACCTTTTACACTTTTGGGAACTCTTTGAGCTTTCTCTTTCTTGTCAGGAACCTCTTTATCAAAGATGAGAAAAAATAGAATATCAAAGCTTTATCCTTCTCAAATTTACAAAATTATTATTTTAGATTTAATTTATCACAATACAAACATCTTAAAAAAGATATGGAATTGTAAGGTAGCTGTGGTGTTCTTTCTTTTTAGTTTTCTAAACTATATTCTTTGAATAATAAACAAAATCAACAGGCAGAACGATGGCCTACTAGTTAGGGCGCTGATCTTTGGTAATGAAGATCAGAATTCGAATGCCACTGCGTCATAGTTGTTTGTAGCAGTTCAGAAATCGGCTTTAAGCAGTAGGTCCCGGTATCATTATCCCTCGTGTTTCAAATGTAGACCGTAATGCTCCAAACTAAACCAAGAGCAACAGTATTTGGGTTTGTTTTGGTTTGATTTGGTAGTGCGGGGACATGCTGCCATCCAAAGAGTTGGCTTTATCCCAGATGATCCACTTACGTAGACAACTTCGGAAACTGACCAGGGCAGGCAAAAAGAACGACGCCTAATATGTAACGTAATGCTTCTCGATTGATGTATTATAAACAAATAACACTCAAGAAATTTAAAATTATATTTTATCCATAAAATATTTAATTATATTGACTTTTACAAGCAAACTTCCTTTAAGAATTTTTTATTTTATAATATTTTAAATTTTTCTAAAATTTTACTAAAATAAGGATCATTTGCGGAACCCCTCATAGTAACAGAGAACACTATTGTCCCACAAAAACCGAGTTGAAAACCATATCCATTACGATAGATTTTTAGGACACATAAAAATACATGGAAATACATGGAAAATATTTTTTTCAATCAATTTTAGTAAATTTTTAAATAAACTTTAAAAAAGGGTTAAAGAGGAAAGCTTTCTGTTTGCTTTATCAACTTAACTGCCCTAGAGAGATTTTTAAGACAAAAATAGCCTTTACAAAATAAAAGTATTCCAAAAAATGGTTTTGTTTTACTTTCAAACTAGAAAGCTAGTTAAGTAGAACAGCTGAAAAACAAACAGTTACAATTGGATAGTCACAATATTTATATTTTCGGAATATTATATTCGAATATATTTATATTTTCAATATTTATATTTTTATAAATATCGGAGTTATTTCTCCAGAATATGTTTTGATAAATGTCTTGAGTCTAAGTTATTATGAACTGCCCAGAGTAAAATAAATATGAAATTTCACAACTTCGAATACTATAATTTGTTTTACTTTCAAACTAGAAAGCGAATTAACGACAACGGCTGAAAAACAAACAGATAAAATTTGATTGTCACATTATTTATATTTTAACCCATAAATATCGGAGTCATTTCTTCCGAATATGTTTTGATAAATGTCTTGAGTCTAAGTTATTATGAACTGCACTGTGTAAAATAAATATGAAATTTAAACAACTTTGAATACTCTAGCTTGTTTTAAATCCATCATTGCATAGTTGGAATAAGGATTAATGCCATTTAAATGCATTAAAGACTATGACTAAATTAACCAATGAATATCCAACTCATATATTGACGTATATTCTAATTCTACTTTATTATACACATAGTAAAACAATTATGAAATTTAACCTTTTACAGGCCGAATTCAGATCCAGATATATTTTAAACTATATATTTGCATATATTGCCTTCTAATGCTTCAATTAAGGTATGTTAGTCATTTAATTGTGGCAAAAAAAAATTCTTGTGCGATTTTCATGATGTTCCCAATTGGGAACATTGGCCACTTCCGACTATACACTGGATTCTCAAATTGAGTAGAAGGATGTATATATTAAATATTATATAAAAAGAAAAATAATTAGAATGAATTTAAAATTTATTTTTAAATTTAAGGACAGATATCAATAAAGTTTAAAAATTATAAATTTAAATGAAAACAACATTTTCTTAAACAAATATCAAAAACATGAGTTTATACCTTTATGCCATGATATACTGGAAATCAATGGAGATGCAATTTTTTTCTTGCACTCATTGCAAGCTAATCTTGCATTCAATGTGCACTGTGCACATCTACCTTGTGTTGTTTGCAGAAGAAAATGACCATCACTTTTTCTCTGTGATATAGGGCGGTAAACTTTGGGTCCAGCTTAAGGCCTAACTTTCCTTGGTGCAACTCTTAGAAGAGCGGTTGTAACTTGTGAGTTCACAGACAAAACACATTTAACACCTTTCAAAATAATATCTGAGAAGCGAACGCACTAGTCTGCTTATAGAACTGAAATGCCCTTTCATAAAATTAAGGAATTCCCCTTCATTTCCTACCCCTTTCAAGAAATGTTCTCCGTAGAGGAAATTATTTCGTTGAATATAGCAACAACAGTCCATTGTTCCTAATTGGGAACATCAATAATTATTAAATTATTCCAGGTACGTTTCTGATTATTAATGTCGAATTTCATATTTTTTAAATAAATTAAATTTGTTTTAAGGATACCAATAGGATTTTAGAAGCATTAAATGTTTTTTTACATTTATGTGAATTTTTAATATGTGTTCTATAGAAAATGATGAAAAGGGTCATTTTTATGATTTTTTATACATTTTTCTATTAATCATAGAAATATAGCTTCCATTTTAAAAAATCGAGTAGTCCTTTTACTACATTTGCTAATTTTTTTTGTATCAATATTGATGAAATTTAATTTTAAATAATTTTATTAATATTATATTCCCTTTTGGGAACAAGGGACTGTAAAAGGTTAAACAATTTTGAATATTACTGTCTGTCCTGATCAGCTGTACCTCACTGCATCCTTTTATGAAAGAAAAAAAATCTTCATGATAATAGGTTTACTTGGTATCAAATATAAACATAGCACTGTAAAAGGAAGTTTTAAATAGATATTTGTTCTATTCTCTAAAAAATGGTCTTTGGGAAAGCTTTTTAATATTCAAAAATAGTTGTGTTCAAAACTAATACATTCGACATCGGCAACAACCTCCATTTTTTTCCCTCTCTTTCCGTGTTGCCAACAGTGATAAACCAAAAACAGCCTATCTCGCGACATTCTCCCACCTTTTGATTTTTCACTTTTACAAATAAAAATTAAAATAATTTGGCAATTATCATAAACAATATTTTAACTCTTCAAATCAATAACTGAATTTCAATATAAAGGTCCCGAGGTGAGGCACCACAAATGTTCTATTCTCTAAAAAATAGTCTTTGGGAGCGATTTTTAATATTCAAAAATACTTGTATTCAAAAATAATGCATTCGACATCGGCAACAACCTCCATATGATTTCCTCTCTTTCCCCGTTGCCAACAGCGGTAAACCCAGAACAGCCTTACTCGCAACATTCTCCCACCTTTTGATTTTTCACTTTTACAAATAAAAATAAAAATAATGTGGCAATTATCATAAACAATATTTTAACTCTTCAAATCAATAATTCAATTTCAATCTAAATACCCCACGGTGAGGTGCCACGAATGTTCTATTCTCTAAAAAATAGTCTTTGGGAGCGATTTTTAATATTCAAAAATACTTGTATTCAAAAATAATACATTCGACATCGGCAACAACCTCCATTTTTTCATGTCTTTCCGCGTTGCCAACCGTGGAAAACCAAAAACAGCCCAGCTCGCGACATTATTAGCTATTACGATTTCGGTCGATGTTTCTGCCAAAAATGTAAATTTATGTGCGACGCTTGAAAAATTATAAAATATCGATTCAAATGACAAAATTACAAATAATAAGTAACTCTCCGAAATTTGGCAAATTATAGAGAAAGTGCATGTTTGTAAACAAATACGAAAGCTGACTTAAACTCAACTTTTCGTTGGCAAAACATTGCTTGTTTTCATTGTATCTTATGAGCTTCGATATGGTTCACGTATACAATAAAACTAAATTATATTTTAGGGAACGTGAAAGAAACAACAGAAGCTGGCCAAGTAATTGAAAATAGATTTTTTAGCATTTACAAAATTATATAGTTTTTTAAATTAAACACTTTATACAGTACTATTAAGTATATAATCAAATTATAACTACTTTGATTATGTTAACAGTCACAATAAACTATTACATAAATAAGAATCTATTAGAAATGTGCAAAACCTGATCATTTTAACCCCTTCCGGTATGATTTAATAATGAAAAACTGTGCATGAAATAAGCATTTAATTTTTATTTAAAAAACTTGTTTCATTTTACAATTCTTACATATTCTTAATTAAAATCCACTTTTTACATAGTGTTAAATAAATTAAAAAAATATCAAAGCAAAACATTAATAAGGTATACAGATAATAGTCTTCAAGCTAGTGGTACTTTTCAAAACAAAGTGCAAAGAAATTCTTAATTGTTTACACCGCCAAGTAGTCTCACTTTTAATTTGATTCTTGTAACACACACGGCATTTCTTAGTAGGTTTTCTTTTATTCTGACTCATTAATTTGGCAATGACTTGTACCAAGAAATTCTAAGTAAACAATATGCAATAGTGACTTGTGATTTTCACAAGTAATAAAAGTGTTGCCAAATTCAGTACACTGGAAATTTTAAACTAAATTAATTATCATATTTAACAGTAACTTTAATCGCATGACGAGTGTAGCTCGTTATTGTGCGGTATGGAATGAAAAACTAATGACGAGCTAGACTCGTCATTTTACCGGAAAGGGTTAAGGACAAAAAATAATTACATTTATAGGTACAGTACTTCTCACAAAAGCATAAAAAATGCATTAGAAATATGAAAAAACTTAGTAATAATAAAGCAAATCATTAGAGAATAATAATTTTATATAATCTATTACATTACACTAAGGTTAACGTTTTATTACCATTCTGAAAAGGTTTTCCGCAAATTCTCGAAGAAGAAATTGGAGTCCAGTCTTGCCTTTTCAAAGCTTTTATCCAAAGAATTTGCAATGTAGAATCTTTACGAAAGCTATAAAATCCAATATCTTTCACCTTTTTTGAAACTTTTAGTACAGCTATGTGTACAACAGCTTGTTAATATTTTCAGATAATTGACAAAATTAAAGCCCCAATAACAAATACAATCCTTAGGAAATTCAAATGTTTTGCCAACGAGGAAGTTGAGCTGCAATTTTTGCTGTACCTGACGTCATGCGCACATTCTCTATAGGATTTCCATATACCGTCTCTGTATAGAAACCCTCATTTCGAGAAAACATTTAATTCTAAAAACTATTTTTAGCTGTTCCTAAGTAGGAAAGTAAGTATTAATGTATTAAAAAAAATCAAAATAGCTGACTTGAAATTTGAAATCCCTTGATTCTGTCATTAAGTTAAAAATTATTGAAAGTATTTAACTAGAATTTCAAAACATCCAATTAAAAATACTGAAAAAGGAATATAATGATTATTTTGAATGAATTTTTAAAAATGAAACTCTTACTTTTCTTAATCTCGTACTTATAAAAAGTATTTGACAATAAAAACGATAATTGGCTGAAACAATTCGCTTTGAAATCGTCACGTAAGCTATCCATAAATAATTTAAATGTAAAATATAATTATACAAACAAATGAAAAAATAAGATGAAAATATTTCTTTTGCTAATGGCTCACGGTTTTCACGTGGCATTAGCAGAATCGAGAAATTTTAAACAAATAATGCGAAATATTTACATAGTGTAAAGATATTAAACAATGTTTCTGATATAACATTTACTTTAGCATTAGCTCTTGGTAAAACTGCTTCAAAACACCGTTATTTGACAGTTTAATCATGCTTCAATAAAAGATCTAAAGAACTAACATGAGGTACTTTAGAGATAATTAGATACCTACGAGTTGCGTAAATGAATTTGGTTTCCAAAGTAACGAAATTATTAACGATTAAAAGCAAAGGGACTTCACATAAATAGAGCATGAATAAACGAATTATTTAAAAATTTCTCAAGAGGACGGTGGAAGTTACAGTAAATTTTTCTAAATTATTAACATAGAGTTATAAAACTTTCTACCCTCATAAATTAAATTAGTACACTTGCTCAATAGAATTAACGTAATTATTCAACCTGTTTTTTACAAGAAAAATTAGTGAATAGTTATATATCGTTTATAATGCGCACTTAAAATTTGACAAGTCTATTTCCAGATTGAAAACCAGTTGCTGCCAATGAATTAAGCTCTCTTTCAAAATCACTCTCAGCCGAACGATGGCCGATTGGTTAGGGTGCTTGCCTTCGGTACAGGTGTTCGTGAGTTCGAATCCCACAATGGCAGGGGTGTTCGTAGCAGAATCAGGAACTCATTTCGAAATCGGCTTTAAGCTGTAGGTCCCGGTCTCATTAGCCCTCGTGTTGCAAAATGTAGACCGTAGCAAATCAAACGAAACCAAAGTCACTCTAAAGATGAAACCAGTCTTAAAACATTGTATGTGGGTACATTTCGCAGCAGAATTGTACCGGGAGAGGGCGTTTTGCGAGTAAATTTTAGTTATTCAGTTAAATCTCAATAGATCGAAAATTATTTAATTTTTAACCAACTTTTCGTATTTTATATTGAAATATATAAGCAAATATATAAATAGAAATATATAAATAACATCCATAGATTTTTGTAAACAAAAAATATATTTTTTAGTGGATAAATTCATAATAGTATCGTAAATATCAAAAATCAAATAGAAATAGTAGTATATAATTTTAATTTTTTCGAATTATGTTATATATAAACATTTTTACATTATAAAAGAATGAAAAGAGCAATCATAAAACTAATAATGTGAAAACTAGTGTTTATTTATCTAAATTTTTCCAAAATCTATGTAGTAGACAAGAACAGTCGGCTTCGTTTTTCTGTATATACCGTTATTTTTGTACCCACAAACAAACCATGTTGTTACACTAACCCTGTACTAGCACGTGACCCGTGCTCAGGCATCAATCATCAGAAAACGTACGTGTCCCGCTCTCAAGTATCACTCGTCAGAAAACGTAGTAGTACGTGTCCAGCATACAGTGTGTTAACACTAAACATATCAACACTTAATGCATACCTAATACTTTTATTTCTTTTTATTTCTTTTCTTTTATTTGTTTATTTTATTCACTTAGTACATACCTATTTCTTTTATTTTAATTCATTACCTATCGCATTTTTTACTTATACATTACTGGTCATTTGACTAGTTGTGGTGCTAAAGATACGTTTAGTGCTAAAGATGTTCTTAGCGCTTGCAATCAATCATAAGTTATTTGTCGGGCGCTACTATGAGACGACTATAGAAGATAAATTTGAAGACTTCGTATACACACTCTTAGGTCATGTTATACAATTATTGTACGCTTTTCATTCCTCTTTATAAAAAAAGAGTAATTTTCAATAACGCAAGAGTAACTTGGAGAACAGATCTAATAGTACTGTAGAAAGTAGTTCAGTGTGCAAAAGATAAAGAATGCCGCACATCATGTGAAAGAGATTTAGTGTTCAAAGTTAATAATTAGTGTACTAGTTGTCGAGATCTCGAGATCAGTTTGGCTGTTTTTAGTTTTCCGCGATTGGCAACGTAGAAAGAAATGGAGTTGAAAGCAAAATGGAGCAGAGATTGTCGCCGACGTCGTCGAATAATTTTTGAAGAATAAAAGTCTTCTTGTTTAAGACTTCAAAATATATATGTGTGTAGGTCATATGAATAAACTCTACAAAAATATCTCACAAAGACTGTTTCATTTAGAGAATAGAACACTAGTATTGTTGTATAAAAGAAGTGAACTGTATTGAAGAAATACAGATGCAATAAAACTTCCATTAAGTGAGATAATTATCTTATTCGGTTTAACTTAAATGTTTCTCTTCATTCAGACATATTTCGAATTATTTAACTAAGAACAAACTTCAAGATTTTAGTCATTACATTACTGTATTGTTATTTGCAATATGTAATAATACATGTTTTCATTCAGATTAAAGTAATAAATATAACTCACAAGAATAAATATTTGGAAGCAAGATATGGAAGTGTTGTGAACCTATTATTATTATAAAGGATAACTTAAGTACAACACTTTTCAACAAATACTTCTTAATAATATTTTTCAATCTTTCAGAGATTTCCACCATTATGCACCATTTCTGCAACAAATTTCATGCGCATTTCTGTAGTCGGTTGTTGGACTGGGAAGTGTAAATTATTCCTGGAGTGAAAATAAACTTTATAATGATCGTTACGCTTGGAGAAATTATCACAGATATTTGATTTTGAGTCGCGCATCTACGATTTATCCACGATCGACGGCTTCGAAATCAGGCAGTCTACCCATACAGGCAATTCCAACAACTAATTCAGAACAACCACAGTACGCGTTATATATACAGTTACCACAGCGCCCTCACTTGCGGATAAATGATACACAATTTACATAGCCCTTGTTATACCTAATTCAGTGGCACTTCAGTGTAGTTTTTTAAGTGTTTAGCTGGTGGTGGTGCTGTTTTTCCCTCTCTCCTTTCTTGTCCATTGCGTAGTCATAAACCATTGTTGACAAAGAGTTTTGTTTGTGTTTCTGTGTTTGTACATTTGTTTGTGTTTTTGTTACAAACATCCTGGTTGGCAGTAGGACTCAATTTAGTAGACTCAACCAAAAGGCAGCACCTTACCCACATGATCCTTTTCCAATCATACTAAAAAAAAACCAATGATGCATAAAGAAAGTTTTATATACTTTATTAAAAATGCAAACTCAAAAAGTTCATACAGCCACTTTTTAACGTTATCTGAAACCATATTTTGGCTTCTAAAAAATACCCTTATAATCTAAACAAATTCCCTTTTATCAAATGATGCTAATTTAACAAAATAATTTTTAAAACAACTAAATGTCAAATATGATAGAGTTTTGTGCATGACAGGAGAAACTAAAAGTAAGAAAAATGTGGAAGTACTTTGGAATAATTATAAATATTCTAAATCTTCATAAACGGTACAAAAAAACTTGTTATTCCTTGAAACATGAAAAGTTTTATTTTTAAAACTATGGAAAAGTTGTGTAACGAAGGAATTTTAATATTTCTATAAAGTACAAGTAGTAATTAACGTATCCATGTGTAGAGAAGTTTAAAAAAACTCGCACACCTGTTCGAATACACTGGGATGGTGAAGCCTGTTCTTTGCTTTACCCCTATATTACATGAAGGTAAAACATTTAATGTGTTAGGCCGTTAATAAGAATACTGAATCGTGTTCAAAATAATGTTGTTAATTAAGTTTAAATTAAACATAAATAAACCGTAAAATAAAATAAAACTAGTTTACGGTAAATATTCTAGTATCATTTACTTATAATTTTTCTAAGAATTTAAAAAAAACTTAATTATATTTATCAAACTAAAATTATAATGTAAAATTATGCCTTTTTTTACAATACGAAAGTCTTAGACAATCAAATTATTTATTAAAAATCAAACCAAAAATTATTAAAACTTTTAATACTAACTGATATACTTAATAAAACATTTAAAAGAGTAATTGGTAAATAATTTTATTAGTCTAAGGAAAAATTAGAAAAAATTGTAGAAAAGAGAATTGGGTTACAAATTTTTCCTGAACAGTCCTCATTTATTCCAATCCGTACTTCAAATTCTTTAAATGCAGTTCATTGCACTAAGGATATTTTATATCTTTTAAGTCGTTGACCTCTGCAATCGTGAACATTCTCTAATATTCTATCAATCCCCTTTCCATTTTTATAAAAGATAGTCCAATCCACCCCAAAAAAAATTCCTATGGAAATGGTATTTTAAGTGTTTTTAAACAAAACGTTATATAATCACGTTTCTTTTAATTGCTTGGCTGTTTGCTTCATAGCAAGTTCTTTTGATGTGGTTCTCAAACTGGATGCCTCACCAACTAACATGCCACAATCATATGCCATAAATCACGCGGCTATTACCAAAAATATTTTGATAATATTATACAAAGAGAAAGATACTGTGACGACTTCAATGCTCTCGAGTGAAGAGGTAGCGTGAAGAAGGATCACAGTCACGATAAAATTGGAAATCACTTTTATTTCTTGAGTAAATACGGCTATATACAAGGGGATTCTGATCTCCCAAAACAAGTAGAAAATGCAAAGGATTGTCGCCTGCATAACATCACCACGACGATCCCAGTCGAAAGAAAAGGAGATAAATAATCTCACACAAGTGGGTAAGCTTTTCCAGGGTGCAATGCAAAAATGCAAACCCAATTTATCCACCGTTTGGTATCCGAGATTCTGCCGCTACCTATATGAGCGGACTTTACGAATCTCCCGAACTTAATCACTAGAAAGCTGGCTCGGTCAAAAGACGCGAAAGCCTCCACAAGGTCAAAGCACCTATATCAAAAAAATGTCGAAAAGACCCTAGTCGAAAAATTCTAGGCTTTTTATACCTCGGGGTCAGTTACGGTTCCAGTTACCTGGGAACTCCAGCTAAGATTACAGCTAGTTTTTTTTAGCTGAATTCTCATAAGGCTTCAAATCAGCTGATTCCGGTCTTTAGTTCTGGACAAAGGGGGGTCTTCACAATACCTAAAAGTTAAGATTTAAAATGTTATCCCTCGTTCCTTCATCACTGACAAAAACAAATTAAGAATTATACTTCCAATTATCTGGAGGTGCGACAATCCGCCGCGGTTGTTAAACTGGGTGCTAGGGTCCCATGGCGTAGCTCGAGGAAAATTTGACAACCACTTTATACTTTATATGTTATCTCGTAAACGGAAGGTTAAGGCTTTGAGACTTGAACTGGCCAGACATCTATGTGTTCATTTAGGGTGACAGGGATAGGTAAATTAGGTTCATGATAGCAGTGTCATCCAAGTTCTCAAACGGTACCACTGGAGGTGACTGTCCAAGCCAGGGTAATCTCCTGCTGGTTCCTTATTCTAAATAATGAGAAACCACTTTGTTTGGGTTGTCTTTGGAAGTAATGTTGGGCATTTAAATGGAGCTCCCATAATAAAATAATAAATTCCGGGGTGTTTTATGGGCAAATGCTTAACAGGCAAGTGCCCCTTTGTTGTTAAAAAATGTTTTTTTCAATGCGAAAGCTTAGAGCTTTCAATAGAACTATTGGCTATTAGCTTTCAATAAGACCAGACCTAATTTCTTAAATTCGATTCCAAACAGCTACAAATATTCATACTGTAGGAAATTCATAGCCCACTAGTACTATATAGTTGGCGCTACTGAGAATATTTTTAAGATCGAATGTAAGCTTCGAAGCGAAAGGATGGGCGATAGGCTCTCCCCCTGTACCAAAGCATGTAAATAGTCTGTGCGTGTAAATAAAAGCAGCAAAGGGAACCCGTTGGATGTCCATTGTGTAATTAAGGTACAAACAATCACGTGACCCAGACGAAAATACCACTGAACCACCGGATCGAAATAATATGCACACAAGCCAGCTGGAATCAAACCATTTTGAAAGCCAGTGGCCTACCAATCGGATCATCATGTTGCCTCAATTTTCTTTTTGGAAATTACTGACAGCAAAGCTGCTATGAATTTGCTCTGATGAGATTTTCGATTTATAGCGCTCGAAAAAACCTGCCGTAAAACACAAATCTCAAATAAAATTGTTAATAAGACTATCATAATTATCTCAGTCTTGAAAAATGTTCCTCTTTTGACTGAAAATACCCAGTAATGCCGAATAAACAGATCTCGTCATTAATAAACTTCCGTTAAGTTCTTGCTCCAGAAATGCGCTAACTTCATTTAAACAAATACAGAACACGAAACGCCCCTTCACCCTAAAAGTAAATAACGTCGCTAGACAAATCACAATTAAGATATTCGCCTCGCCGTACATCAAATATAACGCAGATGGAATGTTGATAACAAGGAGTGTCATCGTTTCCATGCCTGTTGTAGTTTGTCGAATTTAATTATTAACTGCACCCCGCTTCGTCCGCCGTAGCTCTTTTACATCTTAAAATAGCGATAATTAATTCATTTCACAACGGGCATTTTGGATAAAGATCCATAAAGCTTCTAAATTCAACGATTTGGGACTGACCTTCGAGGAGATAATTTCAAATACTGTAATTAACAGAGCAAAGCATTTCCTGGGCATAAGCGTGAATCTCATTTTTATTTCAAGAGGTATAATTGTAAGCGGACCTAGGAAAGGTGAATAATTATTAAATTTGAATTTCAGAGATTAATTGAATATGAAAAGTAATTTAAAATTTTTTACGACAAATAAAATTTCATACGTCAAAGGCCATTACACTACATATGACCACTTTTGTAGTTACCAGCTACAATATGATAACTACAAAATTAAAGTAGGAGAAATCAAAAATCAAAAATAACACTATAGCGTAAAAAAACCATTTAACCATTTTAAATGTGCTAAACGCCTGAAAAAATATAGCTAAATATATATATATATATATATATATGTGTGTGTGTGTGTGTGTGTGTGTGTGTGTGTGTGTGTGTGTACAACCAGAGAAAATATTCTTCATCAAATAGACTGATGATTAGCCCTTATTATTTAATTTTACCTTTGATTGCTGGGTAAGAAGAACCCCTAATTATATCGCAGTCCTGATATCATCAATAAACCAAGTCCAGCATTATGAATTTTATTGGAGTTAAAAAAGGCAGCAGTCTAAACCGTCATTACAGAGCAACGGTTCTTCATATAATCCTACAAGAAAATTTATCTTTTACAAATGTCAAACGGAAGAGCAATAGTCACGTAGTTATATTTCCAAGATACTAAAGTTCGTTCAGAAATTTTTGGGAGATGAAAGTGAACCTTGATCATTTACTCGAGCTTGAAAGCACACACTTCTGCAAGTTGGTTACTGCAGAAGGGAAACCATTTTCCTGGTACAGCTGAAAAGGGAAGCGAGTGGACAAAAAATTAGCATTTATTCCATCTTTAGTTTTGCGATATGGGAAAAAGAATTTAAATCGGAGCATACTCCTAAGGTCGAAACCAAGAGAAACAGATATTATATCAAAATTATTACTCCTAAAGTATATATCTAAAACTTTCTTTCTTCCCTTCCTAAATTTTAATACCTAATTTTTTAGCCATAAAATGTTAGATAAAGGAGTATCCTCCGATAATTTTCATAACTCATAAAAGTTTTTTTATGTTATAGATGTGACTTAGTCCTTAAAGTCTGACCATGAGCTTGATGAATCCCAGGAAGTTATTGTAATGTATCTGGCAACAGCCAGAATAAAAGAACTCTGTATTAATTGGAATCTGGCAACACCAGATAGACAGAGAGAATTTTGTTTTTGGGTTACGAACATCAGAACAATAACTTCAAGCTTAAAATGTACATATAACGTGATTTGTGATTTGTGAATAAATATGTTTTCGTGAACATCTGCATCTTATATTAAGGCCCAAAAAGACTACAGTTATGAATCTCCTAAAAGCCATACATGAGAAGAGGTGAAGTACATATGTCCTTAAGCGGAAGCCTCCCCGTACAGTTCAACAAGTGGACAGGAGAGGTATAACCATAACTACGTTTAGAGCATAAGCGAAAAGTCTTGACATAAATAAGGCTCCCGATATGTCCACTAATTGTTGCGGTCGAGCAACCTTTTCCTCCATCCTCCATGGCTTTCCAAGCTTCTCTCCGAACTGAAGTGAAGAGAGACAGAACAAAAAGTAAACAGAACTCTGATTATAGAATGTCGCGAGCAATCGCTGTTACGAAACCCGAAGTGTGAACTTATTTTGGTTTGTGTTTTGGAGTGCTACGGTCTACTTTTTGCAACACGAGGGCTAATGAGACCGGGACCTACTGCTTAAAGCCGATTCCGAACGGCTACGAACATCCATGCCATAGTGGGAATCGAACCCACGAACTCCGGTTCCGAAGACCAGCAACTTAACCATTCGGCCATCGTACGGCCGTGAACTTATTTTAGTGTAGAGCCATGTAAATAATTATGTTTTGTCATGTGAGTGTTAGTTAATAGAATAAATGTGTTTTGTAGAAATAGAGCTCTCCATCCATCCTAGAAGTCTAGTTTTGTTTTAGATACAGACGCCCAGAAGAAGCGGAAGAAAGGTAAGTTGTATACCTTTCCTAACATTAAGATCCGCTAAAAGAACAACTAATAACCTGGAGATTTCTTTAACCCTTAAAGGAAAGGGTATTCCCAGGAGAACACAGCCAGAGTACTAAGTACCAGAGTACCAAGAGTGGGAAGAAGACGTCCTCCACAATTGTTGATAAAAAAAAACTTTCATTTTTTAACAGATTTCAGAAAAGTCAGACCAAAACTTAGCTAGGGAACTAGAAGCACCAAGCAAGGATCCTAATCAAGGATATTAGCATGGAGATTCATATGTGACAGAACCCACAGGAAGTGAATCTTTTTCCGTTGTGAAAGGTCCCTTTGATAGTTTAATATCGACAAATGTGTTAGAAAAAATGACTTTCAATTTTTTTCATGAACTGTTCTTCCAAGATTTAGTGATATCTTTCTCATCGCGAGAATCTCACACCATAATTTTCTGCATATCAAACAGAATTCGTTTGTTTTTGTTTTTTTATACAAGTTTATACGGTTTATCTAAAATCAATAAACTTTGGGAGTACATACTTTATGCCCCAAACAGTCACTATCGACATTAAAACCTCTTCCGAAATGGAGCAATTTTTATATAGCAGTGCGTGGAATGCTTTAATTACGTTTTACCGTGTGAAAAAAATAGGTTAGCCAAAGTTTTTTGTAATGTTTTTTGAATTAAGATGCATATAAATTTAAAAAAAAAAGATTTTATAAGCATAGTGTACTAAAGTACTTTCCCACGGTGGACTGCACGTGCATGCACAGCCGTGGGAGAGATTTCCTAGAGGAATTTAGGACTCCAATTGTGCACGTCTAGTTTAGGGACCCCCGCAGAGAAGGTATAAATCACGGAATGGCAGCGTGATAGTATAGATCACGGTCAAATTCGCACAGAGATGTAACCTTGAGTTATGGGAACAGGGGCTAAAAAGTAATGTCAGCTTGCACAAAAGGGGCTACTTTAATGAGCCCACCTGCACTCCCGAAGGGGGTGCAGATGCGGGAGAATTTCCCGAAAACAAGCGATTGGAAAGGAAGAAAAAGGGGCGTTAAAACCGAGGTGAGGAGTTGGGAAACGAAGTTAAGGAGAGGAGTCGAAGTCGGGATTCGAGAGAAGTGGGACAAGAGTCCTAAGCCCCGCTCGTCATCACCGACTCGTCCCGTGCGCCCGAACCGACATCACATGAGGAACGTCCCTGCCTGATCATTTGGACCCACTGAAGGACCGACACAGCCCCGCTCACCATCACCAACTCGTCCCGTGCGTCCTGACCGACACCGCGTGAGGAAAGCCCCTGCCTGATCCCCTGTGCCTGTAATGGAGGTAAAGATAAAATAATATTTACAGTCACTTAGGCCTCTATTAATGATTTAATCTTGTAATTGAATAATTACGCGTTATAAGGGGAATTGTAATAATTATGGTGTAAATATAAGACATAAATAATTGATGATTATGATATATGATAACCAAGAAACAATTTGTAAATGAATATACAGAATAAATGTATGAATCTCAATATACAGTATTATATTCTTACTGTGCTTCCCCTTGTAACCGAACACTGGTGTTATGGTTGTAAGTACATTACAGCACTTAGTATCGGGATAAATTGGATGCTGGAATGGAAGTTTACCTAGCAAATTGAGTTCTTCGTAATTGTTGAACAAGCTTTTTTCTTTTATTATCAAGTCTCTAATCGAGGGCGTTAATCCTCTTTACTATATAGTTGTTACTTAATTCAAGTTGAACCAGAAACAAAGTAGTGTTTATTTCAACAATTCAGGTCTCGTTTTTTATCTTCTTTAACATATTCATTTATTATTTATATGTTAAGTATAAATATTAGTGGCCTTTTTCAATTGCCACCAAAACCTTTTTAGAATATTGCTCACAGTAATTATAGCCAAAATTTGGTACTCTTATTTTGAAAATTCTTTTGAAGCTACTTATGACCACTGGCCTAGGTTGTACTTTTGTTTTTAGTTTAATGAAAAGTATCATGGGAATTAAACGTGATTATAATGTACAAAACATGGGAATTTGTCTGTTAGCCGAACACAAGGACAATTTCATGACATTTCCAAATATAGCATTTTTATGCGTCTTAGTAAAATTTTAAACAAAAGTATTCTGCAAAAACGTTTTTAAAAGACTACGTGACGTCACTAATTAATTACAGGATAAAATGATAGGAACAAAGTGGCTAGTAAAGACAAAATTATCATAATCCTTCAAACTACATTTACTTCAACGAGAACGAAATTAAAAAAAATATGTCTGAAAATATACCATCATTTGTTGAATATTCTTTATGCTTATTTTTTCGTGTAAGTACCTGGAAATTTTAAAATAAAGATTTATTTAATTGGCCGATTTGCAGAAACTCCAGTATAGTATAGTGTTTTGCTAAGTGCGAACTGATAAGACTAGACCCAAATTTTTAAATTCATCCCAAACAGCTGAAAACATTCAAGCCAGCGAGATTCGAACCCTCGGTTTCCGGTTTCTTCGAGTGAAAACAGGCAGCCCTTTATACTGTTTGACTATTGAACGACACTCATTTTCTCTTGGAATTTATTGAGCTTCGAACCGAAATTCGTTCTGGTTCAATATTTATCGGTTCAGTTCTGATTTTCGTTTCAACCAGAATAACGGTTTTTTCCGGTTTTGGTTTTCGGTTCAGTACAGTTCGAAGCCCTGGTATCAATCATCCCAACAAAATTGCTGTGAATTTTCTTCGATGCAATTTTCAATTTATAATTCTTGAAATGATCATTTTTCCTCCTACGCCAAACATAACACCATTATTCTGGCATCCCAATAGATTTTAGATACTTAGAAATAAGAACTAAATCAAGATCTTCAGAAATTTGAAAGAGTTTACTTTAAAAGGTGCTTGATATAACCTGGTGTGTGCGAAATTCTCGAAACAAGCAAAATATTAATTTATCACTCTATCATAGTTAATTAAGTCTCCACCTATATTCCTCGTTGGAAATTCCCAGCGATGCCGGATAAACAGATTCTGCTATTAATGAGCTTTCGCCAAGAACGTGAGCCTGAAACCTGATGGTTCCATT
>CM063506.1:17707681-17902681 GCA_032207245.1 Pardosa pseudoannulata
AGGTGCTAAGCTCCCTTCCTACCAGAGGTATAATTTTCTATTTCTCTCTCACAGACACACGCGCTTGCGTTCACACAAACATTTTTTTAACTTTTTAATTTTAATCGAAGCTTGGACGATCATGGATCTACAAATCATACATTATAATTTAAAAGTCAGAATCTTAACACATTGTGTGTGGGTGGGATTCGAACCAACGAACTCCAACACTTAAGAACAGCGCTCTAACCATTCGGCAATCGTTCGGCAATATGGAACGCTTTACGATTTTGCGTGTCATCCTTGCATGGCGTCCATGCCAATCTTTTCTGTATCGTTCCAATTTTAGTACGTAGTAAACAAGTATTTACAGTAGAACCTCGGTATAACGCCCCCCTGTGGGACCAACATCACATGGTCGTTGTAACGAATTGAAAATATAATAAAAAAATAAAGCAAAGAAATGATGCAACAGTACATACGTAGAGAACACTTCTATTTATTTGTATTTCCATTACTGAATTTTTGAAAAAAGTCTTTGATTGATAAATAATAAAAAATATATAAATTTATTTAATATCATATAAGAACAACCTTAACAAAAATCGCTCTCTACTGTCGACTGCATACAACATGCTGTGAGCGACACACAGCATCATAATACCCTTGCATGAAGGAAAAAAAGGTGGAGCGGTCGTGATATAACGATTTGTGGCTCACGCAGATTTGAGCGCCGTCAGGGAGCAGCCTACCCTATTGGGTGTACGGCTTGCAAGTGCTGCCCTGGGGAAGAGTCCACCCCGTACTCAAAGGCGAATAAGAATTTAAAAATTTAAAATAAAATAAAATAAAATAAAGAATTAATAGAAAAAAGCTGATTTACATTAGAAGTTAATAGCAGGGGAAACGCTGATACGGAATGGAATCTTGGGAGATATATCAAAACCGTGAAGATGGCTTAATACATACCACGCTAAAACAAATATACATAAAAAATTCTTTAGCAGACACTTAACAATTAACATAGAACTTATGAATCTTAGCAATATGCAAAACTGTTATAAACATAATTAATCACATATAAATTTGTATATAATATAATGAATATAGATTACAAATATTATATCAATACCCAATAGGCGGTTTGATACATAACATGTGAAATCAAATACACAAAAATAAAACTCTTGATTAGATAATTGACAATTAATTTTAAAAAAACTAATGAATCTTGACTGTAATCAAAGATGTTAAAACGTTAATAAATACACCATAAATAAGTAGAGATAATATTCAAATATTATATCAATAGCGATACACCAGAGCTATGTATTGATTATCGTTTTGAATGGGGTTAAATTTTTCAAAAGCAGTATCGACACTTTCATTAATTATTGAATGTTTTTAACTAAATAATCTGTGACACTGAGTTAGTACCTTGAGCCTTCGTTGGAATCTAAAGGAGCTTTGAAAAGTTTATTAACTGGCTGCTCTCAAGTTTTCCCCATTTTCTCGAAAAAACTGGTAGAGGTTTTGAAGCGGTACAGTCTACTTTTTGCAACACGAGGGCTAATGAGACCGGGACCTTCTCCTTAAAATTGATTCCGAGCGGCTACGAAGATCCATGCCATAGTAGTATTCGATCCCACGAACTCCGGCTCCGAAGGCCAGCATCCTAACCATTCGGCCATCGTTCGGAGAAACTGGTAGAGGTAAAACTGGTAGAGGAGAAGCAGTTTTTTTGGTGGAACTTTGCTGACACTAAGCGATGCATCCCACCCTTGCTTCGATGTTGTTGCTGGCTTTCGTAGGTGAAGATATTCTATTATTAAACATGAAAAAGAATAATGGTCGGCATTCCCTCGTTCACAACAAACACATTTGTCCGTGTTAGAGAGGTGCAAACGGTGCAGGTATAGCTCACGCTGATTGGCTAAGCATATGACTCTCTTTCAATATTGTCCCGAAGATTCGAATGAACACACCGTTTAGCCTAACAGACGAATTTATTGAAGCAAAGTAGCAACTCGCAACTTTACAAGATCGAGAAGTTGCCTACAACTAGTGAGAATCAGCTTTTATACTCGAACAGAATATCCGAGAAATAACTAATTTACATATTAAAGAAAAATCTAGAATGTTCGAGAACATAAGGCAACAATAAATAACATTTTTAAACTAAATATCCACATTTTGAATCATGGCTAGCATCAAACCCACAAACTTTGGGTCTGAATCTCGTGCTTTGACCACTCGGCCACTTTGCTCATTGGGTAAGTTTTTTTTATGCGGCAATATTGTAATAGATTCCACGGGAATAGATTAGAGAACCGTATTCCGTGGATTCGAAACCTGCTGATGCTCGTAATACTTCGAAATCTGCTTTAAGCAGTAGGTTACAGTCTCACGAGCTTTCGCGTAGCAAAAAAAAAAATGTAGTGTATAGTGTTCCAAGACAATCAACCAATTATCCCTTATATAATAATAGCCTAAGTTATCTGTCCGTCTGTCCTCGAATTTATGAAGCGGTTGGACCTGGAATGGATAGAGGCATCCATATTGGATTCTTGATGAGTTAGAGTTAGCAAAATTCAAAGCGAGTAAAGTTTATCTTCTCCTAAACTATCGATCCAATTCAAAGCGAGTAAAGTTTATCTTCTCCTAAATTATCGATCCAATTCTAAAATAAATTGGTATAAATATGCTTCATATCACAGCAAACAATACTGTCGTCTTCAAAACGTTCGAATTCCACCCCTTCCCCCCTTTTCAAGTGTTTAATGTTATTATTTCAAGCTCTATTTTCCCCGGTTAAGAGCAGGCGGTTAAATTTATCAATTTATCACATTATAAGTAGATGAAAATAACCTTTTTTTCTAGCATTATGACGTCATTCCTTTAACCATCTCATTTAATCATTTCTTATTTTAAATTATTTAAATATCGTCTGCAATATTTTCATAAGTTTTATCAATGAACTTAGATATTACGTAAATAATTTTCTTTTATATTTGGATTAAATAATAGATTAGGTACATATGTGATAATTTTAAATTTGATCATCGATTATTTTTTGTCGCAATGAAAATTTTATCACCGGTATTAACAACAAATTCTTTTCATAAAAGTCTAGGAGTCTATTTCATGGACTAATGAATATCTAGCTTTTAAGTTATATATCTTTAAAAATTAAGAAGTTTGTTTGTTAGTATGATTTTTTTTTATACATAACCACACAGTTTGCAATCGATTCTCTAAATTTTGCACATTCTTCATATATACAGCGAAATAATCATTGTCAATATTAAAACCTCTGCAGTCCCTAATATGACAAGATAAATTAAAGTTGGCAACTAACATGCGGTCACTAAAGATAATCAAATTATTAAGCGTCTACCAAATAATTCTCAGCCAAATTCAAACCATTTTATTACCTGCCTCATAGGGTACTTTACAATTCCGGAAAGTTAAAAATTTTACTGATCCCGTCATATGACGGGCTATATGCTAGTCTATAAATACTTTTTACACAATTTCTTTAACCCTATAATATGCGCTGTTGAAAGAACATTATTTGCAAAACACTATTTTTCGTATGTGCATAAAGCTCTAAAATATTAATGATTCAAATCTGAAAAGCGATTTTCAGTCATTCCTTTAATGGATAAGGTGTGGAAACAAAGAATAAAGTAAAAGTCATTTGCGTGCATTCGTATCCGTCGACTACTATAATTCGAACAATCTTTATCTCATCGCAGATTCCGAATCATTATCGTTTCCCGTTTGATGATCACATCTTATTTCTTGGTTGTTTCTATCGCTCACATCAATTCTGGAAGATTCTTTTGTAGATTTATTTCTCGTCTCCATTAGATTTGGAAAGATGCCACGTTCTATCTTTTAATGGTAGGGTATCTTCCTTCAAATTTCCTCCTTTTATTTCTGTATAACTCTTCCTAAATATAGAGCTGCCTTAAATTAATCACTCAGCAGTTTAAGAAATATTTAAAATATCGTTTTCCAATATGTCTTTTTTTATTCCAAAAACTAAGAAAATTATTTTTATGGACGAATTATGCGCCAAACATTATTTAATAGACCCGAAATTAAATCTACAATTTATAAAAAAAATTTTATGTTTTTATGTATGTTCACTATGCATTTATAAATGGCTTGACCGATCTTGACTTAATTTTGCTTCCAATTCAGCTCAACTCTGTGAAGGTTTTAGGTACGTCAAATTATTCAGAAATCAAGTTCGTGAGGCGATAAAACACTATTTTTAAGGTATCCGTCTAAGTTAAAAACGTCATTTTTTGCCAAAAATCATACTTTTTTTTATTTCTCTACTGTAAAATTTCAGCCTTTAGGCTTCTAAATCTGTTTTTGTTTTGTCTCTATGGCATTTTAAAGAAAAGTTACAGTGTTTAAACATCAGTCACAGCTGTCAAATCAAACTTCCTAACTGACCATGGTCCATTCCCAGCATATCTCAGTCTATTCCAATTAACATATTCAGAAAACCCAATATGCTTTTGAGGCAGACATAGTGACGAACATTAATATCTGTTTCAGTGTGAACTTTTAAAAGAATTCTACCTAAAACGACCACAACCAGGTATGGAGGACCATGGGCAGAGCAATTTAATAAACAGGTTTCTCACAGCCAAAATAGTTAACCTATACAGTTGACTGATGAAGAACGCAAAAAACCTGCAGTCTCCTTAAGTCAGTGCTAGGCCCTGATACTCTGCGACTGTACCTATCTTATGAGAGTCTTATGAGAGATGTTTGAGTGTGAACTTTTAAGAGAATTCCACCTAAAACGACCACAACCAGGTATGGAGTGACCATGGGCAGAGTAATTTAATAAACAGGTTTCTCACAGCCAAAATAGATAACCTATACAGTTGGCTGAAGAAGAAAGCAAAAAACCTGCAGTCTCCTTAAGTCAATGCTAGGCCCTGATACTCTGCGACTGTATCTATCTTATATGAGTCTTATTTATAATTCCTCTCTTATTAAAAAATTAATCATTTTTATTTATTATTATTATTATTATTATTATTATTATTATTATTCGTTATTATTATGGGACAAAACCTAACAGAGGTGGCGAAGAAAATATCCAACCCATACAAAGACCTTTCATTTTCCGTCTAGCAAGGACATACACGACTGCTCAAATATAACATTACAACTCATTTGTTACTCACTCGTTTATTATTATTATTATTTTATTTATGCGAGTGTATCTCAATATCTGTAAAGTAGTGTCTGTAAATCCCTGAATAATGATCAAATATGCAAGTGCTGCCAACATACCGATGTAAATCTCCTAGTATTTCTAGTGCAATTCTAATGTAATAATTGGTTTTCATGTTCTCCTGCACTGTACCGTTCTAATTGCTTGTTTCTTTTCTCTTATCAAGTTTTGTGAGCGTTTTCTCGTCATATCATGTCACTTCTATTCCAAACCGGTTTTGATCAAGTCCAACTTGAAATGCCAACATACTAACAATCTTCCTCCTTCCAAGAGAGTGGCATATTCTCAGTTAGGGGCAGACTACTCTCTCCTCGCGTTCGGCCTAAAGGGTACCTTTGCTTTCTTTGACTTTGGGTTTTAGTCCGAATGTCCGTTTTGACCGTTCCTGCTTGGGCTTGGGCTATTTATGTTTGACATCTCTGCAAAAGTGCGTTGCTTGCATATTTTTTTTCTTTTTTTAAATTCATTGATTTATTTTATTTTATTTTATTTTTCTATAAGGGCGTCGTAGTATCTTTTCTCACCCAGGAACTACCACACATCTGAAACTTTTCTTTTAAGGTAGATTACAATTCGGGGTACAATTTTAATTGTACTCCGATGTACAATTAAAATTTAATGTTTATCTGTAGGTACATTTTTCTCTTTAAATAACCTGGCAAACAAACTTAGCCACTTTACTAATTGTCAGTACAAAAATAAATTACCAAATACATTTCTTTTATTTCTTTACATTATAGTCCAAGATAAAGATTTAATTTAAATAAATGTGTAATAATAATGATCTGTTTGCTTTTAATGTTAATGTAATTGTCATGTAAAAAATCCTTTTAATTTTAAATAAATATAACCTTTATTTGGCAGCCATAATTACCTACACCGAAGGCTAGGAGCGATGCGACTAATACACGAAAGATAGTTTTTCGCTAATTTTTTAGTCCTATATCACTCCAACTGCACGTGACCCATACCATCACAAAGCCTCCATTAATTCCAAAAGTCCCCTGTTGACATTGTAACGTATCCGGTCCCTGTTTCAGGTGACACAAGGAAGAATCAAGTGTATCTTGAATAATGAATTTATTTACACTTCTGCTATATATATCATTTCACCACTATAAAAACAATTTCTAATCACAGGTAAGTGATTAGTACACATAGGCCTGAGCAGAGAGGGGTACCTAAACTAAATTCAGTCTCTGCCGAAATATGGGTGATTAGACGGAAGAACAATTCGTAGCTCTCTCGAAAGGTCTCTGGAGTATAGGTAGGAGATCTGAGCACAGTTAGTTCTGAAGAACTGCAAACAATCCTGAAGAGGATTATATTAGAAAAGGAAAGAAACCCCAAAGCACAGGGTATCGCTTTAATCTCAGCAAGAGATATATCCCAAAACGGGATTCCGCTAAATAAAACTCTCCGAGAGACTGGTCGAGGCGACCTCCGAGTTAGCCAATGCTGGCTACTCCTTAAAGAAAAGATCCCAAGGTGGGATTATAGCAAAAAACTCTCCGGTAGAGAGATTGGTCAAGGCGACCTCTGAATTAGCTGGTTGCTAGCTAACTAACTTCTCTAAAAAAAACAAATCTTCTCTCGTCTCTTTCTAGTGGAGGGGCCTCTAAGAGAGGGTCCTCACTCACAATTTCATTATTGCGTCACCTAGCGATGACCTCACCTTCGACCAACTGGATTGGTCCGGGTTAAGCAATCATAGGCCGCAAAGCCAGGGGTGCCTGGAATTCTTAGCGACTACATCTGAGTAGCGGCAAATCCTTTGTCTTTCCCGCGATCATTTTTTCGGCTGTCAGTGAAGGTGCCGTGTCGTCTGGCATATTGTTCTTTTACTATAGGGCACAGCAGTGTAGACTTCGTGGTGCAGTGGAAAACAATCCTTTTGTATCCACACAAGTCCACCTCTCAAAGGAAAGTTCTTTGATGAAGATACACCGCTAAATCACGCCGTTACAACATGCATGGTCCGTGGATTCATGAGGTTGTCTCCATACCCGTACACGTCCATCCGCTCGATATAATTTGAAACGAGACACATCAGACCAGGCAACGTGTTTTCAAGCATCAACAAACAGTCCACTGTCGGTATTAAAGGGCCCAGGCTAGGCTTAAAGCTTTGTGTCGGGCAGTCATCAAGGGTACACGAGTGGACCATCGGTTCCGAAAGCCCATATCAATGATGATCGTTGAATGGTTCGCACGCTGATACTTGTTGATGACCCCGCACTGAAATCTGCCGCAATTTGCGGAAGGGTGCACTTCTGTCACGTTTCATGATTTTCCCCAGTCGTCGTTGGTCCCGTTCTTGGTCGATTTTTTCCGGCAGTAGTGTAATAATAATGTTACATTGGCCTAGTGTTTGAGAAAGAATAAATTAATACTCATCAATAAACACATGGACAAATAAGTCTTTATTAAATGAATTTATAAAATTAAATAAATGTCTAAGGAATACAACTGCAATCAACTTATCATTTGTATATATCAAGACTGCTCTCGAGTCGACGCCAGCCCTAAAAACAATATGGCGATGATTTTTCTCAAAAGGTCTATCCCTCAAGCCGCGGATGCCGCGCATATTTTCATCTTTACACTTATATATACATATATATACATATATATACATATATATATATATATATATATATACATATATATACATATATATACATATATATACATATATACATATATATACATATATATACATATATATATATATATATATATATATATATATATATATATATATATATATACATATATATATATATATATATACATAGTCAGATTAGTCTGCAATTCCGAACAATATAAAGAAAAGATCTTCCACGTGACACCTACCTCTTGGCAATCGGACATCGCTGTGAACGAGTGCCACCAGTATTTATCTACATGTCGAAAACGAAAATGAGAAAGGGGTATCAAGGAGTTAGATCCTAATCGAATTCCACTCGACTGACATTTTCTCCGAAATCCTCACTTCCCTCTCTCTCCTCCCTTATTCCTGGGATCTGTCCGTTCACAGCTTGTCTCCGGGAGTATTAGGAGGTATGTGTTTTCGTCTTTTATTTTTTGTTCTTATTCACGGCATCTGAAAAAGTAGAATTCATAGTGACAAAGAAGCAGAGATATTATGGCTTTCGGAAGAATATAAATAAACACTTTAACGTATCCGTCTACGTTAAAAACGTCATTTTTTGCCAAAATTCATAATTTTTTTTTATTTCTCTATTGTAAAATTTCAACTTTTAGGCTTATAAATCTGTTTCTGTTTTGCTTCTACGGTATTTTAAAGAAAAGTTACAGCTGTCAAAACAAAACGGAAGTTGCGACTTCGGAACTGGAAGTTGTGAATTTAAAGCCTTTTAAAAAGTATTTTTTGGAAAAACTTTTTATATTTTCATGACGATTATTTTAAACATTTTTCTGGTATTTTTAATAATTCGCAACTTGAGAATTAGTAAGTTTTGAAGCAAGAAAGTGGGGGGAATTTTAAACATGTATTTTAATTTTTTAATAGTTAAAGCTGCTTTCATAAACTTTAAATGCGTTTTTCTCAGAGCGGTATTTTTAATAAAATGTTGAAACTTAAATTGTGATTTCTCAAAAAGTTCTTAAAATGTTTTGTTGAAAATTATTATGAGTGCATTTGGTAGTATTTACTAGTGAATAACCTAAAAGCTTTAAATTTGGATAATTTTGAATGATGTTACACTCATAGTCGGATATAAAGGTAATGAAAATTCGTTAAAAATTCAATGTGTGTGATTTTGAAGGACAAAAATTTTTTACCAAATATAAATTAAGCAAAGATTTTAGAGGATTCACTAGTCCAGTGTATAAGAAATGTGTGGCATCAAAAAGTATTGAAATAATTTAATTTATTAAAAAATTAGACCTTTTGAAAAAACCCGATTTTTTTACTAAATTTTCTCTATTTATTAGAAATTTTATAAAAACTTCTCCAGGAATAAATTTTTAATTGCAATTCTCTATGATAATATAAAAATTAAATAATTAAATCTAAAAATGTAAAAACATGAATAGTTTTTACGTTTAAAGAAAAAAGTTCTCCAAACGTAGACATATACCTTAAAAACATTTTTTTTTCAATTTATTATCTGTTGTTTGACATTTATTTTAAGGGACGATTTTTTATATTCTAGTGACTAATAAGCTAATATAATGGTCGTAAACTAACTTTATGAAAAGCCATAAAGTGAGCGGAAATTTGTAAAGAACATTGGATTTATCTACAGGAGTTGGACAAAATAATAGAAATGCCTCGAAATTACAAAATAATTTTAATATAGTATAGATCCACCTTTTGTGGCATTTACAGCCTCAGTTCTTCGAGATATTGTTTAATACAAATCGGGAATTGTTTTCCAAAGGAATTTTAGCCCATTCTTCAGTTAAAACACCCTCCAGTCCTTCTAGAGAAGATGGCGGTGGAAATCGACTTCTTACTTGAATCTCTAAAAACGACCATAAATGCTCATTAATGTCCAGATGTGACTAGATGAGATATTCAACTGCATTGGAAAGTACTAGTGTCATTCTTTGATAATTCTAGCTGTATCGATTGTGCCATTTTCATCTTGAAATATGGCATTCCCCTCCGGAAACAATTCTTGAACCGTAGGGTGAACTTGATTGTCCAAAATTCCTAAATAGTCTGGGCTGTTAATTCTTCCATGAAGGGAAATCATTGTACCGGTGGATTTCCAAGAAATAGCACCTGAAATCCTCAAAGAATCCCCACCATGTTTTACGGTTGGCAAAAGGCAGCCTGTATTAAATGCATCTTTTGGCTGTCTTTCAACGCATACTCGACCGGATGTTGAAAATTAGATAAATGTTGATTCGTCAGAGAAAAGCACATTTTTTTACTGCTGAAGCGACCTATTCTGGTGGTTTCTACATCATTCTAAACGCTTTGGAACATTTGACTTTGAGAGAAGAGGTTTTTTAATTTCAGTTCTTCCGTGGAATCCAGATTTGTGCAGCTCTGGACTAACAGTTTTTCTGGAAAATAGGTTCTGTAGGTGTTCAATGTGCTCTGCTGTGATTTCAAGAACCATGGTCGTGCGATCGTTTCTAACAATTCGATTAAGTGTTCACGGTCTCACTCAGACAACTTCGATTTTCGGACACAAATATGCTTTTCCAAGGATGTTTTTCCTTCTCTTTCAAAGACAGTCATTTCTTTTGAGATATTACCTCTTAAAATGCTAAGCATTCTGTTACAGTAGTGTAAACTCTCCGAGCGGTTTGCGATGTTTCTACTTCCGATTGTAAGTCAATACCCTCGTCATTTGGATATGATTCCGCATGGGTCTCGTATATGGAGCAGGTATGGAGACGAAATAATCAGCCGTAGAGGATTAAACTTAACAATGTTGATTTATTACAACAACAAAAAAACATTTAAAGAAAAATATATGTAAAGTCGTCCAGAGAGGAGATCACTCTAGGCAACCTGCTCATCTCAAAGTTCAGCCTGTAGTCCTTCCAGTTTCTCCTTTTCCAAACAGGAAACCTCATTTTTAGGGGAGATCGACCCCCCTATCGTTGACCTTTGTCCTTGGAGTAGCCGAAACGCCCTTTGGTACCCAGCCGACGCGGTCACAGAAAGCACAGTTCCTTTTCTCTGTCGATACGTTGACAAAAACGGTACACTTGACACTTTAATCGTCCGTGCGTCAAAAGGACCATTACTGGTACAATACTGCCGTTTTCAATTGTTCACAAGAATAAAAGTTCGACCGACCTCCGACAGAGACGGACGCGACATTACAAGTAGCACTTGCCCTACGAGCAACTAAAATTTGGCTTCTTTGAAAGCAGGGCTTCGAACCGGAACTGAACCGAAAACCGAAAACCGGAAAAAACCGTTATTTTGGTCGGAACGAAAACCGGAACTGAACCGAAAAAAATATCGGTTTATTTCGATTCGATATATCTTTCAGTCATTTTGTTACTGTTACCAACTTATCAATATTTTCTAATTTAACGTCAACTTTATAATTATCATTACATGTATACTGCTTCTCGATTTCCTATTTTGATATTTGTTGAAAGAGCGTTTTCAGGTTTGAAATTTATTCTCCGAGACAACAGAAGTAATCTCAGTGAAACCACGTTAGAAGATATATTAATAATTAGAGGCAATTTTCATATGTCAAATAAATAATATATTTTTTACATAATTATTGCAAGGCCAAGTGCACGATGTGAGAGTCAAACGACGAATGTGGGTAATCATGAACCTAGTTGTCAAATGCGATTTTGATAATGGATAACAATGCCAATGCTCGCCGCTCTTATCGTACCTGCTGTTTGTATCAATTCACATAGTGTACCAATTAAAAAAAGAATAAAATCTTCTAAATTTTGATAGAATTACATATTTTGTTTATGATAGAATTATATTTTTAGTACAAATAAGAATATACATAAAATGAAATTATTCATTTGGAACTGAAACGAAAACAGTTATTTTTGGCGGAGCGAAAACCGGAACTGAACCGAAAACCGTTATTTTTGGCGGAGCGAAAACCGGAACTGAACTGATATTAATTTTTTAGTTGAACCGGAACGAAAACCGGAACAAAAAAAATTACGGTTCGAAGCCCTGCTTGAAAGTCTAAAGAGATCTGGCATTTTTATAAATTATAACCAAATTTTTAATACTTGTAAAAACAATTATTTTAATTAAACACCTCAAAGAAAAATAATAAACAAAAATACATTAAAATATGTCGAGTTCTGATAGGTGAAAACATATTCAAAGTGTATGATGTCAATATGTTAGGTGTTTCCATTATTTTTTCCAACACCTATATCTTAAAATGAGTCACATTCTGTGCAATTTTATTATACAGATGAAGGAGCAATTAACGAATCAAACTTTTGATTGCCTTATATTATAATCTATCCTATTTTTCTTCGCTTTTACTTTTCTTGCTTAACCTACAAGTATTTCATTATTAGAACAGTTGAATTCGGAAAAACTTTCAATAAATATGATCTGATTCAAATTACTATTTTTTAATAAATCGAATTTAAAAACTGATCTGTTACATATATATAAATTATATAATTTAATTTTCATGCATAGAAATGTGCAATTCATCCATACGAATATAATATTAAAACTAAATATTTTAAATACTCTACAGCAAATAAAATAATAAAAAAATTGTTCCTTATAAAATTAAAGCATATGCTTATGTATGAAAAATTGCGATCAAAATAAATTAATAAAACACTTACTTTTAAAATAAAACCAAAATATATACAGAAAATAATACATAAATTTATAAAATAACAATAAAGATTGAAAAGTTAATAAAAAATATTTAAAGAATGTTTACATATTTCAACTGTAAAAAATTAATTATTTTGGTTTTAGTAGGTGTAAAGAGGTGAATATTTGGATAAAATGCTAAAAATGTAACATATCTACATAGTGTTTAACTGACAGTATACATAAATTCCATAATAATGAAGTTGAGAAAATCCAAATTAAACTTTCAGAATCAATCAAAGGAGCATAGAGACAGCCATGTAAAAAATCTTTAACTCAGCAGTTAGTACAAATGTTTATGCGGTACCTTGATAAAGGTACAGAAGAGTTTAAAAGCTTAAAATACGTTAAAAATTTAAATCGAAATTTTGAACGTTTAAGGATCCTGTACACTCTTAAGGGAACTAAGTACCATTATTCTGAAAACATTACTGATTTTACAATTTATTTTCTTAAAATATTCTTTGGCGTTTCTCTTAACAAAACTTTAAAACGATATAATGATTGGAAATGTATGAAAAGGCTTATTTCTCACTGTGTCCCTTTAAATCATTTGTTTATAACACCTTTATTATTTCAGTTACCTCAATGAGTTTAAAAACGACGCTAAAACAATAAAATCCCGTATATAATCATAGCCTAAGTTATCTGCCCGTCTATTCTCGAATTTACGAAGCGGTTGAACCTGGAATGGATAGAGGTATCCATATTGGATTCTTGATGAGTTAGAAGAAGAAGGCTTGGGAGCACTACTGTCTACTTTTAACAACACGAGGGCTAATGCGACCAGGACCTACTGCTTAAAGCAGATTCCGAGCGTTTACGGACATTCATACCACAGTGGGACTCTAACCCACGAACTCCGGTTCCGAAGGTCAGTGAATGATTATTCGTTTGTCCTTGATGAGTTAGCAGAATTCAAAGCGAGCAAAGTTTATCTTCTCCTAAACTATCGATCCTATTCTAAAATAAATATTGCTATAAATAGGCTTCACGAGCAGACGAATCAGTTTATAACATGGGTAAAAATAACATTTTTTCTCTATCATTATGACGTCATTCCTTTAACCATCTCATATAATCATTTCTTATTTTAAATTTAAATAACGTCTGAATTATTTTCATACGTTTTATCACTGAATTTAGATATTACGTAAATAATTTTCTTTTACATTTGGCTTAAATAATAGATTAGATACATATGTGATAATTTTAAATTTAATCGTCGATTATTTTTTGTTGTAATAAAAATTTTATCACCGGTATTAACATCAAATTATTTTCATAAAAGTCTAGGAGTCTATTTCACGGACTAATAAATTTCTAGCGTTCAAGTTATATATGTTTGAATATTAAGAAAAATGTTCGTTTGTGTGTTTGTTTTTTATACATCACCATACGGTTTACAATCGATTCACTAAATTTTAGACATCATTCAGATATACCGCCAAATAATTACTGTCAATATTAAAACCTCTTTTGTCCATCCTATCACGTAAAATGAAAGATAAATTAAATTTGGCAACTAGCATACGGTCAGTAACGGTTTTTTAACATTAATTTTATATTTTACCATGTCCAAAACCTTTTGAGATACTTTACAATTCTGGAAAATTAAAAATTTTACCTATCCCGTCATATGACGGGCTATATGCTAGTACAATATATAAACGAGGAAGTTTGAATAAAGAGATACAGGGAAGTAATTATTTATGTTGTTGGACACTTATAAAATAAGGGTCTATGAGCGTAAAGATCTGTTAACATGAGCAATATTTTTTAACGACATTAATGTTGTTATGGTTTCAACTGATAGAATTAAAAATATCATAATTTATGCGTTTATAATATAATGAAAATATTTTAAAGAATAATTTGAAGTAATTATTAAGTGCATTAATGATGGAAATATATACCTTATTCGCTTTGCATTTAACCAAATTTTTCTCGATAATTCTGTTTTGCTTAAGTTTATAAAAAATACCATTAATTATTTCAAAATATTGTCTCAGTTTGTGTTTTTGAATACATAGCTGTATTTAAAATGTCAAAACTCAAATACATAGGAATAAAATGACTTACTTTTTATAAATCGTAATTTTGGTTAGATAAGTCGCCTTAGCTTATAAGCTGCATATGTGATAATTGATCGAAATTAGAAAAGTTCATCGGATAAGCCGCCCTGGTGTATACGCCCCACACTTCAAGCAGTAGGTCCCGGATTCTTTAGTCTCATTTAGCAAAAGTTTAGGCTGTAGCTTTCCAAAACAACTGCACATCATCTACTAAGTCATCTCTGAAGCATTCGCAGAAGAAAAGCCCTCGCTGATATCATATCGCTCTGTAAACGGAGTTAATACTGCACAGTACAGCACTGTGTGAAAAAGAACCGAATAAATCCTGTATTAGAAGAATTTGATAAATGTTTTATTAAAAACAATATTGGTGGAACGGTAACAGGAAAAATAAAATTCCTTGAGATACGTAGCAGACCGTTATTTTCAACTTTTTAACGCGTATAAGCCTGTAACAATAAGTTACATTCGGTTCAGCTCTTTTTACCTCTTCCTGTGAGTCATCGTCAAAGACATTCCAGAACAGGACCGGTATGAACTAGAAAGAAACTTCGGACTTCTCCCAACCAATAGAAGGGTCCGTTAGTTTATTTGATTCTGAACCCCGCCGTTCTGGAGTGGACCCCTGTTTTTTCTCCGAGAGGCAGTCGGATTTTTTGAGAGGACAAGATTGTGACCAGAGGAGAGTAGAAAGTGAATACTGCTGGCATCTGCGGCTTGCGGGATAGACCTTTTGAGGAAAATCAACACCATATTGTTTTTTAAGGGCCGACACCGACTCGAGAGCAGTCTTCGATATCTCCAAATGATAAGTTGATTACATTTGTTTTCCTCAGGCATTTATATAATTGTATAAATTCATTTAATCAAGACTTATTTGTCCATGTGTTTATTAATGAATATTAATTTCTTCTTTCTTAAACACTAGGCCAACATTATTTTTACAAAGCCATGGCCTATTTACGAGAAATGTCACAACATATTTAAAAATGTCTATCTAAAAAATTAAGGGTTGAATTTTGGTCCTTCACTCAGCTTCCCTTTCGTTTATTATTTTACTTTGCCAAGCTCGTCTTGCCGCGTTGTGTGTTCGTTGTCATGATTTTAGATACCGCACTTCTAAAAGCGCCTAAAAACCTTAAAGTTTCTGTCTCAGATGCTTCAGCTAGTCGAGTTCCTACAATTTGGGCATCTTTGAAAGCATGTATGTTGTAATATTTAAGCTTTTGACAAAAAATTAAGAGTATACAATTTTACTAAAAAAGATCAAGATCATCAAGAGAGTTGTAATCTGTGAATCTTCTTCCGCGTTCGACGGTTTTAAAATACTCCGCTTAATGTAATCAGTTTGGGACACCGATATTTTGATGACAATAACCGATTGATAACAATAAACGATAGTCAAAATTAGATAAATTTAACCCCCTCCCCCTTTAATTTACACTTACTAAATTTCAAAACAAAAGGAAAAAACACACCTTATATTTATGTACTGTATATATCATCCTTTGAAAAATAAGAATTGTATGCATAATTAAAAAAATTGATCAGTTGTTGACAGTCTACAATTTTTTCTAAGAAGCTCATTGATAAATTGTTCGTAATCATAATCAACCTGTCATAACGATTTATAATTTCGATCTTTTCTTTTAATGTTAAATCATTTCGCTTTCTGGCTTCCATATGACAAGCTGCATGTAAGCATAAAATGTGAATACGCTCCTTCTCAGTTCCGATAATAATGTGTTGCCTTCTGCTTATCTGACAACCACTGACCACCAGCAGGGTGTGCGTATTTCTGAAAAATTCCAGGAACGTGCACGTCCAATCCTTTGTTCATTCCCCATTTCCCTAGTTTGAAGAGGAGAATTCTCAGAAATTCAAACAGCTAAGGGAAAGAAAAGTATGGGTTCCTTCTGAATATATTGTAAATATTCCTTTGCCAGTTAAAATGGGGTTCGAAAAGTGATAACATTAACCGATGTAACGATCACATAAAGCGATCATTTTAACATACAAATGAATAGAGAAAATAGGGACCAAGTGATTTCGATAACAATAAGCGATTGATAACATTAACCGCGATCACATTAAGCAGAGTCCACTGTAGTTCAACTGCAGCAGACCAGCTAACGTGATAGTAAGCAGAAAATAATTAAAGGAAGCTAGTTCATACTAGCATCATACTTTTTATATTAAAAAAACAGCTATAGTTATATTTCAATACTTAAGCAGCGCATTCTTTAATGTCACTTTTATACACATGTGTTTCAAATACTTTGATAACCACCTGTGTATGTTCTCAAGAAGTTCGAACCCCATTTATAGGAGATATTTTTTGTCTTGTTCTTTATTAACTCACTATCTGTATTTAAAATAAAATTCTATTTTAAAATATTTCTCATTTAGTAAATGGAATTCGACTTCTCTGGAAACGATCCTGACCAACTGTTAAAATGCTGACAAGTGTCGTGTAGTCCTCGTTTTTATTTGAGTATTAACCTATGATCAAATGTATAGTGCGATTTTATTTTGATTGCTTTGTGTAAAAGTATTTTAGTACTAAATTTAACCACAGGTTTTGAGAAACTACAGACATAAGATATTGAAATAGACTAAAAGCTAAATTAACAGCATCCGAAAATAGTTTAATATAAAAAAGTAAATTTATTATAATATATATAGACAACAGTAAGCGTTTAAAATATTTCTCACATATTCTTTCTGCGTGGGAATTCGGAACTGTGTTGAAATACCGGCGTTTATTTAAAACACATATCCATTCCGTTGCAATGGAACTTCTCCATGATAATTATTTGAATACATAGAAGAAAGTTATTATTATGGCTTCCCTACGCAAATTTCCTCCTACGTGTGTCAGGAAATCATATTTATTGGTTTTCTGATAATTTGTCAAACCGTGACATTCTTCTCGCGTAGTTTATCCACTTCTAGAAGTGTTAATAAACATGCAGCCAAATCTTCCGTGTGTGAATCTACCAATTGAGAACTATCTCTGTTCCATGATGGATAATTTGCACGGTTAAATCATTCCGGTCCCTCTGATATTTGCATATTTGGGGATAGACTTTATCACTGGGTTCATGTTTTTTGTATTATCTTTTAAATATAATTTATTAGTAAAAAAAAAAGAATAAAATTAGTCCTTTGTTAACCCTTAGTTTGGCAAGATATGTTTTCAAATATTTTTTAATTTTAATTTCTGTTATTTTCCCATGTCTGTATAGACATTAGGATCTCTGTAAAATAAACAAAAAAAGTATATCATTTTCCATATTTGAGATTATTGATGTCCGCTGTGGCGAACACTGACAATTATGTTATATAGTAGTAATAAATATACATGTCCGGTGTAGCGGACGTAGCCAAATTAAGGGTTAAGAACAATTTGGGCTATTATCATAAAGGAGCTTACTTCGTTTCAATTTTTATACGTTTCTTTCTGCACATTCATACAAGTTGATCTGAAGATATTATGTTCCAAAAACATAATATCTTCAGATTTGTTCTAATGCAATGTATACTAGTCATATCTTTAAAAGTATAGCCTTTAATATAAAGATATGCTTTAATCACTTCTATAGAAAAGTTATCATTAAACATGTTTTCTGTAGAATGCTATGAACTCACCAAAGGAAAAAAGAACAAAAGATAAAGATACCAAAACTTCCATAGATGATCTCTATAAAAAAAAAACCGGAAGTCGAACGTTTTACTTTCATTATATCCTTCATATGATTGATTCAGATGTAAAGATGCTAAAACTTCCATATATGGCCTCGATAAAAAAAAACAGTAAATAGAACATTTTACTTTCATTCTATCCTTCGTATGATTGATTCAGAGATAAAGATACTAAAACTTCCATAGATGACCTCTGTAATACTAGACTCAAGACTCGAGTTGGTGTTACATGGGCCCCTGGTTTTTTTGTTTCGGCGGCCGAAGACGGACATCCCTAGAGGGGGTGGGCAAGTTCCACAGGAGGGGGGCGAGAGATGCGATGCCACCCCCGCCAGCTGCAGAAAAGGACATTTTTTTTCCGTGGAGGCGAAAACTTGACCGAGGGGGGGGATTCCCCCCGGCCCTCACGAAAAGGAGTGAAAAGGTTGCCCGGTCGGAGCGACGGGGAACGAACATTATTCTTGGGAAAGGAGAGACCGAGAGAGGTGTTTCCGCTCGGCACTATTTACTTTTTGTCCTCGGTCTTATTAGAGCCCTGTTTGGGTATGATTTGCGTTGTATATATGTTTTGAAAATCTTCTTATTAATAAATGTTTAATCAAGAGTTTTGTCGCTGCTGTGCTTCATTGTCGGCCACATAGGCTTTAAAAGCGAACCCAAGATACCTGCTCCAGTCAAAATAGGCGGGCAGGTATAGAACAAGGCGTGCGGACTTAAGAAAGTGCAGCCGGGGACGCGCGAGGCGTTTTTACAAACTGGTGATCAGGAGCGGTGCAGTCTGTGGCGACAGTTGATGTCTTCAAGTCAAGAGGACTGAATGACGGGGAGAAAGCGAACAGCAGCGTGCTACCAGAGAGTTCAATGCGACAGCAGAAAGCGAACAGCAGCGTGCTACTAGAGGGTCCAATGCGACAGCGATGAACAGGAATAATGACGGAAGCTACCGTGACCAGCCAAAACGTGACCAGCCAAACCAGGCCCGAGCATCGTGTCATCTAGCAAAGGTAGATGCATGAATTTTCTTGTTTCTCAGTTTCTCTTGCGTGGTTGTGTTGATTTGGGGTGCAATGGAAAACTCGCGAATCGTTAATTGTGATATGATTTTAGTGATATGATTAGTGTGTTTTTTCTCTCTTAATTGTTCAAAAAATTTATTTTTGAGTAACTTAAATAAGTTATTGCTAAGGTGCTAGCAGGGTAAATGTGCATAAGTTGCATGATTTCTTTTATTTGGTTTCTTCTGTATTTTGTTTGTTCATTATTTGTGTATTTTTTATCTCTGTAAAGTTGGGAACTTTTTTTGTTTTGTTTTTCTTTTACGGGTCATTAAGTGCATTTTGAAAATGGCATTCTTAATGAGAGAAAAGAAAGCAGATCTCATGCTTCTAGCGAGAGATATGGGTAAGGAAATTCCCGGAGAGGCAACGAAAATACAGCTGAGAGACTCGATTTTGAGTGGGGATTTTGATGAGGAAACTATAAAAAACTGGCTAGAGGGAATTAAAGAGGAACGGGCAGAAGAGAGAGAAGAGAGGGATAAAAACAGGGCACACGAATTAGAAATGGAAAGGCTAAGGGTGCAAGCATTGGAAACTGAGAGAGCAATGGGAAACAGAAGCAGTTTAAGCAGTAATGACGGGAGTAGTCGGGAAAAATCGGTAGACGAAATAATTCGTACCATACGATTACTCACGGTCAAGGTTCCTTCCAAACCGGAGGGGTGGAATTTCTTCTTTTCCAGTTTAGAGAAAGCATTTGATTTCGAAAAAGTAGCAGAGGAGCTAAAGGCGAGAATTTTGTTAGGTCTTTTGGGAGAAAAAGCCGCAAATTTATTCTCGGAATTGGAAAGTGACCAGTATGGGGATTATGAAGCGGTTAAAAAACTGGTGTTAAAAGAATTTGAACCTTCGCCGAAGGCGTGTCTTGAAAATTTTCGGAGAGCTAGACGGAATGCTGAAGAAAATTTTATGCAATATGCTTCACGTTTGACCGCGGCGTGGAGCTACTATTGTAAATTGAGAGGGGCGCATGATTTTGAAACGGTCAATCAATTAATTGTGGCAGATAAAATTATGTCGTCTTTGGATGAGGAAACTGCTTCTCATATTCTCGTGAGGCAGGGAGAATCCTGGTTTAAGCCGAAAGCGTTAGCTCAGGAATGCGACCAGTTTTTCTCAGCTGCTGGAAAAAGTTACTTTTTCACGACGGGGAGTGAACTGAGGGGGAGAGATAATGGCTGTTTGAAGGGAGCTTATAGTGACCGTTGGAGGGGAAGTGTCAAAGAAAGAGAGACTGGGTGCTTCGCCTGTGGAGTTAACGGCCATCTCAAAAGGGACTGTCCGAACGGAGGCAGGGGGTTGAAAAGAAACCAGAGCAATAAACAGGCCAGCTTTAATTGCTTCGCTTGTGGATCGAAGGGCCATTATGAAAGGGACTGTCCGAAAGTGGATAGGGGGTTCGAAAGGAACCAAAGTAATAAAGGGGTCATGGTTAATAGGGCCACTGAAATGGAAACGGATGGGTACAAAAAGAATGGAAGAGAAAGCCCGGTTGATGTAGAGGAAACTCAAGAAAGAGTTGTCATCGCGAGTGTTCGCTCTTTCCCAGAGAATGATGTGATAACGCGGGGGAAATTACAATACGTAAACGTTAAAATAAATGGGAACCCGGTTAGAGCATTGTTAGACTCTGGGAGTGAAATAACAGTGGTAAGGGAAGACATGTTAGGGGGAGGTAGTTTTAAGAACTTGCCTAGTATATGCCTGAAAGGAATTTTTGGACCACCAGTGAAATGTCCGCTGGTCAAAGCCAAATTGTCTCTTAATGAGGGGGATAAGTCGTTGTGTTTCCCGACGGAGGTAGTATGCGCGGTGGCTAAAAATTTAGATTATGACGTGTTAATCCCACTCGATATTATAAAACAGTTAAAGGGGAGTGTGAACTTAAATGTAAACCAAACACAGAAAATGAATACTAATGTAATGATAAGTAGAGTAAAGGTAAGAAAAGATTTGGGCCACACAGGTGTTTTTAAGTCTGCGGAGAAAAGGGAATTTCAAAAACGGGGCGGCAAAAATGCTGACCACTGGGGTCATAAAGTTGGATGGAGAAGACAAGGTCCGGAGGTAGAGAAAGTAAAGGCTACTGGAAATTTTAATCGCATTAAAAATAAGAAGGAAGTGAGGCCTGAGACTTCGTTTGGGGAATGCCTTGAGCATAAATACAAACAGGGGAATTTCAAACCAATGGGTTTCGGATCCCGAAAGTTGGAAAATGGACCACCATTGAAGGGGAAGCATAGAACATTTTGTTCTTGCTGTCAAAATTCAAAAATGGATTTTGGGTTGAAAAACAGAGAAGGCAACGGACCATTTTCACTTAAAACTCACGTCGGAAATAGTCACCTAGCCTCGGATGCCTTTTGCATCTCTCGTGTGAAGCAGAGATATAATTGATTGCATTGTTAATTTACCTTTCAGTATTTTTTTTTTCGTGTAGAGAATAAGTATATGTGTATGTTTTTTGTATAGGAAATAAGTTTTATGTGTATGTTTTATTGCAGTTTATTTTTTCTTTTGTAGGAGTTTGATTTTTTTTTCTTTTGAGTAATTTTTGTTTCTTAGTGAAGTGAATTTTTATGGCATAGATTAGTTCTTTGCCTGTAAATAGTCTTAGTGAGAATTGAAGGTATTTTTTTATAATCTTGTTTCCCTTGCACCTCACAACCACGGGGAGAAAAGGGGAATGAGGAGGTTTGTGCGTCTTGAGTCGTCGTTAAAATGTGGATTGATTTAGCCTGTTGGACAGGCAAATTCAATCGTGTAGAAGGGGCGTGTAATACTAGACTCAAGACTCGAGTTGGTGTTACATGGGCCCCTGGTTTTGTTGTTTCGGCGGCCGAAGACGGACACCCCTAGAGGGGGTGGGCAAGTTCCACAGGAGGGGGGCGAGCGATGCGATGCCACCCCCGCCAGCTGCAGAAAAGGACATTTTTTTCCGTGGAGGCGAAAACTTGACCGAGGGGGGGATTCCCCCCGGCCCTCACGAAAAGGAGTGAAAAGGTTGCCCGGTCGGAGCGACGGGGAACGGACATTATTCTTGGGAAAGGAGAGACCGAGAGAGGTGTTTCCGCTCGGCACTATTTACTTTTTGTCCTCGGTCTTATTAGAGCCCTGTTTGGGTATGATTTGCGTGGTATATATGTTTTGAAAATCTTCTTATTAATAAATGTTTAATCAAGAGTTTTGTCGCTGCTGTGCTTCATTGTCGGCCACATAGGCTTTAAAAGCGAACCCAAGATACCTGCTCCAGTCAAAATAGGCGGGCAGGTATAGAACAAGGCGTGCGGACTTAAGAAAGTGCAGCCGGGGACGCGCGAGGCATATTTACAACTTCGATAAAAAAAAACAATATAAGTCGAACATTTTACTTTCATTCTATCCTTCGTATGATTGATTCAGAGATAAAGATGCTAAAACTTCCGAAGATGACCTCGATAAAAAAAACAATAAGTCGAACATTTTACTTTCATTCTATCCTTCGTATGATTGATTCAGAGATAAAGATACTAAAACTTCCATAGATGACCTCGATAAAAAAACAGTAAGTCGAACATTTTACTTTCATTCTATCCTTCGTATGATTGATTCAGATATAAAGATGCTAAAACTTCCATAGATGACCTCGATAAAAAAAAACAATAAGTCGAACATTTTACTTTCATTCTATCCTTCGTATGATTGATTCAGAGATAAAGATACTAAAACTTCCATAGATGACCTCGATAAAAAAACAGTAAGTCGAACATTTTACTTTCATTATATCCTTCGTATGATTGATTCAGATATAAAGATGCTAAAACTTCCATACATGACCTCGATAAAAAAAAAGACAATAAGTCAAACATTTTACTTTCATTTTGTCCTTCGGATGATTGATTCAGTGATAAAGAAAAAAAGAAATTAAAGCCTAAAGTCACGAATTGCTCTTCCTAAACGAGATTAATTTAGATCTTATTAGCAAATTTTACTTTATTATCTGGTGAGCAGATAATTAGGATAAATTAATTTCAAAAACAAATCATTAAAATTGTTACAATTCTTCCCATATCTTCTCCCATACATATACTTTAATGAAATAGCTTGTGAATAAACAAATAGCAAATATCTGTAATAAAATAAACTCTATACAAATCAAGTTTATAATTTAATTACTGTATATCATTTTAAATATTGTCAGAGCATATTTATTTTGCATTCTTTATTAACTCATTATCAGAATCCGTATTAAATTTTTAAATTAATTTAAAACATTTTTCTTTTAGTAAATGGAACTCTTCTTACGAGGGTAATCCTGTCTAATAACTGTGATCAACTGTTACAGGGCTAACAGACCAATCGTAAATGTCTCAAATATTTCACGCATATTCCCTCTAGGTAGAAATTCAAAATTTAGTGAGAATGTTAGAATTTACTCAAAACGCATATCTATTTCATTGCATTGTAACTTAGCAATGATAATTATTTGAATAGCATAAAAGAATTCTTAATACCACTTCCGTACGACAAATTCTTCTTGCATGTGCCATAGAAACATATTTATCGGTTTTCTGGTAATTTGTCAAATCATGACACTCTTCTCTCAGTAGTTGATCGATTTCGAGAAAAGCTAATAAATATGTAGACAAATCTCCCATGTGGGATTCTGCCAGTTTAGAACTGTCTATTCTACGATGATAATTTGCACCGTTAAACCATTCCGGTTGTTCTAGTATTTGTATGTTTGGAGAAAGACTTTATCACTAGATCCCTGCTATTTTTATTATCTTTTAAAAATGACTTGTTAAAAAAGGAAAAATTATTCTTTTGTTGTAAAAGTTCTGGGTATTGTGATGAGGCGATTTAGATCAGTAATATAATTGATTCATTCATACAAGAAGTAAAATGCTCGGGATCTAAATCTGACCTCATCACATCTTTGTAAAAGACAGAGGACCATATATTTATATTCAACGGATATTGTTGTCTTGTGCGGTAGTCTTGGGAGGGGGTTCTGATCCCAGTCCCAGATTAGAATCCCGTCTCCGCACTTGACACTAAATAAGAATGTACCTTTGTGGAGTTATTTATGAGTCCCTAAGGGACAGTGCCCAATTAGAAGGGATAAGATTTTCCACGCTGGCGGTCTCAAGGCGAGGTTTAAGCATACCAATTAGATTCTTACAACTATCCCGATTGGACGATAAGAAGGAAGAGGGGACAAGGATGAAATTAATAAAATAAGAAAAATCTAAAAAAAAAAAGAGAAGAGGTTCGGGAGTCGAGTCGACTAGACAAGTCCGACGGAAGGTGTTCGGTAGTCCAGATGAGGAGAGAAGTCCGACGGAACGTGTTCGAGAGTCCAGTCAAGTCCGACGGGAAGTGTTCCTGTATCAAATAGCACGGTCGCACTCCAAACACTCAGGAGGAAGCCCCTAACCAGACCGACGGAAGATCCATAGATACCCAATCCTGATCAGCCATCAACCAGCAGTGTTCCGGGCACACCATTTTAACGCCCAAAGGTACCCCATTTTACATACATTTTGAAATTGAGATTAGGTCCTTTCTCTTATATTTACATAATTACTTAAGTGATAAAAAAATATTGTCTTAATTAAATTAAATAGACACCTAATTTTGAAGGTGTTGATAAAGCCCATTTTATGAAGATAGAATCAGTTTGTGTGTACATAGCTGTTTACATATCATTATAATAAATTTACTTTTTTTATTTTAAGCTGGTTTCAGATGCTTTTAATTTAGCTTTTAGTTTATTTTCAGATTTTATGTCTGTAGTTTCTCAGAACCTGTGGTTAAATTTAGTACTAAAGTACTTTTACACAACGCAATCAAAATAATTACCACTATACATTTGATCACAGGTTAATTACCCAAATATAAACGAGGGCTACACGACAGGTATAATAATCATAGAAAAAGAACTTTGTGTTTCTCAAGTTTCATACATTTCATTCTGCAAAATCTACAAGTAATGTGCATAGATTTAATGCCGTCAGATTTATTCTAATACGAGTATACTATTCATACCTTTAAAAAATAGCTTTTAATATAAGAAAAGGCTTTTATCACTTCTATAAAAAAGTTATCCTCGAAATATTGGTTTCTGTGGAACTTTATAAACCGGCGCAGCTGCTAAGAGGACGAAAGATGAAAATGCCAAACAATCTTAAGGTTTTGGACTTCGATTAATCATCTGTTTTTTAGTAAAATGTGTTTTGCATCTTTTCAATATGTTTTTCTCTATCTCAATTTCAGCCAGAATTTGGCGATAATTTTCCATCTTAATGATAGAAATTGGTTTAATTTTGGGTTGTTTCAGTTCTGATGTATTAGGGGAAGAAGACTTAGTTTAGTTTCCCGTGAGAAGTGTTTCCTTAAGATGGAAAAATTTATTCTTCGAAACTATATTTTCAGATGGAGCATTAATAGATGAGCGTTTAGCCGTATGGAGAGGAGCTGGTAGCTGGAAATCATTTTTTTGACTTTTTAGAGGGGTTTCGGAGATAGAATAAGAAGGTTGCTCACGATCAAATTTGTGCTTACCTTCAAGATGAGTAGCAGTGAAAGGTCTTTCAGCTGAGAGCTGCTTAATGGCATCTTGTGTTAGCATACCCCTTTTAATCATTTGAATAAGGTTCCGGTCAAAGGCATTAGGTCCATTTGAATAGTCCATAACGTTATCAATTTTAGCAAGGTCTTTAAGTTCGGTGGAAATCAGGTCATTAGACGGGAACGAAGTGTTACCTTTTTCCGTCAATAATCTAGCAGGTAAAGTCAGGCTGGAAGAAGAGTCCAAAACACAAGGACTGGAGGGAGATCCCTCAGTTGACATCATGCAGGCAGGACAGATGAACAGATTGGAAGAGCATAGAGCATCAAAGAAAAAGAAGAAGTAGAGAAACATGTCCAATAGGGATGAAAACCAACTGCCGACTTCCGAAAAACCATAGCCGAAAGATGGCCGATTGGTTATGGTGCTGGCCTTCGGTACTGGAGTTCATGGGTTCGAACCACACTACGGCATGGATGTTCGTAGTCGTTCGGAATCGGCTTTAAGCTGTAGGTCCCGGTCTCATTAGCCCTCGTGTTGCAAAAAATAGACCGTAGTACTCCAAACCAAACCCTAAACCCCCAAACCAAAAAACCATAAGCGGACTTCAACGTTCAAAAGGCTTCTATCCAAAGTTTACCTCATAAAAGTTCAGGAGGTAAAGGGGCGATGACCCCTTCACTAAGAACTCTAGTACAAACAATAAACTTTAACCTTTGATTAATCATCACATCACTCATTGGGTAAAAAAATCTTTAGAGAACAAACAGCTTTGCCTCACAGAGAATTCAAGAAAAAATATTTTTCAAAAAAGTCAATAAATTGTAGATCTTTTAAAACGAAATATGTCGAACTTTTTGCTTTCATACTTCCCTTTGTTGGATTAAGTGGTAAAAAGGAGAAATTCCTGCTTAAAACAGCATTTTATTTTATATTTATTTATTTATTTACTTTCTGCAAAACACGGATAGTTTAGAACTTTTTTTTAATAAATTTTCTTGAATTCTCTGTGACTCAAATCTGTTCTCTAAAGATTTCTTTTTCCTGTCACAAATAAGGAGATGATTGATTAAAGGTCTAAAAGTCCCTGTATGAAGAATACTTATAGAGTAATTTTCACTTTATTACCGGGTAAGTACATAATTAGCATAAATTAGCTATAAATTTAATTATTAAAAATTTTACAGTTCTTCCCATTTTTCCCTCATACATACACTTCACTGCAATACTCGTAAATGCTCAATTAGTACATATCCGTTACATAACAATTTTATAAAAAATAATTTTAAAATTTCCCCTATATGTTGCTCTTTATCATAACATATATTCTGAAGTTCGAACCCCCTTCTGAGCAAATATTTTTGTCTTGTTCTTTATTAACACTAGATTTAGGGATGTTGATCATATACCTATTTTTACTGAAGTGAGCCAATTTGACTCATACAAGAAAATTGAATTTTTTGCAAAGAAAATAGTTCCAAATTAATTTAAATGAAATGTTTATTATCAAAAAATTCATGGAAAACATTTTTTACATATAAAATCTGTTTTTGAAACACATTTTCCGCAAACATTTCTGTTACATTTAGCACAATGGTTTCTGCTGTGGTGTAGTACATTGCTGTTGTAATTTCAAAGCCATTAATAACCCAAGTTTACTTTATATCGTCTTTAATTATAGTAAAACGCCACTGGTCTATATTACAACATTCAAATATAAAACAAAAGACAAGGAAATATGCTAAAAAATATTTTTAAAAAATTAAAATTTAAAGAAAGCACTCCACGTGCTACGCCTGAAAGAAAAATTGCCAAAGTCCAAGAGAACGCTGCATTCTTTTCCTTCATTCTGAACTACTCAGGCAACCCTATACTTTTTCCATTATCCTGTGCTGATGCGTTCCTTGTTCCATTGTCTTTGCACAATGCGTCCTTTCCCGGGTCTGTCCAGAAAGATCGGGACTCCAAGGATGGTCCTGGATCGCCTCCTGGAGACCAATCACAACTCTCCAAAACTTGGTGAAGTTTAAGTACAATCGTTTTCACTGGCCACATCACACGCTTCCCGGAGTCGCGAAAAATACTTGGGCATTCAACCCACAACGTGTGAGTGTGGCGAGCAAATCAGTTTCGCAAACCTTATGTCAAACATAGCTGCCCTCTCACAGTTTCTACATCTGTTTCTTTTGCATGATTGTTGAACTTGACAATTCTTCCGTGCGGCAGTGACATGAATTTCTGTCATCGTAATAGAAGTGTTCTCGACTTCTTCTCTATATTTACTTTATACCATACTTTATATACTTTATACTTTATATTTACTTTATACTGTATTTATTACTATATTTATTTATTTTCATATACATTCTATGATTCAAAGTGGCTCACAACCGTGAAAATAGGTATACCACATTTGAATGAAGGGGTCTGTGGGGAAGAGGAATGAAAGTTTACATATATTTTATTACATAACTAAAAACCAACGTATGTTTTCGAAAAGTGATATTAAAGTTTTATGTATATATAGTGATCAAATTTTTAATGAGTCAAATTGGCTCGGTCCGTAAATCTAGTGTTAACCTACTATCTTAATTATTATTAAATTTTCATTTTAAAACATTTTTCGTTTAATAAATGGATCTCTACATCTCTGGGGACAATACTAAATAATAACTGCGACCAACTGTTATAGTGCTGACAAACCTTTCCGTATATTTCTTAAATATTTCACCCATATTCCACCTACGTAGAAATGCAGAACTGTGTGTAAATGTCAGAATTCACTCAAAACATATACCTATTCCATTGCAGTATAACTTCGCAATGATGATTATTTGAATAGCATAGAAGAATTGCTTAATACTGCATCCATACGCTAAATTCCTCCTACGTGTGCCAGGGAAACATATTTATCGGTTTTCTGGTAATTTGTCAGACCGTGACACTTCTCGCCGTAGTTGATCCATTTCGAGAAAAGTTAATAAATATGTAGCCAAATCTCCCGTGTGGGAATCTGGCAGTTTAGAACTATTCAGCTTCATGATAATTCACACAGAAAATCATTGCGGTCGTTCTAGTATTTGCATATTCTATGGAAATACTTTATCAGTAGGTCTGTGCTATTTATCGTCTTTTAAATATGATTTATTACAAGAAAATAGAGGAGATAGTCTTTGCGTAAAATTTCTGCCTACCGTTAGAATTCGAATTAAATGATAGCGTAAACACTGAAAAAATATTTGGTTTGAATATCTTGAATTTTCGGTAGTTGCAAAAATAAAACTATGCATCAGAATAGTACTGTCAATCTAAAACATTCTAATTTTAGTTCCTTGCACAAATTAAACGAATTATTGTAATCACGAAAAATTTTGGTGTTCATATTTCAACGGACATACACCTTTTCAGAAATGTTGGAACTAATTATCACTAATTCCGACTTTATGTCTCTACTTACGTATAAAGAAACTTTAAATATTTATTTTCTGAAAGTTTACCTCCATTTTTCATTATACACTCAAGAGCTAAAACATTATAAGACCACCTGTCAATAACAAGTTGGCCCACCTTTGGCGCGCAACACAGCTTCAACACTTTTAGCATGGATGCCACAAATCCTTGGTAGATGGCCGGAGACAGATTGTACCAGATGTTTAAGCAACGGTTACGTAAATCAGAGATATTGCGGATGGGTGGTTTTTGAACTCTGAGCTTCCGTCCCATGACATCCCAAATGTGTTCTATCGGATTGAGATCCGGTGAGTTAGGTGGTCAGAACATTAACTGGAATTGAACATCATGTTCCTGGAACCACTCCAACACAATTTTAGCCTTGTGACACAGGGCGTTGTCTTGTTGGAACATTCCATTTCCAGCTGGAAAAACAAAGGACATGTAAGGGTGCAACTGGTCCGCAATGATGTTTATATACCCTGTAGCATTCATGGTCTGCTCTACCACAACCACGGGTCCCAGAGACGCCCAAGATTACGTCCCCCAAAAGCATAATACTACCACCACCGTCCTGTGTATGACCTACTGTACATTGAGGAAGCAACTGTTCGCCTGGAAGACGGCGTATCCTGACACGGCCATTGGCGTGATGAATGACAAACCGTAATTCATCTGACCAGGCAACTCTCTCCTACTGATCCATGGACCAGTCGCGATGTTCCCGGTCCCAGCGAATGCGCACTTGGCGATGATGCTTGGTCAGCAAAGGCACACGAGTGGGACGTTTGCTGAGTAGCTCCATATCCAGCAGTGTCCACTGAACAGTGTGCTCCTATACTATTCTACTTGGCCCTGCATTGTATTGGGTTGTCAGCTGAGCCACTGTCTGGCTCCGGTTTTGCTTCACCATGGGAGACAGTCTCCGAGGACCTTTTTCTTTGGTAGAGTGTGGACGTCCAACACCATGTCGTCTACTGCTGGTTTCCCCGTCATTCATCCACTTTACATAAATACTAACAACTGTAGATAGCGAACAACCGACGAGTCGTGCAATTTCAAAAGTACTTGTTTCGAGCCATTACAATCTGCCCTCTATCAAAATCGCTTAGATCCGCAGCCTTTCCCATCACACACAGAAGTAAGTGAAAGAATGATTCTTCAGATTCTCCAGTAGCAGTTAAATACCACTTCCACCTGATCACGTGCCTTCCACGTCATCCAGGCCAGTTCATTGCAAAATGTAGGGGAGGTCATAATGTTTTGTCTCTTGAGTGTATATGCTCACTCCATATAACAAAAAAAAAATCTTAATATAACGTACATAAACACTACCGATTTACAACAATGAAAGCAAAAAGATCTCGACATATTCACTTACAGCTAAAATAATACTTTATAAACAGTTAGAACAGTTAGTCCATTTTTAAACAAACAAGTAAAAACGATTTTTTTTCTTTCTGCTATATTCCAAAATTTATTTTTTTTTTTAATTATGCTTCCTAGTGCGATGTAAAAGAATCGTTGTACAGTGAAAATTTCAGTTTATAATGAATTATCTGTAAATTAAAAAATATTTTCAATGTAACTTATATTGAAGCTAGGAGCCACGACCAGACAACACTGTGACTTTAAGAAACGAAACTACAGTGAAGATGATAAATCTGATAAGACATTGTACAGTCAACGAGGTGTATAATTTAATTGGCGTACAAGAACGTCAGATACTTTACTTGTCAATAGATCAGTTCATTTCTACATAAAAAGATATGTTTCGCCTCTATTATTCAGTGATCAACTCTTTGACATACAATGACGAGTTGGGGTCGCCATTCATTACATATGCCATCGAAAACTTAGAAGAGAAAAAGCTTTTCTGCAGACGCTCTGCAATGAAATGTTAGATTACTCAGTTTCTTCTCTCGTGCGTTGGATTCTGGTTTGTTTGTAATGTTCAAGATGCCCCACCCATTTACCTTCTCAACAGTACCAATAAAAAAGTTGTCTCCTTTCTTTCTCGATAGTCCCAGTTGGGATTTGGCTTTCTTAAGTCATCTCTAGATCAATCTCCGCTTTTCCGGAATCCTCTAGTCCAGGCATGCCCAACCCGTGGCCTATTTGAAGTTTTCAACTGTCTATATAGTTTTAGTCCTTTTCAGGACCTCCAAATTTACAAATGGAGCCAATAGAATTGCAATCAAACATTGAGCTAAAATGCCTTTACGAAGAGAATAAGATTGAGTATTATTAAAAATATATCGCCGAAGATAAATTTCCAAATTTAAGACGATTGGCAATGTGCATTACATCAACATTTGAAACTACTTATCGCTGCAAATCATTTTTTTTTTTCAAATTACACCTGGCCTGGATAAAAACATGGCCAATCAGCTGCGATGAGCGTCGACTACATTATCCGTTGATATTAACAAAATCCCTAGTAAAATACAAAAACAAATCTCACATTAATTTTAAAATAATACATGTGGTAGTGCTTGTGAATAAACTACAATATATATTTATAGTATAAATATAATAATAATATTTTAACCCTCATGATTATGGAGGAAAGTAAGGTTTTGGGGGGTGATTATAATTACAGTACAGTTAATGTTTATTGTCAGTGTAGTTATGATATATATAACACAACTTTTATGTACAGTCGCAGCTGGCACTGGAAAATGCATATTTTGAATATTGCACGATAATAAAATATTTTGAATAATTTGTTGTTTTATTTTTATATGTGCGACCCACCTCAGTTCAGTAAATTGGTTTGTTTTTTTGTTTTTTTTTTGGGGGGGGGCCCAACCGATTTGGGTTGGGCACCCCTGCTCTACTCCTTTGTTTTCAGGATTAAGATGTCTTTCACTAGACCATCTATCTAGTTCTTACCTTCGCGTGTACTGTGTTGCGTGATTGCGTTTTATTCTCTCTTTTTGTTAACCATACAACAGGGTATAATATATATCTTGTTCAGGGCACCATGTATGTGGGGAGGGGAATAGCAAACCTGACCTGTCAAACCGGGTCGAAGGGAAGGTCGTTGGAATCACTTCCACTCTTCGGTCAGTCCTCCGTAATAGCAACGACGGCGTTGTGATGTAACTCTTTGTTACATTACTCAATGTAAATTTGATCGAACTCTTCATCGTGTACCAATTCATCTGGTGTTAAAGATTTGAAATTTTGTGCGTGTGTGTGGTGCGATATTCTTCCATCTTTATTATAAGTGGCCTGCCCATTTCATTTTTTGTACCTTGATGTAATTAATTACATCTCATTCTAATTAATTACATCAAGGTACAAACAATGAAATCGGAAGGCCACTTATAATAAGGATGTAAGAATATCGAACCACACACACACAAAATTCAAATCTTTAACACCAGATTAGTTGCTACACGAAGGAGAGTTCGATCAAGTTTACATTGAGTAGTGTAACAAAGAGTTACATCACAACGCCGTCGTTGCTATTGCGGAGAGATTGACCGAAGAGCTCAAGTGATTCAATACAGTTAAAGTTTCATCCACAAATCAATAAATCAGAAAAAAAGGCATTGAAAATAGTGTTCAGTGTGACAGTATTCTAGCCTGCTGAATGCCATACTACACAATATTTAACCCTCCGAGTGGAACACATCAAGGAAAAAAATCTCCAAAAAATATGCTAAGTGGCCAAAGCGTTGTATGATTTTTTCCTTCATCTTTTGTCAACTAGAATGGAATACGGGAAACCCACCCTCGTTATTGTCTCTTTACTTCCGGTTATATACAGATATATAAATAGATATTATAGACTGTTAATTTTTAATACATATAAAGTTCGTCAAGTCTGGAATATTATCCCATAAGAAATAATGGATTCTAAAAGTACAAATAAAAATATTCTTTGAGAGACTTATTTATATTTTTTTACGAAAGTCATCCAAGATATTTAAGGGGTGCAATTAGAGATGCATCTGTTACCGCAAACGAAATACTTCGAAATAGAGATTTACAAAGCCATGAAAAGCTGTCAGCGTCTTTGTGCTTCAGAGGGTAGGAGTGCATCCCTCAAGAAATGTCAGTGAAAGAGGGGTGCAGTTCCTAAACAATCGACCTGACCCTCAGTAAAGATTCAATCCATGTGATCCGAGTGGTAACGTAGAAGTCAAGCAACTGATTTTACACAGCACCCAGACATTTATTATACACAGCACATTTACAGATACATTTTACAAAACAAAAAAAAAATCCCTCCGCTCATCGCAGACCGCTCTCTCCACTTCCTTGTTGCCAACCGCCTACCTGAAATTTTATGAGAGTTCGGCACATAGTCATTCTCGTTGCCAACGAATTTATAAAACTTAACAGAGTTCTGTTATATTATATATTTGACGTGGACTAGTGATAAAGAAGTGGAAGACACATTTCATTTCCTACTAGTTACCTCATTTCCGGCTCTGATCCCTATACCCTCCTACCTCAAAACTGGCAAAAATGTACATTACATCCATTTTCGGAGGTCGAAAATTGTACGTTTTGAAGTCATCATCGGTTTGGCGGAATTGTACGTGCGAAACACTTAGAGGGTTAAGACTGATAGAAGCAAATATTATGGAAAATGACAGATTACGATATTTGTGTTAATAAAATATTTTATAACAATTAAAATCTTAAAATGTTCTTTTTCTCAGATTTTTCATAACTGTCCAGGTGAACCAAATAAATAGTATTTTCCACACACGTCAAATTCTGATTTATTTGTATAACAAGAGTCTGGTAGAAAACTACTGTGTATTAATCACCTCATATAGATCTTGATACTTCCCTTAGACTTGCAGTAAAATCAGCTAAATATCTAGACTCTACTTTTCTGAGATGGAACATTCAAGAAGTGAGAAAGTTACGAAATGCTCTTCCCCTTTTGTCTTGGTTACAAAAGGTGCGGATAATTAAATTAATGCTTACCGTGAGACACACTTCAGTGGAATGGAGTTTTAAATTGTACTGAATTCCCTTAGCCGAGTTTTCCATTTTAAAATTGAAATTCTAGCTGGCGTGTTAGAAATAATTACTGGTCCGTGTTCTTACCAAGTATTTGTAGAAAATTTCACTACTGCTCTTACTGTTTCGAATTAGATTTAGTTCCTCGTTCGAAATCACCTAATAAACCTTCAATCTAATTATATATATATATATATATATATATATATATATATATATATATATATATATATATATATATATACACAATAGGCATTAAAAAATAAATGAGAAGTTATTATTGAATTAATGAAATTTATTGAGATATTAAGATGAAATTAAAAAATTAATTACTAAAGGCCAATTGACTGAACATTTAAAATGATAAAATTAAAAAAGAAAGGAGAAAACAAAAAAAATGTCACTTATAGTGACTGCGAAACGAAAACTACGGATGACGCAGTCCGGGTTCTCTCCTTTTCTTGGAGTCGAAAGTTCTCTTCTTCTACCACCATTCTGGCTTCTGTGCATCAAGTCTGCAAGTTTGTCTTTTTCATTAAAATTCCTTTCGCCTGGCGGCAAGGTGGAACATCGCCAAGAGCTGCACTAAAAACACGCCGATGTGTGGAGTGGGGATATATCATATCATAAAAAGGAGCGAATTTAGGAAACTATTGCAGAATAGCGCTGCTAAGGAGAACGCCAAGTGACGCTCCTGGTATGCGTGATGTCCTCTTGGACATGTAGGATTGAAAATCCTGAGTGGCTTATGAGATAAAAAAGTAACATTTTGTCTCACCAAGGTAGTAATTGGGAGCTTGGCAGGGAAGATACGAACAGGGTATTTTTGTTTAAGGCAAACTTCATAGAATTAAAAGAAGGTAAATCGAACGTTATGACAAAAATGATAGCCGTCATATCGAACATATCTTCTAATAAACTTTTTTAACTAAAGTAAATGTTGCCGAAATGTATATTTCATCAAAAACGTCCTCTTGTAGTTGTTGATGCTATCTTATACCACTTGGTCAAACTAGCACGATTCAGCCATACGCTACTTGGCAAAGGGATGCGCCCACCTTTTTAAATTCTCCCCCAAGGGTAAAAATTCCTCTGGTAGAGAAATTTTGAACTAATTTTTTATTGTTATTTGCTTAAACAAATTTCCATCCCTTCATTACGACCTACACAACATTTCATAACTTTTTGATCAATATTTTCAGACAACATTAAAGTAGGGACAACTTTAAAGTGCAGGGACTCCCACAGGGCTCAGTACTGAGCCCTATTCTTTTTAATATTATGATTAAGGAGACTTTTGAGACATTTGAGAGATCCACACTTGACATACAGTCTCTACTTTACGCTGGTGATCTTGTTGTTTGGACTTCTGGCAGGGACCTTTCTGAATTAGAGAGAATTATGAATGCAGCCCTAGAGGTTTTGGCCAAATGGACTAACGAAAATGAATTTCTGGTAAATACTGATAAATCTATGCTTGAACTCTTTACTTTGAACACTAAGCGATATGAGGTAAATCTGGTGTATGGAAACTTACCATTACATAGAAAGGACAGTGCGGCATATTTGGGGATTGTCTTAGACCCAAAATTAAACTGGAACAAACAAGTTTCTAGAGTCACTGAAAAAGTGTCAGCGCTATTGGGCCTCTTGAAGAGAATTGCTGGAATGAAGTGGGGGGTCATCTCCTGAGGTACTCACCACTACTTACACCTCATACATACGCCCAGTCATAGATTACTGTGCAGAGCTTCTTAATTCTGCTTCGGAAAGCACCTTGTCAACACTGGATAAAACCTCAAAATCTTGCACTAAGGCTTATTACTGGTGGAGCTTTTTCAACCGTAATTGCTGTTATGGAAACACAGACCATTCTACTCAGTCTAGCCGATAGACGGTTGATAGCTGCCCTGTCTCGGGGCGAGAGATTTCTCCTTATGTATTGGACTGCAAGATGTAGTATGCTCGAAAGAGTTCAGACGGGCGTAATATAAAAAAAAAAGTTTAATGTAGGGAAGCTTAATTGAGAACACACTGCATATAACTAAACTTTCGGTCGTAAAAGTGTCGTGTAGTCCTCATTTTTATTTGAATATTAACCTGTGATCAAATGTATAGTGGGATTTTATTTTGATTGCGTTGTGTAAAAGTATTTTAGTACTAAATTTAACCACAGGATCTGAGAAACTACAGATATAAGATATGAAAATAAACTAAAAGCTAAATTAACAGCATCCGAAACTAGCTTAATATAAATAAAGTAAATTTATTATAATATATATAAATCTATGTACACACAAACAGATTCTAATTTTCATAAAATATGCTTTATCAACACCTTCTAAATTAGTTCTGACAATAATTTTTCAATGCTTAAGTAATTATGTTAATATAAGAGAGAGGACCTAATCTCAATTTCAAAAGGTATGTAAAAGGGGGTACCTTTGGGGAGTAAAAATGGTGTGCCCGGAACACTGCTGGTTGATGGGTATCTATGGCTGGTCAGGATTGGGTATCTATAGATCTTCCGTCGGTCTGGTCAGGGGCTTCCTCCTGAGTGTTTGGGGTGCGGCCGTGCTATTCGATACAGAAACACTTCCCGTCGGACTTCTCTCCTGGTCTGGACTACCGAACACCTTCCCTCGGACTTCTGAACACCTTCCGTCGGACTTGTCCAGTCTACTGGACTCCCGAACCTCTTCTGTCGGACTTCCGAACACCTTCCGTCGGACTTTCTCCTCGTCTCGACTATCGAACACCTTCTAAATTTTAGATTTTTCTTATTTTATTAATTTCATCCTTGTCCCCTCTTCCTTCTTATCGTCCAGTCGGGATAGTTGTAAGAATCTAATTGGTCTGCTTAATCCCCGCCTTGAGACCGCCAACGTGGAAAACCTTATCCCTTCTAATTGGGCACTGTCCCTTAATGACTCATAAATAACTCCACAAAGGTACATTCTTATTTAATGTCAAGTACGGAGGCTGGATTCTAATCTGGGACTAGGATCAGAACCCCGCCCGAGACCACCGTACAAGACAACAATATCCGTAGAATATAATTTTATGGTCCTCTGTCTTTTTACAAAGATGTGATGAGGTTAGATTTAGATCCCAAGAATTTTACTTCTTGTATGAATGAATCAATTATATAACTGATCTAAATCGCCTCATCACATCAAGTTTTACCTAATTTAATCTTGAAAATTACAGCTAACTTTTATGCAATTTATTTTATCTGTAAACTTGAAATTCTTTTTTCTAAAATAAATACTAAAGTCGAATGATTGATGACAAATAAAATTTTCCTCAAAATAAATAAATTAAAATTTCTATCAAGAATTGAATATTCTAAATCTACAAAAAACAAAATTGTCGATTGCATTTACAAGTTTCATATCTTGCTTTATGGTCCTTGGATCTCCACAATTTTTTTTCTCTGGTACCAGTGCATTTAACTCTTTAAAGGTCACTATTATAAATTATTAGGGATTTAATGAAATTAGTTTATAAATGATATCTATGAACTTTAGAAATGTAAATGCATATTTTTTTTATATATATATTTTTTTGAGTGGGTGGAATTTGAGGGATGATTAAAATGCAAAATTTAGCCCCTTGTACGGAGTGAAAATGCTTTATTAAAGGTTTAATTATGTTGCGGGAATAATAGTTATTATATAAAAGGATATGATAAAGAAGAAAACTAAACAATTTACAGCCGAACGATGACCATATAGTATGCTTTTATGTACCGGAATTCATGGGTTAAAATCCCTCTGCAGGTAGGGATGTTCGTAGCAATTTGAAATCGGCCTTAAGCTGTAGGTCTCGGTTTTATTCACTGTCGTGTTGAAAGACCATACCAAACATAAACAATTTATAAGTGTTGTTTGGATAGATATTTATTTGTTTTTATAAGTGAAAAAGCCGAACGATGGCCGAATGGTTAGGGTGCTGGGCTTCGGAACCGGAGTTCGTGCGTTCGAATCCCACTATGGCATGGATGTTCGTAGCCGTTCGGAATCGGCTTTAAGCAGTAGATCCCGGTCTCATTAGCCCTCGTGTTGCAAAAAGTAGACCGTAGCACTCCAAAACCAAAAACCAAATCATTTATAAGTGAAAAAAATCATATTACTGACTTTTCCAGGTAAAGTAAGTTTAATCACGTGTATTTCAAATGAAGTATGGAACTCTAGTTTACTCTCTGTTGCGAGTTGGAAATATCATAAACATAGAAAACCTAAAAAATTCCATCCTATGTCTTTCAAAAGCAGAGAAAGAATTTAACAGGTGATTTCGCTCCGAAACCACTGTCCGTTAACCCTTAAAAGGTCACCTACATAAATTCTTTGGAATTTAATGAAATCACTCTATAAATATTATTTATAAACCTTATAAATACAAAATGTTTAACCCCTTCCGGTAAAATGACGAGTCTAGCTCGTCATTAGTTTCACATGTTTTACGAGCTACACTTGTCATGCGATTAAAGTTACTGTTAAATATGATAATTAATTTAGTTTAAAATTTCTAGTGTACTGAATTTGGCAACACTTTTATCACTTGTGAAAATCACAAGTCACTATTGCATATTGTTTACTTGGTACAAGTCATTGCCAAATTAATGAGTCAGAATAAAAGAAAACCTACTAAGAAATGCCGTGTGTGTTACAAGAATCAAATTGAAAGTGAGACTACTCGGCGGTGTAAACAATTAAGAATTCCTTTGCACTTTGTTTTGAAAAGTACCACTAGCTTGAAGACTATTATCTGTATACCTTATTAATGTTTTGCTTTGATATTTTCTTAATTTTACTGTTTCTGATATTATTTAACACTATGTAAAAAGTAGATTTTAATTAAGAATATGTAAGAATTGTAAAATGAAACAAGTTTTTTAAATAAAAATTAAATGGTTATTTCATGCACAGTTTTTCATTATTATTTCATCATACCGGAAGGGGTTAAAAATTTTTTTTACAAATCTTTAGAGGGTTTACCTTAGAAGATACCATAGGAGGGATTGAGGGGGGGGGGGTTAACTGACAAACCCATCCCCGTGTACAGCTACAATACAATACTTTTTAAAATTTTAATTATATTGGAAGAACAATAAATAAGTGTTCTTAAAAAAGTATAATAAATAAATAGTTTAAAAATTTATAAGCGTTGTTTGAAGAGATACTTTTGTGTAGGGTCATAAGTGAAAAAAAAATCGAATGACTAACTTTCCAGGTACAGCAAGTATAAATACAAAAAGAAAAATAGATTAAATGCAGAAAAAAAAATAAACTCAATGCAGCACTATCATCTATTGTAAGTTTTAAATGTCAAAAACATAAAAAAATTCGAAAAAACCATTCATATTTCTCCAAAAGTTAGAGAAAAAAATGCTTAACAAGAGGTTTTCCTGTGAAACCACTGTCCGCTAAAGGGTTAATTATCATGCAAATACATTTTGTAAATCTTGGTCCTGGTTGTAAAGAGAAATAACGGAATGGATAATCATAGAAAAATATCAACACACAGTCAGAAATACAGCTGCAGTTAAGAAAGTTAATACCGTTTTTAATTTTATCATCAAATATATAAGGTATCATCAAAGTATCTGTCAATATCTGGGCAATCTTCAAAAATATTATCCATAATCATTTGGTATACTACAAGGGTGTCGTGTAGTCCTCGTTTTTAATTGAGTAGTAACCTGTGATCAAATGTATAGTGGGATTTTATTTTGATTGCGTTGTGTTAAAGTATTTTAGTACTAAATTTAACCACAGGTTCTGAGAAACTACAGACATAAGATATAAAAATAAACTCAATGCTAAATTAACAGCATCCGAAACTAGCTTAATATAAAAAAGGTAAATTTATTATAATATATATATATATATATATATATGTACATCCAAAACTGATGCTAATTTTCAAAAAGTATGCTTTATCAACATCTTCTAAATTAGTTATGACAATAATTTTTTAATACTTGAATAATTATGTAAATATAAGAGAGAGGACCTAATCTCAATTTCAAAATGTATGTAAAAGGGAGACCTTTGGGGAGTGAAAATGGCGTGCCCGGAACAGTGCTGGTTGATGGGTATCTATGGATCTTCCGTCGGTCTGGTCAGGGGCTTCCTCCTGAGTGTTTGGGGTGCGGTCGTGCTATTTGATGCAGGAACACTTCTTGTCGGACTTGACTGGACTCTCGAACTCGTTCCGACGGACTCCTCTCTTCGTCTGGAGTACCGAACACTTTCCGTCGGACTTGTCTAGTGTATTGGACTCCCGAACCTCTTCTGTCGGACTCTCTCCTCGCCTCGACTATCGAACACCTTCACCTTTTCTTTTTTTCGATCTTTCTTATTTTATTAATTTCATCCTTGTCCCCTCTTCCTTCTTATCCTCCAATCGGGATAGTTGTAAGAATCTAATTGGTCTGCTTAAACCCCGCCTTGAGACCGCCAACGTGGAAAACCTTATCCCTTCTAACTGGGCACTGTCCCTTATGGACTCATAAATAACTCCACAAAGGTACATTCTTATTTAATATCAAGTACGGAGACGGGATTCCAATCTGGGACTGGGATCAGAACCCCGCCCGAGACCACCGTACAAGACAACAATATCCGTAGAATATAAATTTATGGTCCTCCGCCTTTTACAAAGATGTGATGAGGTCAGATTTAGATCCCGAGCACTTTACTTCTTGTATGAATGAATAAATTATATAACTGATCTAAATCGCCTCATCACAAAGGGCACAATTTAAACCGGATTGCATTACAAGAAAATGAAATCTAACAAATGAATATGAAGGTATAGAGATGTTTATGAAGAGATCTTATCTACAGTTGAATATAATAAAGAGCATTTTGGTCATCAATGAAGGAAAAACTTTAAAAAAATTAGCTTTGACAACAGTTGATCTTGTGATGGAATCTGATGATGTCTTTTAATATATTCAATAAGGGTACGAGGATCAAGACAAATTTTTATTGATCTATCTTTCTTTGGAACTACAACAATACGCATTACCCTTTCAGTAGATATTGTTCCCTTTTTAAAAGTCCATCCTTCGGTTTATTTTCTAAAGCTAAAGGTAATCTTTGAGAGATCAGGTAATCTTGAGAGAAGCAGCTATAACCGGCCTTCCATCATCATGTAAGGTAATTTAATGTTTACCAAGTAAACGAACTACGCCTTCAAAAATATATCACTATAATCACCAATGAGTTGTAATAGTATATGTGAATGAGTAACAGAAAATGGTATTTACTGAATTGACACTATTCTTTTCACTTGTGAAGAGGAATCCATTCGTTTTATAGGATTTAAAGCTATGCATGAAGTTGCACTTAACATTGTAGATTAAAATTCCCAATAATACATTTTACGTCATGATATTGATTGTTGACTATGACTGAAGCAAATTTTTACTCACAACTGGTACACACCGGTGATGTTGTACACACACACAGTATGATTGCACTTCTAAAGATGTTAGGAGAATCTATGGACAGTTTTTAAGATTTTGAAACACAGTCACCTTGAAACCTGTATGAAAGTTGGAGGTAACAAGGTAGTTATTAATAAAAGACCTCTTGAAGTCAGTAACACTGCTAAGAAGCTACTATAGTTCCAACGTATGCTTCTTCAGGATTGTCCTCATTGCTGTAACTCGATATGATACTTCAGCGGAGATTATCTTCTTGGGCTGTCTGCAAACACTGGAAAATGGTTCAGCCTTTTGCAATTATGGCAGGCTTTTACAGGTGAAATTTCCAGGTCTATGATGGGACAAATGGTCTTTAGTTGCTCTAAGAAGAACGATTTTCATCATTGTGGCTATGCTCGGAATTCTTTGAGTTGTTGGATTTTTGCTTAGATGAGCTTGAAATTTCTTCTGGTGGCTAATAGTATCAACTTACGTACATGATGTAGACTGTGGCTGTGACATGGCAAGAGAATACAGTTTTGAGAATTTAAAAGATTTATACAGTTCTAATGTTTCCTTGTTAAGACAGGTTTGGTTCTCTCGACAGTTTTTAACGTAAATCACCACCTTGTATTATCGAATCTTAATTGCCGCAAGCTGCACACTGATCAGCCTACGGCTTAATCTCATTGACAAATGGATCAAAATTATGTCCAGTCTTTAGAAGCATATTGTTGAAAACAATTGTTTCAAGAGTCACGTTACGATATCACTGATAATGTTCATTAAACTTATCCAATGCATCCCTTACTGTTCTGATCTTACCATCTGTAAGAGCAAAAAATTAAAACTCTAATTAGTCTTTAGTCAGTTGTAGTCAAGGAAATTATTTCGATTCTAGTTGGTTACAATTAGATGGTACGTGGTACAAAACAAAGAAAACTAATAAATTTAAAAATGTCAACCTTTTTTTTTTTGTGTGTGTGTGTGTGTGTGTGTGTGTGTGTTAAAAGCTTAGGAGGTCTTGGCGTTATAAGAGCTGTTTGATTCACATATCTAAAAAAAGAACAACAAAGAAGAGTCTTTCTTACAATTTGTTACTATTACCAAGACTGCTAGTCAGAATGTAGCAAAAATTTAGCTGAGAAACTTGGTTTAAATATAACCTATTTCCGTTAACAAGGTTTTGACAGCAAATGAATTGAGTTCAGGCCATAATTTTAAAAAATTATCCCACTGGTTTATATGCTTATTGCATATCACATTCACTAAATTTGAATATTTCAAATACCAGTATTGTTCGTTCGGTAAGAAACTGCATGAGTATTATAGAAAATTAACATTTTTATTTGCCGAAACAACAACACATATATAACTCAAAAAGTTGATTAAAGAGATTTATTCAAAATCCAAGCTGGATATGCTTAAACAGCTTTTTTCTACAATGTGGATTCAACATCAAACTTCGTTTATTGTTTTAGAAAAAAAATTTTAAAACTAATAGTGTTAGTTTTAGTGTGAACACCGGAAGCTATAACGGAGTGGCTGGCTAAAGAAAGAAGTCACTGGTCCAAATTTGCTACTTAATGAGGAATTTTCACGTATTCTAATTTTAATTTTAAACAATAGAAGACAAAATAGTTAGCAGGACAGTACCTATTTTTCTTTCATTTGGGGGCCTAATTAGGGATTTCTAATGGGTTTTATAGCGGATTCTTTAACGTCTCTCAAAAACGATACTTTTCCTTCGCCGAGTTTGTGACGTCATCGTTCACGAAATCACCGACAGTTTATGTTGTTTACATGTTAAAAGGTGACTTTTAAATTTATTTCTGTGTAAAGTATCGCATATAATAGAATTTTTTTTATTATGTCTGGCATTAAAAATCATATTGCAAATATTGTATTGTGCCATTCTGTAAAAATACAACAACTAATTGTAATGAGAAGATATTTTTCAGCGTTCCCAAAGATCCACATACACGTAAAATCTGGACAAATGCGATGAAAAGGATGAGAAATTAAACCCCAAATTGTCATATAAATCATCTCTATGGGTTTGTGAAGACCATTTTCCTGTAAGTAAATGCTTGCTTTTGTTTAAATATTACTAATTTAGAACAATTAAAGTATATAAAAATACATCCATACCTTTAAAAGACTGTTGATTAACCAGTGCTATTTAACTTTTAAAACTGCTGATTTTCAAGAATTATCACAGAGTTCGAGTACAATAAATGTTTAATAAAGCATATAAATATCGTAAAACATATAAATATCTAAAGCATATAATATCTATTAAATAACTCAGGGGAAGGGAAGATTATGTATTTTCAAGGTATTATAAATATTTTTTTCAGAGATGCATACTTTCTTTAGTGTATCAGTTCACAGTGATATTTTTCAATTAAATTGGTGACTAATTTGAAAAAGTATAATATTTTAAAAATACTTAATAATGATATTACTTTAAAAATTAAATTTAGTTTCAGAAACTTTATACATTTTTTAATTTAACATTAACATTAAAGGCAATAAAATTGCATTGCTATTTAAAAATGTATAAATAATTAAGTAAAGCCTTTAAAGATTTTAAATTTCTTTTCATCAAACTTGAAATATCTAAGAATTGGTTTGGCTTTGGTTTGGTTTGGGAGCACTACGGTCTACTTTTTGCAACACGAGGGCCAATGAGACCGGGACCACAATAAATACCTAATTTTTATTTTAATATTACATCCATCGCTATTTATAAAAAGCGATGCTACTACAAATGTGTGTATATGATACATGTATATTTATTTGACTTGTCTATATCTACAAACAGAAGAGCTGCGATTAGCATGAATAAAATATTAATACATCTTAAGTAAAATTGGATAAATATATAAATTATTTTACATACCTTTGGGTTTTAATTTCCCATATTTCTGCTCCCATAAAATCCGGGTTTTTTGCCAAGAACGAAAACATTCACATCATGTCAATTTTGGAAGGTTGTCCGACTGTCCTTTGGCAAATCCAGGTAGAAGAGACATTTATAACAAATTGAGATAATTAAGCTATCGAGATCGATAAAATAAACCTTCAGGTTTAAATAAAAATAAATTTTGATAGCTAGGAAATCCCAAGAACTTGCAAAAACAAAATCGGAAAATAGTGCTTGTTTACAAGCAATAAGAAAATATTGGATATCGTGAACGATGACGTCACAACCAATCCCGGAGCGTTTTGATGTCACGTGATTTTCGCCTAACTTTAAAATTAATTTTTAAAATGATGGACCCAGTTTTTTGCATTTTTGAGAACATTTTTGGAATTTACGAGTCTGAAATTATCAGAAAAAAACTAGGTTGTTTGAATCCCCAACATGTGCAAATTCCTCAATGAGGAATTTGAATCGAAACAGTAGAATATTACCTTAAAATTCAATTTCAGTTTTCATCATATTTTCAAATAATGTAAAACTAAGTTGCACTAGAGATTCAGAAACATATACCACTTTTCTTCTAATTTATCAAAATGCGGGGAAAAAAAAGTGTGTGGGATAATTGCACCCATCTTTCGCAAGAGGTGTTCGTTTTTTCCCCTTCTCTCTTTCCATTAGATTCCAGGAATTTAGAGAACAGAAATTGAAAATTGCTAATAACTGGAAAAACATCACAATTATTCTGATCAGACAGGATAATTTTCGCTACCGTTGATTTTTTGCAACATTAGGGATAATTAGATAGAGTATATTGCTTTAAGTCATTCGCAGTGATGGGATTCAAATCCTCCGAAAACTGGCGTAATTTTTTTTATCTAATAAGGTGAAAAATCCGTAAAAAAAAAAAAAAAAACCTTCAAACAGAAATCTGTTTGATTAGGAATATTACATATCTCACATCAACAGTCAGCGAACGATCGAACAATTGAGTTCAATTGTTCAATTTGAATTCGAATTTCGAATATGAAAAATTCAAAGTTAAAATTATTCGCCAAATATTTCAAATTTTATGTTGGGTAAAATAATTTAAATTATTAAAACCAATGATTTTCCTTCGTTTGTCTTTTTTTTATCAAAATATTTTTTTAATCGAAAAACTCTCCAAATAATAACAATCAGTAATCACACTAGTAAGAGAAATAATCATATTTATAAAAAAATTCTAAACCAAATATATAAAAAAATAATAATCACATATTTGTGTACAAAATAAAATTTGGACAAAAATGCATAAATAATTTTTTTCTAACCGAGAAAGTTTTCATCTTTACATTTACAACTTTACATTTCTGTTCCTTTCACCTAAAAGAAATTTCGATATTTTAAATAATCTTTATATTTAAATTTTGGTGTACAAAATTTTGGGAGATTTTAAGAACCAGTAAACGCATTCCTTGAATTCCATCAACTTATCCTTCTTACGAATTTCTGATTCACATAGAGTTCAAAATGTCTCGCAGCAAAATAGGCACAAAGACCAAACCTGGAGGAGCTTTGTCTCGAACAGGCACAAAGAGATGTTAAATCATCATTATCATCAGTAGTTTCACAGCCCAGGGTAGGCCAAGACTTTCATTTGAAGAGACCTCCAAGTAGTCCTCTGAGTGACAACTGTTTTCTAGTTAACCCATCTTCAACACCCCAAAATCCTTCTTTACCGCATCCTCCCATCTCATCCTTGGTCTTTTCTCTGTCCATTTTCTCTTTTTCTCTGTCCATGAGGTTGTCTAAAACACCCTCTTTAGGGGTTTCAGTGATTCATTAAATAAACATGAGCAGCCCAATTAATTCTATTAATTTTTAAATACTTATTTATGTCTGGGTCTTTATAAAATTAATAAACCTCTAAGTTGTTCTCAAAACTTTTTTCAGTGCCACCCTAAATTGATCTTAAAACTTTTCTTTCAAAAATACGCAAATGGATCTTACCTCATTTTGTCAATGTCCATATTTGAGAGCTGTAAGTCAAAATTAGTCGAGTGAGGACTTTGTACAGCAGGAATTTTGTTTTTCAAGAAATAAACTTTGACCTGAGATTTTTTAGCCCATAAAAGATACTAAAGTGAATGATGTCTGACTCCATTTTACTTTTATAGACATTTATTCATTCACACTTATAGAAATAGAAATACACGCGAGAGCGTTGGTCAAGAGCATCCTCATCAGAAAAATGCCTGCAAAACTTTGATTGGTCGACATGAAAAACTTTCGTTGGCTGCTGAGATTACTTTCTAATCCGTTAATCATCTAATAAAACTTCCTCTTGATCTAGTCCCCGTTGTGGACGGATGTCTCTGGCTACATAAAATTTGTGTTCCTCTCAAGTTATTTTGCATTCTGAAATCACCAAATTTTTACCTATCCTTTTATACCTTTTTAGTAGTTAAATTTCTCGATCATTGTCAATTTTATGCTCTCTGACACAAATCTCAAGATTAGCGGGCTAAGCTCCTAAAACCCCCTTGCCCAAAGCCATGAAGCAACAGTCCTTTGCTTAGTTTGTAGCTCTTTCATAATGTTTATCGTGTTTACTCCATCCTTTTAAATAGTTGGATAATATCACCATTTAAATATATAGAATTTTGAGATTCAAATAAATTTATATCAGAATTTGAACACAACGTTAATGAGTTTTACAACGTTAATGAGAATAAAATACTTCTAAAAAGTAGTATATGAATATACTAAATATACTTGCAATTATTTCGACTGAGAAAAAACTGCAACAGTCGCACAGACATCACATAAAATGTTTTTCGCTTTAACTGTTTGTTAGGATTGGAACAAGTAAAACGGATTTTATTTATAAATAATTTTTAAGTAATATATACCAAAATGTAAATATATGGATGATAAAATTATAACTTTCGTGTTTATCTATTTTTATTTTATCAAACACACATTTATGACGTGTTTGTAAATTTCGAGAGTTGTATCACAACCCCCATCCCCGCCCCCGCGATTTCAACCCATGATTATTAATATTATTAACTACCGTCCTATGAAATATATAATTCGTCTCTATTTAAACATTCATCTTAACGACAATGACGAATATAATCAGTTTTCAAATCCAATTGTTAAAAGAGGTTTAATTCGTAAAAAAAAATAGGAACAACACGAAACAAATGATTATTTCTAGTTCAGACTCCATTTATTGTTTATAACTAGTTTGTATTGAATCTTATTTCCTCATAAAAATAATGAAATATCATATATATATATATATATATATATATATATATATATATATATATATATATATATATATATATATATATATATATATATATATATATTGAATTTCTTAATAATTTTGATAAGTAGCTAAGATCACACCAAAATTACAGTAAATAAAAACTTTCAAAATTTAAAATTTAACTGTCTAATTAGAACATTTCTACCCCGGCTTCCTTTCATCTAAACTCTAGTTAGAGTAAATCTGTTCTGAAGGTAAATTTTATGCTAAATTTTTAGTAACGAACGGTACTAAAGATTAGGCATTAAATTTAACATCGAAACAGATTTCTGCTATAAATCTAATCTATGACAACAGATGGCACCAGTTATCAAACTATATATTTCATCTTCATTTTCTTCCAAATGCGGTTTTATTATTTGAATATTAATTCCAAATTAAATGAAATTCATAAGGTAAAACTTCAATGAAAAAAAAAAAATAGTAAATGTTACTATTCATAAAAAGTCTTATTTGTAATTTTGTAAAAGTCGTAGAAACAGAAATAGTATAGTATATTATTAGTGAACTGAACAATAGCTTGCTTGCTAATTTTTTACGAAAATTCAGGTATTACATAATAAAATTTAAATCCGAATCGATTTAATGAACAAGAAATAGTCCTATTAATTGCATTTTTAAATTACTCTTTATTGATTTTCGTTTATTAGAAATTAAAATATATCCCAAAGGAAAAAATCGCATCTTAATTTATGAATTTATTTTTACATTTTTTTTTATAATGTAGACTAAAATGTACTAAAAACCGATTTAAATGTTTAAAATTCATTTAAAATTATCATTTACCTAACATTTAGAAAATACAGAATTTATTTAAATTGTTTGTATTAAATAAATAAACAGAAGAATATTTCATTTATATAATAACTTAAGAGATTTTCCTCATGTTAATGATCAGACAATCAATCAGAATATACCTGCTATGTATAAATCATAATTATACTTAAATACATATGATTTCTTGAAGAACCTCTACTAGTAAGTTGACAGTATATACTAGTAGTCTCTAAAAATATATACCAGTGGGATCTAATGACATTATGGTGGGATAGCATATGAATCTTAATGCCATATATGTAAACTTAGTTAAAAATAGTGTTTAATCACCATTTTTGAAAAATTACTAATATTTTGTTATGGACTTCTTTCTTTCTAACCAAATTAAACAAGAATTTGAGAAAATGGCCTAGTTGAGGGTGAGGTTTAATCTATTATTTTATATGCTATTTTTTTCATAAACCAAAATAATTATTCTGATTGATTATAACTAGTATTACCAAAATTTTCAACATATACACCATTAAAATAGTTTTTTAAAAATAAAAATTAAAAATAAATTAAAAATAAAATAAAAAAGAATTTAATTTTTAAGCTATTGTTCATATGCTTTATAACTACCAAGTGAAATAAATATACATGCTTGGCTCCAAAAATAAATATTCACACAAAATATGAGAAAATTACATAGAGTATTAATGTATGAATCACAAAAAGAGATGATTCTAAAATATTAGATCTTCCTTAAAATAAAAAACATTCATCATACAAATTATGATTTGAAATTAATTACTAAGTTACCACTTTCACAGAGTGAAATGAATCTTTTGATCAGAAACGTCTTTATTTAAGTATCCTTTATATAGATTGTCCTATTTAAATACAATTCACCTAAAATTTGTACAGATAAAAAATAAATTATAAAACAGTCTGATTTAGCAAAATAATACAAAACTTTGAAATTATAGATTCATATGCTATTTAAATTTTTTCTCTCTAGTGTAAACAATTTTACCTAGTTCATCTACAGCTCTACAATAATTGGCATGCAATATTTGTTTTCATTGGTACTTGTAGTTTAAAAATCAAATTCTGCATTTTCTATGAAAAGCAAAATGTAAGATTTAAATTATAACATTTAATAATTAATATTAGAATTATATAAACATTTTACCTCCTTCTTCTGTCTAAAAAATTATATTGTTTAGGAAAGAATGATTAATGGATATAAACTTAATTCTATTTATTGTGTTTAAAAAATTCTACTGACAATAACAAATTATGTTGCTTTCTCACTCATTTACTCACTGATACACCACACTTATACAGGGTATCTGCCAAAATAAAATTTTTCAAATCCATGACTTTCCCTGATTTAGCAGATCATTTTCCATGACTTTAAAAAGCTTTTGTTAAAGTATATATGAATAAAACTTCTGATGTACCTACAAATAAAATATATGCTTTTACAGAAATTACAGGATTTTTATCATAAAAAACCTATAAACTTACTTTATAAGTGTTAATAAACTCATATACATAAAAATAAATTGTTGTATCCACGTACCTAAGTTTAATCATATAGCAATTTTTCAATCAAAATGTTTCCAATTTGAATTCAGGGTACTTTGGTATTATCCAGGTGACCATGAATAATAGCCAAATATAACCCTATAATGTTTATATACAATATCCCTAGAGATAAACTTATATTTTGTGCAAAAATCTTAATTTTTATTAAAAAATAATTATTATATTAATAAAATTTTAATCTACAATTTAAGAAAAAACCAGAATAATATACATTTACCCACCCATTAAGCTTTCTTACTTTGAGTTTCCTTGGTGAACAAATTTTACTTGGCAATAGGGTCAATAGGATAATACATAAATACCAAACTCTGTAACTTCAGCCAAATGACAAGTATAAATAGAATTAAACAATTCAATGCATTTTTTTTAATCGGTAGTTTAGCCGATCCATGACTTTTCATGACTTTTACTCATTTTACTTGAAAAATCAAGACTTTCCATGACAAAATTAATCCATTGTCTAAATCCATGATTTTCCATGACTTTTCCTGACTTTCCAGGTGTGCGGAAACCATGCTTATAGTGAACATTTGACAAGTATATTTTTAAAGAAAATAACTCTTATTTCATTCTATATACCAGCAATTGCTTTAATAATGGACTAATAAACCACAAGTATAAAACAAGATGAATTTGTAGTCTTTACCACACTTTCATGAATTTTCTATCTGGAATGGATGGTTGAATTTGCATATCACTATATAAACAAAACACCTGATGCAGGAAATAATCACTTCTAATACAGAAGAATAAATAAAAAAAAGCATATTTTTACTGTCCTTATGTCACTTTCAACAGATATAAAGTATAAGTCATAGAATGTTCCAGTAAAGAAAAGGCTTCAGCTGCCATAGTCAAGAAGTAACAAATCTCAAGTAAACATTTATCACAAATTAAAATATAATGATAAACAGTATGAGTAACAGAATAATATGAATAACTAGCCTAAAACCTAAACATGACAAATGTTTTTTGTTTGCATTAAATATAATAATAGCACAGATTTGCAATCATAAATACATAAATAGACCCTTATTTAATACAAGATATGCTCGTTTCACTTTATTTACACGGTTCAACACACAGAAAGCACTTCAAAAATTCAGTTGAAAGTCCGGCTTCAGTTGAAAAGATAAAGGATCCATGAGGTGCCATGAACACACTGGTATCCTAGATAAGAAATTTTATGCAATAACAAAACAAAATACAGGGTTCCCATTTCTTCCTCTATCATTACAATCTAATATGATAGTGTGATAATCAGATAAATGAGTAATAATTAAAGCTTTTGCATAAATTACTTTTTCCGTTTATTTCCTCCATAAGTAAAAGACATCTGATCTTTTTATGAATTTTCAATGAAATTATTCATTAGTTGAATATATCTATATTAATGTAGTTCCATTAATAAAATAAAAAAAATGTTTTCAGAATTCTAACATCTCCGTATGGAGTATCATTATACACTACCTAAATTTTGATATTAAAAATATACAGTAACTAAAAATATTTCAAATCAAATTACACTTAATTTTACTTACCTCTTTTCTTCACCTATAAATGTAACTTATATAAACTTCAAGAACTAATGCAAGAGTGTGCATAGAAAATATTGCAGCATTGATTTGTATATTTATAAAAATGTTAATTTTATAAAACATAAACAAAAATGTTTTTTAGCTTTATTCAGGATTTCAATTTTGCAGTAAAGTTCAATTTAAGACTCTCTTTTTTTTTCTTAATAATTACAATTTCTAGAGTTATTAGCAAATACCTATCAGTTTTTTCAATACATAAAAATTATAAAATAGACGCTCTATAAATTTTGAAAATTATTTGTACTTTCATTTTAAAATATTTTTATATAAGATTAAAAGTTACATGGAAGGTATATAGTAAATACTCATTTTACTATGCAGCTATTTTAAATTTTAATTTTTACTGCAGCACCCATAATTTTTCTACTGCAAATCTTCTGCAATGGAGGAATTCCATGGAATACTATATCTTATACATCTAGTTGATTTATGGTAGAAAAGGACAAAAAAAACATTATGTAAAACTTTCTATTAAGTTCAAACATAGTTTATATATAAAAAAAAGTAGCCTATAAAACTTAAAGCTGTAGAATGGAAGTAAAAATTAACTGATCATGGTCATTTATCTAACTGTATATTAAAATATCCTTTTACAGTTCTTTTTACAATACCACTTCAGTCCTTTTCTAATAATTACTCCTATAGAAAGTTTTAAATATATTCATAAAATTACATTTTAGGTCTCTTTTACAAACAGAAATTGATTTTTTATGTGTTTTTTAAAATACTTTTGTACAGTAGACATCTGGTTTAGTAGAAAAACTTTAAAATCTATCTACATATACATTGGTGTGCAAAATTTAAAGATGAAACTGAAATATTAGCATATCAGTAAAAAAGTAAATAGGAAAAATAAATGGGGCCAAAAGAGTATAAAGCAAGCTGGTGGTGTATGTTCCGCATTTCTGTAAAAGCTAATGGACAGTTCATACAACAATGAGTTGCTGTATAAGTGTGATGTATGTCCAACCGACAGTCCTGTAGATATCTCGAGGAATTTTCTCAGAGTTAAAAGTTAAAGGAAGGTCACAGATGAAAAATTAGTAAATTAGTGTAAAGGACAGGTATGGAGGAATGGCAGACCAATCAAGAGATGGATTGGAGACAGGTACTGTAGGACATTTATGCACCAACTGGACCCAGCTGCCAAACGTATCCTTCAGATTAGTCTCAGTGGTAGTAGGTAGATCATAATTACGAGAGTAGCCTCACACTACAGACATCCTACAAGTATCCTAGAAAACAAACATCACACTGCAACTGTGGCATTTGGTTGAGTGCTGTAGAAATACATATGCATATATATATGCAGCAGGCCACAGTGGGGGAATGTCATAAATATATTAGACATGACAATAATAGTTTAGCATTGCAGTAAAGACTATTGCATAGTATTCATTAATTAAAATGAAACCAAGATATTGCATCAGTATACCTCCAAGAAAAAAATCTTGTAGATGATTTTACAGGAGGTTAAATTGTTAGAAAGTTAGAGAAAAATTGTAGTCGGACTGAAAAGTTCAGGATTGCTCACAATATCATTTTACAAGAGCATTTCCACATACAACTATGGCAGTGAACAACCAGTATATTCTCTTACCGATGAGATGGAATAGATGACATAGAAGAGAAATCATAAGGCAAATGCATCACATTGCTGGATAACTGATATTGTATTTTACCATGGCCACACAATGGTGTTATATTTGCCCAAGGATTAGTTTTGGTGCCATAACCTCTGTTCATCAAAAATAATCAGGCACCTAATTTGGCTGAGCCTATCCAGGCTGACTCTGGCAGAAAAGAGCACAATTATGGTGCCAGGTATATACAAAAACTAGACAGATTAGTAATTGGGTTGAGTTGGATACATACATATCTGGAGAGAAGAACATGCAATAGTCCCTCTAATATCATTGAAAGAGACCAGTTTCAGAGTAACAAAGTTCTTGTTTTGAAAGGTATCAGGCTTCATAGCCATATTTACATGCATATATTTCAAGGAAGCTTATTTACAGGTGTACAACACTATTGTATTAAAGTTATCCTCAAGTGCATCATTTTTGAGGTCCTAATAAACCAGTCTATTTTGATGGATGACAATGTTACATATAATTGGGTGGTGACTGTCGCAGAACTGCTGGGCTGTTGGGAAGTACAGATATTTAATCTATTAATTGGTATGCTCCCTCAATATAAACCCTATTAAAGGGGGAGGGGATTCTAAGCATATGTTTAACCATATATCTCTTGCTGCCAACAATGATTTCAGAACTGCAATAACTCCTGAAAGAAGAATGTGCAACCATGTCTTAACAACTTATTGACAACCTTGTTCTCACCATTGGGAGACTATGTAAATCTTGCATAGTTATCAGGGTAATCATATACCCTACTATAAGCTGTACTTTTCTTATGAGTCACCAGTCTCAAAGACATTTTGTTCTTTAATCCAATACAGTTCATAGCTAATTTTGCAATAAAGTTCCTTTAAATCCTTTGAGATCGGATTTAATATTTAGAGAAGTTTTATTTACAATTCCCAGGTTCTCGTTTGGGGATCTTATAGAAATAGTTGTCATAATTTAGAACATTTTTGCACAACATTACATTAGGAAAACAATTTCATACTTATTTTTTGCATACCAGTGTATAAATGTTTTTAATTTGAAAGATGCTGGGAACCCTGTCATTTTACCAACCAACAAAACTGAACACAGAACATTTCTATAAAGAAAATTGAATTTTATTAAAAGAAAAGTACAGTTTGAAATCAATAAAAAATTAATTGATTTCAGACCTTTAAATATAGGTTTATAAACATTCAACATTTGTATTCACTGTAGGTCTACCGAGTGCCCTGTTCCTCTGATTTATTAGATTTATCATTGTTCTGGCTACAGGCATTTGGAGAGTTTTTGGAAGCCTCTACTAGTTTTGTTTGTAAACGAGTGGAGCAATGCTTGTCCCAATATTGTTGATATTTAGCACGCACATCTTCACTACTATCTTCATCATTTTTTTGTCTTTTGGGTGTTTCAGATTCACTTCCTGACTGTGAATCATTTTCAGCTTGTGTCTTTCTCTTTTCAGAGGTATTTGGTGGTGTGTTTTCACAAATTTCACTTTCATTTTCTACAGTCTGACTGCCAGAAGGTGTAGGTGTGTTTGCAAGGGGTTGTCGTCTGGGACGACCACGAGGTCGTTTCACAGGAGGTGTTGCAACATTATTGTTAGCAACATTTCTAAAGCTGTTTGAGCTTTGACTGTCCTCTGCATCAGAGCTGAAATTAAAAATTTCACAATTAATAATCATATCTTATTTAAAATAACATGTGATTATAACTTATGTAATCCTTCTCATAATATTTTAGATAATAATAATTCATTAATTTAAAAAAAATCATTTTTATGCATAAGCATTTGTACATTAGCACGGGAGTATACTATAGTTCCCTTACACAAACCTTATCACTGTACTTACTAATAACATCACCTATATTTTTTCTTAAAACAGGGTAGGTTACATTCAATTAAGGACATGTCTAAAAATCAAATTCTTCTAAATAGAGCTGTAACTTATAAATAAATGATACCAAGACTAACTTTCTTACAATATTTTTATAAATTGATATATTAAATCTCTTTTAAATATATTCTTATAGCATTAAAATGCAAAAAGTTGATTATTTTCCTATAAACTATGTCTACTAATTTTACAGAATAATTTCACAGAGTATTTTACTACGTGGAAATAAATTATTTGCTACTAGATTTTTTCAAGGGCTTTTAACATTTTCTTTTAATTTTTTGATATGCAGTGTCTGATTAAGGTCTATCTGTGGCCTTAGATCCACCATTCTTTTACCATATTCCCTCTCAAAATAATGACTAAAAAGATGCATGGTGTGATGTCTCATCCCCTTCCTCCTTCAGACACACAAACACAAGGAAAATATTGTTGAGGTTTATTTTAAAACCACATGTTTTCTTAAGATTACCATTTTGAATAAAATGGGACACAAATTTGATGAAAGCCTTCTTGGATTGAGTGAATTAATGAATGACAGAGCAAAAGGTTTCATTTAAATTATTCTAAAATTAATTTTGTTGCACTATACCTTGACCATAATCAGGTTCTGTTGATGTGCTGCAAAACCACACATTAAATAATTTTATCCTCAGCTTTCTAAAGACAGCTGAATAATTTTTTTAATTTCCTATGTTTTTAACAATTTAAACTAGCAACAGATAACAGCACTGCACTTCATTTTTATCATCTTTGAAATATATTATATAATTAAAATTTATTTTAAAAGCTGTTTGAATTTTTCTATTTATAACCCAAAATGAAAACAACACTTCTAAATTGTTTAGTTATTTAATTACTACACCATTTTAATGATAATTCTAACCAAATTATGAAAATTTAAAAATTGTATCATTTTTACATAGTGCAAGGGGAGGTGGTTGCTTTCAAGATTAACACCTCCTAACTCCATCCCCAGAATGTAAAATTTTCATGTATTTTACATTTATGAGGTTTTCAGATATCACTTACAAAGAAATTTCATTAAATCTCAAAGAATTTTTGAACTTGCATATGAAATGGTTAAAATACTGTAATATTTATTAAAATTGGAAAAAAAAAAAACAGTTTATAATAGGATTGATAGCAATTTAGCACTCTTGGTAGAACCCAACTTTTTGATTTTGTTTTCATTAAGAACTACTTATTTTCCTTTTCATACAACTATTAATACTACAAAGATAGCATTTTCTATATACTTAAAAATATGAGGAGCAGTCATTATTACACACCTCATATTACAAGAACACAATTTAATTATCCTGCAACTTTACTTTTATTAAAACTGGTTTGTACAGTTTACTGGTAAGCCCACAGCATGGATTAGAAAAAACATTAATGCCACTTAGAACTTACTTTAAGACACTTCTATTAAGTTCTCTTAGATCAGCATTTTCTATGCAGCTTTCATCCATGGGTTCTGATGGATCATCTATTTCTCCTTCATCGTCCTGTTGACTACTGCTCTGTGAAATGTTGCCCTCTAATGAAGTATCAGGTCCAATTCTTTTAGCATTGCTTCGAGCATTGGCAAACAACATTTCTAATTCTAGACCAGATTTCTAAATGATAAAATTTTAAAAATAAATAAATAAGTAAGAAAAATATAGCTGAGAAAATTTTAATGCAATCTCAAATTTATTTAAGTTATGAAGGATTATTTAAATTATAATCTTTATATAAAATTAAAATATTTCTAAAATGTTTGTTCATTATAGGTATGCACATACCTACACCAATCAATACCTAATTTAATTCAAGATTTTACCTAGTTGTAGAGCTCATAATAGAATTTAATTGACTGAGCAATTGTTTTTGAAATATTAGGATACTTTTCCCTTTCCTCCCTCCCCCAAAAAATGTTCCACATCATGTACTTTCATTGTTGAGTTGATGTCAATAAAGGAGTATTCTCTCATAGGTGGCATGCATCATTATAACCCAATATTTGCAATCCACATAACCTGCGTGCACACACACACACATATATATATATATATGTGTGTGTGTGTGTGTGTGTGTGTGTGTGTGTGTAATATATCATATATTATTACACTTAAAATACCTCTCTACAATTCTCATTTGCTACTTCTCAATTCTTTCATATTTATATTCCCAGCCACAAAATATCTTATCAAAAGGAGAGTTAACAACTTGAATTCTTCCAACCAATTTTCCAAAGGTAACTCTGAAATAAATGCAAATTTTCTGTCCAGTTACCACATTTTCCAATTGTCTTCGGCGAATGATTCACTCTTTTCACTGATCTAAGTTCCTTCTGACTATTAAATTTGCTGACTAAACTTCCAGTTCCTTGGGAATATTTTCTGCATCATCTCGCTGTGAGGCCCAACTAGCATTTTCCTGCGTCATTCCTTCTCTGCTCTTGACAGAGTAATATGTTGTTTTCTTAGATCTTAAATAAAAGTTAAGTTCAACTACGGATTCACTGCATCTTTTTATGAAATGGTCTAACTGCATCTTCAAACTTAAAATTATTAACTAGACTTCTCATTGTCCAATTAGCCTGGGCAATTAAAAACAATAGGGGCTAATTTCATATGTAATCAGCAGATTAATTTTCACCATGTTTACATATGAAAAAAAAAATATGGCTACAAAATTTCAGTTAAAATAGAAGTTGTGGTGGAGAATAGAACAAAAAATTTAGTATTAAGTTTATAAGTTTACAGTAGTGTTATCAGTAACTTAGTTTAAGCATGCATTTCAGTTTATGAAAAAATTTATTCATTTTATAAAAATGATTATTTTTGCTAGTCTAATATAATCTAAAACTAATTTAATTTTGAAATAAATATAACAAATTATATTTATTTATCAACATATTTGAAACAAATACTGGCAGCAAAGTGGCTAGTTTGATATAAATTCTTATATTTATTTACCTAAATCATATAGTAGATTAAATTTAAAAGATTTTAATAATACCAGATATTTGCAGTCTTAGAACCTTAGTTACATAAATATTTATTTACAATTGCCAGATAACTTATTTCCTTTTATTCGGAAGTTTAATAAAAGAAGTTAATTGCTAATACTTAATCTACAATTACACTAAATTATTATCTATATAAGCTAATTTTGTCTCTCTGAAGATTAATACTTCTACATTAACAGTCGTGTTGAATTTCAAAATAAACTTCATCAGCCATAATATATCAACTGTAATATCCTGCTTGAGTTAAAATAACACAATATAAATACAGGGTATCCACCAAAATAAAACTTTTCAAATCCATGACTTTCCATGATTTTAGCAGATCATTTTCCATGACTTTAAAAATATTTTGTTAAGGTATATATGAAAAAAACTTCTGATGTACATACAAATAAAATGTATGCTTTAAGAGAAATTACAAGAACTTATGATAAAAAATACTTTATAAATGTTTATAAATATATATATATATATATATATATATATATATATATATATATATATATATACACACACACATAAATTGTTGTACCTGCATACCTAAGTTTAATCATATAGCAATTTTCTGAATGCAATGAAAAATTTCCAATTTGAATTCAGGGTATTATCGAGGTGACCATGAATAATAGCCAAACATAATAACCCTATAATGTTTATATATAATAGCCCTAAAGATAAACTTATATTTTGTACAAAAAATCTTAGCTAATTTTCTATAATTTAAGAAAAAAAAACCAGAATAATATACTTATACATTTACCCACAAATTAAGCTTGCTTGTTTTGAATTTCCTTGGCGAACAAATTTTACTTGGCAATATGGTCAGTGGGATAATACATGAGTACCAAACTCAGTAACTTTAGCCAAATGACAAGTAAAAATATTATTAAATAATTCAATGCAATGATTTTGCCAAAATATTTAGTGCCTCACCTTCAATAATAATTATTAACATTTCTATATAAATCTCAAAATTTAATGACTCAAAATAAAAATCTTATTTACTGAAACTCCTAGTAGCTCTTTACAGTAAAGATTTCCTCTTTTCCTCCAAAGTATGAATTTTCAAACGGCTGTGAACATTCATGCCAGCAGTGGGATTCAAACCCACGAACTTCCGTACCGAAGAGCAGTGCCCTACCCATTTAGCCATTGATCTGGCGAATGGGTAGGGCATTGCTCTTCAGGCAGCCTGATACTTGTTATGGCATTGTTTATCACACAATCACTGTTACTGCTGCTTTGCAATTCTAAAACCAATTCTTCCATGCTTAACAAATTTCTCCCTTTATTTTAAGTGGGCTATATAAGCTATCATAATATTTAATTGGAAATTAAGAGCAAAAATAATTAAATTATAATAAAATTTGTAATAATTCTAAAATTTATTAGTGTACCCCCATTTAAAATTCAAATATAGTTTTTCTTTCTGAAAATTTACATATAAATAATAGCTTTTCATAGGCGGGGTTGCACGGGTATACACTTAATAAGGTTTACTTGTATATTATGTAAACTTGTATTTTATTCCTGGCGACCCCCCTCTTCACCCATGCTGATGTTTGCATTGATTTGTGTTCCGAATATTTTAATCAAGGTTTGGTTTGGTTTGGTTTGGAGCGCTACGGTCTACTGTTTTGCACACGAGGGCTAAAATAAAAAAATATTTTAATCAAGAATCTTATGGATGTCTGTAACGGCATCTAGTAATTAAATCTAGCATTTAAAAATTAAAATAAAACGTTCCTATCCCTGATACTCCATACGCGATGGTGGTCTCTCAATGTCAACCGGAGATCATCGCGTGGAGGCGACGCCGGACAGATAAGAGTGAAATCGCTGAGTCACGTATAAGAGACGAGTTAAAGTTTCGCATGTTTTCTAAACAGTGTATCTTCAAGCATAACAAAGACAAAAACATACATACTCATGTTACATATTAATATTGCTTGAGAAAAAAAATTCCCCTCCTTCAAAAAAAAACCCCGGATTTTATACTCCCCCCACCCCCCAAAACAATTTTTTTTAATGAAACTCATCTGGGCTGGAATTTTAATACATAAACCTGGGGTTTTTTTACAACCCTGATCAGATTCTCGGAAACGAATGTGGAGGGGGGGGGAGTTCCTAGCTGATCGAATATACGGGTGAGAAAGAAGCCTACCCTGGTCTTGCCTTATTAACACTCGAGGAAAAAAAAACAGATGGCTGATCAAATTGTACTGCTGTGATAGAAATATTCAACCCTTCCAGTGCAGTGTACTCTGCCCTAATGAGTGTTTTTCTACGCTCGTATCTTCAACGGTTTGGCTTCTCCCAACGAAATATACACACAATGACCGGCGGGGCCAAGGACGTTCCGATATCATCCCCTTCCCTCCCACTCCTTTCACAGGCCGATGCGTACTTTTTTTCTTCTCAACCATCGGCAAATCCCACGTAACGTGATGCTGTACATCAGAACACTAACACATCCTGGTCACCCTGTAGCAATTGTCTCGCCACGCAGTTAAGGCTCCGTAATATGTCACATGTGTACAAATAGATGAATGGGAGTCTTGTGCTATGGACAAAAGGGAGAAGTATGCAGCCGCTTCCATTCAGAAAGAAAATTACTTGCAGAGGCATTTTTTTATTTTTTTTTAATTGGTAGCTTTGCGGATCCATGACTTTCCATGACTTTTACTCATTTTACTTAGAAAATCATGACTTTCCATGACAAAATTAATCCATTGTCTAAATCCATGATTTTCCATGACTTTCCCTGACTTTCCAGGTGTGCAGAAATCCTGTAAATATTCTCACTCAAAATAACTAAATTTATTAAACAATTATGTGAACAAGTAATTTGAGTGTGTCTGGTGTCATTTCTTTTTGCAGTAAAAATCATAACATAAGTAAAAAATTCTGAAAATAAAATAAGTAAATAAATAATTTTAAATGATCAGTGAAATACAATATTGCAGGATATAGTAAATACACAGTCATAATTCAATAATCTTTAAATATAAAAGTAAAGCTAATTATTTATATTCAAGTTTAAATTAATACATCAAAAAAGAAAAAAATCAAATACAGAGATGAACATAAAAAGCAAAATACAGCATAAAATTACCTTTGGTGGATTAACAGTAAGTTCAACAGGCAAATATGTCTTTAAGTTGCAATAACTCTACAAAAATAAAAATAGACAATAAAAGTCAAAATCTATAAAAAAGATAGACAATATATTATATCAATTACATCTTTTTAAAAAATAGAAAAATATTAGCTATTGAAAAATTGGCAAAGTAGAGAAAATTATAGTTAATGATGAAATTAGAGGTAATATTTTAGAGATGCAAGGTTGTACCATAGTACAAAAGCTACAGACTTAATTAGTTTAAACTCATTTCTTAAAAAAAGAAGTAATTATATGTTTATTTTTAAAACTACTGTGTATTCAAATTGCATTAATGTGAATGTTTAGTTCTCTCAAAATTCAAATATTACGTGCTACTTAAGTAAATAACAGTTAAACCAACAGTTCGCAGAATGTATGCCATAGCACTTTGGGAAGTCTAAATTTCTTCACACAGAATTGTGAGTTATATATATGTTTTTTTAAGAATTTAAATTAAATTTCCTAAGTCAGATCATTATGCTTAGCTACAGAAAAATAAATGTAATATCTACTAAATTCCATTTACTTTGTTTATATATAAATTTAGTCTTTACCAAATTGGACTCAGCCTGAAAAGCAACACATCCAGGTCTTTTGAGGTAAACCTCCTTACAAAAACAATAATTCACTCTAGGAACATTTATGATTTTTACTACTTCAGTTAAAAATAATTATAATTATTTTCATAACTAGCAGACATGCTAACATGCAGACACTTGTATCAGGAGCAACATTGTGGTTCAAAATTTTAACATACTAATTACAGATTATACATGTTTCTAAATTATAATCAAACTTAAAATATTCACATAGTAATAAATTGTAAATTAAAAAGTATGAGTAGCTTTTTAAGCTTTAACAACTTATTTTTCTGAACAGTGTTTCTTTGAGAAACATTGGAGCTGATTAAAATATTTCCATTTTTCTATCATCAGGGATCCTAGAGTTTGTCTACTTAAATTTGACCTAAATTCAGTTCAGTTTTTCTGCACAGTACTGAAAACTCTTTAGCATGCAACATTACTGTGTGGAAAGAGTAATATTCGGCATTATTTTTTGCAAAACTTTGTGTTTAATTGCTGAACTGTTCTTTCAACTGTTTAAAAGTTTTGTTACTTTCGGGAGCAACCTGAGAAGTTTCCGGAGTTATACCTTTTTCTCATTTCTCCAGATCAACTCAGGAGAATCCAAAGTAGTTAGCATGTCTAAATTAAGGCCACAATTTTTTTGTCCATTTTTACAATTAAGTGAAACTCCCTACTATCCAATTACTGCAGAACTAAATTAATAAATTACTTTGTACTGAATGACTTACCTTATCTGGTTCAGTATACAATTTAGGAGGTAGAGTTGGTTCAACAGGATACTCCTTGACTACAAAATTAGTTGTTTTAGATATCACAAGACTCAAAGCCAAATCAACAACAGCATACAGTTTCTGAAACAAGCAATTACAATTATAAGATTTACAACATTTGGTAGATAATAAAAATTAATTTGAATTAAAATATTAAACAAATTTAATTTTTATATAGTCAAAAAGAGGCAATAACAGTGTGAAGTGCTACTCTTGAGTAAAATTCAAAATGCTTTACTCACTAGATTTGCAATATCATCAAGAGGAGTCTGTTTGTCTTTAGTCTGCTTGATAGATTCTAGAATTCGTTTGAAAAAACTAAAACTGTAATTTTCATGCTTCATTAAAGGCTCCATCAAAAACCATAGGCACCTATATACATCAGAAAACAAAAAAATAAAGTGATTCAAAAACATACAGCAAGGATAATTAATGATATTTTATAATTCAGTGCAATGATATATTGGAAAACAAATACCAATTTTACTAACAAATATTTTTTACTGGTTATTTAAAGACATGCCTAATAAATGTTTTAAAGATGCAAATACAGTGTGAAAATAACTTTTGCATTAATCATCCTCAGAATCATTGTGACTCAAACCTAGGAATTTGTATCTGCCTTGAAATTACTTTTTAGATATACATCTCTTACAGAAAACTTTTGAGTCATATTACACACACACACACACACACACACACACACACACACAAAAGAGAGAGAGAGAGAGAGAGAGAGATGAAAAGGAAACCTTTTCTTTCTTTTCTATACTGTACCATTAAATGCTTTCAATGTACATACTACGGCTCTTAGCACAAACAAAATAGTCAGACAATTTCCATTAGACCAGTGTTATACTTCAATAAGATATGAAAATGTATACTGATTAAAAGTATAAAAATTTTATTTCAGTTACAAAACATTTTTTATGCCTACTAAACCTGGAATTTAGACTTTAAAAAAAGAATTTGTAGTTAAAATACTGATGATGAAATTTTTATTGAAATAAAAAATAATTAATGATTAAATTTAAAATTAGTACATATGTACCTAATTTATTATTTAAGCAAAATAAAAAAAAAATTAATCGCATTTCTAAATTTAGAAATAATTGGATGAAAATTGTGCAAATATTTAAATATTTTACAGTAAGAAATAATTAAATAAAATGTGTAAAGGGACAAAGTCAAAATGCCAGAAAAAAATGTTATTTTCACCAATATAGTACATTATAAATTGATAAATTCGCCTCCTCTTAACGAGGCAAAATAGTGTTCGAAATAATGGCATAAAACACTTATAAAGCAGGAAAAGGATGGATTTTGAACATTTTAAAGTTGACAGTACTTACCACAGTGATATAAAGCATATTTATACTAATTTATTTTAGAATTAGACTAATAGTTTAGGAGGAGATTTGGAACATACATACATAAATGAATACAAACATACATACAGGACTTTAGTTTATAAGATATACATTTCTCTGAAACAGTGTTTAGCACTGTAGGAAACATAATTACTAAATAGAGCTTCTTTAATACCCAAAAAAGCAAGGATACTTGAATTTTGTATAACAAAATAAAATTTATATAGAATTTCTTCCATATTGCTTAAATGCACATTTTTTTCTAAAATGTTTTATTTTAGGCATATTATATAATGATATATGTGACTAAAGTTTTAAAACATTTAAAAAATTACCAAGATGAAATTTCATTTTTCATTCAGTATACTATTAAATTGCAAAATAAAGTTGGTTATATACCACAATGTAAGGTTAACAATATTATTCACTCCTAACACACAAAGGCTTCATTTATTTATTAATTTATTGTGTGTGTTGTCTTGAAAATATATTATCATACTAAATTATTCATAAAAACAAAAAATATATCTTAATTATCAGAAAAAAAATTAAACATGTCATTAGATCTTTCCATACTTACTCTTTTAGTTTTAAAAGAGATTGGACATCATCAAATTTCTTGTAAGCAGGATCATGAGCCAACAAATGAATGGCATAAGGCAGGACAAAGTCAGGCAAATAAGTATAGAGTTTAGCTAAAAAGCCAAATTTGATATTAAGTCAGTGAACAACATATAGTTATTAAAAATATAAATAACAAAATTAAATAATCTTAAAAAAATTAAATTCAAAGTTTTTTCTTGATTTTAAAGAAAACAAAGTTAATTTATAAACTTTTTAATGGTAATTAATACATTGTGTAGGATTATAAAACTCTTAGTCATAAACCAAATATTTTAATAAAAATATTTTCCATAAGAAAACAATATTCCTGATTGTCTGACAAGTTGCAAGCTGCATGGTAGGGTTTAATCCACATTTAAAGCAACTACAAAACAAAATAGAGACAATAATTCAAGTTTATCTAAGTTCATTTTTAAAATATAATGGAATGATTTAAGAATTCTATAAAAACATTTCACGAAAGTAAAAAATAGAAAAACATTGTGAATGTAATGGTACCCCAAAAGAAATTTCAAATATTTTTCAAAAGTATTTATACTGATTATTTAAAAATAAGGACTATCAGAATAATTTCAAACTGAGATAAATTCCTTCATTACCTCTTTGTTAGGAGATAGTATTTTAACACAAGTATTTATTTCCTAACATATAATCAAAAGTAAAGAACAAGTAAAAACATTTATGAATACAACAACATAAGTGATGCCATTCTAAAAAGTGAAATGCTAGTTATTTATTACTAGCACGTTTTTCATTTGCCGCAACATCCTGCCCACCCTGGTCAACCTCCAGGGGGATGACCAGCTGTACAGGTCGAGTAATAGTGCGTCCATTGGTGTGTAGTACACAAGTACGAACTTTCTTGTCACGGCCAAGGATTAACTCCTCAACACAGGCCTTTTTCCAGGTGTGGCAAGGTCGAACATCTTCTTGTAGTAAGACAATATCCCCTTTCCGGATCTTATTTGTTTCAAATGGATTCCGCACTTGATGAAATGTACGCAAGTCCATTAGATCAGAATAATTTCAAACTGAGATAAATTCCTTCATTACCTCTTCATATATAATTTTCAACATGCTTCTAGTTTCATAATGAACCATAAATAGTGTATTTAAGGATTCAATAAAGATATTATAAAAATACTGATTTTGAAATACGTCATTTTTGTTTTTCATAATTTATAATAATAATGCTTTAAAACAACGAATTAGAATTTCACACATACAAATAAGGCATATACTAACTTTTGAACATATTTCTCATAAAATATCACCATATATATGTAATATTGTTAATTATTGTGCCTAAAAATGGCAGATTCCTTTTTTTTTTTTTAGGCAATTAATTTAAATTTTATAGAAGATTCTTAAAAACAGATTTTTTTTCTTCTTAATAAAAAATTAATTAAATGGTAGGTTAGAAAAATAAATAATTAGATAACACAAGCTTTAATAACAATAATAATAAACACTTCCACACAAATGTCAACAAAATACAAAATTGATTTTTCTAATCACTAAAAAATAATAAAACTTTGTTTGAGATACTAAATAGGAGATTATTTTTAAATTCCAGGAACAAGTAAGAAATAAGAAAGCAAGGATACAGAACTATCTAACGTGTTATAAGAGGTACAAAATTTGTATACAAAAAAAGTAACTTTAGGAGTGGGGTGGACAAACATATAGAAAAGTTCTGGCTATTTGGCTGGAATTCAGAAACTAAGGTAGCAGTTTTCAACTTTTATGCCATGAAAAGAAAATTATTTTCATGCTATTCCATGCTTTATTTTTAAATAAAACGATATAATAATAGGCATGTTTTATACAACATTTGAAATCAATGGGGAAAGTTTCAATTGCATATCTTTTTGAACTATTAACCTGGCTTGATCATTTTGTTTTTCTGTTATTTTAGGACACAAATGATGTAATGTCAAACCATTAAAAAAAACAGAGATCAAAAAGGGTTCATCAAAAATAAAAATATAAAATATAAACTCATTAAAGATTTCTGACTTTTCAGGAAGTGCTTCAATAACATGCTTATAACTATGCATATCAATATCAATATCCAATAGAAAGTAACAAATTTTGAAAAATTACCAGTTGTTAGAGGGTTTTGTTTAAGGTACTCTCTTCTTTTGTTGATATTGGCAAGAAGATACTGCTTAAATTGTGCTTTCAATTCCTTCGTTTTTTCAAGACCACCCAAAGCAAAAATTGCCATGAAATCAAGAGGAAGCTTCAACAGCATCAATGCTTTGTGCAGTTTCTGAGAAAACTTATCTCTCACTTGAAAGCATTCATCCTATTTAGAAAAATAATGATATATATGTATTTATTTCAAAGGAAAGGCTGGACTGTTTAAAAACAGTAAAAAGAAATTGTATATATAATCTTACATTAATTACAAGGGCCAGGACTTGAAACTGCTCCAGACTAATAACTTCAGAGTAGCTAGGTTCTTGACATAACTTTAGCATGCAAGATGCAGCAGTTAAACGCAACCATGACTTTTCTGCAGGTCTAGAAAATAAAAATATCCAAATATGAGCTTATTCTTATGGAATGAAAATTGTTAAAAGTTTTGGTATAGTTAAAAACCTAAAGCATTATTAAGTAATTGTATATCTAAATAATAATACAAACAAGGCATATTTTTTAAAACAGTTTTGATATTAAAAACACTTAAGTGTACAATTTTAATAAATTTCATTTCTACATGTAAACTTGTACTTTAATCAACTTTTACATATAATTTTCACCAATATCAAGGACTTTGCAACATTATAGAACTAGCTTTTGAATTCTATTCTTACGGAAATCTGCTAGTTATGATAATAAGAATTCATTACAAATCCATATGACTTAAAACTTAAGAAAACTCATTTAATAAAGATGAAATCATAAAGCATGTATTCTTTTGAACATTTCAATCAGCTTTCCGCACCAAATTTTCCGTAATGACAGAAAGTTACTTAATTCACTCCTCATTATGTACATTCATTCATGTGGTCAACTTTAACCCTTTAAGGACAGGTGTATTATAAAAGCAATGACATTTAAATTTACACAGATATATATTTTATGTAAGGCATTCATTTAGTATTTTTAATATAAATAGGTGTAGTCATATGTCTGTTATAGTGGAATTAGTTATTCCTAGGAAATTACCAGAGGTAATTCAGAAGGAGTTGCATACATGATACACCCTCCTCATACGGTTAAAATGCTTTAGTATGCTTTCATAGCATGTCTCTCTGAATATTTACTCCATCCATTTCATTGAACTTCTGAAGAATTTCAGCCTCCTTCAAATCTTTTGCATAAAATGCCTTTAAAATGATTTTTCAGAATGGTGTTTATGGTTGCCGAATTAGAAAATGGTACTCAGTTAAAAAAACTCACCCAGTAAAATTGAATCACTGGGATTTCATTTATTTAATTAAAAAAATTTAAGATGGAAAACTCTAAATACAACTATATGTATTTATGCATTTAAATGTGAAGTCAAATTTTTCAGAAAAGAATTATTATAAACTTTGTTTTTTTAAAGTTAGAATACTACATTAATTTTTTTTTTCTACACAAGGGATAATATCAACAATTTAAACTTATTTCACTAGCATCAATATCAGCAATGAGATTCAAATTAAATGTCTCCACAGGGAAAAGACGTTCCCTGTCAGTTCTATTTAAGTCAAGCTAGATATAGGGAAATATATCCCGATAAATAAAAATGCAAAAGCACATTTTTGTTTTTCTAACATGGTCTCCTCGGCTAAAAATTTTAATTTGGGGGTGCTTAAAAGCCAAACGTAAGATCCTTTGAAGTATAAAAATTACTAACAATAACAGAATTTCAACAGAATATCTATAATAAATAAAAATATATTCTAAAACAATATTACATAAAAGAAGTCAATGTTTGAGGAAAGGGGAAACAAATTCATGAAATGGAACCTATGCAATAATACTGCAAACTTAACTTTTCAAGCAGTATTTTCCACTTTCAAGTACTTTTAAGTACCTTTAAAACAACTACATTTTTTTTTCAAGACTTTTTAAGGAGTGTATAAAATATAAAGAATCTACTTTTAAAAATAATAGCTTCACTATGAAATAAAAAAAAAAAAAATCACAGTATTTTGATTCTAAAACCCAATAAATTGTAGTGTGTTTGTGTGTGTAAATTTTTTTACCTTAAACAGCATAAGCAAATTATTTTTTTAATTCAAAATATTAATTTAATACCTAAATTAAGAAACACATAAAATATTATATTTTCTTTAATTTTTAACATGAATATCAAGGCAAAAGATAAATAAATAATTCTAGAACTTACGACACATGGCCCTTTTCCATTAAATCCCCTCTATGTAAAATAACAGTGGTTAACAAGCGTAATGTAGAAACAGCTGATTGAGCAGCATTTTTCAATCCCAGCAACCATCGAACTATCATTTTCATGCCCTCAATCTAAAAGACACCCAATAAAAATGTAATTAGTACATTAACAATCAAAAAGTTAAAAACTACAAATATCTTGAAAATATGTCAATAATGAGGTATATACCTTAACTTTGGTTTCTTCAGGTAGCATATCAAAATCTACCCACATAGATTCATCTCCTCTTGTGATTTCCTATTTAAAAAATACACAATAACATTTTAATTAAAGAGTGAAACTCAACTACTTTAACAGAATATGGTAATATCTATGTACTGGTAATTATTTATTATAAGAAATAGACTTACAAACTGAAGAATAGAAAAAACAATATCTTTGCATTAATATCTCTTATAAATAACAAATACAGCAAATATGAAAGTTTTATAGGAGAATAAAGGACACAACAAACCTCAGTGAAGAAGACATTGTGTTATGTCAAAATAACTAAATAAATGTAATAGTAAATAGCCTCCATAGTTTAAGAGGACTCATCACCTCAAATATATCACTACATTTAAAAAAATATTTTTGATTATTATGTAATGGATGTTGATGTTATACACACAATTTAACCTGAAAAATATTTTTTAATAAAAATTTTTTTAAATGATTTATTAGTTTAAAAAAAGATGCTGCTCTTTTTTTTTTTTTTTTTTTTTTTTTTTGTTTTTTAAGTTTTCAATATATTGGGAAAAAAAAAAAAAAACACTTTAACTTTATTATTGTGATATGTTAAAATACAAAAACTTTCAAATGATTTCATTTAAATCTGACAAAGGCTTAACATTTTAAAATGAACCCCTTAATGTTTAGTACCCATTTTTAGGAACAGCTAAAATATAGTCTGTAGATTTTTATTTTTTTTTTTTAAATGTTTTTCTTGAAATAAGTGTTATTTCCCAAAATTTTGTGACTTTTTGTGCCTTCTACATACACTTACTTTTTCAGCAGGTACACTGAAATCATAACAATAGCTTTCTCTAGTATAAAGCTTCACTTTCCAGTACTGTGTCTACATGTGATATTAAATAAATCTTTTTTTTTTTTTTTTTTTTTTTTAAACTCAGTGTTTGTGATGAACTATCTGCAACCTGAGTCCCACGGACTGACCAATGAAAAAAAAATGGATTCTGCATCAAATAAAAATGAGAAATCTTTCCAAAATTGTGTTCCATTACTACAAATTTGCCTAAAAAATCTGCTTCAGCACATAAATGCAAACACTGTTTACTTCACATGAATTAAAATAATATTGTAATTGAGAAAATTTTCACTGTTCAGATTTCAACAAAAATATTTACTTTTAAAATGCATAATTCGATTATGACAAATTTCAGCATAGTATTGGTATGTACATACAAAGAAACTTTAATTCTGAAACTTGAAATACTCATTTTATACATGTACTATAGCACTTTGACTAGTTTTGTTGTGATAGCTATACATACATATCTCACATAATTCAAATAATTATCCATAGAATATTGAAATTTAGTATTTTGGACAGTGATAACATGTAGTTGTGCACTCCTGCTTTTGATTTGGATCTGCACTTCATATGACTACAAATTTTCATACAGCAAATATTAATGCTGCCAGGCACTAACTACGACAATACAAGATATATTTGAGGGAGGAGGAGATAAATGAAGATAACAACAAATATATAATCGAAAGCCTAAATATTTAATATAGAATTCGTACTAATTTGCTTTACATCTCTCAACAACTGGAGAGAAAAAGAAGTGAACAGCTTACAATACAAAATGGCAGAATGAATAGAAAAATGTCTCGAGATGCCATCAGGAGAAAAGGAAAAGTCAGAATTGAAATAGTTGCATTTATTTTTTGCACGAGATAATATTTTGAGTTACGTCGCCGCATATTCACATGCAGCTGTAAGCTTTTAAAACAGTGGTTGCAATGCTTTTAAAGTCCCATTCCTGGTACAAAGCAAAGATATTATTGCAATCTTGAAACATTTCAATTCATAATGAAATATCTATTTAACAAAAAATACTAATATAATACATATCAATGTCTGCTATTTACCACTGCTATTTACCACTAGATTGCTGTATTTGAGTACAGCTATATTACCTTAACTAAACCAAACTGGCTTTGAACATTGAAGGGAGTATGCAAATGATAATTCTGATAATCATTACACAATCAAAATAGAAAATTGAGTATTGTTTAATAGATGTACAAGAGAGTTATGTAATGTACACACCAATGTTTTTTTTAATAGATGACATCTAATCATATTGAAAATAACAGTTGATCACTTGACTGAAACTTGATTAAATTTCATATGTTTTACTTGCAACCCTTTATCACTGATTCTTGCAATCCTTAATCACTGATTCAGATATTCATTAATATATTCAGCAGAAGTGGTTCCAGAATCAATAAGTTACAAAAAATACACATACACACAAACTGAAATAATGTTTTAAGATTTTATTTATAGGGTAAAAAGATACCAGGTGTCAAGAGAAACAGCTGCAACTGGCCATTTTAGAGATGCCAACAAAAGCGAATGAAAATTAAGGAAATTTTGAAATTTGAAATAAAAATTGCAAATGAACCAAAAAATTTCACATGAGACATAAAAGGGAAATAATTAGAACAGGAAAATTTTTCCTTTATTACCAGGCTTGGAAAATAAATAAATACGTTCAACAATATATACTGTATGTTCATAAAAATATAAAAAATTATTTTTTTAAAAAACTAAAATACACTGTTCAATCAGTAAGTATATACAATAAATTTACAAAATGCTCAAGCAAGTACAAGTATGAATATTTCTTTTTAATGGGAATCACTTTCAGAGGACTTTTCTTAAAAGAAAAGGGCATTGGAAAATCTTTTCTTTAGAGATTTTTCAAAACATATTGGATTTTTAAATAGAAATATCTTTAACAGATTTTTTTTCATTATTATTTAAAAAAAAATTCAGAATTTTAAAGCTGGTCTAAAAATTCTAGACTCCCAGAAAATTTGGGAGAATTGACAGCTATGCATTCTATTTGGAATAAGACTGAAATTTTATTAAGTTGTATTACATGTTCATAAATAATAGTAAAATTAAAAAAACCTCAAAATCTTTAATATTAATTATGGTGCATTATTTTATCAAATCAATAAATATGTCCATTATAACTTTAAAAAAATATTTATTTGACTTAAAAACATGAGAGTACATTTTTCAAGCATAATTAGTGAATAATACTTACAAAATCCACCATAAGTAGATCTTTGACTACAACTTTAGAGACTATGCTTTTGATCTGCATGCCAAACAGGTCTGGGCAGAGTAAAGCAATATGACCTAAGGACACTAGAGCTGTGCGGAAATACTCAGATTGAAGAGTGAGACTCATTTTGAGGCGCTAAAAACAAAATGCAAAACATTAACAATTAAGTTAATTTTTAATTCAAAATAATCATTACTACTTTTATTCAAGGTTTGCAAAGATGGCCCATGTTTGAAAAAACCCACTGGGTTCTTTCAGACTGAATCTACATGAAAAAACCCATAATATGGGTATTTCCCATTTTAAGCAATATTTAAAAAATTAAACAACATATATTTAATGAATTTAAATTATTTTAATATATAAAGTGCAGTTACATAAAAACTGAGTAAAAAAAAAAAAGCATTTTAGCACATTGAAAAACATTATTAACATAGTACTACTACTACTCCTACATACACAGTACATAATTAAGGTAAAATTAAGTGATATGAGTTATATAAAAAGTTCAAATAAACTATATTTAAGAAATTAAAACTTTTAACTGCATCACAATATAACTTTTTAAAACTTATTTTGTGCCTGATACAAATAACTAATTTATATTTTATGTTAAGAATTAGTTTTTGAAAAATCCTAACATTTAATTAAATTTATATAATATTTGTTGTTGGTTGGGTTGATTGAAGTGTAGTGGCACTGAATCCTCTAGGAACAAACTGAGCTAAACAAGTTGTGGAAATAAACTTAAGACAAAATTTAGATAAAAAAAATTCAGAAAAAATAAAAGAAAAGGTACTAAAACAGTTTAAAGTAACAATAAAAATAAACATTCAACACAAAAACACTTATAAAATTGAGTTATATACAAATAAACAAGAATTGAAAATTAAGTATGGAATTAAGACGTTAAGTTATTAAAAAATTAGAAATTTAAGAAATAAGTGAAAAAAATTAAAAATTGAAAAAAAAAATCAGATTTCAAAGTAAAAATCAGTTTGACGAAGAAAGGGGAACAAGTTTGGATGTGGAGTTTTCCCGATGATTAAATTACGATTTGGCGATTATTTGTCATTTGTAAAAAAAAAAAAAAAAAAAAAGAATTAAAACTATAATATACAAACTAAACTAAAATTCCTGCCACTGCAGCCTAATGAGTAAGGCTAATCTCCGTTTTTAAGACCAAGGGCCTTGGGATGCAAAGCATATGTCCCAGTTAGGTAGTCAACTATACACGGTAACCCCAGTGTTTAGTTCCCAAGCATGCTTGATCATCAGTTTTACTACCCACTGAAGGGATAAAAGGCTCAACCTTGCCCACCCCAAGGATCAAACCTTGGACCTGTGTCTTAAGGGAGTGAAGTGACAACCCAATGCCTTTGGGATTCAATAGTGTATAAGGGAATAATAAAATTTTCTTTGCTATAAAGTATACATTACAAATACATATTATACATTAATATACAATCACAAATACATAAATCATAAAATATACATGCATATATTAGTTTTTAAAAGGAAAAAAGATGAGGATTGTTTTTTTAAAAAAAGAATCTAGGTCTTTGTGAACCTTGTTTTTAATTCAATAACTTAAGTAAGAAGGTAAGACTTACATCAATGATTTGTCCAAACACACGCTCTTTATTAGTGACTATCACATTCATGCAAGCCACTGCATGCTTGGCTTGCTTCACTGTCCCATTTTCAATGAATTTTTCTAGTAAAGGTTGAAGGCGGCTACAATAAAAGAGCAATAACTTACTTTTTATCTATACTGATATACAACTACTACAAATAGTTTAGTATTGTATTAACCCCAAAATAAGACAACATAATTTAAGTGATTTTTTATTAATAAATAATATGCTTTTAATAAAAGTAGAAAGCTTTAAATGTTTTGTTTCTATAGGTTACAATTGACATAATTAATAAATGCATTATATCCATATTCATGTCATATCTATGCTCTTAATATGGATTTTGATGGATATGGTCTTTATGCCTATTTTTACACATTTTTTGCTTTTGCAGTTAACTTCTTAAATTACCTCTTTTCCTTTCTTTAATATAAACTTTTAAAAGGTTTATATTAAACACAGACATCTCAAGAGTACTTTTAATATTATTCTGTAGTTTAATTGCTGAAAATTGAGCAATTTCAGAATATTTGAACTATACTTTATCATTTATTTAGATTATGATGTTTGCTAGCATAGGTTATATAAATAATGCTTTAGTGCCTTGAATGTTAGCCTCTTATACACAGAGGTTATTGAAAGCATGCAAATGACAAAAACCATTATTGTGTATTTTGAAAAATTACCCATTTTCATTCACTCAAATATGAAGAAAAAATTATCACCTACCCACAAATATGAGGAAATTGTCCCTCCAAGACATGTCCAATATTTGTAAAAATAAGAATAGTTGTATCAACTGGTCCTTCATCTTCAACCCTTAAAATGTTAAGGAGCTCTTCAAATACATAATTGTTGCAGAATGCTCCAGGAAATATAGCTGACAAAATCTATGGATGAAAATATTTGAATACCAAATTAAATTTCATATAATCAATTTGTCAAATTAAATCTAAATTTTGAGTCACTGATAATCATGTACATCTGATCTAGCACTAAATAAACTTTGATACAAAAAGTAAACTTAATGTCATCCTTTAATAAGAATTTTACGTGTTAGAGTATTGTAGTCTTAAGACCTGATTATTGGATGGGAAGCAGTGCAATAGCTCAAGGCCTCTCAAAGAATAAGGTTCCCAAATCTCAAGGTTTTATGTATTATAAGCTTTTAAAGCAGCCTGGAGAAAAAAAAATTAATCAAACTTCATTTATAATTTCTATTTATATCAGATAAGTAGCCACTTACAATAATCTTGAATGCCACTAATTTCAATAAATGTGATTTTTTTAGATTTTTTAAAATTTTATTAATTAGAACAAACCATCATTAGTGTTTTCTGATAGGATTAAACATCAGATATAATGTTATAGCATTATAAGAGGAGAATGCTTAAATAATGTTTGGGGCTGCTAACTTCTAATAAATCTGCAAATATATTAATAGCTACATTTGAGAAAAGAAGATAATACTGTAAAATTTTCATACAATACAGTCACTTTTTCTCTATGGTCGAAGATGGCTTAGTAGTCAATGTGCTGGGCTACAATCCAACATGAGACTCGAGTTAGACAGATACAGTGAACAACTTGTATATCCAGGGAATGTGCAGGTTAAATCTCTGGGTCTCAATATCCTTTCCTTGGGAGGTTAGCAGGTAGGAGAAAAGTATAGAATCAAGAGTAATAATTCCCCCTTCTGAAGATGACTGTCAAATGGGTATGATACTGCTCTTCAGTATAAGAGTTTGTAAGCTCAAGCGCCATTGCTGGCATGGATGTCTGTAGCTAATTGGAATTGGTTTTAAGCAGTAAATCCCAGTCTCACTAGCCCTTTTGTTTAAAAAAATAAATAACTAGTAGACTGTAGTGCTCAAAACCAAACCAAATGAAACCTGAGGATGATTGAAGGGAATTCTCCAGCATGACATCACAAATCCTTACACCCTTCAGGGTTAGTTACTTGTTTTCATTTAGTTATCAATGTTTCTCCATTCATAACTATTTTGAACAACTGCTCATTTTCACTTAAGTATGAATTGATAATACAGATAATAATACTCTTTTTTAACTGAATTATTTTGGGGGCATTTTTTTTTTAATTTCACATGCAAACAACATGTAAATGTTGAATTATATACTTAGTGATTAAGAAGCTTATGATAGCATGGAGACCCTCGAGTAAAACCTTGCTTCTGGGTCCCATCTAAACACAATCAGGCACTGTTCAGGATAATAACAATCAATAAGACTTCTTTTTTCAAACATGCTTTAGAAATTACATTAATTTTTGTGGATGTTGCCAATATATAACATGACAATGCAAAGGGCATACCAGCCAATCTAATCAAAAAAGTAATGTACAAAATAAGGCATGATAGACTTTTCCCACACTTATTTGTGTCAATTGATACATAATATTTTTCACTGCAAAATAATTCAGCACAATAACTACATTTTGATTAAATATTAAATAACTTGCCCTTGAACCTTTACAGACTTCCTAATTTCCATAGCGTTAAAATATTTTCTTTATGAAGTAGACAAAAAACTAAATTTAAAAATTTAGAACAAAAATGAGACTGTTTAAATTTTTATTGCATAATTTTTAAACATTTTCAGTGATAAAATGTATTTACAATTAGAACACTATCAAACTTAGTAGCAAATCAATTACAGGCAGGCTATTCTAGTGTTGAGTTAAGAGAAGCAATAATAGCTTATTTTGTTCCATTTACAGTCTAAATACCTGTTCTAAACATTTAAAAAAAAAAATTGTAGGTAATTTATAAAAAAATTATAAAATACAGCAAACAGTTAAAATTACACATAAAAAAGTAACAGATATATATATATATATATATATATATATATATATATATATATATATATATATATATATATATATATAGTTAAAACATAAGGAGCTTTTAAAATACATGTTTTATGTATAATGAGAAAAAGTTTGAAGGTATGTAAAGGGTTAATCTTCAGCTAAAATACCTGTAAAAGGTGAAGTCCCCGTTCTGCTGAATTGAATAAACCAAGCTGAATATCCAAATCACCAGTGCCCATAAGGGAATCTTGTATGTAGTGCAATATCTGTTTTATCCCTGCCAAATCAATCATAACAGGAGCAACCCGTTCCAACATCTGCTTAACTATCATATAAAAGCTGTTGGTTTGAACTGGTAAACCTAAGGATTTCAAAACTTCTTTCTGAAAAAAGAAAACAATGCTTATAAAAATTATGGTATTTTTTTTTATCTGTATTCAGTGTTTTTTATAAAGTTAGATCTGCTGACTACAAAGGATCATGATCAGGGATTACACATCTGTTCTCATATTAACATTAGAATTTCAAGAAGGGATCATTTTGATTCCTTGTATCCTTTTTTATTATAACACTTGTATTTTAAAATATTTTTTTCCTCTGACTTTTCTTAAATTAGTACCCTTTACCAATACATTAAATTTAAGTTATATATTTGAAATGATGGTTAGTATAAGTCTTAAAAATGTACTATAAATTTTTTCACATTAACATTAGAATTACAAGAAGGTATCACCTTTACTCCTTGTTGATTGCTTCCCTCGTATAAGTCTTGTGATTAAAAATATATTTTTTCTTTCTTGACTTTTCTTAAATGAGTATGCTTTACCTTTGTATTAAATTTAATTAAAATTGGATATTTGAAATGACGGTCAGGCATAAGAAAAATTAAATATTAAGGTGTTTAATAGTCAAAATAAATCTTTAACCAATCACTATTAGGTTTACAAGACCATTAGAATGGAATTCTGAAAATATATGCATTTTTTGTTTACTGCATTATTTAATTTACCTAACTTAGCTTTAATGAAATTGCAACAAACTGCAAACAAACATAATATTCATAAATTTTACTACTTATATGTTTATAACAATATCACTATGGAGTAAAATCACAGTACACATTAAATGGATTTGCTATATATAAAGTCTCATACAGTAATAGCAATTTCCTATACAACAGATAATAAATTTTGAAGTTTCAGTTATGCAGATATTATTTTATCCCATAGGCCATAAAAATTTTGAAATATGCCATTTTATAACACAAGGATAATATGGTCTCATCATGATTCTAGTAATACCATAACACTGCAATTCTAATGTTAGTTAAATTAAAATTATTCAAACTAAAATAAATGCATAATCATGATTTCTATTATAGATATAATTTAGTTCACATTATTTTACACGCATTGCTTTTCTGCACAGAACAAATTAAACAAACATAAAAAGTTATAAGTCAGCATTTTTGAAAAATTATTGCATTATCAACAAAACAGTTGCAACTTCAACTGAAAAAGGGAAAAAAAATCATAATAAATAGATATTATATATTTACAAATACCTTACAACAAAAAGCATTTATTGTTAACTGTTGTTCTGATAGTAATGAATGAAGCAACTGACTTCACAAACTATGGCTGCTACCATATTACGGTCGACATATGTCACTGGTGACTTCTGCGTCATAATGATGTCAGAGAGGGGAATTTTGTTACCAAATTCTAATCTCTGGCGATTTTTGACGTCATTATGACGTGGAAGTCACCAGTGACATATGTCGACTCTAATATGGTAGCAGCCTATAGTTACACTTGAACTGTAAAAATGAAATGTAACATAGTAGTTGGTTTCTTAATACAGAATACTTAGCAATTTTAAATTATAAACCTGTTTAAAGTATTCTCTTAGAATAAATCCATTAAAATAACTTCTGAAATGTGCATATAGTAAAAGTGTATATCAAATGCAAAGAATTAAATACCATTTAAAATGAAGGAACGTTACAAGAAATAAAATATTTCAACTAGAGTATACACCAGAAATGCCAACATTCAGTCAATTCTATCAGGAGCAACAATGTGGTTTTAAAATTTAACATGCTACCCACAATGTAAATATGTATACTATTTACATATATAATAAAACAAATCTTAAAACAATCCAAACAAAGTATATACATTTACATATTTTATTAATTTCTAAATTAAAACTGAGCAAATTATTAAAAATTAACACACATTCCCAAATTATTAAGGGTCAATTAAAATCTATGCATTTAACAATGTATAAGTAGCTTTATTAGCTTTAACTAGTTCTTTTTCAGAAAAGTTTTTCTTATAATAACATTGACACTGATTAAAATGTTTGCATTTCCCTATCATCAGAGATTCAAGAGTTTCTCTTCTCAAATGTGACCTACATTCAGTTTGGTTCATTGACACACTACTGACAACTCTTCCACATGCAGCATTATTGTGTGGAAAGAATAATATACTTAGCATTATTTTTGGTAAGACTTTGTATTTGATTGCTGCATTGTGATCTTTTAAACAACTGATTTTATACCAAGCTGTATCTGAGCATTCACAGTTTAAAATTTTCTCATTTTATGTATATTCTTATTTGTACTAAAAATATAATTTTATCATAAACCTAAAAAATGTATTTCTATCAAGTTTAGAAGATTATATTCTTTTTATAATTGGTAAACTATGTGAATTGATACAATTTATCATTATGTATGATACAAGCACTGAGCAAAACGCCAAGCATTGGCTTTGCTATCCATTATGAAAATTGAATTCAACAACTGAACATTCAACTTAAATCTACCTTCTACAAGTAGTTTCAAACAGAAAAGTTCAAATGAACATCAAAACAGGAAACAATGTACCTGTAGTTTGGTTTAGAGTGCTATGGTCTATTTTTTGCAATGAGAGCTAATGAGAATAGGGCCTACTGCTTAAAGCTGATTACTAATGGCTACAAACATCCATGCCACAGTGGGATTCAAACCCATGAACCAGTATTGAAGATAAGCGCCCTAACCATTCGGCCATCATTTGGCATACTGTACAAATAATGATGATAATTATATGGTTAACATTAAATTAGAAAATACTGATAAGTTTGTCACAGTAACAAAATGACTAAAAACATATCAAACCAAAATAAACCGATTATTATTATTTATTTTTTTTTAGTTCTGGTATTTGTTCTGACCAAAATAACAGTTTTTCCCAGCTTTCGGTTCAGTTGTGATTCAAAGCCCTAGGTGATACCCAAAAAATATGTTTATGAGTAGGATGTTGGATATTTATTATACAATTAACACAACCTAGCATGTTTCAACAAGAATAAGGGTACTTGCAGCACCAAATGTCTACAGTTCAAGTGCAATGATATTGCCAAAAGTCAATAAATGCAAGTCAACATATAATGCATTTCAATTTTATAAGTAATTTAAAAAGATTTTTTTTTTCTGTGTGTGAGAGAGAGAGAGAGAGATAATGAGAGATTCTGAACAATTATCTGTCCAAAGTGATGGATAAAATTAACTGAAATCATACAAATAAAAATGTAATAAAGTAAATCTTATATTATTAATAAGAAGAAAAATTTAATTATTTTATCATCCCTGAAACTACTTTTTCAATAATTTAATGGCATAAACAATATTAAATCTCTAATAAATAATTATGACCAAAATATCCAACAACTTAAGAGAAAACTTTTCAATGGGTGTGTAAAGTGGCTTTCTACCTACACAAGAAAAACACCTGCCAGATTAATTTTAAAAAACTGACTAAAAGTAAGGTTTATTCAGAGATAGAAAAAAAAGTGATAAATTTACTTATTTTTGTTAACCTTACTACACTTTTTAAAATCCTTTTACACACTTCAAAATTAAAATTGAAATTTTATGAGTGTATGTATATATGTATGTGTGCATGTGATTATTACAAAGGTATACTATAATAAATTCAATAATAAAAATTAGTTTAGTGATCTCTAAAAAATTATTTAATCTATAAAACAAAATAAAATCCACCTGAACTGAAATGAAATTTAAAAAAAAAAAAAAGCCTGCAGAGCTATTTTAAATTTTAAAGACAAGAATTGATGAGGAGTGAGTACTTACACGTGTCTTATAAAGTAACCAATGTTTTTTTTTTTTTTTTTTTTTTTTTTTTGTTGTATGTGTCGCACAACTATCAAAAAGTAACACATCATAACTGTAATTTTGCAGTTGTAGGAAAATATCTAAAATGTTCTTTGCACTGGAAGTAGCAAGGAGAATTAAACTAATATAAAATTTATCACAATGTTTATCTTACCACACTATATTCAATTTCAGAACAAGTAGCAGTCCCTTTTAAGATGGTATCCATATGAACTCTGAGTCTGTTATTGTTTTGAAGGAGACCAAAAAATTTCCTTAGATATTCTTGACACTTAATAGGCTCAGGAAGTGTTTCTGAAAATTAATTATATGATTGCAACAATGCTACAAATAATACACTAATATGCAATTATATTTTTACTATGATTTAAAATAGTACTAATCATATTAAAATATAAAACAAAACATATTACATTCAATGAGAGTTGGTTTTGTAAATATTATAACACTTTAGATCATACTCACTAGATAAAATTATTATCTTGTTTAGCAAATTTTTATCATAACCATCACTCTTTTGTGTCTGGGAGAGAATTTCAAGGACATCTTTAACATAGTTCCTAACACTGAAATAGTAATTACAAAAATACATTAATAGAATGTAAAAATATAACCATTACATACAAAAATGAAGTGCATGGATTAGGAATAAGTTATATCAGTTTAAAACTGATATCTCAACAAAAAAAAAAATTAAACTAAAAAAGTTCAAACTAATGGCTTTAATAGTATATAACATGCATTTACTAACACATATATTCAAACCATTCTTTTTTACATAAAAAAATTCAAACTTTATATATATATTATATAAAACATAATAATAAATATGAATAATCATATATACTGATAACAAAGTTAGTAAAGAAATTTATTGCAGTAGTTGATGATAAATGAGAAAATGAACTTACGTGTTCTGGCATTTCAGGAGTTCATTAAATGCTCTAATAGAGAGAATAAAAACATGTAAGTTAGTTTAACACCAATGTGATTTAAAGAATACTAATAAAACATTAAAAAATTACACTTTGCAAAAAATCATAACTTCAAACTTATAAATTATTAACAATTATTGAAATACTACTAGTTTGGAACAAAAGAAAATGATGTAATGAGTCAATACATAAATATTTCTTTTTCACTTTTATAAATGGTGATATTTATGTTTTTAGCAAGAAAATGCATTTAAAAAGAATGTATTCATATGAAGCATTAAATTACTTCAGTTATTTAGGAATTATACTGTAATTAGCAAAATTTAGCAAAAGTTTTAAACTTATGGCTCCTAGTTAACACCTGTATTAGAGATAATTTTTCTTTTTTATCAATCTTTCTTGTATTTTTACATTTGAGAAAATTGTAGTTATAACTGCCATGCCTAAAAAGGGGAGAGAGGAGTAGGGTGAATCCCATTTTTTTAAAACTATATCATCTCATTTACAAAGAAATTATTTTTTTCTAAGCTTATATATATATATATATATATATATATATATATACACATGTATGTATGCATCTGAAACATCAAAATTAAATACAGTCTAATATACTAAATAAATATATATATATATATATATATATATATATATATATATATATATATATATATATATATATATATATATATGTATCTGTGCTTGTTTGCAAAATTGAAACACAATTTAATGTAGAAAATATAAAAACCAAAATTTGGAGAATCTTTGTTAAAAACTGTGTGGTACAAAATTATGCTGAATATTCTACTTTAAAAATGCTTTAAAGTTTTGCATAATGCTTATAAGAATTTCTTCAATCCAGATATAGTCATACAAGAGTATCTCTCTTAACTTGGCTTGATTGTATTTCATGCTGACCCTGCCATGATATAATTAGTATTCTAAGTAATGAATTTCAATTATTACTGATTGATTTACTATTATGCACTTCGGAAAATTTTACACCAAAATGTTCTTACTGAAATAATACTGCCAAAATTCTCATATGGATACAATCTCAGCAGATGTTGTAAAACTGAAATTATTTAGATTTCAATTCATTGGATGTTGAGGTCCCATGACCTCAACATCCAATTAATCTAGACTCTTAATGATAAATATCTTATCAGTTTAGAAGAAGAAAGTGAAATTAAAGAAAATATATAAACAAAAAAAAGTACTGATTAATTTTGAAGAATTGTCTTTGAAACATGAAAACTAATGGGAAAAATTTTATCTAAATGAAAAAATAAAAGGAGTCTTGAAACAAGAGAAAAGTTTAAAAATAACACTCTCTACTACTGCATAATACACTAAGGAAAAAACGGAAAATATGTTTCTTTATTATTTTGTAAGCATTAAACAATAAAAAATCTCCATTATTTTTACTTTCCACCTTTTTATTGTTTTCATTAATTTTTTAGGTAATTATTACATTTAATATTTTTGCTTTAACTAAATTTGAAAGGAATAAATTATTTATTTTCCTATAATGTTTCATTTAGTATGAATTCATTTACTGTGGTACTTTAGAGTAACCAATACACAGTACTAAGTGAAATACTCCTGTACTAGCTTATAGCAATATTACAGACCAGTGATAGGTGACTTTATTTTAAAAGCCGGACAGAAAAAAAAAATGAAAAAGATTTTATGGACCAATATAATTTATTCTAAAACTCTGAAGAGTTAAAATTAATGTAGTTTCAGAGTTTTCAGGACAATTAACCAAATTTTAGGACTTTTAAGGGCATATTAAATATTTTTCAATAATTTCAGGATTTTCAGGGAAAATATGAATTTTGCATTGTGTATAGAATTATACCACAGTGGAAAATAATTAGCACTACACATGAATTGTTGAAAATTCTTTTAAATATTATAATTTACTGTAATATATACACATGTACATTATATATATATATATATATATATATATATATATATATATATATATATATATATATAATGTAACCAGCAAAATTATTTTTGCCGATTGGGGAAATTAACCCCTATTATTTGGATTGTCTGTGTTCACTGGGCAATTAAAAGTCCTAATCATAATGCAGCCATGGCTCAAATACAGAAAGTGAAATCCAATGTTGTGGAACTTTAAATTTAATGATGATAAAATTGAACCAACCAAAAAATTATCTTTACAAGGCAAGAGCTCAGCATCAAATGCTTAAAAATACATCATTCAATTTGTTGCACCCAAGAGCAAGCAAATGAGGTGATTTCATTCCCATGACTTTGATCACTCAGCAATTTTGGCAGTCAAGAATGAACTTTGATCATTTAAGTTAGCTCGAAAACCATATAGGCAACAATTTAGTTATTGGAGGAGTAAAACTATTTTCCTGGGACAGCTAAAAAAAAAAAAAAAAATGTGGCTAGTGGACAGAAAATTAGCATTTATTCTAGCATTAGATTTGAAAGACAAGTAAACAGAATTTAAGTCAGTGAACACTCCTTTAAATCTGACATTTTATGGCAGGGAAATTAGGTATCAAATGAGAAAGCATAAAAGGAGAATTTTATATAGATATTTTGGGTGTACTAATTTTGATATATTACATGTGTGTGTGTATATATATATATATATATATATATATATATATATATATATATATATATATAAATTTTTGTCAAGCTAGTTAGAGCTTTTTGGTATGCCAAAGCTGGCATTCAAACTATAATTTGCCCATTGCTGCTGCAAACTAAACACCATAAAAAATTATATTTAGAAAGACTTGCACACTACAGAAATTTTAAATAATTTAGCTAATGAATACAAATAAGAAAATGCAATAAATAAGCATGCAATTTCAGTCTTTAGCAATGGGGTTTTATTAAACTCTCTATATCCAGAACAGGGTTTCTTATATCTATTAAACATATATATTCAAATGTTCTAAATGGAGGTCGAAGATTTTAAATCTTTTTAATTAAAATTTAATGTGTTAATAAATAATACTGAGTTTTTCAGGAAATATCAAGGAAGGAAATACAAATTTTAAAAATAGAAACCTTTTACAAGAAAATAAAGCCTCCCTTTTGGGTCAAAATGATGTCTTTTGTAATTCTAGTGTAAAAATACTGTAAAATCATTAATACAGATCAAAACATACATAAATGTACATAAAGTATTTGTCAAAACATACTTAATGGCATTGTCATCCACAGAGCAAAACAACTGATATAACTTCTTCATCCGTTCTTCTAGAGAACTTTGATATGGTACCAAACATGTGTGAAGAATTCGTTCAACTAATAATCTACAAAAGGAAAATGGGTCCTCTTATTAAATGTAAAACATTTTATTGAGTTGATTTTGAAATAAATTTTCTTATAAAAAACAGAAATAAAATAACTTTTCTAAAAAATTTTTAATCATTAACAATAAATAAAAATACATTGATACATTGGCTTACAAGGTTAACTCTGCCCATATCAGGGCTTGCCTCTGAAATTACATGTTAGCTAAATAAATTTTCTCCATTGAAAAAAAAATTGAATTGCCTAAATAACTTGAAGGCATTTCAATTTTTCTTCTGTGTAAAGTTCAAACAGTCCTGGGTATTTCAACTAGTATATGTATATATAACTATAGGTAAAGTGTTGTGTGTGTGTATGTATGTATGTATATACATACAGCACATGCTATGCATAATTGTTCAGGGTATGCAGACTCTGACTTTTATAAAGTAAAATATTGCTCAAAGCTTTCTTTATAAAATATTAAAAAACTTTTTTTTTCTTTTTCCAGTTTAAAGCTTTATCTAAATTGCATAAATCATAATATCCCTTTTTTATAAACTTTTCAACAGATATAGAAAATAAGAAATGAGGGCAAAAATCTTTGTTGTCAACAAACACTTTGCAGCATATACCATGTAGTTTATTCATAGCTCACACCACATAATTGGAAAGATACTACTTATGACTTTTTCCACTGCTTTAGCTCTCTTGATTGTGATGTTGGTTTACTGTGTTTTAAAATGTCTTATATTTCTTTGCCACCAGTTTTAAAATATTTTGAGATATGTACTACCCATATCTGAAAAGTGAACATAATTATGAAATGAAACAGGAAAATTCCTGTGAAAATGCACATGATCATCACTTATTCAGATTCTAATTTGTGATCACTGTGAAATGTTGACTTGGAATGAGACTTATCAGATACTAAAGTGTATTCCTTTACTGCCTAATAAAAAAAATCAATCTTTCACCCTAGGAGCAGATATCCATTTACCTTTGCACCTTACTCAAAAATAAACAATGGGAAAGATTCCACTCCATATGCCTAATAGCAATATGTTAAAGAAACATTGGAATTAAAAGGCAGGTGATATTTTGTTTGCTATATCAACAAAAAGTTGGCATCTTTTTCATTTTGTGCATGACAATTAGATTAGTCTTTGTAATTTTCTTAGATTAGTTGTATATTAGGTAACAGAAGACTAATGTGGCTTCTTATATATTTCAAGGGCAGCAACTACCACCCTTGAATACTTGGTCAGTGACCTTGATAACATAAATAAATATTACATTATGCTACATTACTTCAATAACAGATATTTAAAACACCTGAAATGGTCTTTCAAAAGGAAAATTTATATATTTCATATTGAAATCTTTATTATTCACTTTTAAGGTAGAACATACAGTACCTGTCTTCTAAAGCTGTTTGATAATAAACATGTAGCACTTTATTTTTAATCCAAGATATGCATTCTTTTGTAGATTCTGGAATGTCAGGGTTGCTCATATGCTGCTTATACAACATAGCTAAACCTAAGAGTGCCTCTTTTCTAATTTTGAACTGAAAGAGATGAAGTTGAGTTGAATATACAACTATAATACATAACAAAATATTTTTAAAAATTAACATGTGTGTAAAATAAATATGACACAGGCAAATTAGTAAATTCTCCATCAAACAAATTCAATGGCATATTCTATAGAAAGTTGGAAACAACTGATTTACAATTAAAAGCAAAATTATTTTCAATCATTTCAATATATTATATATTCCAAAGCAGTTGGCAATACAGAAATCTTTATGCAAAACAGAAGTTGTTTCTCATTTAACACCACCCACAGAGCATGTGTAACTTAAGGAATGCTAGGGATGCAAATAACATTGCCTCATAAATATAGAAGCAAGGACTAAACAAAAGACACAAAGACTTGACTTGCCCCCCTTTAGAAGTTTTCTTTAAACTTGTAGGAGATCGCAATCATAAACTTATTTTACAAGCCCCAGCTGCCATTAATGAACAAGGCAGATCTTTGGCCAGCTGAAGCCTTGAACTCACAACCTTGGTTATGAAATCTACTGCAGCTCATATGCATTAAATAGATTAAATATTACTGTAGACTATATCTTTTGAAAATTTTAACTACAATATTCTTATCTTTTAACCAAACAATAATTGAACATAAAAATGAAATTAAAATGCCCAAATAAAATAATCTCACTAAAATTCAATGACTTCATTTAACTGCTTAAAACAGTAGAAAAATTTATAAATTCTACAAATTAATTCAAATTAAAAAATAATTACCATATTTACTCATGTATAACCTGCACCCCTAAGCTTTTAACAAGAAAAATTAGTGAAAATTATATCTTATAATATGCACCTACAATTTGACATACAAGTGACTTCCCAGATGTAAGCCAATTACTATGCAGACCCAAGATACCAAGCTCCAATGCTATTTTACAGATAATTCTATTCTTAACTTCACAGTTATTGGCTGTCTAAGGTAGGAGGCTTGAAAATGGGGGGAAACTATATGATCACAGGGGCTAAAATTAAATCGACACAATTAAATCAACTGTATCCTCCAATTCTGATTCATCATTTTTATATAAAGAATTATTCGTATTGTCATTTTTATTATCACCTAATACTTCATTTTCAATATCACTATTCATCAAAATTGTAGAAAGTTACTCTTGGGTGTAACAATATCTTTTATAATTAGAGATATTTTGTAAATAAAATTTGTACACCAACTCAGCTAATATTGATCTTGGTTAGGAGATAATATTGGACATAATATTATATAATACAGGAGTAATATTGGATGTATGAGAATAAAGAAAGGAAGGGAGGTAATAACTTCTCTACTGGGCCGTATCCCAGTTTGGGGGGCCTCAGTTCAGTGGGCAAGCCAAGCGTGGCCGATATCACAAAATTCTAGAGCTCAGTTTCTGGCAAACCTTGCCCTTCTTTTCGTACTCTTCCGCCAACCCCCAAAAAAGGTGGGGGGTGTCAATCGGCACCTTTATTTTAGGGTATTATGGGGAAAAAAACATGATTAGAATACCTTACCGTTTATGGTTCTTGTAACTAACAATACTTCAAGACTGCTCAATTTGGAATTTCTAGCGTCCATTTAGCCTCTTTGTTCATTTCAATCGTGCCCTTATGGTAATTTTTTATATACGAATTTCAAAGCATATTTTGAATAATAAAAGGTTTGAAATGTCGTTATTCAGGTTTTAATGAATTTAAGCTTGTTTTTGTACTGTCAAATATTAGTAAATAAGTTGTATTCTCCAAATGGGATACCTAATTTAGGTAACCTCCAACTAGAACTCAGTTTCTGGCAAACCTTGCCCTTCTTTTCGTACTCTTTCGCCAACCCCCAAAAAAGGTGGGGGTGTCAATCGGCACCTTTATTTTAGGGTATTATGGGGAAAAAAACATGATTAGAATACCTTACCGTTTATGGTTCTTGTAACTAACAATACTTCAAGACTGCTCAATTTGGAATTTCTAGCGTTCATTTAGCCTCTTTGTTCATTTCAATCGTGCCCTTCTGGTAAGTTTTTATATACGAATTTCAAAGCATATTTTGAATAATAAAAGGTTTGAAATGTCGTTATTCAGGTTTTAATGAATTTAAGCTTGTTTTTGTACTGTCAAATATTAGTAAATAAGTTGTATTCTCCAAATGGGATACCTAATTTAGGTAACCTCCAACTAGAACTCAGTTTCTGGCAAACCTTGCCCTTCTTTTCATACTCTTCCGCCAACCCCCCAAAAAGGTGGGGGTGTCAATCGGCACCTTTATTTTAGGGTATTATGGGGAAAAAAACATGATTAGAATACCTTACCGTTTATGGTTCTTGTAACTAACAATACTTCAAGATTGCTAAATTTGGAATTTCTAGCATCCATTTAGCATCTTTGTTCATTTCAATCGTGCACATGTGGTAATTTTTTATATGCGATTTTCAAAGCATATTTTGAATCATAAAAAGTTTGAAATGTCGTTATTCAGGTTTTAATGAATTTAAGCTTGTTTTTGTACTTTCAAATATTAGTAAATAAGTTGTATCCTACAAGTGGGATACCTAATTTAGGTAAGTGCAAGTGTTTATTAAATTTCACATTTATATTTTTAAAACCTTTTTATTCAAATTGTATCTAATTTTAATACCAAACAAAGTAGAACTATTTTAAAATACTATTTTATAGTATATTACACTGTTTTTTAAATTATATTACTTCGCCAACTGTTAATAGTGAGATAAAGTGGACCTTTGCCTCCCTTGGAAAAGAAAAATCATTTATCCCTCCCATTTTCTTTAGAACTTTAAATAATTTCTTTAAAACAATTACTCTGTTGTTTTCTTTCTGGTTTAAAGCTAAATTTCTAAATCAATTTGTAACGTACTCAATTACTTTACAATTATTTAATAGTTTTAAAATATTTTCATTAAATAGCAATCGTATTTTATAAATATAATTAAATATTTTATAAGCATAATTGCCTAAATATAACCAACACTTATATTTTGCTTAATTTGCCCCTATTGCAAAAATTCTGCATTGATTAATTTAATAAACAGTACAAAAGTGCCTTTAAATACATTAAAAACTCAAATTTAAATTTGTATTAATCTCAACAAAATTTCAAACCTTTTTTTTTTTTTTTTTTTGGTCCAAAATATGCTTTGAAATTGTGTATAAACTTAATACAAAACGAAACACAATTTGTAAACATTACTTGGTGACAATTTGGTGATCACTTGTACAAAAATAGAGCCAAAAACATGGCAGCGGGCCCCTGGAACTGAGATTCTACCCTCTACTGAATGCTTTTAACTATGCTATGGGAGCTATTCCAGATAGAATACATCAAGTGATAATGCAGAAAGATGAAAAATCATTCAATGAGTGCTAAATATGTGCTTATTAGTTTGTATCAAGTAAGCAGGCAAATGTCAAGCAAATGCATAACGTGCAGAAATAAAACTTTATGTTCAGAATATGTTCAGAATATTAATTTCCTGGTGTGTTTTAGCAAATCATAGTATTGAGTGCTGAAGAAAAACAGTATCACTGATGAAAGATCTATCAGCGGAACATAATTTTAAATACTGTTAAGCAATACTTTAATAATATCAATATTTGACAATATATTGATCTCGCCCTATTTCTAACCCTTTCAGGACAGATGAATCATATGAGTCACTGAGTTAAGACAATAATACATCAGGACAGCTCATTTAAATGTTAATAAATAAACAATAACTATTGTAAAAAGCAATGAGTAAACTTTTTAATAACTAAAAAGAATGTATTTTTATTCCATTTAAATTGACAAATATAAAAAAAATAACAAAACATGGACTTAGCACAATAGTTTCTCAGTAACACATGCATGGGACTATTATCCTGAAAGTGTTAATCAGAGGTGTTAGGCTACAAGTGACTGTTACTCAACTTTCTGATTTAGTAGACAAAATGTAATAATCATTAAATACTGATAATAGGTTAATAAGTAAGTGGGTAAAAACTTGCATTACCTTTTTGTCCAAAGTCCTTTCTTTAACAAAATTTAATAAATCATCTGTAACTGAATTGAAATCCTTTTTAGCAGCACTTATGATAGCCATAACAACTTCATACCGGACAGTCTCATCAGGATCATGCTGTCGCAAGCGTAGCTGCTCTACAGTTGACAATTTATAAAAAAATATATATATATATTAATAAAGAAGCAAAGTTTATATATATATTTCTGTAAACAACTAACATTTAGCCAAATTTCAATTTAAAATGCAACAATAAGAAAAATTTTTAACTATCCAGACTAAATATTATCAGGCATAAAATTATATTTTTAAGTCTACATCAATTGAAAAATGTGAGAAAATATGCTAAAATATTAGTGCAAAAGCCAAAAAGTAATGAATGGAAAACAATTTTTTTTTTTTTTTGTATAAATGCAATAAATTATAGAAATTTTAAAAATATATAAATGAAATTCTCAAAAATACACGAAATTTGTTATTCAAAATCTAGCATAAATAATACAATAAAACATATTTCAAATTAGACCGGCTGCTAGAAACTATAAACTTTAAATTGCAGGAGTTACGTAGTTTAGCAAAAGAAAAATAATACTTTCAAGACTACTTTTATAAAATCCAAAATGCTCTTTTACTACAGTGACATTTTTTAGTTTAGTTTGGTTTGGGGGCGCTACGGTCTACTTTTTGCAACACGAGGGCTAATGAAACCGGGACCTACTGCTTAAAGCCGATTCCGAATGGCTACGAACATCCATGCCATAGTGGGATTCGAACCCACGAACTCTAGTTCTGAAGGCCAACACCCTAACCATTCGGCCGTGACATTTTTTAAAAAAAATGTTTCTATCCAAATAGTTTAATAAATAAGTCTAAAAGTAAGCAGTTAAATGAACAATTTTGTAATAGTCCATCCATAAATTGTAACTAGGGATGAAACTGGTATCTAGCAACTATCCAGCATATGGCTGATTCTTAAATATCTGAATCCCCATCTGGATATCTATAAATCAAATTAATCATCTCAGGAGTTTTGAAAGCAATAGTAGCAAAATTCAGGCATTTGAAGGGCCCACAAAAAAATTATCTTAATCAGACATGCCAACATTCATGCACTTGTTGTCAGGAGCAACAGTGTGGCTTAAAATTTTAACATGCTAATTACAGATTATACATAAGTACATATCTTATTGGTTTCTAAAATAATATTAAATTTAAAATATTTACACAGTAGTAAATTGTAAGAGATAAATTAAAATTTATGTATTTAAAAATTTATGAGTAGCTTTTTTAGCTTTAACAACTTATTTTTCCAAACAGTGTTTTCAACAGCAACATTAACCCTGATTCAAATATTTCCATTTTTCTGTCATCAGGAATTCTAGAGTTTCTCTACTCAAATTTGACCTTAATTCAGTTTGTTTTTTCTGCACAGTACTGACAACTTTTAACATACTGTGTGAAGAGTAATATTCAGCATAATTTTTTTTGCAAAACTTTGTATTTAATTGCTAAATTGTAGCCTTTTAGCTGTTTAACAGTTTTGTCATTTTCCGGAACAATTGGAGGAGTTTCAAGAGTTATCAAATCTTCTCATTTCTCCAGAGCAACTCCGGAGTAGTTGGCATGTCTGCTTAATGCATGAGTTTTGAAGGAGTATGCAAACCCTGGTTTACGTGAAATCATGTTTACATACATACACACTAAGAATTTTATGCATTACATACCTGTCAAAAAAATAAGAATGTGTATAATAGGGCACAAGTGATATTTTCCCTAATTATTTATATTAACTAATAACAGTTTTGACTGCAAAATATTTCAATGCAATAACTGCACTTTAACACTTTATAAATGAATACAAATACATTTTGATTAAATTAAATATCACCCTCTAGAGCAACTACAGATTTCATCAACTGCTCATAGGATTAAAAATTTTGATTAAAAAATGTATACAAAACCTTTAAGTGTGGGTAAATTGCAAGAGAAATATAAAATGTAGCACATTGCATACAAGTAAATAGTTAAAATGCATAATATTTACACACAATATGGAAAAGTTGACATAGTTAGATCTAAATGTAAAATTAACTACATTTAGTCCATGTCAAGAATATGACTTTCATTACTAATCTTTCCTACACAAATTTCAATTTTTCAATCTTTACAGCAGGTTAGCATAAAATATTAAATTCTTAAATGAGCCTATAGTAAATGACCAAAATTTTCTTTTGTTATTCTTGCCTGGCAGGTTGATAGGTTGTTAAAAAAATACACAACATTTTATAGCAAAAATTTTTTTCTTGTATCATAAATGGAGGTTACTGGATTAAAAAATAACTAGTATAAGCTAGTATCCCCTATATAATAATAGCCTAAGTTGTCTGTCCGCAAATTTTTGAAGCGGTTGTACCTGGAATGGGCATCCATATTGTATTTTTCACGAGTTAGGGTTAGCAAAATTGAAAGCGAGTTCGAAATCCACCCATCCCCCCTTTTTGAGTGTTTATGCTATTATTTCAAGCCTTATCCTTCCTCTTATTCTATACGAAATTCATTCTTTATAGGATGGCAAAGGCGGAGAGTAATATTTAAATTTCTGGAGTGTTTCTACTTGAACCTTCATATACTGTAATTAGTCGAATCACAGCGTGCAGGTGTTGTACGTTTGGTAGGATGTCCGAGCACTTGATTGTCGTGCTTCTCGGGTTGACGGTTCTATCCCCGATGCATACAATTTTTTAATGTCTAATAAATTTAATATTTTCTGCCTTTTTTAAAATTTTTTTCTTATTCCTTTCTAGCATTATGACTTCATTCATTTACCATCCCATTTAATCATTTCTTATTTTAAATTATTTAAATGTGTTCTGCATTTTTTCCATACGTTTTATCACTAAACTTGGATATTACATAAATAATTTTCTGTTTAATTTGACTTAAATAATAGATTAAGTACATGTGATAATTTTAATCGATTATTTTTGTGGAAAGGTAATTCTCAGCTAAAAAAAACAAACCATTTTTTTACCTGCCTCATAGGGCTCTTTTCAATTCTGGAAAATTAAAAATTTTACTGATCCCGTCATATGGCGGGCAATATGCTAGTACTAGTATAATTTCAATAGGTACAGAAACATGCAAAATAATGAAGAATAAGTAGTATAAAAAATTACTAATGCTAAAGAAGAGACAATTGAAGTGGTCTCAGCATGCATCAAGAAAAATGCAAATGATACAAAAATATTTTATACCTGTTATATCAGCCCTAAGTTCAGGATGATTAAGAAGAAAATGCATGGCATACTGTACACATCTTATACGAACCTGGAAACTAATGTCATTAAACCTACAAATAAAACTCAATGTTGTTAAAATGGATTATAAAAGTTTTAATTATATTGAGTAATTACTATGAATTAAACATATCTGTATACATACTAAAAATTTATTAGATATTTCAAATGATACCTTCCCTCCTTTTAATAAGTTGAATTAACCAATAATATAAAAGACATAAAAGAAAAACTCCAAAAGTTTACAGCCCTCTTTAAAACGGAAACATATTTATGACATACTGTAGTCTCAAGTAATGATGATATACAAGAATTAAATCTAATGAAATTAATTTTAAATTATAATAGTATAACACAGTAGTTCTAAATAAAATATTCCAAATTCACCATTCTTTAAGAAAAAAAGCTTTTGCTCCTTTAAATTTATAAATTCTTCTCTATAATAATTTTATCCTACAAGCTAGTTTTAAATAATAGATCTATTTAATGTTCCCAAACATGACTTCTGCAGTTTTTACTTCCACTTTGCCTTTTTTACTTTTCTCAAACATGAGCAGACATGTCAACATTCAAACTCTTCTGTCAGAAGCAACAGCGTGGTTTGACATATTACACATAAGTACATATCTTATTGGTTTCGAAATTAAAATTAAACTCAAAATATTTAAACAGTAGTAAATTGTAAAAGGTAAATTAAAATTTATGTATTTAAAAATGCATGAGTAGCTTTTTTAGCTTTAACAACTTATTTTTCAGAACAGTGTTTCTGTTAGCAACATTGACCCTGATTAAAATATTTACATTTTTCTATCATCAGGGATCCTAGAGTTTGTCTACCCATATTTGACCTAAATACAGTTTGGTTTTTCTGCACGGTACTAAAAACTCTTTAATATGCAGCATTACTCTGTGGAAAGAGTAATTATTCAGCAGTATTTTTTTAAAAACTTTGTATTTAATTGCTGAATCATAATCTTTAAGCTGTTCAAAATTTTTGTTATTTCCCAGAGCAATATCAGGAGTTTCCAGAGTTATCAATTTTTCTCATTTTTCCAGAGCAACTCCGAAGAATTCAGAGTAGTTAGCATGCTTGCATGAGGCTATTTTAACTTTTTTATATTTTTTATCAGGAAAAAACCCTCATAAACAAATGTTTACTTTATATTAAATTTTGCTTTTAGAGCTCATAACCAGTTAAAATGCTCCATTTTCTAGATACAGAACAATTTTTACTATTTTAAATGGAATGAATACCTAAGAGAACACAGCAAAAAGTATTAATTTTGACTGCTTAACTACAAACAGTTGAAATTACAGTCAATCTTTTTAACATCTTATGAAAATTTTTATTGTATTTTGTAAAACTAGGCTGTCATGCATATTGAAAAAAATATAAAGAAACACAATTTCACCTTTAAGTTGCAAATTTGTAAGTTTCAGATTTTAACTATACCCAAGTTTTAAGATTTTACCTAGATTTAATATATATAAAAAAAAAAAAAAAAAAAAAAAGATAAAATCTTTTACCTTCCTAGGAAACAAGTCCATAGAGTTTTGTTCTGTGTAGCAAGATCTGAGTTACGATCAGAGAACATTCTAGCTAGAAGTTTAGTAACATCTAAACGTTCTTTCTCATGACTGCTCTGAAATATCAAAAAATATCACCACTTTAAAATAAAATATAGTTGTGAAAGAACTCTGACACACTTATTAAAGAACAGTTATACTTTTAACACATGAGAACAACAGACACACAGCACATGATTTAAGTTGATTCATATTAGCATAGTTATGTGTTCAAACATTAGCTATATTGAACAACAAAGACAAAGCTTAAGAAATAAAAGCTATTAAAATAATGTACTATTTTTAGTATATTTAAAATAAACCAGAACACTTCCTTAGTATCACCAGAAAATAAAAATGCTCATATAAATGAGAAAATTTTTAAAATGGGATAATTTGTAGAACTTCATTAAAGAAATTATTTCTTATTTACATTTCATAATACACTTAAAATCAACATTCATTAATTTTATAAATTGTAAAAAAGTTAATAAATGATAAAAAAAAAGGAAAAAGGTTTGTAGAAAAAAAAGGTTAAACTATTTAACAACAGTACAAATAAAACAAACTTCTTATTAATGAAAACATGAAATAAACATGAGAAAATTTTTTAATTAGAAGACTTCTTTAACCCTTTCGCGATGGGAAGAGCAAACGTGCGCTTTTCTCTGATGCCGGCAGTCACTTTTGCAAGTGAGTATCAAGGGCCGGAGGGTTCATGCCATTAAGCCTAAATTCATGAAATTAACGAAGTAGCAACGCATTATTCAATAATGCTGCTTCAAGTATTTAAATGGAATGCGATTTATATTATATGTTTATAGACACTTTATTTAGTTAAGCTATTTCTTATTTAAATATATATTTTACACCTTTTTTGCATTCTTTACTTACTATTTAATGACTTTTAACATTACAAAACTGAATACTATGTTATTTAAAATTATTTTTTTTATGAAAAATTTTAAAAACAGGGATCTACACACAATTCTACGTTACAATCCTTGCACTCTAGTAACTCATTTGCCGTTTTGAAGGATTTTTCCGGGAATGTGAAAAAACGAATCATCATCATCATCTTTGTCAGAAATATCCTCCTCATCATTAGAATCACTAGATCCATTATGAACAGAAAAAACAATCCGAATATATTATAGTGTCACTATTACTCTATCCTAATCTGTATCAGAATCAAAATCTGAAATATTTTGAGTCATTTCAGCTATTTCAAGTTAGTTAAACACTTTTGACACCTCAAAAATCTAACAATAAAAAGAGAAAAAAAAGATCAAGTCTGTCAGATCTAATTCTTTACTAAAAACTGGACTGCAAACCGAAATACACAATGCTTTAGCAAAAATAAAACTCCTTTGCTTACATAAACAAACACCATGTGCGAATTTAAAGAGCCGTCATAAAACATATCATTTGGAAACATTCCTTTCCCCTGATGTTTATATAATCAAAAACCACGTGTATGTGTATCATACTACTCTCATATTGAGTGCAAGGTCAAATCTACATGTATCTAAAACCATATGGACATACAATGCCATCTTGTGCCGAAAGTTAGAGACTTTAAAAAGTTCCAGAACACTGGCACAAATACGTGATGGTCGGGGGTGAACGAGAAAATGCTCTGGCACACCAGTGTGTCGGCCGAGAAGTGAATGCGTTTCTTGCTGGCATGTATGTGTGACAGTAGGCGAGAAAGGGTTAAAAGTGTGAGAATTTATTGCTATATATCTTTTAAAACTATAATGAAAGAAAAAAATTTATATACATTAAATAAATATCAAAATATAACCAAGAAAAAGAAAACTGCAAATAAATACGAAGCTTATAGAAGAATCTTGATAAATTATGAAAGAGTGAATGAAATGCAGAATAGCATGTTTATTCAAATTACCTTTAGTTTAAATTCAAGCTGAGGCAACACAGCTGTCAACATACTTGGACATATTAAATTCAGTTCATAAATTAAATCATAGATCTTGTTAGATAGAACACTGTCACTTTTACCAATGATAAGAGTATTGTTAAAAAACTAAAAAAAAGAAAATTATATAAGCTCATTTTTTTATTTGCATAAAAGAAATAAACACATGATTAATCTTACATATTATGATTATAACACTCAAAACTTTCATATAAACTTGTATAATATTAAATAAATAATTCATACTTATGTAAGAATCAATAAATCCATAATTCATACTCATGTACGATAAAATAATTTATTAAATACATTATCCAACTAAAACCATTTTAATTTCAAAAGACCGAAAGCTATTAAAGTACAGTAAATATTAAGATTTAAAAGATACAAATTTTTTAATTTTATTTTTAACTTTAATGATTGTTGAATAACAAACCTCTAATATATTAAACATGAATGTATTCATAAATGTTATAATGAAAAACTTTTTAAAAACATGTAGAATTTTTAAAATGTCAATAATGACTATGTCATACCAGACAACCTAGTAAAAAAAATGGAATACAATAGGATGAAAGCAACATTTTCCCCCAATAATTTACATTAACTCAAATACAATTTTCACTGCAAAATATTTCAGTACAATAACTCCATTTTAAAAGTTCATAAATTAATACAAACATTAATTTGATTAAATTAAATAATTTTCTTTAGACCACTTATAGATTTCTATAATTTTTTTATTGTTAAAAAATTTTATGAACAAAACTTCAAACATTTAAAACAGATTTATGAGACCGATTAACATTTTATCATAAAATATTTCAACATTTTGAGTGATCAAAAATATTTACAATTAAAACAATATGAAACTTTGTAGCAAATTAATTACTGGTGTGTTATTCTAGTATTGAATTAACCCTTACGGACAGTGGTTTCATAGCAAAGCCACCTATTAAACATCTTTTTTTTTATAAACTTTACTTTTTTGAGTACTTTATTTTATCTTTTTTTAATTATTTAGGCTCCAATCTCATACATCAGTGATATAAGGAAACCAATGATGTAGAATCAAGAGCTTTTGCAATTAAAAAAAACTTTTTGGAGACATGGATGAGTTTTCGATTATATATATATATATATATATGTGTGTGTGTGTGTGTGTGTGTGTGTGTGTGAGTGTGTGTGTATGTATATATATGTGTGTGTGTATATATATATATATATATATATATATATATATATATATTAAAAATACATTATATATTTTATATATTTTACATATTTTATACATTTTATATATACATATTATACATTTTATACATATTATATTTTTGATATTTTAAATATATAACAGATAATAGTTCTACGTTTGACTCATTGATTTTTTTTTCTATTGAAATATATGTATTTAAACTTTCTGTACTTGAGAAGTCAAATTCAATTTATCTTACTTATGACCTCAAATAAAAGTATCTGTACAAACAACACTTTTAAGTTGTTAAGCTATTTATTTATTATGTCAGTTTAAGGATTATCATTTATTGTTCTTCCAATATAGTTAAACTTTTAAAAAGGCATAATGTTCAAGCTGTACAAGGGTAGGGGTTAGTCAGTTAAACCACTTCTCAAACCCTAATTTGGTATCCTCTAAGGCAAACCCTTCTAAGGAATGTAAAAAAAATTTATATATTTTACATATACAAGGCTTATAGATAACATTTATAAACAAATTACATTAAATTCCCATGAATTTATTTTGGTGACCTTTAAAGGGTTAAGGAAAGCAGTAGTAGCTCCTTTGCTCTACTAGGAGAATCTTGGCTTAAAATTTAAACATTTTTAAGAAATATTCAGGTAAATCACAAAAAAATATAAAATCTACCAACCGGTCAAAATTGCTTCAAAAAAAGAATACAGATTTAAAGCATAAAGATGTAAAGAATAGTTAAAATGCATAACTTTTATGCTTTAAAATGTAAAAGTTGGCAGGTATTCAATGTATAGTAAAAACATAATTCTATACGGCTCCATGTTCAGAAACTTTATTGTAACAGTTCAATATTTATTCTTACTGTACTCATTAAACCAATATAAACAAGCCCTATTAGAGTATAGGTTCCATGGTCTTTGTCATTTAAAATGTCATATGAATGTCAACCAAGTTCTTTAAATGACAGCTGGATACTGAAACCTGTGTACTCATATAGTACAAGATCCATGGCAAACATAACAGAAGAAATTTTATTATTCAAGGTCAAGGTAATTGGATTTAACGGAGTACCTAGCGAAGTGAAAGGTCTTCACTTTAACCTCCGAACGTAAGTAAATCAAAACATAAATTTAAACCTCTAGGCAATAAGTAATCCAAACAAAAATTTAATAAACTCCAGCTCCCGAGGAAGTGAGGACGTTCTCATAAATTGTGAGTAAGCAACGCATTGTCTAATTAGGGGATAATTAGACTGTAACCAAATTTCATTATTCACCATCAACTGAAAGAATGAATAATTTTTTAAATAATAAACCATTGAACAAGGGTTTTAACTAACCCAGAAACAAATGATTTTGAAACTAACAAATAATTTCTATAAGAGCCCAAAAAAGAAATAAATAAAACTGAGATTGAACATATAATCAAAAACATATCTAAAAGTATGTATGATAGAAATATTTTTACTTAAACCGACAGGTCATACTTTAATTAATTGATAATATAACAAAAGGTATTTTAATTCATTTTTATAAAACAAAACTTGATAAACATTATTAATAAAAGGAGAAAATAAAAGAAACTTACACCATGAACATATGGTTCAAGAGTCATTTGTGTCCTTTTTAAAATATCTCTAGCTAAATTATATGAATTTTTGTTCTGTGTCTAGAGGAAAAAAGAGTTTAATACATTATGAAAAAAATTACAATTTACTAGTTAAAACAACAATTTAATCAATTTTAAAAATTTTTAGATTCACAGATTAAAATTATAATTTGAACTTGTCCAATTAAATTTGAAATCCAACAGTAGGTATGAAAACAAGTATAATTCAATACAGAAAATTATAATGGTTAAAAAATTGAGAGTGAGGAAGAAATAATGAAAACTATATTGGATGCAAGATATAATACATTTCATAAAGTCAAAATGGTGAACTGATAATGCTATGTTCATTTGACCCATCATGGTATGTTTAGTATTAACTCTGTATACTATAGTGCTTGTAAAATCTATTGCCGCTTCAAGGTCACACTTTCTCATTTTCCCAGTCATTGGTTACTATGGTAGTGACCAAGAAGGAGGTGCATTCACACTTATTTTCAACACTTCAGTTGAGGATTTGATTCCGTTCAGACGACTTGCTTTTCTCTCTTCTCGTAGATAATTATTTTGCTCTTATCTGATATTACTGTCATTTTTTATCTTTTTATTCATTATTTTATTTAAATTTTGCTTTATATTTATATATTTTTACTTTGTAAAACATTTCCTGTAATGGCTAGTTTTGATCTTAGAAACAGTCCAAAATGCTGGTATTTAACGTATACAGCTACTTGAAAGGTCTTGTTGAATCTAATCCAGATGCTACAGTTTTGGAATTATTTTCTCAGACTCAACAAGCAACTGCTGATGCCTGTGGTATTTCCAAAAATACAGTTCAAAGGATTTGTGCCAAAGCCTCCAGAACTGGGACAAATATTATTCCAATATTTGAATCACCAAGAAAGTTTACTATGGTCCACATAACTTCATAGTCACATTCAATTATTAACATACAACTTAAATTTAAGGAATTTCAGAATTACATTCTCTTGAATAAATTAATAATTAAGAAATACTTTTGATATTTAGATTAAAAGAATCATACAAATATAAAGAAACATAGTGATAAATTGTAACTAATTACTCATTAAAATTAGTTAAATATTCAATTATCTTAATGATATTTATTCTTTCTGTAAATCATGTAACTGTATATGCGAAAAAAATTCAATTTACTTTTTCTGTAGAATTTTTTAAAGATTGGGATATAACATATAATTTTAAATTCTTTTGTAATTTTATTAAACGGTATTGTCTTAAAATTATAAAATTAGAAACAGGTCTGAAATTACTCATAAATTTTTGTCTGTAAAGTATTAAGTGTTCTTCAAAGAGTATTATAAATAAAAATACTTTCATCATGCACCGAGAGCCCTTACGATGCATGACACCCCTTAACATAGTGGGAAAAAAAGAGTAAAGACATTCCCCAACTGTCGTTGCCATAGTTACACGTGGTCATCGGGGAAAAATCAGTGAAATTGAAGTGCCAATAGAGTTTACACAGAGTATAAGTCATGACACACAGTTATAATAAAAAGTGCTACAATTACATTTCAAGCTTTTCATACACCATTAATTCTTTGTGGAATGTAATAGACCTGACAGATTACATGGACAACAAAACATTAACATTCTTTTCTCTACTCCTAAGGAATGGTGATACTTTCCTCTTAGTAATTATTTTATTAATATGGTATTTCAAGCCTGTTTACTCAAATGGTGGATTACAGTTATTACATATTAATATCTATTTTAAGCATATCATGATTATATCCATGCAGAATTTCTCTATATTTTTGGAAATACATAGATTTTTTAAGCCTGGCTCCCCAGGTTCACAGTGCCGAGCATATGTGTTAATGTTTTCTCTAATATGCTTCAGATATTTTGCTAAACTGGCCCAGAAATTCTACAACTTATCAAATCCAAGTAATCCTGATAAAATAAGAATGTCAACTAGACCCCTCAGGAGAATTTGGAGAAAAGAGTGACCCTGATTATCACTATAAGGTGGAAGAGCATGAAAAATTCGAAAATGGAAGTAGACGAAAATACCAAAGAAGTAAAATAAATCATACTTTTTTTTTTTTTTTTTTTTTTTTTTACAAGAATTTCTTTTTTATCTGTGTCACCATCCTCTCAAAGATCGATGATTACTTTTAGAACACTAAAATTAAAATTAATAAGTATTAATAATAATTATGTTTGTTTTACTTGGTCTGTCAGACCCAATCTGCTCGAACTCATCAAGTAACATGTCCAACAGAGGGATAAGGACTTATGTTCAGCAAGAGAAAACTTGTAGTTTTACACTACTAGTACTACTAGCCTACTTTTACGTTAATGCATTATCAATATTGGCTTTTTTTAAGTAAATGTATAAATATGTGTAGAGACTTAATAAAGTATGCTCATCTTCAGGGGAGGGGGGAAATGGACTGATACTTTACAGAATAATATAAAACATATAAAAACTTTCCAATATATTTTTAATCAGATAATTTCGTTACAGAAATTTATCAAACACAGCTTATAAAATGCAAAATATCACTAACTCTAAAAATGAAAGAAAAAAAATTTTTCTAACCTTTTTTGGTTCTACAACTTGGTCAAATATTATATCCAACATCTGGGTAGAGATTGTGTCTGCTTCCAAAATTAAAGGGCACATCATATCTAACATGAAATTCTTAACTTTTGTTGAATGATTATCGCTAAATACATTAGAAAAAAAGAATGCTTTTAATTTTACTCTGAATAAATATACAAACTATTATATTGTCAAGATAACACTTTAACTGTAGGATGAAAGAAATTAAAGTAAAATGAAAAATATAACAGATTTTCACTTTACATAACATAAAAAACTATGCTTTTTTTTAATACTATAGCTACATGTAGACAGAAAAAAAGGTATATGACATAAATACTATAACTTATCTAATCAGACTAATGCTAATAAAAATAAGGAAGGGTAAGAATATGTCGATTAATAAGACCACACAGTGAATGAAAGTTTAGAAGAAAGGGACATTAACTTTCAGTATGTGGTGGAAAAATAAGAAAGAAATTTTAAAATAAAACTAGATGGTGATAGAAGAAACATAAATTCATTATTTTTTACACCAAAAATTTTAAAATAGCATAACACACATTTTTAAAAATTGCTTTATAGGAAAGAAATATATATATATACTTTTCATGCAACAGATGTAAATATAATTTAACTGTAGTATTATAAAAGTCTAAAGTTTCAAAATTTCATATTAAATGAGAAGTTTTTAGAATTTAATTTCAATTTAATCCACTCATTTTATTACAATTTAAAACATCTTAACTGTAACAAAATAACATTTTTAGTTGTATTCTAACATTTACAGCTTTCTGACTGCTAAATTAGGCTTCATAGAGGTATTTGAAAAGGAAAACTGTGGAGTTTTTAAGGGCCTTTTGAGGAGTCTTTTGATTTTTTAAAGAATTTTTCTGAGAAAAAAAAATTATTGTTTACAGAAACTTACACAGATTATCTTCCATAATTACAAAATTTTTATAAGTTACTTGATTTTTTAAATTTACACAATATATTCTCTTTTTACAGGAGAATCTTTAAACAGATAATTCTGTTCAACTAACACTGAGGCAATATCCCAATCAGTACACAATGCCCCTTTTTTAAAGACAGTTAAAATATGGAAATCGCAACTACCAAGGCATGAGCATTTGCAGTCCCAAACTACCAATGCTTGCACATTGTAAATTCCTTTCCTAAAACATTTCAGACAGCCTTATAATCGTTCCAGTTGAGAGACGGACCATCCACTGATGTATGACAAAGCTTAGAAAAATTAATGATTTGACCTTTTCATAAAATTTCCAAAATATCTTCTGTAGTAGAATGTCTTAAAAATGTGGAATAAAATCATCTTGTTGAAACTTCATTTTGTGATGGGTCATACAATATAATTCCTTGACAATGCTACTTAGCTTTCATATTTATGATTTACTTACATATAGCTAGCTCATCCTATGACAGGATCAGTAAAATTTTGCCACCTGTAACTCATCATAAATCCAATATGGATGCCTCTATCCATTCCAGGTATTTTGACTACCATGGAAAGTAATTGGTTCAAAGATGAAGGTTAGGAGAAAATCTTCCAAATTTTAAAAGTTCAACAGTGATACTCGGAAAACAGAGTCAAATAGCGAGGGGTGCAGTTAAATCCCAAAAAGCGAGCGACCTAGATCAGTGATATAGCAATCAGGCTGTTTGAATGCCCCCAGACAGTTCTAAACGATGTGGTTATGTATGAAAAACAAACACATAAACTTCTTAATTTTCAAAGATTTAAAACTTTAACACTACATATTAATTAATCCATGAAATAGACTACTAGACTTTTATGAAAATTACTTGTTGTTAATACCAGTGATAAAATTTCATTACAACAAAAAATAATCAATGATCAAATTTAAAATTATCACATATGTACTTAATCGATTATTTAAGCCAAATATAAAAGAAAAGTATTTACGTAATATCTAAGTTTATTGATAAAATGTATGAAAATAATGCAGACGATATTTAAATAATGTAAATTAAGAAATGATTAAATGAGGTGGTTAAATTAATACTGTCATTGTGCTAGAAAAAAAATGCTATTTTTACCTATTTATTATGTGATAAATTGAAAAATTTAATTTCCTGCTCTTTACCGGGGAAAATAAGGCTTAAAATAAAGGCATTAAATGCTTGAAAAAGGGAGAAAGGGTGGATTTCGAACGTTTTAAAGATGACAGTATTTTTCGTTGTGGTATGAAGCATATTTATACCAATTTATTTTAGAATCAGATAGATAGTTTAGGAGAAAATAAACTTTACTCGATTTGAATTTTGCTAACACTAATTCATCAAGAATCCAATATGGTTGACTCTATCCATTCCAGGTCCATCTGCTTCATAAATTCAAGGACAGACAGGCAGATAACTTAGGCTATTATTATGTAGCGGATTTCAATTAGACTGATGTTAAAAACGTATTAATTTTTTTAAAAAATTAAGTATCCAACATGAAAATTAAGGGCCTTAAAGACCCTTTTTTAGGAGCATCTACATTTAATAAGTTTTAAGGAATTTTTATGGAGTTCACAAACTTTATAAATTCCAAATGAGTAACGTTATACACCATATTCAATTTTCACTAGTTGAATATGTTTTATAGGGTTATTCAATTTACTTATCAAAAGTATCTTTCAAATCTTTTAAAACATCAAAAAGTTACTCTTGGAAAATAGACTTAAATGTAAATTTAATACATTCAAAAGAGTTTCTAAAAATATTTAGATGTAGATTAAACTTAAATATAAAAGCTTATGACTAATTTTCATCAAAATCTGAATGGAAGTAAATAAATGAGATAAAAACATGACTTACTTAACAATACTGAAAATGAGATGAAATAGCTTTGTAAATATCAACTGATTTTCTTCTAACTCTATACATATATTAAAAGTTTTAACCCAAGCAAGATTCTGAAATTTAAAAAATAATAGTAATTTAACATAGATAATAATAATAATAATAAAAGAAATATAAAACTATTTTGATTTTCACTTAAGTTAAAATTAACAATACTGTTGTATACCAATACTGTTGTATAAGACCTCCATTTTAAAGGTTATCTGATATAGGAAAAACTTAGTTAATAAAAAAAGGTAAAGAAATGATAAAATATCTACTTTTTACTTATTTAAAATGCAAAATTAACAAATTTTCTATTGCACATATCATAACTGTTGAATCTCCTGCTGTCCATATTGTACAGTGTTTAGTGCCATGAGTTTCTTTAAAGTAGACTTCAGCTCAATTCTCAAACAATACTTGGATCATGGGCAGTAACGTTTTCTGCTGATGTATAAATAGTGCTCTAATACCACTGGATGACTTTAAAGATGTACACATCAGTAAGATAGCCCAACAAACTCCCTAACCACATTATTATGCTTCCAGCTCAAAATAAAGTAATGTTTTGAAGCCAATTATAAGTGCATATTTCTCTCTAGACATTTATATGCTTGTAATCTCGTTGCAGGGTGAGGTGCTTTCCCTGACGGACAGGAGATGGCGCAGTGAACGTGGAATAAAGATGCTGATGCTTTTAGGTTGTTTGATGGTTGCTCAATAATGAATACATTTCTTGTGTTATGACCACTCCATCATAACATTTCTTTACATGTCTTGAAATGTATCAAAGTACCAGACTTTTAAGAGTAATTCTCTGTTCTGAAACTCTTCAGAAAATTCAGTTAATCAAGGTAATTCATTTATAATTATTATATGTATTTTATAACTCAGAAAAGTCAGTAAATCTTATTTCTTTATATTAAATTGCTATAATAATTATAAATGAACTACCTCGAAATACTGAGATGCTTTCCCTGACGGACGGGAGATGGCGCAGTGAGTGTGGAATAAAGATGCTGATGCATTTCGGTTGTTTGATGGTCGCTCAATAATGAATATATTTCTTATGTTACGACCACTCCATCATAACATTTTGAAATGTATTCATTATTGAGCGACCATCAAACAACCGAAAAGCATTAGCATCTTTATTCCACGCTCACTGCACCATCTCCCGTCCATCAGGGAAAGCACCTCACAGGGCAAATTTCGATTTATCAATGAACATAACCTTTGCCCCAAAGTCTAATTGAAAAATTTGCAATACCTCTTTAATCGGGCTCTTCTAGAGTGGAGGGGTAGAGGAACACAAACTAACAGTACCTGACTGTAGTCTATTCATTCATAGCCTTTGATGCACAATAGTGGCAAATATTTTCTTAACAATGGATGCTGCATCCATAAATATCACATATGTGTAGATCCTTTTTCTACTGTACTTGGTTAAAACAGCAACATACTTAATATCTGTGGGGACTGTAACCCTTGGAAGACCAACCACAGGTCTTCAGAGAAATGGTTGCCAAAATAATATCAAATCAAATAAATTTTGCATTTATAAACATTTAAAATGACTGTGATGTCCCCACGTCACTTGCCGATTGTTCCTCATTTTGGTTTGTCCCGAAAGAGGAAGAAACAAGAGGATGAGTGAGACCAAGATAAGAAGTGCCAAATGAGAAATGGGACAATAAGGGACACTCGCGAGTGTCGCTGGAAAGAGATGCTCTAGGAGTAAGCTGGTGATGTAAATGTAAATATTGTGTATAACTTTATGTTTTGTGTCATAATAAAATGATAGAAAAATGCCCAGTGCCTGAAGTTCATTCTTTCCTACTGTTTCCTCAAATCGAACCACGCGCAAGAGCATGATAATGACCATTAGCCATCATCACGAGTTGTTCAAAACAAAATCAAATTACACAGCTCGATTTTATCATTATTATTATTATAATTATTAAATAAAATACTGTTAGTAATATATTTAAAAAATTTTAAAACAAAAATGGAGAATATACAAAACTTACTTCCAACAAATAAAAGTATCGTTTGAAAATGGTGTCTTTTGGATCTTCTAATCCTTGGAGTTGTTCAATAAAAAAGTAAAAAATTGACTGCAAAATATTTCAGAAATTTGTAATAATGTGCTTTATAAAATTGCATATCATATAAAACAAAAATATTTTGTATATATAGAAAAAAATTAATTTTATAATGTACATAAAAATAACATAAAAAGGGAAATATACAATTTTTACAATCATATTTAATTAACATACATAAATTATAAAATTTACTTCACACTTATTTGAAAAAATTTAAAACCAAAATATAAATTTTTTTATCATGAATCAAGAGGCATGCAGTACAATTTAAAACCTAATTTCAAAGAAATATTTAAAACCAGAGATTGGTTAATCTTCAAATGAAACTAAGGGTGCATAGAACAATAAAATAAACTGAGACAAAGATAATTTATTTCTGAAGTTATTCATTTTACTAAGAAAAAGCATCAGTTTGATTCTACAAGAACTGAAAATAAAATAAAAATATACATTAACTTAAAATAATTTATAAATGAGTAAATTTATAAGCATATTTTTAATGTATATTCAGTTGATTCTTACTAGTGCAAATATTTGAATACAAGAGAAATTCCTATATCCAATAATTATGAAAAGTTTTTCAGTTGTTACAATTTAAATATTTTGAAATATAGAGCAAATAACATTTGTTATATAATTTTTTTTAATATATGCTTAGTAAAACAGTTCTTTTATAAAAAGGCCAACCTTTAAATTTTATTTCCATACGCAATTATAGTCTAAACTTCTAAAAACGAACAATGAAACTATTTTTTCATCATTCCTAATAATTCTATATTTCTATCTTTTCATCACTTTTAACCAACATTTGCATTTGACCCAAACAATTAAGAAATAAATGAGTTAACATAAAAAGGATATACAAAAGTTATTACAAAAACAACCAACAGTAAAATAAGTACATTTAATGCTGCAGTCACTAGAATTCTAAAAACAAAATTAAACATTACAACTATTATGATGTTTTTAATTATATAAAATTTTCTTACCTTTAATTGTTCAGGATCTTTATAAGGAGCATCAGGGGCAAATACTCTAAATACATCTGCTATGCAACAGGCAATTAAGAGCCGAACATCTTTACTAGGGTGTTCTAAAAAACATTCAGAAGCTAGATGTATGGCAAGAGGAATGTAAGCAGTATTGTCATCTTCTTGACTCATATTTTGGAATGATTGGGCACATTCCTAAAATGATTATATGGAAACAATATAAATAACGGTTTAAAGTAAAAGTAAAGAATCAACCAAATCATTTCAAATTTCCAAAAGTCGCATACAGATCATATTTGATTTAAAACTTGCCAAAGTAGTTAGTTTTGAAATTATATGCATAAAAAAGCAGCAATGGATAATTTCTCTAGTTTAAAAACTGAATCATGATTCCATCTTTAGTTCCTTTACACATAACAAATAAATGACTATATCTTGACTGTCACCAAAATTTAGATTTCAAACAGAATTTGCAAGAATCATATAAGAATGAGTATTTAGTTACCCAACAAATGTGCCTAGATACAGGATCAGTAAGTAACATGCTCATAAGCGAAGAGGTTTCTTAATTGTAAAAAAAAGAACCAACATCATTCTTTAAATGTCAACACTTATACTATTTTCCTTTTCCCACAGGCATGGTTCCTAGGGAGAAGCATTCAGTAACCAACATTCCACTTAGCAACAGTAAGACATTGTTACTATTTCAAGCATACAACATGGCAATGAATGACTCATCTAATGTGGATTGAGAGAGTCTCCTGCAGCATACAGAGAATTCTTAATATATTAGCAGATATTGAAAAATATTAATTAGATAAACATGACAAAAATACAAAAAATTATGAATTGTTATTGTACTGCTAGTGGGAAATGGTTTTGGTTTGGAGCACTATGATCTACTGTTTTGCTTGCATGGGCTAATGAGACCAAGACCTACTGCTTAAAGCCCATTCCAAATGGCTAAGAACATCCATGCCAGCAGCGTGATTCAAACTTGAAAACTCTGGTACCAAAGAGTAGCACTCTGCCATTCAGCTAATGGAAAATGCTTTTAACCCTTTAGAAGACAGTGGTTTCACAGCAAAACCTCTAGTTAAACATTTTTTCTCTAATTTTTAGAGAAATATGAATAGTTATTTAAACCTTACAATATATGATAGTTCTGCATTTATTTTTTTTCTGTATTTAATCTATTTTTCTTTTTGTATTTATACTTGCTGTACCTGGAAAGTTAGTAATTCGATTTTTTTTCACTTATGATCCCACACAAAAATATCTATTCAAACAATACTTATAAATTGTTAAACTATTCATTTATTATGCTTTTTTATGAACATAATTAAAATTTTAAAAAGTATTGTGTTCATGCTGTACAAGGGGATGGGTTTGTCAGTTAACCTCCCTCAATCCCTCCTATGGTATCTTCTAAGGCAAACCCTGCTAAAAATTGTTAAAAAATTGCATTTATAAGGTTTATATGTAATATTTATAAAGTAATTTCATTAAATTTCAAAGAATTTATGTAGGTGACCTTTAAAGGGTTAAAGGTTATTATATAAAATTATTAAATATTAAAATCTTAAATAACTTTGTTTCGTTTATCAGAACGCAAACATTTCAGCATTTTAGAAAGTATTAAAGTTAGAAATTAGAGAGGGGAACCAGAAATTCTTTTTCTTAAAACAAAATTGATCAGAGGTAGACAAGAGCAGTTATTGAAAACCTGAACAATGTAAATAATGATGAACATAAACAAAACATGATGAAAATAAAGATAAATTTATGAATTATTTTTGTACTACTAATAGAAAATGCTTTTAAAAATTATATAAAACTATGGAATGCTAAAATCATAAATATTGCTTCTTTTACCATAAGGCAAACATTTCACCACTTTAAGCATTAAAATTAAAAATTATGAGAAGGATCCAGAAATTCTTTGTCTTAAAACAATATAAGATCAAGGATGGCTAAGATGTTGAGAACAGTCAACTTAGAACCCTCCAGAGGTCACCTGCAAAGCTTATGTGAATATTGACAAACTGTAGTTATGAATTCAGAACTGATACAACTATAATAAAAATAAAGTATTAAAAATTCAAAACTACACATTGCAAATAATCGAATTTTACTTAGGATCATATTTAAGGATTAATTCAAGTTTTTACAAGCTAAATTTTAATAATATTACTGAAAATATGGAATGACAATATCTTCAAAATAAGTTACTTTCTTATTTTTTTACTTTGTAATTTTTTTCATAAATTTTTATCTAATTTGTTTCACTACAATTCTAAAATAATAATTTTCTATTAATTCCCGTAATTTCTTGAATTGTTTAAATTTAAAGACTAATTCTAGAAAACAATTATTCATAGGTAGAGTTAGACATAAATAGTTATCAATGTTGTCTTAGGGGAATGGTCTTATAGATGTCTTAGTTATGTCTGACAGGGTAAGGTCATTCAATTTAAAAGTAGCTTCTAAAAGTCTCATCAATATTTATGAGTACTAAAAAGTTCTTAAAAAGCACCAATTTATATTCTAAAACATATTGCCTACAGGTATACTTTTACAAAACATATTGCCCCTAGCATGTGGAAATTTGTTCACCCCTGATATAGATCACAGTTAATAAGATAAAACTTGTTCATGAAGTCCAGATTTGTATCCTTATAACCATATAAGGAACATCATTGACATCAACATGTTAATGGTGTTACATCACATCATTATTAACATCAAATGCTGCTGTAAACAATATGTTTTGTTCAACTAACACCATAATAGAACAATAATTTTTGTGTTTAAAATGCTTTGTTATACTTCTCCCTTCTTTCAACGTGAATTAAACAGTAATTTAATTTTAAAAATGTTTAAATAAGAAAATATAAACAAGGGGTCTTCCAGAGTTATCACAAAGGGTCCTGTTTTTGTGAAACTGAAAAATCTACTCATTTTATGACACAGGAATTATTGTTAAAATATGATTCCTTCAGCAAGGGTATTGTTTTGTGAATTTGAGAAAATAGGATCCGGTTTTTATAAAAATATACAAATTTATGAATCTGAAATTATTACTAGGTTCTACTTTAAAAAATCTTTGATTAAAAAAACTGTATATTTATGTATACATTAATATATTTTATGTACACAGATATAGTATTATGCATTATACAGATAGTATATTATGTATACAGATTTATAAACAATTATTATGAACTATATTAAATAATTAGGCTCCTCTTAGATCTGTTTTGCATAAGGTTCATTCAGTTTGTGAAAGGTTAATTTTTAAAATATATATTTTGCACAGGAATAATAATGAGAAGGGTCCCTTTTTAAAATGAAAACATTGTGATTAATCAATTTCTAAGATATTTTGTGAAGTCTATTAACAGACCCAAATTTTGCTTAAAGAGTTTACTGTAAACCTATAAAAAAGGCATTAAAGTTTCAATAGCTTTTAATATTACTATATCAATAAAAATTTAATATTTTCTTAAAAAACATTCCACAAAATAAAATATCTGCATGAACTCCAATCAAACTACTGTATTAAATTACAGAATTCTGATATTTATACCATAAAATAAAGACTAACCTTTAGTCTTCGTACTAAGTCATCTGTGCTGAGTTCATGTGTAATCTCCTTCACACCAGAGGGATAGACTATTTTCGGTTGTTTTAATGTTGCTTTTGGCATGTTTTTTTGTATCTAAGATAAAAGAAAAAATTGCATTAATAAAGAATATACATAGGATATATAAAAATTTTAAAAACAAATAAAAGTGATACATATAAGCTATGTACATTACTTTAACAACTATAAGAGAGGTTCATGATGAAATTTAAATAATTCTAAAATTAGTTTATGTATAAAACAAAAAGAAACACAATATACCAAAACTACTATAACAGTTAAATTATAATCATATGCCTCAAAACCAACCTTAAAACAATTAGTGAGAAATATTTTTATATTGAAATAAAAGTAATAGTAAAAATAGTTCAGATCTAAGAAACTGATATTAAATATTTCTTACTTTCCTAAACTCTCTGAATTCAGAGTTTCAACATAAACTAAAAATAGATATCTTATTAATATAAATTATCTGAACACAACTGCTATTCTTCAGCTATGAAATTGACTCTGCTTAGAAGTACATAAATTTTGATGGTCAGTTATTTAAACCAAACTTAAATTATCCCCTATATTAGAAATATTTATATTTTCTTGTTCAAATAAATTATTTTATGCTAAGAATCAAGAGCTTTAATCAAAAATTGCCTACATCGATGCAATTCTGAAAAAAAAGACTGAAACATTTTATTCAAATAGATAATAACAATACAGGATCCAGAAATATATTAATATTTTATTTTAACTCCTAAACCTGCTAAATAATATTTATGTTTAGAGAGTAGGATATTCATACCTACATTAGTTGAAAGACCAATTACTGTTAAATCAAATAACTGGCTTTCAATAGATCCTGGGTTTATTTATACTTCTTTAATTTCTTAAAATAAAACCTTTTTTTAATTAAACTCTATTTTTTAATATTTTTTTATAACTTTAAGATAGTACAGATTGGATATTTTTAATATAATTTCTATTTTAAAAGAGTTTTCCCTTGATAAAAGCATTAATTGTTCTGAGTATATAAAATTTCTTTTTTTACTTATACTTTTTTAAAGATATTAAATATGAACAAAAAAAACATCCACACTATATAGCCTAATAAAATGTTCTTAACTTAAATAGCTTTAGATAAATAGCCTTAAAAATATTTTCTTAGAAAGTATTAACAAACTAGTTTTTCCACTTAGTTTAGCAAAAGTATATTTTAGCTAATTAATAAAATTTCTTAAAATAAAAAATAACTGCCTTAAAAAATTACTTTTAAAAATATATGTCAATATAGTTCAAAAATCAAATAATTAATAACAGTTAACTAGAAGAAATTGGATATTTTTAATCCATTACATAAATTATTTATTTCTTCAATATTTCAAATTAAATCTGAAAAACAATTATTTTTAACTAAATTATCTAGTTCAGAAAATTTGAAATATCTGAATAAATATTTATCTAGCTAAAATTTAAGATTATTTTCTACTAGTATGCCAAGATTGTTTCAGTATTATAATGCTGTATATGTGTTACACTGGGATAAAATCCACCCCAAACCCCATCTTTTGTTAAAAACTAGGGGTAGATTGCACCTGCCACCTCCAGTTTTCCTCTAACCTTTCAAAGGTAAGGTCATAAAAAAAAGTATGATCTATGTTCTCAAAATGTTATAATTTTTAATTTTGGGATGTCAAGTAGGACAAATTTCTTCATTAAACTAAAATTTCTTGTTAACACTGTGAACAGAATTATCCTTCTGCTCACAGTATAATTAATGAATAATCACTGGCAAAAATAACAAAGTCTGTTGAATCTTCTTGCAAATGCTAAAACTAACAATGAGATTGATTATTCTTATTCTGGGATGATAATAATTTTAATAGCAATCATGTAAATGGATCTAAACTAGAAAGAAGTAAATATGAATAAATCTAAAAACAATTAAATAATGAATAAATTAGATACATAATATGCAATGTAATAAACTGCATTTCACTACCTTATTATTGAATTTCTTCACTGATTACATGCAGCATGTCAAATAATGATTCTTCAAAAATTTCCAACCCAAAAGAATACTAAAATTATACTTTGTATTGACAAAAGTATTGTTTTGACATTTTTTTTAATTACAGGATACATTCTAGAACTGCATGTCCTAATCAAAGCTAAATTATATTTAAAAATATTAAGTGAATATTTTATGTGGTGAACTAAAATATTTATATTATTGATCCTTATTTAAATTTATGCATATAAAAATTAAATAGAATATTAAAGAACTCAGGGAGGTGTAAATTTGGAGTGAAATTTATCCAACAAGTGCACTAGTACAATGAAAAGTGTGTTCTGAAGGGTTAATCTCACATGTTGACAAACAGAGAAAATTAAAAGAGATTAAAATATGAAAGTTACATACATAAGGTTTCTGTGTGTCCCAACAATGCCAAGGATTAATTAAAATTATTATTATTATAGCCAATCTAACAATATCTTTTATCAATTATGACTTTAGTTACTTTTTGAACTCATAAAATTATTTATTGCTAGCTACATTAAAAAGCAAATTGATGATTTTAAAAACACAATAACTAAGAATCTACATAAAATAACTTCTGTATAATAAAAACAACAGTTGGCAATATATTAAAATATTAATATATTTGTAATATCCATAAGGCAAAAGGAACAATTTATAAAGTACCAATATGAATCATAAAACAGTATTAATTACTCAAAAAATTAAGTAAAATATTGAAAAGTTAAAGTCGTGCTCATCCATGAAAATAAATTATGTGGCTAATTTAATTTTTGATATCAAAACTACCTCCTAAGCATGTGATTAATAATAAATCAAACAACTAAATAACAAATAAAAGCATTTATAAAAATCAATATTGTCATATGCTTAACAGGTAGATTTACTTCACTGATAAGTTATCACTTCAATCCATGCTATAAGATCAGCATTATAATAAGGCTAAAACTATTCTGAAAAGGAAAAATCTTAATAGTTTACACGATGAATTATAAAATTACAAAGATGTAACTATACCAATAAACTGGGTAAATTTATCCCATTATTTATTCATTAAAATTTCTCTAAATTAGTCTAAGAGAAATTAGGGATTTATAAGTTTCAAACTACACATTAAAACAGTGCACAAAAAAATTTAAATATCGAAAACAGAACAAAATATTATAAAGCCAAGAATATAATTTGAAGGTAATGATAATCTTATACCTGAAAATAACTCTAGAATCCTCACTTACATATAAAAAGGGAAAAGAACACTGATGTTGCAAAACATTAAAAAAATATATACGAAATCATTAATACTCGACAATTATTTTTTACCGATTATGATTACATCCATATTGTTAGGGACGCAAATGGAACTTAAATCATGATGCTATCAAATGTACTTCATAAATTAAATTTGAAAAATACTGAATTGAACATGCCAATTATACTTAAATTTGAATTGTTTATTTAGAAATCATAAAGACAATAATACAGAATTAAAAAAACTAATAATGTTCACAAAAGGCAATTATAGGTATTATTCATAGTTAGTGTTACTATAAAGAAAGACTCAAAATAACAATATATTATAATGTGAGAAAATATAATAGTGACGCTCAGGTAAGAAATGTATATGTAAAATACGGATTACGAAAAAAAATCGAAAGGAAGTACCCTTACAAGAAGTGTTAATCCCACTAATAACCATTCAACTCTTCAAGTTGAAATAAATATACAGAATTGCATTCATTTACTTATGAAATTAGTTAAATATTATACACCATCAAACAATAAACATAAGCGATCTCCATCAAACGCTGCCATTTCCCGTGTTTCCAATTACTAAAAAACACTTTACGCGCTATTTCCTACTCTTGGTTTCCGGTTCGACAGTTACTGATTTATTTCTTTATAAAAGAATATTTATAAAAATTAAATCCACAATTATCATTTATTTTCTTTAAAATTTCCTTCTAGGAAGACAGATGAATTATTCCCGGCGATTATCAGTAATATTGAAAAATTAAATAAAGTAGTCAATCTCCACATTCTCACCATAACATAAACATCTGTAAGGCAGGATGATAAGATTGGTTGTTGCATGCATTGCATGTTTGGTTTGTTGTTACAGTCAAAGTGTTACATGATCTCAGAATTAGAAGTTAGCGAGGGGTATTTAAATCATATTTCTCAAAATCAGCACAGTTGAAAACATGATAATGATGCATCTTTTTCTGTCTTAAGATTTTATCCTTACCATCTGTTGGAAAGATCGTTTTTTGTTACTAAAATGTACAAATGGCTTTAATGATATATTGTCTCGGTAAGTACAATATTTCGAATTGATATTATTATATTAAGCAATATTCTTATCTTGCATTTGCGTTTTCATAAAGCATTTTATCTTAGTTGTCTAGATTAGTTTATACATTATTATAATCCATTCTAATTATAATAATTCAAGTATAAGTTAATTTTCCTTTATCACAATACTTTCTTTTTACATGCAGAAGCAAAATAAAAGAGAAATTGTGTTATTTTTAATTCTCTTTTGAGGCTTTATTAACATAAAAATCTGCCTGTATGTCAATTGCATAATTTCAAATTAGAAATTAAATTCAAAATTTCATAAATGTGCAAGAGTCTCTAAATGAAATTAAAAAACTTTTAAAGAGTTTATCAGATTAAAATATATATATATATCAGTATTCTTGTGTAACAATTTTCAAAAAGAAATGAAATGGGAGAATTGTTAATGATATAAAAATGAGTTATATGAAATTTTAAAGGATTATATAATGTTTTATATTTACCCATAAATTCTTTGATTTTAAAATGTTCTAAGGCACTATCAGCCACATACTATCATTTAAAACAAATAATTTTATATATTCAGATATTTATCAAGTGCTTTTTTTTTCAATGTAAAGATTTCATTTCTGTACTATTGGCTAGGATGCAAAGTTGTTTATTAGCTTGCAAGGAAACCGAATCACAGCGAAGTTCATCAATATTTCTTTCATTTTTTTTTTAAGAGGAGTAAGCATGTAGTAATTTAACTAATTGCATTTTAAGCAGTCTCCTTTAGTACGGTTTTAAAAAATTATTTTATGTAATTGAAATAGGATTTAAAAAATTATCATATTATGAGAATTCAGAGCAGGTTTCAGCCATTTCACAAAATCCTCTTAGTGATTAATGATTCTGAAAAGAAAACACAGTAAGGAGTGCGTACTGTACGGTGTTAGTTCTTAGAAATACTTGGAATACCATAAGAGGAAATTTAGCTTTCGTTTAGATGCCAAGTTGCTAAAAAAAGGGGGTACCAGAAAAGATAAACATCACTTGATTTAAGAAGCCTTAGAGATACAACTCTGAAGAAACCCGCCTTACCAAGAAAATGGCGTAAACACTGTTCGGACCAATCGTAGATGAGAGGAAAGAGGTTGCCAGCATGGGTACATTATCAAAATACTTATCACCAAAACAAAAATCGCCAACCTAGGAAAACGGTACTGAAGGTACAATATCCTCCTTAAAACTTTGACATATACATTATTTGCTGAAATGCAGTAGGAATATCTAATTGCATAATTTCACATCCATTTGTTAAACCTTGTGATAAACCTAATCTTATTGTTGCTAATTTTGCTACTGGTCAATATACATCTTCTAAACATTCTTGTTAAAATCCCTTTGCTACAGATCTAGCTTTCTTTGAACCATCTTGTTTTGTTTGAACAACCATTTTATATTAATCACTTTCATATTATTAGGTAATTTTGTTTCTTTCCACGTGTCTTGTTTTTTTTTTTTTTTAATGAATTTAGTTCAACCTTATAGCTCTTTGTTGTTCAACATCTTTAGCTACTTTATTGTAGTCTACTGGATGATTTTCATTTAAACATTTATTTCTACCAAAAATAGAAATTTTTCCAAATTTTATATGAAGTAGATAATTATAGATAATTCTTATCAACTAGCATATAGCCCGTCATATGACGGGATCAGTAAAATTTTTTATTTTCCAGAATTGTAAAGAACCCTATGAGGCAGGTAAAAAAATGGGGTTTTTTTTAGCTGAAAATTACCTTTCAACAAAAATAATCGATTAAAATTATCACATATGTACTTAATCTATTATTTAAGTTAAACAAAAAAGAAAATTATTTATGTAATATCTAAGTTTAGTGATAAAACGTATGAAAATAATAAAAAAAATATTTAAATAATTTAAAATAAGAAATGATTACATGAGATGGTTAAAGGAATGAAGTCATAATACTAGAAAAAAATTGTTATTTTTACCTATTTATTATGTGATAAATTGATAAATTTAATCGCTTGCTCTTAAAATGGAGCTTGATATAATGGCATTAAATGCTCAAAAAGGACAGTATTTTTCGCTGTGATACGAAGCTTATTCATACCAATTTACTTCAAAATCGAATCTATAGTTTAGGAAAAGATAAACTTTACTCGTTTTGAATTTTGCAAACTCTAACTCATCAAAAATCCAATATGGATGCTCTATCCATTCCAGGTACAACAGCTTCATAGCCTCTAGGACAGATGGGCAGAACTTAAGCTATTATTACATTATGAGAAGAAAGTTTAAGGATACACAACATGAAATGTTTATGTGGCCAGGGACATCCATAAAGTAATATGTGAATTTAATAAAATAAAAATAATAAAAATTATAAAAAGTTGAAAAAATAGTAAAAATTTATTTTAAAAATAATAAAACAACTTTCGGAATAAAAATTTTAAAGAAAAAGCAGAAAATATTAAATTTATTAGACCTTAAAAAGAATTGGCTGCTTCGGGGCTAGAACCGTCAACCCGAGAAGTACAACAATCAAGTGGGCGGACTTTCTACCAAACGTACAATGCCTGCACGTTGTGAGCAAACTAATTAGAGTATATGAAGTCAGGTAGGTAAGTAGAAACAGTCCAGAAATTTAAATATTACTCTCTGCCTTTACCATCCTATCAAGAATGAATTTCGTATAGAATAAGAAGATGGTTAAGGATTGAAATAATAGCATTAAATGCTCGAAAGGGGGGGATGGGGTGGATTTCGAACTCGCTTTCAATTTTGCTAACCCTAGCTCATGAAAAATCCAATATGGATGCCTGTATCCATTCCAGGTACAACCGCTTCAGAAATTCGCGGACAGACAACTTAGGCTATTTATTATTATATAGGGGATACTGACTTAAAATAATATTGCTCTAACAAGCGCAAGTATAAAAATTAATTCCATAGTATATAGTTATAATGAATGAAATTAAACATATATACTACCATATCTTTCAAAAAGTATTAAATTTAGACATTTGATTCATAATTCTTTAAAAATGAATTTTTTTTTACTTATTATGTCAGCTGGGGATATATTTATTTTCAGCAAATATTTAAAGAGAAACTTAATACAAAAATGACTGTGCTTTAAAAATTCTAATTTTTCATTGAATTTAAAACATTGCTGCTGTTGTTCAGTATTAAAGGTAAAATTTACTGAAATTAACATTTTAACTACAAAAAAGTGTAATCTAAAAAATATTATTATAGCAGTTGTACAGAGTGATTCATCAAAATTTTTACTGTTTTAATATTATTAGTATTAATTTGTCAGTGAAATATACAAATATATACCAGAGTTCTTAAATGTTATTTAAATCTTTTTTTCATTTTTTTCAGGTGAGTTTGCATAGACATATGTACAGTATATTAAGATGTCATCAATACACAGATTAGAAGGATCCAGTAATGAAGTTGGAGGTCTTATTATAAAGAAAAAATCAAATGATGATGCAGTATTTAAAGTTCCTGCTCCTAAAAAATCTTTACTGGGTTTAGATGCATTAGCTGAGCAGAGAAGAAAAGAGAAAAAGGAATTTGACAATGATAAAATAAAAATTACATCATCTTCCAATTCAAGAGAGAGATGTGATAATGAAAATAAAGAATACAAAAAAAGGAAATACAGGACATCATCTGATGAAACACCAACTTACACAGGGGGTGTCAATCAAGAATATTTGAAACGTGTTCATGGACGGCAGGAACGTGAAAAAGAGAGAGGATTATATGTCTCATCAAAACATAAGCGTCATAAAGATACTGCAAGGGAGAAGGATAAAAGCTATAAAAGACATAGTAGCAGCCGTGATAAAAATAGGTCTTACAGATCTAGAGATTCATCAAGAAGGTCAGTTGAATCCTCTTATAGAGATGAACCACCATCTCCACAAATACATCCGAGAGATTCACCATCTAGATCTGGATGGGATGATGATGATTCATTACCTTGTTCTCGATCATCATGGGATTTACCATCACCTAGACGTTCTCCAGACAGATATAGTGAAAGGAGTTACAGAAGCAAAAGCTATAGAAATACTGATTCACCAACTCCAACTCCTGGTTATAAATACAATAATTGGGTGAATAACAGAAAGCAGTCTGGAGCTACCCCTCAGGTTACTACAGAAAGAGATGAAAAAATACCCTGGTCCAACGAAGAAGAAAGATTGGAATGGGAAGAGGAAATAAAAAGATTAGACCGGGAATGGTATTCAATGGATGAAGGTTATGATGACAATAATAATCCATTTTCAGGTTTGTCAGCTGAGTATACAAAGAAGAAAGAAGAAGCACTTGAACAGAAAAAGAAAAAACGAATGTCAGCGCAACAAAGACAGATTCATAAAGATAATGAAAAATGGGAAACTAATAGAATGTTGACTAGTGGAGTAGTGCAAAAATTGGAATATGATGATGATTTTGAAGAAGATAATGAAGCTCGAGTTCATCTGCTTGTGCAAAATGTTGTACCACCTTTCCTTGATGGTCGTATAGTGTTTACTAAACAACCTGAACCTATAGTGCCTGTTAAAGATCCAACTTCAGATATGGCTATTATAGCTCGCAAAGGTAGTTTAGCTGTTAGGACATTTCGAGAGCAAAAGGAACGAAAAAAAGCTCAGAAAAAAGAGTGGGAACTTGCAGGAACTAGATTAGGAGATATAATGGGTATTAAAAAGAAAGATGAGAGTGAAGAAAAAAACAAAGAAGATGACACTGATTATAAAGAGGATCATAAGTTTGCTGAACACATGAAACAAACAGGTGAGGCAACTAGTGACTTTGCTAAGAAAAAATCAATTATACAGCAACGGCAGTATTTACCAGTTTTTGCTGTAAGACAAGAATTACTAAATGTAATAAGGGACAATAGTGTTATAATCATTGTTGGGGAAACTGGATCTGGTAAAACAACACAACTTACACAGTACTTACATGAAGATGGATATAGCAAGTATGGAATGATTGGCTGTACTCAGCCTAGAAGAGTAGCAGCTATGTCTGTTGCTAAACGTGTATCTGATGAAATGCATGTTCAGTTAGGTGAAGAAGTTGGTTATGCTATTAGATTTGAAGACTGTACAAGTGAAAAGACTATTATAAAATATATGACTGATGGTATTCTTTTAAGAGAATCTCTAAGAGAGTCAGACCTAGATAATTACAGTGCTATAATAATGGATGAAGCTCATGAAAGATCTTTAAGTACAGATGTTCTATTCGGATTGCTTAGAGAAGTTGTTGCACGAAGACAAGACTTAAAACTTATTGTAACTTCTGCAACAATGGATGCATCAAAATTTGCAAGTTTTTTTGGAAATGTTCCTTCTTTTGTTATACCTGGCAGAACTTTTCCTGTGGAATTATTTTTTAGCAAAAATCCAATTGAAGATTATGTTGATTCTGCTGTAAAACAGGTTCTTCAAATTCATTTGCAGCAAACTACTGGTGATATTTTAGTATTTATGCCAGGACAAGAAGACATTGAAGTAACTTGTGAATTGATTTCTGAGCGACTAGGAGAAATTGAAAATGCCCCACAACTGGCTATCCTACCAATATATTCACAACTTCCAAGTGATTTGCAAGCAAAGATATTTCAGAAAGCTCCTGATGGTGTTCGAAAATGTGTTGTTGCTACAAATATTGCTGAAACTTCTTTAACTGTAGATGGTATTATGTTTGTTGTTGATAGTGGATATTGTAAGCTTAAAGTTTATAACCCAAGGATAGGTATGGATGCTTTACAGATTTATCCAATTAGTCAGGCAAATGCAAACCAACGATCTGGTAGGGCTGGAAGAACTGGTCCTGGTCATTGTTTCCGTTTGTATACTGAAAGCCAATATAAAAATGAAATGTTAATGACTACTGTTCCAGAAATTCAAAGAACAAATTTAGCTAATGTTGTTTTGCTGTTAAAATCTCTAGGTGTTGAAAATCTTTTGCAGTTTCATTTCATGGATCCTCCACCTCAAGATAATATGTTGAACTCCATGTATCAGTTATGGATACTTGGTGCCTTGGATAATATAGGTAACTTAACGTCGCTAGGTAGAAGTATGATTGAATTCCCATTAGATCCTCCATTATCAAAAATGCTTATTGTATCTTGTGATATGAAATGTAGTGCAGAAATTCTGATAATAGTTTCTATGTTATCAGTTCCTGCAATATTTTATAGACCTAAGGGAAGGGAAGAGGAAAGTGACTTAGCTAGGGAAAAATTCCAAGTTCCAGAAAGTGATCACCTCACATTTTTAAATGTTTATTTACAATGGAAACAACATAAATTTTCATCATCATGGTGTAATGAACATTTTATTCATGTTAAAGCTATGCGAAAAGTGCGAGAAGTCAAGCAACAGTTAAAAGAAATTATGGTGCAGCAAAAGCTACCTGTTGTGTCTTCTGGTACAGAATGGGACATTATTCGCAAATGTATTTGTTCAGCTTATTTCCACCAAGCTGCAAGGTTAAAAGGCATTGGAGAATATGTAAATTGTCGAACAGGTATGCCTTGTCACTTGCATCCAACAAGTGCTTTATTTGGAATGGGTTATACTCCTGATTATATTGTTTACCATGAACTTGTTATGACAAGTAAAGAATATATGCAATGTGTGACAGCTGTGGATGGCCACTGGCTGGCAGAGTTGGGACCAATGTTTTATAGTATCAAGGAATCTGTCCATTCACGAATGGAAAATAGAAAGCTTGCAAAAATGAGTCAGAATCAAATGGAAGAAGAAATGGCATCAGCAGAGAAAGAATTGCAAGAAAGAAAGCTAAAGGAAAAGGAAATACTTTCATCAACAAGGAAGAAAACACAAATTTTCACACCAGGAAAAGGTGATTCAGGTACTCCAAGAAGACGACCTGAGCGCTTTGGATTATGATTTGAATATATATTTGTGAATTTTGTATATACATTATATAAACTTGAAAACATTTTTAAGTACAAATGAAATTTTACTTTTGTTCTGTTTTTAATTTATTGACTTTGAAACTTTTTTACAAGATATAAATGAATTGCATTCTGAAATTTAACTGTTTAATAATAAAGTACCAGTGTTTTAACATGAAAGCATGTTGTTCGAAGGCGAAATGTTCATTGTAAGATTTATTAAAAAAATTGATACTTTCTCAATCTTGATGCAATATTTTATCTCCCAACTTCATTTTTGACTTTTAAAGCTTTTGTCGTAATGATGATATTGAGGTAAATCTCAGAGATTTTATTTTCTTTTATAATAAAGTAAGCCTTTGTGAATGATAAAATTATCTCATAACATTATGAATTTAAGTCTCGTAACTTAATTGAAGAAATTATTTACACATTAATTTTAAATTTAAAGTTCTGTAAGATTTTTTTTCAATTCTTTGTTAACTGATATTGCAATTCACTCCCAGTTGTTTTAAGTTTTGAAGTTTTTCTCTCTGCTTTGTAGTTATCTCCTAAATTATTTGACTCAGTTTCATTAGCCCTTGTGTAGCAAAAACAGGGTTGTATCGGTTTTAACTATAGGGGTTTAAACCAGTGGTTTTAACCGTCCTGGTCAATATCAATTTTGACCAGTTTTGACCACTGAAATTCACTTTTCAATATATTTAATACTAATCGAACATAGGTTACTAGCATATGAAAAGGCAAGTAATATTTGTTAAAAATGTCATAATATAAATAACATCAGCAAAAAACAAATATAACATAACACCAAGATACAAAAAAAAAAAAAAAAAAGTTTTTTTTTTTTTTGTACAAGCTGTTTTATATGTAATTTATGTTGAATTCAAAAAATGGTTATAAGTAACAAATTTTGTAGTTGTCTCTAAATTTAAATGATTTCGTAATTTATTTTGGATTATTCCAAACTTCGAAAATAATCTTTCTCTATAGATGAAGAGCTAGCACAACAGTTCATTAGATGTATTGTAAAATCAACAAATTTTATGTGTATGCCTTTAACCTTCTTCATTGCTGCCCACCAGACATGAGAACCAAGTGTATATTTTACACTTTCAGAAAAGAAGGATTCAGGATATGGTGCAGATTCTGCTTTAAATGCAATCACAAGAGTTAAGGTAGGATCAATATTACCATTGTCTTGCTATTTCCTGCTTCTCTTCATCAATACCTTTATCCATGTAGACAGGATTCAGCATATGTGCCAGAAAATGAACTAGGGTTACATTTTCATTAAATCAAGACTGTATCACATCAGAATAAGCTTCAATATCTTTCACTTTTAACAATCTTGATCATTCATCGCATGCATCAGATATAGTAGCTTCTTTGTGAAGTTTATCTAAAGTGAAATAGGCATAAGTTGATTTTGTAAGTGCTTTACCTCTTTCTGTATGCCTACATTGTTAATTATTTGAACAATGTTGTCATCAATGTATAAGCATGTTAAATTTCATAAACTTGTTACTGTAATATTTTATTTAACTGCAATACTCTTTTTATTGCTTATTAAAAGTCATTTCTAATTACAAAAGATGTTATATATTAAATTAAGACCATTTAAAACTATTTTAAACAATTCTGACCAGTTTTTGGACGGTTAGAACCACTTTTATCCAGTGTCCTGGTCAAAATCACAACCCTGAGCAAAAATGAGAGTTCATAGCACTCCAAGTGCTATGTACTCAATACCAAAGTTAACCTGATTAGTCCTTCAGGTCTAAATTTATCAAGCAGCAGATAAAAATTTATATAAAGTTTAAAAAGCTACTGAGGTTTTATAATAAAGGGAATTGTTGTATAACAGTAATAAAGTAAGATAAATGAGATAATCTTCTGCAGTATATTCAAAATGTGAATTGAAATTTTCCTTTTAATCCTATAATATCCTTTACATTTCATAGATTAAATTATTGTATTAAAAACATATAAATATATAAATATCGTACTGAAGATTTAAGGATTAAATAATATACACGGTTTCTGCGCACCTGGAAAGTCAGGGAAAATCATGGATTTAGACAATGGATCAATTTTGTCATGGAAAGTCATGAATCCGCTAAACTACTGATTAAAAAAAATACATTGAATTATTTAATTCTATTTTTACTTGTCATTTGGCTGAAGTTACTGAGTTTGGTACTTATGTATTATCCTATTGATCATATTGCCAAGTAAAATTCGTTCACCAAGGAAATTCAAAGCAAAAAAGCTTAATGGGTGGGTAAATGTGTATTATTCTGGTTTTTTCTTAAATTGTCGATTAAAATTTTATTAATATAATAATTATTTTTTAATAAAAATTAAGATTTTTGTACAAAATATAAGTTTATCTCAAGGGCTATTGTATATAAAAATTATAGGGTTATCATGTTTGGCTATTATTCATGGTCACCTGTATTATACCTAAGTACCCTAAATTCAAATTGGAAACATTTTGATTGAAAAATTGCTATATGATTAAACTTAGGTGTGTAGATACAATTTATTTTTATGTATGAGAGTTTACTAACACTTATAAAGTAAGTTTATAGTTTTTTTTTATGATAAAATTCTTGTAATTTCTCTAAAAGCATGTATTTTATTTGTGTGTACATCAGAAGTTTTATTCATATATACTTTAACGAAAGCTTTTTAAAGTCATTTAAAATAATCTGCTAAAATCAATCTGCTAAAGGGAAAGTCATGGATTTGAAAAATTTTATTTTGGCAGATACCCTGAATATATCATTTGTGTATTAAAAGAGAGATTTTGAGCATTTTTAAATCATGATTGCTTTAAAATCAGAATAGTTTCTAATTAGTTGTTCATAAACAAGTTTTTATGTAGCATATTTATAATTTTAGCAAAAATGCAGTGACAATTACAATGAAGATAAAATTGTTGGCATTTATCATACTTTTTTTCTTATTTAATCCAAAAATATACTTTCACTTGAAACAATTCACTCATTTATTTAGTGCGTCTTTTAATTTTTGTTTAACACCATCAGCACCTATTGCTGTTTCATGTGGGAGGTATTTATTATCTCTACACATGATGTTACTGAGAATCTAGGACATTCCATGTGAACTTCTTTTGTCTGATTTATTATTGTGCTATGAAGCTGAATTTTTCATACAATAGGTACTCAACCACCCAAGAGTTAGGGGCTTACTCTGGACATTGTAAAGGTACCCTATGAGGCAGGTAAAAAATGGTTTGTTTTTTGGCTGAGAATTATATTTCTACAAAAATAATCGATTAAAATTATCACATATGTACCTAATCTATTATTTAAGCCAAATATAAAAGAAAATCATTTAGGTAATATCTAAGTTTAAGGATAAAACGTATGGAAATCATGCAGAAGATATTAAAATAACCTAAAATAAATGATTCAATGAGATATTTAAAGGAATAACATCATAATGCTAGAAAAAATCGTTATTTTTGCCTATTTAATATGTGATAAATTGATGAATTTAATAGCCTGCTCCTATAATAGGGCTTGATATAATGGCATTAAATGCTCGAAAAGGGGGACGAGGTGGATTTTGAACATTTTAAAAATGACAGAATATTTCTCTGTGATATGACGCTTATTCATACCAATATATTTTAGAATCGGATCTATAGTTTAGGAAAAGATAAACTTTACTCGCTTTGAATTTTGTCCCTTACTCATCAAAAATCCAATATAGATGCTCTGTCCATATCAGGTCCAACCGCTTCATAAATTGTAGATCACACAGACAGATAACTTAGGCTATTATTACATTACGAAAAGAAAGTTTAAGTCATAAAAAGTTGAAAAAATAGTAAACATTTATTTTAGGAATAAGAATTTAAAAGAAAAAGCAGAAAATATTAATTTAGACATTTAGAAAAATTTGGCTGTGTAGGGGATTGAACTGTCAACCCGAGAAGTATGACGATCAAATAGGCAGACCATCTACCGAATATACTAGGCCTACACATGATGTGAGATTTAATTAAAGTAATGAGGGTCGAGTAAACACAGTCCAGTTGAAATATTATGTTCTGCCATCGCTGCCCCCTCGTATTCTATACTAAATTCATATCAAGAATGAATTTAGTATAAAATAAAGGGGAGAATAAGACTTGAAATAATAGCATTAAACGCTCGAAAAGGGGGATGGGATGGATTTCGAACTCGCTTTGAATTTTGCTAACCCTAACTCATAAAAAATCTAATATGGATGCCTGTATCCATTCCAGGTACAACCGCTTCATAAATTCGTGGACAGACAACTTAGGCTATTATTATATAGGGGATTGGTAAAACTGTGCTGACTGATTCTCAATTCTCCTGTCTATGGAATATAGGTTTTAAAAGAGGTGAAAAAAAAAATCAATTGATTTAATACATGTAAACCCTGCTTGTAACAACCAAAGAGGCTCAGATTCACAGAAAAAAATGTTTGCTTTTAATTCTATTTAATTTACTGTGGCAATATATATTTAATTGAAATCATATTAGTAAATGTGTTTTTAAGGTTTTTTTATTTTTATTTCAAAAAAAAAAATATTTAAGGGCATTTATATAATGATTACATAAGAATAGTCTTGGAATTTTGTTTCAATATTGTATATGTTTCTATGAAAAGTGTGTTTTATGTCTTCAGGAAACTTCACATCTTTTCTTTCATACACATGTTTAGATCAAGCTTACTGTTTGTTTTTATAATTTCTGATCAGCATTTTTAATCATTCTAAAAAAGTACAAGCAAAAGATCCATTTTTCAGATTTTCAAGGCATTTACAACTAACTAAGCTGTTACTAAAAAAACATTTTTAATAACAGCTAATTACTAATGAAATTTCATAAATTTCAATGGTAAAACATCTTTTTCTAATGATTAATACCTGAATTCTTTTATTTATTTTAAGGAATACTGAAAGATTAATCAAAAAGGTTTTTAGAGTTAAGTACAGTCTCATTTGATTTTTAATATACTGTGACTATTTTGAGAACTATATCAAGTATACATCTAAAATTAATTTTTGTGTTATATAAAATTTTACATTATATTCCAATTTAAATTTTTAAAGTATACAAAATCTATTTTTTATTTTAAAGGCTATTATAAAATAGTATACTAATTCTAAAATTTGATAGCATTATTGCAGCATAAATATTCTGTTTTGAACATGTTTGTGTCAAATCATAAAATTATTTATGCTTGAAAAAATCATATAACAAGAAAGGTTTGTATAAACAAACTACCATTTGTTTGAACACTTAATGTTATTATAGGGTTATAAAAATTACTAAATTCTAGTAAGTTCTAAACAAACAACTTTGTTGCAAAATCATGATTTTTTTATTTTTAGTGTTATTATTTTATTATTATTAATCACGGTTTGTCATAAATCACGCCGATGACCGTGTCAGGATACGCCGTCTTCTAGGCGAACAGTTGCTCCCTCATTGTACAGTAGGTCATACACAAGCCGGTGGTGGCGGTATTATGCTTTAAAGGACGTTTTCTTGAGCTTCTCTGGAACCCGTGGGTGTGGTAGAGCAGACCATGAATGCTACATGGTATCTGAACATCATTTCGGACCAGCTGCACCTTTACATGGTCTCTGTTTTTCCAGATGTAAATGGAATGTTCCAACAGGACAACGGCCCTTGTCATAAGGCTAAAATTGTGTTGGGGTGGTTCCAGGAACATGATGTTGAATTCCAGTTAATGTTCTGACCGCCTAACTCACCGGATCTCAATCCGATAGAACACATTTGGGATGTCGTGGGACGGCAGCTCAGAGTTCAAAGACCACCAATTCGCAATATCTCGGATTTGCGTAACCGTTGCTTAAACATCTGGTACAATCTGTCTCCGGCCATCTACCGAGGACTTGTGGCATCCATGCTAAGGCGGGTTGAAGCTGTGTTGCGCGCCAATGGTGGGCCAACTCGTGATTGTCAGTTGGTCATAATGTTTTGGCTCTTGAGTGTATAAACCATTAATTGAGAAAGATTTTGGGGCCATCCTGTCACCATTGCATATTTACATCACATTACTTTAGACATTTCTTTTTTTGGGTGTGTTCAGATTAGTTTTTGATAAACTTTGTATTTTTTGAATAACAGTGTAGTATTTGTGATTTCGTCTTTAGCTATTCTTAAATATAAATTAAATAACTCAAGCTTATTAATTATTCTTGTTTTATATAAAAAGGAATATCAATCCGATGTTACCCCTATTTTTCTACAGATTGATACCGTATAATTCAGTTGCATATTTTTATTTTTCCCAGAGTCACCTCACCAGGGGCGTAAGCAAGGGGGGGGGAGGTGTTTAACCCCAACCCCCCTTTGAGTTCCGATAAAATGGCAAAAATAAAAATTTTAGTAGAAATTATGCGGGCTATTATTTTTTTAGAATTCTGAACCCTCCTTGAAAATTATAACCCCTCCCTTGAAAAAATTCTGCGTACGTCACTGCATTTGGTTACCCAAAAGTAGATTAGATATAGAGAGGCTTTTATCATAGAAGGTTAATCTATGACATTCTATATTGTTATTTATCATCACACATATACACACAAGAAAAGCACCTAGTCATAGCAGCAACCCGAAAATGGAAGATATCAGCTCTGTCTCAGTTCCTTCCATACTCCCTTGGTATCGTGGTATTTCAATTTGACAAAACACTTTCAAAATTAATCAGTAGAATGTTCAATTATTCTTTAATCTTGTCTCAATTAAAAAAGAAAAAATTAGGTCTTTATACAGTTAAAAAGAATGAAAAATGAAACACAAAAATGAATATTCCAAGAGTCAACTTTGAAATTTATATTAAAAAAGAACAAGAACTTACAAGATTGCAAGTAAATGAAGCTAAACAATCAGCATCTATGAGACTGGCGCAATTTCCAAAGTTATGCATTACAGTGAGGCCATTTATCACCCGAAGTTCGAAACAGAAACAGAATTACTTGTAATGACTGCCACAAACCAAAAATAATTTAAAACTTTTATGAAATTTATGATCATCAAATTCGGCAGCTCTATTGAAACAGAATTGTAGCTGTTCCTGTCCTTCATTTTAAAAAAACAACAAACAGAAAAGAAATCACATTTAACATTTAAATTTTCTGTTGTAAAAATAACGGATTATTTGATGCATTAAAGTATTGAATTTTGCGAAATGGACAGAAAATCCAAAGTAATTGGTTGGTTTATTCTATTAAATCATACGCAGTTTATTATTTCTACTGTAAAATATATGGATCCAAAGAAAAAAACTTAGAAGTATATCAAGTTATTCGGATCGGAGACATTTAGACTCAGATGTATGCAAATATCACACCTCATAAAACGCGCATAAAAAAATCTCATAAAAAAACGAGCATCACGACACACCGAGAAGTAATGCAAATTGGACAATAATGATATTCACACAGGTTTCGACTGAAAATGAAAAATTTTAAAGTTTGGCGGCCAATGAATGAACGTGTGTTGCTGCAGCGAATCTTATCTACGCAACTGGCATGATATTTAAGAGGAGAAATTTTGATTTCAGGTCATAAATTCTTTGCAAATTTCATTTCATTCCGTGTACTCAGGTAGACAGCAACTATGCCTCGATATGCACAGATGTCAGCATTTGAGAGAGGACTTGTAGTTGAGCTCAAAGAAGCCGGTTGATCTAATCGGAGAAACGCTTGACATATGAGCAGGATTAATGCCACAATTAGACGACCGAGTGGATGTGAGGACCGATCAATCGTCAGAATAGCACAGCACCAGATGTATTATTACCATTGATTGTATGTGCAACTAGTTCTTCAGTGACCACAAAGACCCCTGAGGTCAAAGCGCCCCTTGCGCTAACTGCCATTGACCTCTGTACAACGACAAGCCCGTTTGCGGTGGTGTCAGTCAGGCTTATTTCAACTGGAATGTCACTAACTGGAGTAGAATAGACTTTAGTGAGGAGTCCCGATGACCAGTGATCACTGGCACGACCAGTGACACGTCTTCAAGACGTGTCTGGAGACACCCCGGACAGCTATGGGATACCAACCTGACTGTCTTCCGGCATCTAGGCCGACAACCAGGTCTAGATTGCCATTTCATTTCATAGTAGGACCTCTTTGGTTGTCATCCGTGCCACCCTTATAGGTCCAGCAGTACGTCGAAGTTCTACGCCTTGTTGTGTTGCAATTCATGTCACGCCATCACGGCTTACGTTTCAACAAAATAATGCCTGTCCCCACACTGCACGTGTTTCTACTGCTTATCTCCGTGCTTGCCGAACGCTACATTGGCCAGCAAGATCGCCGGGTCTTTCTCCTATTGAGCACGATTGGAACATTATAGGCAGGGACCTCCAACTATCTCAGTATTTTGACGATCTAACGTGCCAGTTGGGCAGAATTTGGCTCTATATTCCTTAGGACATCCGCCACCTCTATCAATCAATGTCAAGCCGAATAACTGTTTGCATAAGGGTCAGAGGTGAAAAAATGCGTTACTAAATTTTTCACTTTTTGAAGTTCTATCACTTGAATAAATCATCCAATTTTTCTCAAATTGCAATCATTTGTTTTTCTGTACATGTACATCACATCTATCAATTTTCGTCTCATTCGGGTTGACTCCTTCTACGTGCATCGTTATTTTTTTGTCCAAGAGTGTAAATTTTTGTAAACCAACAAGAGCAATTAAGTCCATAACTTTAAATACATCAATAACGTTAATATAAAATCAACAAATTCTCATTAAGGAAGATTTCATTTTCTAGAGGAATTCAGATGTTTATTAAGGGATCACTTAAAATAAAACAGTATCAAAAGAGATAAATATTTTTCTCTTATTATGGACGCATGACATCAGTCATGCATAGCAAATTACAATTATATTTCGGTTTGTAAAGTGTGATGTAAAAAATATTTACGTTTAGGAGCATTTCTAGAATTCTAGCGCTTAATACAAATGTCAAAAGTGAGTTTTAAAGGCCCTGCCTTTAAAACTCACTAGAAAAACATGATACCAAATTAGGAGAAAGGGTTCGATAATGGATTCAGTTGAGCGGAAATCAACACCAATTTCAACAAAGGATTAAAACATCAGTTCTTCCATCATATGGCACGATATTTTAGTGTAAATCAATATATCTAGTAAATTTTTTCAAATTCCACAATTAAATATTAATGAATATTTATTATCTTTAAAAAATTATTGTGAAGTAAAAAAACTAGACGAATCTTTTCATTTTTCGAATTAAAATTTGAAGCAATGAAGTTGATTATTGATAGCGAATTTTTTACTATAAGAACTAGAAAGAAGCCTCGACATTTCCATGATGAAAATCTCGATGAAGATCTTAAACATTCAAAAGAGGAATTTAAAGTAGAATACATTGTCTACCAATAAGTATTTGGACACCTGTGATAGAAAAGAAAAACTAACTGTATTCCAAATCAATAGTTGGTAGAGCCTCCACGAGAGGCAATTACTGCTTGAACCCTCCCGGGCTTACTTTCCACAAGTCTTTGTATTACAGCTTCCACTTTGTATTGTCTTCCACTCGGCTTGGAGTAGACATACAAGTTCCTTCATCGATTTTGGACAGGTAGTGCACCCCTTAATTCGGCGAACCAACTCGTCCCAGAGGTTCTCCTCGATAGGGTTCAGGTCTGGACAGGCCAGTCCATTCGATGAATTTCATTGGCACTATACCAAGCCTTGGTTAACCTCGAAACATAACAACTGGCATTGTCGTCCTGAAAGTAACGGGTCCAACCCGTAAAACTGCTACAACGTAGGAAGCACAGTCACCCAAAATAGTGCAGTAGGCATCGGTATTGAGCTTACCATGAATGGGGACCAAGGGTTTCAATCCATAACAGGAGAAACACCCCCAGATCATAATTCCACCTCCGCTGAACTTTACTGTTGGCACAATGCATTTTGGCAGACGTTCTCCAGGCAGATGGCAGACTCAGCCGTCCGAACGGTAAAGGGTGAACCTTGATTCGTCACTCCAAAGAACCCGTTTCCACTGATCTACGGTCCAATTTCGATGTGCTTTGCACCACATTAACCGAGCAGCTCGGTTGGACTTTGTGATCAAAGGCTTATGGGCAGTAGCCCGACCATGAAAACCAAGCAGATGTGCTTCCTTACGGATGTTATTCATTGAAACAATACTCCTGGATGCCTGTTGAAACTCCTCGCGGATGAGGGACATCGGTTGGGTGCGGTTCTTCCGAATTTCTCTGGACAGCACTCGTCGGTCTCTATCTCCCAGTTTCGTTGGTCTGCCGACTCGGGGCACATTCCGACAATCACAGCTCACCTTCCACTTCTTAATCACATAAGCCACTGTCTATTTTGGGTACTTCAGATCCCTAGATATGTCCCTTAACTATCAGCCACATCTGTGATACCCGATAATTATACCTTTCTCGAAATCAGAGAGCTTCGAACTGCGCGGCATCTTGCATGCGACTAATGTGGATACTGTTTCCTACACGATGTGTAGAGGCGAAGATCGTGACGTACCTCAGGGCCGCATATATCGTCATTTGCATAGGTGTCCAAATATTATTGGTAGACAGTGTATTACCATACCATTTTTGATATTGCCATAAACGCATTAAGAGGTATAAATTATTTTAATTGACAATCGTCTTACAAAAAGTTGTTTATACTGAAGAGAATATAGGATGTTACTCTTTGACAAAACTGGTCCATTTCATTTTAAATAGTAAGTTTCTGGAATATTGTATATGAATGGTGATGTTCCTGAAATAGAAAAACTCTTTCGCAACTATAAATGATACGCATAAAAAACGACCGATTTAAATTCTTTACTATGATGTTCGAATTTTATTTGAGCTTTGTTTAAATAAAATTAATTTTTAAAAAACTTCTAATATTTATATTTAACATTTGTAAGTAAGATATTCTCTGTTCAGCCAAAGTGTTCCTTTGCCTCACCAGTAAAAGTTACACTTGTGTTTACAGGGGTCGGAAACGACGAATTAAAAATTTAGCGGCATACCAAGTACTAAGTATAAACTTGTCACTCAACCTGTCCATTAAAATAAAATCTGAGAATGCAGTTTTCCTATTCAATTTGTTACGAAAGAGGTCAAAATATTAATTATCTTGTAAACAATGTTTATGTCCAAAATAGAAGAGTAACTTTTTATTGATGAGACAACCACTACATGAGCATTATGGTTTACATTTTGCTACAAGAGAGCTAATATTAGAGCAGGACAAAAATGTAAAATGCCACCCCTTATTTTACGATAATAATTATTATTAAAAATGGAGCATCGGTAGCTCAGTCGACAAAGGCGTCGGTTTCACAACTGCAGGGTTACAAATGTAGGCTAGAACCGGCCAAAGAACAGCAGTGTTTATTTATTAAAAATCGCTGGGGCACGTGCTTGTAGTTTGCAATGTCCTTCAAGTCCCCAAACAATTCCTCTGAAGGTGGTAGGCCAAGATTTGGAGTCTTCTGCTTGGCCCCTGTTTCTAAATTACAAGTACCTACTTTCTGTGCCTGTGTTATCTCATGGGTAATATTGACCACCAATAGGGTGCTCCTATAATTAAAATGGTAAACGATTTCCGCAATTGTAGGAGCGAATGGTTAATAGACAAGTGCTCCGCGTTATTAATAAATAAATAAAAGGAATAATTGTCGATAGATACACAAACCTATAAAACTTGAATAGTTCTTGCTAGAAAAAAAGGCATAACAATTACACATTTATTAAAACCCCCGAAATAAACAAGACGAATCCTCTAACGTTTCACCGCCGAACAGTGGTCGAATGAGTATGACATTACACTTCCATTCGAGCCTCCCCGCTGGCTTGAATTCTTGTAGTCATTTGGGACTGGCATTAAGCAGTAGTTTCCGTCTTCGTTAGCCCTCATGTAGCAATAAAAGAGGCGGTAGTGTTCCCAACAAATAAATACATATCCCTTGAATCTTTAAGTATTATAAAATCAATTTCAAATTTATATCGAGTTTTTTCGTTCTCCCGTGAAATGTATAAAATACACAGACATAGGATTTTGGGGTATTTAAATAAACACTCCATTCTTATATGGTAATTTTCTTTAGAATTGGGTAATCATCTTTAGCTTTTTAACAAAAAGTATAAAAACCAACCATCAATTTTTAGGAAATAAATCGACATGTATAAATTTTACGTTTTAATGCAGTAATTAATATATCAATATTTTTTTCACTTTGACCAGCTCAAGCCTCGAACTCACAAACTTCCAGTCGGTTATGAGTTTGGCACCTTTGCCCACTAAGCTACCGCATCTAATTTCAATAAAGTATTATGGTAAAATATTTATAAATGCTCAATTACTTTTAAATGTCCTATATAAATTAAAATTTAACTTGCTTAGACTAAGTAATGTACTGTAATGTAATATTTATTTATGATTTCTCCAGGAGTTCAATTGTATAAATTCACATAACATCACAATGCGTACATTACATAGATAAATACATAACCAAAAGATGATAAATACTTTTTTGTATATTTGTTTCTTAGAATTAAAATGTTTTTCAGGCAATATATCTTTTATTGTACGAAAAAATTATAATTTATAATTAATGACCTAGTCTAATAATTTCAAAATATATATTGTTTATCCTAAAATCTTAAAGTTTTCTTTTTTAATTCAGTAAAGTGCCTCTATAAAAATATGTTATTAACTACTGAATTTGTTATGATATAATACAACTGTAAAAACAAATGTGTAACAATAGTTACAGAAAAATGAAAATTATACATAAAATAATGAAAACACATTAAGGCAATTATTTATTTATTTTTAATTGAGTTTATTTTTCAAAATTACTTTGAAAATTCCAAACTATAGGCAAAATAACAAAAACTTAATATAAGAGAGAATTCTGTCTAGATTTCTTTAACAATGATTTCTTGATTTAAATAAATGCACATATTTCACGATTATGTCCAGTAGTTTCTTATTTTTAAAGCTACTAGAAAAAAACATGTACAATGCACACATATTATTCTTATGAAAATATACACAAATGATTCCTTTGCAATTATGTTAAATACTGACAAGGAAACAAAATATATTAAAAAGTAAAAAAAAAAAAAAAAAAACTGCCTTCCTATTAAAATTAAGTACAATATGGTACTTTATAAGACTTACTGCCATAAATATTCATTGCAAAAAATACTGATTGAAATGAAAAGAAACAAAGAAAAGAAATTGTCCTTAAAAAGACAATTCACACTGTTGACACAAACCAGAAGCATACAGAAACTAAAATATTTATAATTTATATAAATATATAATGCACAATGAGATCAAAAAGTTCTGCAAGTATGAACTTTTTTTCCAATGTTTAAATTTGAAATCTGCAATTTACACATTTTTCTATGTTGTTAAAATTTTATATTGACAATTGGTACTATTAGTAACAGTTATAAGTAACTGATATTTTGGTATGTTTAGTTTTTATACTCAGTAAAAAGACTTAAAAGATTTAACTTATTTTGCTTTAAACTTTAAAAATTTGACAAAGATTTATGACTTGGTAATTTAAGTTTTTGAGAGATGCGTATCACATTTAATGTTTTTTTTAAAACATAAATGTTTTGGTTTAATCTTGAACAGAAGTTGATGGCTAACAATTTGTATAAAAATTGAAAAGCTCCCCTAACTCTTTTTTCTCCCCTAAAGTATAGTATAATATATTACAAATTTGTACCACTAGTTATTATGATTATTATTACATTTCAACTAGAACAGCAGTTTCCAACTAGTGGCCCATAAAACTTTTATTTTAATTCATAGCTTTAAAAAACAAAACAAAACAAAAAAAAAAAAAAAACCACATTACAGAGCTTGACTTGTGAATTCGTTCTTGCTCTATCTTCTGAGATTAGCATTAGCAGAGCTGGTGGCAGACATATGTTCATTGGTTGATGCAGGTGATCATCCACAATACTTCCTTTAAATTATCCTTTTTAAAATTTCATTACTTTATTAATTTTTGTTTGTCTTTAACTATTTTTCTCTTTCTTGCTTTGCCAATATAAATTTAAATAAACTGCATTGTTCAGTCTTTAAAATTAAATTGTTAGGGACATCAAAGCTTTTTATATGTTTTTAATTTCATTCCTTTATGCAATTGTAAAATAGAGTTTTATTACTTGCTTTTAAAAATGCTATTTTCTATTTTGATTTTCTAATTTCTTATGTGTTTTTCTTGCATTAAAATGTATTAATAGTCATGAGCTCCAAAAATGTATATTGTAATACATGGTCTCAAATTGCTGTACACCACTAAAATGACTAAACCTTTGTTTTTTAATTAAATTATGCATATTATATTATACTGGTACCTCTGTTCTACTTGCAGAATTAAAAAAAGGCCTATTCTAAAAGTGTGGCCCACAAATATGCATAAGATTCCTAATATGGCTCTCAAGCTCATATAATTTGAAAACCCTGAGTTAAGAAATTTGTAGTTAAAAAATTTTAGAAAAAAAAAAACTTAAAATGTAAATAGTAGTAGAATATGTTCTCAATTGTGATTAATAAATCACAATCAAAATGCAACAGTCCATGGCTTAAAGTCTTAATTTCTTTAATCTTCAAATTTGATTTTTTTTTTTTTTTAAGTATGCATGACAGTTTTTATTTTCAAATAAGAGAAAAAATGACAGAAAAGCTAATAATTTTAGTTATACAGATCAAACTGCAGCTATTATCTAGAAACATGCTAATTGAGCTTATTTTGAAAGTAATAACATTTAAGTATTATTAAACATTTTAGGTAAAATAGTAGTTTAATCACAAAACTTTTTGATCACATATGTCTTTATATGTACACACACACACACACACACACACACACACACACACATGCATATACATAAAACATAAACAAGGTAGTCTTTCCTCACTTAAAAAATCTTTTGAAAATGCAACATTTTTGCATTCTTTGTAGAAACAGAAGTAAAAAAAATTAACTTAGTTGAGACATGTGCAAAATTCCTTGAAACTAAGCATAGGATGAAGTGAATGAGCAAAATCTTGTCACAATTAAAGATTAAGTAAAGAGAAATAGTTTAAAATTATTTTTAAAGAATTTTAGCAATGAATTTCAATTTTGAAAATCTAAGGCTTTTAAAATCATTAATTCAGCAAAAAAATATTAGCCTTTAAATTTAATTTTTCTGTTAGCACACTTTTCGAGAGAAAAAAAAAAAAGTATAACATTTAGAGTTTGAAAACAACTAAATACTGAGCAGAATATTTCGATAAATTCAAGATTGAATTATTTGATTAAAAAATTCAAATGAATCTGGGTTTATAAAATGATGTCAACCTCAAATGTTTACATATGTTTCCATATTTTGTTTTTATTAAAGATGAAAAATATAGATATTTTGATTCAAAATGAGCTTGACATGTTTAAATAACTCTTTTAAAAATTGGTTGTAGAATCGTTTTCTGTTTCTATCAGTCAGAATAGATTTTAAAAGGTAATGGAATTTAAATATAAAAATTACCAAACATGCATTAAAAGGGGAACGATGCACAGAAAGACAGACAGTAAAACTTTAAAAGATATAAAATATACATCAGTGTTGACATTAAACAGTAAAAGTAAATAAAATTTTCATTCAAAAAATGCATAATTCTGATTATAGTTACAAAACTCTGAGATAAAGAGAGTGGAATAAGGGTTTGTAGCAAAGAACAGATAAGCATGCATTTGAAATTGAAAGAAAAATCTATTTTATATAATTAGGCACATTTTTGCAATACAGATATAAACCAAATATTTTAAAACCTTGAATAAACTGTTTCACACTTAATTTGGTCACATGCAACAATCTTATATTATCTATCAATGCATTTGTTTGTGAACTGATAAACATCATATCAATCATTTTGATAAATAATCAATCATAAAGTTAAAATGTATGCTTCTTTCATACACAGCTAATATTTTAGGAAGATACATATTAGTAAAAATATTTGATTATAAATTTTTCATATTTACAAATAAAGTCAATTTAGTAATATACCAATTTAACTCTTTTGTACTACACCATTCACAGTTGCATGTCTACTCAAAATGATTTAATACACAATTATTTTAATTAAAACAGAAAAACTTTAACTTATTTTATGTTGTAAGACTGAAAGCTTAACTTTACAGATATTTACTAAGTGCAATTAATTACAAAAAAATATATTGCAGATGTAATTTCACATTGCAGGAATGTAACATGAATATCAGTTTCCAGTGCACCCTTAGAATATTATGCATTTCACAACATTAAGGATCTAGTTAATCCTTTGCATTTAAATTAGACTGGTAAACATAGCACAAAACCTTGAAAGCATCTACCAATAAATACAGAATAAACAACTTGTACATTAGACTAATACTTTGTATTTACTGGTAAAAAATTCAGCCATGAACTGAAAATCATTAAGATTATCAGTTTATACATATCCATTTCTATTCCTTTTAGAAGTGATGATGCTTGGCAATGATAATAGAAAAACACGTTTCTTAAATTACAATAGCATAAAACTTGTTAAAAATCAATTTTTATGGAATGCAGAAAAGTTTTTTATTACATATAATGCTGATAAATTCATAAAGCACTTATGTTTCTCTTAACAACACTACAATGAATACTTGTTTTATGTTTTAAAGATAGTGGATGAAAAGTTAGGCCAGTACACATAAGGACTGAGACAGTATGAAGTTAAGGTAAAAAAAGGTGTGAGGAATTTAATAGAACAAGAAGTCATAATAAATAGCTTTAACACAGCCAATAATTACTTAGTTTTATGTTTTATAAAATACTGTATTCCCAGTTTTCATACAACCTAAAATTTATTAACAATATTAATCTCTTAAGTTTTTTTTTTTTTCTGGAAAAACATTACAGAAACTGTATTAATCAGAGAAGCTGCAAATTTTTTACATAACTCTTTTCCTTACAATTTTTTGAGGTAGGGGAAAATGGAAGAAATACCTACATTAATCATTTTATATTACAGATATGAAAAATAAAATCAAAGTAACTATATTCAATAAATCATAAAACTGCAAACATAATTCTTATTGCCTTTATAAAAAAAGAAAATATTGCTTTCTTAACATAATATTTAAAATTGTGAAAAATTAACAGTTCATATAAAATTATTATTTAACAGATATGATAAAATCTTGAGAATATACCTAAAACATAACACATCTTAAAACAATTTCAATTATGTAAATAAGTACTTTATTTTATTAACAATCAATTCTATAAAAATACAGGAACATACATAACATTATACTAAACAACACATTAACACACAGTGGCGATTGTCAACAATATTGTAATAAACATTAAAATCATAGGAACAAAAATAGTACTAATAATTTCAAACACAACTAAATCATATAATGAGACATGAATGATTAATAGATACTGTAATTGTCTAAAGCACAATGAAAGTTCTTTTTTTCAACAGTTAGTGACTTTTAAAAGCTTAACTACAATGGGTTACCAGACTCTAACTACGATGATAATAAAGCTCTTGCTTCTGGCTTTTTCATTTGCACAGATTTATTGAAAATTGACAAAGCATTTATAAGAGCAATGATGAAAATTATCACAAAATATTCATGAATTAATTCCTAAAAATTACGAAAAAAAAATACTGGACCAATTCTTCTAACAGAGATATCTTTAACAATACATTTTTTCTCTCACATATACCAACACTAAAACCTGCATCAAGGTTAGTCCTCTAGAAATATTAATTCTTATTTTCACACATCAGATCCTATCTAAACATTTCTATATTACACAATGTAATAAATAGATGATGTAAGCCACTTGAAGATAATTATGCCAAGCCAATAAGCAACAATTCATAAGCACATCATGAGTGTTTTACACACAAACTGGTAACCCTCTGATAAAGAAACAGTATACAACAGATAAATTTATTTGAACTTTTGAAAATACATTTTACATTGCTCAAGTAAGTACTTTTATGAAAGACTTGGGAAAAAGTTCAGCATCTACAGTGTAAAAAGCTTTATTTGGAAGTTGATGCCTAATTCTTCGAATTTGATGGAAAAAATTATATTGATTTTGGTGTAGCTCCCTTGGGGTCATGTACATATTCACTAAAAAAACAAAGATTTAAAAAATTAGCTGTACAGGTATATTACATAAAATGTCTAAAATAACAGAAACCAAATTTTTAATTAGTCCTCATTTTAAACAATAACACTTTTATCGCTGAAATTGAAATTTGTTATTGTTTGACTTTGTAGTAAACTGCAAAATAAAACATATATTCTAAATTAAAAGCATTAAATAATTATAATAAATGATAAAAAAAATGTTGAGTCACACTGACAATACTTTTATATTTACAGAATTGTTTGAGTACAAAGTCCAAATAAAGAAAAATGCTATTCCTCTGTCTTTAGTTTGATGGTATGGTAAAATTTTAGCAATCAAATTATCTCAGACACAAATATATTTTAAAAAATTAAATAAAAATTACATAAATCTTGTCTATAAATCAAACTTATTGAACTATACAAACTTAAACAGCTAATCATACTAATAATATTAAACTGTAAGCAACACAAAATTAATACTTTTGTAGTGTTCAATTCTATCAACACTTGCACCAAGCAAAAATATTAAAAACTGATATTAATAATAAAATTAAAGATCACTGTTTTATACTTAGGTTTAAAAATAATTAAAATTATTCAAGATACAGAAATATGATACAAAATAAGTAGAATAAAGCAAATTATACATACACTTCCATAGAATTTATGGAACTATTTGAACAATAATTTTCAACTTTAACATGGCAACTTTTATGGCACTGAAGGTTACAGCCTAGAAAGAAATTAAAACATTTTTTAAACAGAACCATCTATAGCCGTAATAATTATTAGATAAAGAATTTTGAAACCATCTGTTTCTTTTAATAAAAATAATTTTAAAGTAAAATTAATAAATTGATGATGTAAGCCATTTGAATATAATTATGTCAAGACAATAAGCAACAATTCAGCAAACATCATGAGTGTTTTACACACAAACTGGTAAAGAAATAGTATATAATAGATAAATTTAAATACATTTTACATAACTCAAGTCAGTACTTTTATGAAAGACTTGAGAAAAAGCTTAGCATCTACAGTGTAAAAAGCTTTATTTGGGAGTTAATGCCTAATTCTTTAAATTTGATGTTATTATAGTGATTTTGGTGTAGCTCCCTTGGAGTCATGTACTCCATGAAATGAAGTACTGCAGTTGTGCTTTATCTTGCTATTCACCTTTAACTGTAGCAATTGAAGTGCACTGCCACAAACAAATAAATTTGCATACCTCGACATTCATAACCTTGTTTTCCAGGTCTTCTTGTTAAATACTTTTGACACACTTTGCATACAGTGGACCTATAACCAAAAGAGAAGGTCAAAAACATTGTCTAATTTAAACCCGAAAAGGGTTTAAAATAACAGGTTTGTACTGTAATTATATTACTAAACAAAGAGAACAATTTAGACTGATAACAATTTTCTCCTACCTTACAAGAATTTTAAATATTATTATAATAATAATAAATTCATAAAACATTAAAAAAGTTTTTATGTGGTTCTTGGAAAAATGATGTAATTTGAATAATATAGTGTGTGATATCAAGAGAAATGAGGATGGACTATTTCATTTATATCATTACTGCAAAGTGTTTTACTATTTAATGTACCACTATCTTAATAAAGCAAAAAAGCAAATGATTTGCTGTGGTTTAGCATGCAAAAAACTTGTATATGTAATAATAATAGAAAGTTTATCTTTACTTATGGTTACATATTTCTAATCTACCCCTCTTTTTAATATAAATACATGTGAACATTTCAAGATTATTCAAAACAAAGTTCTAGTTCTAAGTTTTATACTGCTGTTTTTCTTGAGAAAAAATCAAGCCACATTAACTGACAAAAATTACAGATGCCTAGGTAACCTTGTGAATGACTTATAGCCTTAAAAATAAATTTTATCACTAAGTCATCTAATATAGCTGTAAGATAATGTTGTCACAAAGCATATCAATACTTTAGTTGCTTTGTTTATAAATCTTGCCAATTTCTTAATTCACAGATAAAACTAAATGTTTTTGAAAATAAATGTTTAAGAAATAATATATTATTTTCTCCTTAGCAACATTCCTGAAAATGAAATGCTCTTGTAGAGAACTACATTAAAAACAATTGATGACAAAATAAAAATCAAAAGATGACACTTTACTGGTCATGCTCTACAAATGATGATCAATAAAATAACAAGCATAGGCTTTAGTTGGCCATTAAATAGAAATTGTAAACAAGGTCATCCCTGACCGACTTGACATTGAATAACGAAAAAGAACAGAAACAAGGATAGATGGAAGAATTGCAGAGGATAGAAGGAGAAGATGAAAAGTTAGATTGAAAGCCTTATTCATTTTCAACCTGTGGATTCTGTATTTTTAAACATCAAATTATCAGAATAGATCACAGAAGATATGAAGAACATATAAAATCAATGACATAATCATTGACATAAGTATAAGCAATCATAGGTTAAGCTTAAAATTGGCAAAGAAATTAAATAACAAAAATACATTTTAATTCACAAATTTTGCTATAAGAAATTGTTGCTGATCTATTTATGATATACTGTTAATATAACTGAAAGAATATCTAAAATAAAAATGTGATGTAAAAGTAAACCAAAACTATGTTCAAGAAGATCTCATTATACATTGCTACACTTTCACATTAAACAAAAAATCGATTGAATAATGTCTTAATTTGAAAGCCCATACAACCTGGACTTTTCATCAAATTTGGGGATATTGCTCTCATGTTCATATCTTTGAAAAATGATAAAAACTTTAAAATTGACAATAATAGTACAAGATTAATTACAATATTGATGATGTTTATTATACTAATCATTTCTTCTCTGACATAAAAATTACTCTGGAAAATTAAAATAAATAAACATTTTGCAGTAAAGTACATTTTCCAAGTGGGCTCACTTTAAAAGATCCACTCAGGTTATTTTCAAATTAGCATTAAAAAAAAAAAAAAAAAAAAAAAAAAAATCTAAACTTAAAACTCAAAAAAAAAAAAAAAAAAAAAAAAAAAAAAAAAAAATTAAGTCAATTTGTTTCATTGTATACATGTGGAACAAAATATGTGTAATACACCACTTAAATATTTCACATTAAATTACGAACATTAACATATTAAACAAATATCTTACCCTGAGAGATGCTTGGCAACAAAAACATGATCATTGTATATATGAAGCTTAGTGCCCCGCTTTTTCCACTTGCTTCGATGAACAAGAGAATTAGGTATAAGATACCGCCTAGAAAAAATAAATTTAAATCAAAATTTTAAATAAGCCAAATTTTTACTGTCAAACATAGTTTTTGATTAACATAAAAGCATATTTCTCCACTTATTTTTACATTAAACATAAAACTACATCAATTAAAAAATTATAGATAATTCATAAGTATGTACAAAAAATATTAAAAATTGAAATATGTTAGGCATTTTCATGTTATTAAGCTCAAAAAAGAATTACCCTCTAAGTTCAAAAAGATACAGACCCATTAATTATGCCTATTCTCACAATGCATTTCATTAATTCTGGCTATTCATTCATGCTCTTTCAAGCCCATGCACACACAAATACCTATATTGTCTGAATCATATATCCATAAAAATAAATTTTTAAGAAATTGTAAAATCTTCTTAAAGCTTTTTTAAATGCAAAATACACACAAAATATTCTACCGTTTAACATATTTTTGTTGAAAAGCAATATATAATCAATTTCAAAATGTCAGATATCTTAAAATATGTTGTCCTTACTCATCACTGGTTGGAAAGCCTACACCAGGTCTAAAAGACCCTGTTGCAATATGCAACTGATCTATGGCTAAGAGTAATATGCATTTCCTCCTTGAGTAAGGAATCACACAGGATGACGACTGACTTAACCTCCAGAATGGGCCCATGTAATTTAGAAGCAGAAAACAAGCAGATGAATCCCAGACTTTGCCTGCAACCAACAGAGATATCATTTGAAACCTCAAAGGATATTACAACCACAAACCAATTTTATGTGCCCCAGATGCCATTAACCCCTTCCGGTATGATTTAATAATGAAAAACTGTGCATGAAATAACCATTTAATTTTTATTTAAAAAACTTGTTTCATTTTACAATTCTTACATATTCTTAATTAAAATCTACTTTTTACATAGTGTTAAATAATATCAGAAACAGTAAAATTAAGAAAATATCAAAACAAAACATTAATAAGGTATACAGATAATAGTCTTCAAGCTAGTGGTACTTTTCAAAACAAAGTGCAAAGGAATTCTTAATTGTTTACACCGCCAAGTAGTCTCACTTTTAATTTGATTCTTGTAACACACACAGCATTTCTTAGTAGGTTTTCTTTTATTCTGACTCATTAATTTGGCAATGACTTATACCAAGAAATTCTAAGTAAACAATATTCAATAGTGACTTGTGATTTTCATAAGTGATAAAAGCGTTGCCAAATTCAGTACACTAGAAATTTTAAACTAAATTAACTATCATATTTAACAGTAACTTTAATCGCATGACGAGTGTAGTTTGTCATTGTGCGGTATGGAATGAAAAACTAATGACGAGCTAGACTCGTCATTTTACCGGAAGGGGTTAATAAGTACAGGGATTTTGGGCTGGCTCTAGCAACGATCCTGCTACCTTTTGGTTATGAGATCACTGATTTTACCCACTCAGCTACTGTGGCTCTCTTGTAATCTGCTAATATAAATTAACTATATGTTATATTATCAATAATCCTGTATGCTATTGTGCTATGTTGTATACAAAATTACTAGTATAAACAATATAGAAATCCTACATTTATTTTGGTAAAATCAAACATATCAACATTGCATAGAAAAAAAAATATATACAAACAAGGCTATAATTATTGATTATTATTAGCTTTCTATGAAAAATGATAAATAATTATACGAGGACCTAGAAAATTTTTTCACAGTTATTAAATTAAAATTGTATATTTTCATTTTCATTACACATAGCAACTACTCATATTTAAGTTCGATGGCATTAGTGGCTACTTTAACATAACTGAAAATATGTACTTTAACTTGATATTCTGAAAATCTCAATGAATAAGTTTATTGAAAATTAAGCACTTTTACTTTCAGGGAATAAAAATTAAGTTTTTGAATACCAATACAATTGTTTATTTTATTCTGACTTAAAACAACTTTCATTCAAAAACAAATTATAAAAAAAAGAGAGAATTTATTTGAAACACATAAATTAAACTAATTTTAACCTGTTAAACTTACTTAATTATCCCATTTTCATTCGTTTCAATTACAAGAGTAGAATTTTCATTGATGTAGGTACGACTGGAGGAAGCACTGATTCCAGAAACTTCACTTAGACTACTACGGGTGCTACCTAGAGTGGAAGAGATGTTTCCAATTCAACAGAGTTCATGGAAAGTTTACTTTACACCACACACACACACACAATTATATATAAATTAAAAGCCTTAAAACAACTACTACTAATACTAATAAAATAACAAACAATTACCTGGCACAGCTAAAAATTTCATACCTGCAAAAAAATAGGGAAAAGTTTTAAATTTATAAAATCCCAAGTAATATAATTTTTTAAGAAAAATAAATAAAAAAGAATACTTACTCCATTAACCATAAAAATTGACAGCAATTAAAAAAATAAAAATAAATTAATATTTTTCCAAAATTTTTTCAAGTTTTGCCTTACAGTTTAGAGAATATTAAAACAAAAATTCATTGAATGAAATTACACATATGAAGATAACAGTAAAATATCTGCAGATGCAAAATAATATTCTGAAATCATAAGTAAGCCATTATTAGCCATTAAGCTATCTAAAATGCTAATTTTGGGATATAATGTAGCTTTTATTTCTTTAAAAGTTTTGGGTTAAAAGTGTGGTGTATAAATATTATAAAACTGTATTTATATTTACCTGTCTATCTGTATATACAAAAATATATAAAAATTAGCAGATACATATAATATATCAAAATTATTACTCTTTAATATCTCTTAAAAATTCTCCTCCCATTATTATTCTTTCAAATATATTTTCCCCACCACAAAATATCTTAAAAGAGTATCCTCTAATTAAAACTCTTCCAACCCATTTTCCAAAGCTTTCTCTAGAATAGATGCAAATTTTTTGTCCACTCATCACATTTTCCAGCTGTTCCTGGCAAATGGCTTAGTTTTAACCCTGATATGTTACTTTTATTGTTAAATAAGCAATTTAAGTTTCCATTTATCTGGGAAAGATTTTCCTCTCTGCATCTCACTCTGGGATCCAACCATGTGTCAGCATGTGTTTCGATGATCATTTCCTCGTCTGTCTTTGATTATTAGACATGTCATTTTAGCAACTCTTAAATAAAATTTAAATTCTACTCGGAATTGTCATTCTCTTTCATGGTGACACAATTGCTTCATTGCTACTAGTTGGCTAGTCTTCTTCTTGCCCAGCAAGCTTAGACAAGTAAATACAATATGGGCTTATATCTATGTGACTGGCAGATTAATATTTGCTGTGTTACATACCCATATACAAATTCGTCAGCAGTAGTGGCTACTTTACACACATTATATAATACATTTACAGGAGTTACAGTTTTATGGGAGATATTAAGACACAGTAGTACATGCATTACCACATAGTATTTTCAATTTTCATATATATGAATGCACTACTACGTTTTAATTTCTTTTATAAAACTGTAAACAGGCTAAAAGCAGTATGTTACAAAAATATTATTTTTTTGCAAACCTCTTACTTCAAAAGTGTTTTATCAAATATCTTAAAACACACAGAAATAAATATAAAAATAAGAAAAGTAAAGAGAAGAAATTACTGCTGGTTAGAAATCATTTATATCATCTAATGGTAAAAAACTTAATTATAATGCTACATAAAAAAAAAATACATTACCCATAAATTTTCCTTTGATGGGTGATGGTTTTTGACCTTTAGACTTTAAGCGATCAGATGAAGCACTACGACTACTTCCCTGACTGTAAGTAGAGGATTCTGAGCGATTTTCAGCTGACTTAGAACGAGTTTTACGAAAACTCAACCTCCTACGCAAGCTTCCTAAAATTGATTTCTTCTCTTTTGAGCGCGATCTATCATCTACAATCATAGAAAAATTCATTAAATGTAAAATATTATCTATATAAAATATTTATATATATTTTAAGAAAATGAAAGAGAAAGAAAATCCTTAGTGTAAATTTGGCTAACAACCTAATAATATATATGAAAAGCAGATAACACTTAATAACCCCCACCCTCTCCAAAAAAAAAAAAAAAAAAAAAAAAAAAAAAAAAAAAAAAAAAAAAAAAATTAGACCTAAACAATTTAGTTTCCAAACAAATAAAATGCTTTTCAAATAGATTAATTTTACAAACAGAAAACTTTTTAAACCAGATATCATTTAGAAAATATAAACACATAACAATTTTTTCTTTTAGCTTACTAATGTCAATAATAATAATATATATCAAGTTACACTCTTTAGGTTTGGTTTGGTTTGGAGCGCTACAGTCTACTGTTTTGCACATGAGGGCTAATGAGACCGGGACCTACAGTTTAATGCCGATTCCGAACGGCTACAAACATCCATGCCAGCAGCGGGATTCGAACCCGCGAACTCTGGTTCCGAAGAGCAGTACTCTACCATTCGGCCATCGTTCGACTACACTCTTTAGGAAATACTGCATTTCAGTTAAGTAACAAAATTATTTAATTGTTCATAATTCTTATAAAACTATATAATATGTATTTTAGATTTAATAATAATAAAAAAAATTCTATTCTAAAAATTGTGACACCTTAACTTAACATTCTAAACAAACGTACATGAGGAGTTTGTCAAAAAGAAAGAAAGGATACGAGAAAGTGAAGGATCTCTATGCAAATTAAGAAAAAAAAATTTTTTTTCCCCTACATTTTCCTTTCTTTTTCTCAAGTAGAACAAGAAGTATGCAATCACACACTTTTAGAATTTTAAGAAATTAATAGTGTCAAATTCACTTTTATTTATTTATTTTATTTATTATTATTATTATTTTTTTTTGGAGGGGGGATTGTGTAGCTGTTTCCAGTATCACATAAAATTATGCATAGTAATAAAAGAGAAAAAGATCCAATTTTAAATTTGTTTATTGTAAAAGAAAAATGGTTTAAACCCCAAATTTAGCTACTTAAATACAGCCATTTAAAAGGTGGCTAAAAATTATTTAAGTATTAAAGTATATCCTTATAAATATTTACTAGCATAGTTAGCAATAATGGCAATTTCTTTTTTAAATTTTCTCCTGAGTTTTCCCATTTTACAAAAGAAATTTGTAAAAATCTGAGTTTACTGAGTATTTAAATTTTCTTTTTCTAATTCCCTGAGTTTAAAGGTTTTGTAACAACCCTGATATGCATGCTGGTAAGTTCCCCTCCTTCTTCTCAGTGTTCTTGGATGAAAAATATTCTACATTTCTCAAAGTATAAATGAAGGAAATTGTTTTATACTACAAAATTAAGATGTAAAGAAAATTATACTTATATGTACATACACACACACACACACACACACACACACACACACACACACACATATATATATATATATATATGCACATAATATTTTTATTACATTATAACATTCAAAATATCCCTGATTATGCATTAAAAATTATGTAGAGGAGTTCAGAAAAACTTTAAATACAGAATAAGATTACATCCCTTTATATAAGAAATTCACACAATTAACAGATTATACCAAAATAGTATTCAGGTTACATTCTTACACAATGAAGTTTATTTCACAAAAATTCACCAGTAGATATTATATAGATTCACCTTTTTCCTTTGTAATAATGAATCAAAACAAACATTAGACATTTTTACACAAAAAAAAAAAAAAAAAAAAAAAAAAAAAATTGGCATTAAATTTATTAGCTAGTTGTGGTTTATTAATATTACAATTGCTTCTGATAAATATAAATAATATTAATTTTTTTTTGTATTTATAACATTATTTTTTCTTTTTTTTTTACTAAATAATAGTAATATTGTATATTGGTCTATATTTTATACCTCCCTGTTAACTTTCCCAAAACCTCATTTAGGTATTTATCATTAAAAAAATCTTTACATATTTCTACTTTAAATGTTGTAATGAAATGGCATATATCTTGTAAAAAGAAAACTTATTATTTTTTTTTTAAATAAATAACAATATAAACATTTGCTATACCTGTTTAAAAGCAAAGTCTGAAAAATCATAGTTTAAGTACCTTTTATAATATAGTCAGTAATTTAGTTTATTAAACCTCTATTATACAATTAACCTTTTTAAGAGAGGCTTTGAAGAACTAATTCATCTGTGGGACACATGTTGTCCCGGACCCTCTGTAAAGGTTAAACACTGTATGTATTATATATATGTTTGTATATGTATATACTATGCATGTGTTTGATAAATAAAGTATGAAACCTTCAAATAATTGTGGTGCAGAAATTCAATACTGCTACATGGATGATCAGAACTAAAAATAATAAGTAAATAAAAAATAAAAATTGCAGAAGATTTTAAAATATGCTAACAATTATGAAATAATAAATTTAAAAAAATTTGCAGTTTACAAATGTTTTCATGGAAGTTATGGCTACTTAATAGTTTAAATGAATGATGAAATGGGTGGTTTTCATTAACAGTCAAAACAAATAAAAACTTAAAACATACTGAACAACCTAAATGAAAACTCTTCTAATTATGGAGTATATATAACTAAAGAAATGAAAACAACAAGGAAAATGGAATAATATTGGAAAATATTATTCCATTAAATAAAAATAGAACAGTGAATATAACATAAGAAATTTTTAAAAAGTACAACATATCACAGGGCATATACATAATTATGATATTCAATTTAGTTTTATTAAAAAATTGTAAACTTCCAGTTCCTTTAACATTTGCTATTGAATTTATATGTGAAAATAGATGAATATGAAGATATCTTTCTCTTACATTATGTATTCATTTTTACATGATGCTGTTCAATCTCTGTGGTTCTTTACTTCTAAATATTTTCATGCAAAGTAATGAAGTTAATTTGTATTAAGAGATGGCCAGATGGCAATTCACATGCAGAATTAAATTTTAGCATGATGCTCTGTATATTTAACAATCCACAACCATGCAATACATGCAAATTTTAGTTTTGAATCATATTCTTATGCCATCATATAATTATGCTTCATAACATAGAACAAATATATTCATAATAAATCTTATAACATATATCTCAATCTGTTAACAAAGAAAATTTGAAATTGCAAGAACTTTTACTCTCCAATATATATAATTTCCATATTTAACTTTATTTGACCAATAAAACCATAGAAAGACATTTCAGTGAAACTATTAATTTCATCTAAGTAATGATATTTTTTTTCAAAGATCAAAAGCGCATTAATAATGAAATAACATATCATATAAATAATTTTTAAGTTTAAAAAAATATACATTTGGCAGTTATCTTCTTGTTATTATCATTATTATTATTTTGTAAATTAGAAAAGTACACTTTTTTGTATCATAATGAACACTAATTAATACTTGGTAGGTACCCTGGAAAATATTTCAGTTATAAAACTAGCTTAACTTGTTGTGGCATGGTGGTATTAAAAGTGCATTATTTTTTGCAGATATTTTTTAATCACCTCAAATGTGTTTTAATATGTGCTTTTTTTTTAGTCCCACTTAAGTAAAGTAGTGAGTAATACCAATCTACAAATGCTATAAAAGAGTTAGTGAGCTATGTCTCACAGGTTAATATGTCTCCCTTTCTGTTAATGAAAATTATTATATGATAAAACAATTATATACCATAGAAAGACGTTTCACTGAAATTATGATTATTATTTAGCAAACAGGCTATTTATTTTTTAATAAACAAAAGAATATTATTAAAAGAAATAATTTATACTAAAACCAAATAAATAATTTTATTAAGTTTTTTTTTATTGGAAACTTCTGGTTACTCTTTTTCTACATTTTATAATGAAAAATTACTAATACTTGGTGGTGAGTCCTTGGAAAAATATTCCAATTTTAAAATTCTAGATTACTTATTTGAAGCACGGTGGTATTAAAAGTGCCCCACCTATTTCATATGTAAATATGCATAGTGGGATATTTTAATCACCTTGAAATATTGATATGTACCAGTTATTTTATTTTTTGTTGCACTTAAGTAAAGTAGTGAGTGATACAAATCTAAAAATGTTATAAAAGTGATATTTGCTTATGTTAACAAGCTGTGCCTCATAGGGTTAAAATATGTCACATTCTGTTAATACCAAAAAATATTTTAACTATGTTCTTCTTTTATAATTTCTAGTTTATACAAAGTATTGCATGTTACAATAATTTTGTTACTGAAATACATATTGAAGATTGAAATAGTGTGCAATGAATAACTCATATTTTTATAAAAACACTTTAATTTTTTTATTATCCCTATATATAAATATTTAACAAAATAAATACATCTTGGATAGAAGGATGTAATAATTTAACACATGTAACAAACATAAATTTATCACAAGTAACAAACATGACCATAAAATATTTTGTTGGCATTTTTTTTTGTTACATTTGATGGCATCTAAAGCAAGAATTTTTTTCTCATATCAGTTGTAACAGTTATAAGCAGAATTGTAGTGATTATAAAACACAACAAATTTTATAGCTCAATATTCCATAAAAAAAAAGCTTTAATGAAAAATCATATTTAATTTCAATTGTCATAAAGAAAAAGTAAATCCTCTAAAATTTATTATTTTATTAAAAATCTTTTTAAAAATTTATAATCAAAAAAGAAAATTTTTCCATTCACAACTCTAAATGAATATTAAAGCCTTCTGTAAACCACACTGTAAATTAAAACAGCTGCTAATATCCTGACAAACCATAACTTAAGACTAATTACTTATGTTATAACATTTACATTTTTTTAAAACATATATTTAAAATTTATGTTTGCGTTTAATCATTAAACAAATATTCATTAAATTTTTTTTTTAAAATGTAGTAAACAAGAACAAGTGGATTACATCATAAATATAATATAATCTTTATTAATAAAAAGATGAAATCAGCCTTATATAATTAGAAAATATTTGTAGTAAAACACCTATTGTCTCCAACATATAAAGCAAAAAGGCATTAAAAAAAAAAAAAAAAACATTGGTAATGAGAACTGCTAAAGAATGACTGAAATTTCTGAAAATTTAGGACTATGAAATTTTATTTTAGCAATGTTATTTTATTTTTTTAAACCCTTTTACACAAAATCCTAATATTAATATATCTAAACTATATATCTGCCATAAAAAATGTAAAATTACCACTGAAGAATATTTTAAAAACTGACACAATACTTAACTTGAATTTTAACTTTTCAAATATAATTAAATAATAATAAATAAATGAATAAAAATTAAAAAATAAAAACAATTGCCAGCTTGCAGCCAACAGCTTTAATTGTTGACCTCTAGTAAGTTTAAGGTTAACTTTTAAAAATGTTAACTTCTTCAAAAGTGTGAATTGAGATTTCAACCTTTTAATTGATAAAATTGTACCGAAAAGATAGCCTAACAAATAAATAATGTTACTGTTATTGCTATAGTATTGGAATATTACAACCTCTACATTTCCATCCTTTGCTTACTTTCTTTTTGTCTTCACTTGTTTAAAATAATTAGAATATATAAGCTCCTTTGAAGAAATTTTTTTCTCTTTTTTCTCTATAAATTGTTTTTATTACTATGGTATACAATTCAGAAAGTCAAATGTAAATAAAGAGGTTTAAATATTATTTTCAAATAAGCTACCTTAATTTTTATTAATATTGATAGTACAAGATCAACAAAGAATAAAGATATGAAAAATTAGATTAAGAATAAATATTGTTGAGTAGCTTATAGTTTCCACCAATGTCATTACTAAAATACAGTAATGGGCAAAATAAAGTACTTGCCTCATCACAGAATATATATTTATATAATATCAAAATTATTACACTTATAATATCCCTTAAAAGTTCTCATCTTCCCATTCTCATTCTTTCATATCTATTTCTCCAGCCACAAAATCTGAGAATTAAAAGGAATATTTGTAAGGCTGGAAATTACAGATGACTTCACTCCCAGAAAAAGGACAAAATTTACAATAGTTATCCTTATTTCACAATGTTCCAAGCAAACTGCAAAGGATAGATGAACCTTAAACATGTTAAAATGCAAGTTTGCAATTTAATAGAAAATACAGCTCTCTCCATTGGTTCTTCTGAAGACATACTTTCTACTAAGTGAACATGTATAGTATAGAAAATATTCATAAGTTATCTAAAGCTAGTCTGATGAAACTAATTGTAAAGCACATTGAATGTAGGTATGCCTATATTAAATAATGTCAAAGGGTTTCTAGGGTACAGGGAGAATGTTCAATCCTTCAATTATTTCACTATAAGGAATACTAAGAAATGGTAATTATTTTGTAAAGGAAAGAGAAATGTTTCATTTAGAATTTAAGGATAAAATATTAATGTTTGTGAACTATTTTGGTTAATACTTCAGTATCTTTAACTATTACAACAGTTACATAAAAAGGTAAAAGTTTCATTTAAAAGAAAAACTATTTTTAAAACATTATTTTTCCTGTTTGCATATGATTTCCAGTTTTCAGAATGTTTAGTTATTTCTTTTTCTAAAAATTTTTTTTAAAGACAGTATGACAGATATATTGCAAAATTATGTACAAAAATATGTTCAAAACAGCAGTCTTAACTATAAGAGGTAACTTTTACACTCCCATTTACTTTATCTACCCAAACTTGATAAAATTCCTAATCTATGATGTACTGAATATATGAGGAGTAATTATGTAAGTATAGCTAATATATATGGTACAATTCTATAAAATATTAGAAAAGTAGAATGAGTGAAGTAACTACACTCTCTGTTTAGATGTTTCATTTGAAAAGAGGGAGATTATGTACTGAACTTCACCTCAGATCATTATAGAAATATGAATAAAGAGTTTTAAATCTCATGAACACCAGAAGTAATTTCAAAAGTTAATCTATAAAAAATAAACCTTCTGGTAACATTTAAGTAATGCTTCTTTAAAACATTTTACATTGGATTACTTACCTCCACTTCTATCTTGAGATGGAGATGATGGTACACTTTCTGAATAAGAAGTACGGGAATCTTTTGACAGATGACTTGCTGGAGATGCTTCTAAACTTTCTGATATAGAACTATCTGCCTGTGAAATAACAGAAATAGTCTATTAATATAAGTCAAGTCAGATCAATATTTAAAGCCATTATGAATTTCAAAATTGTATATTATATTGTGATCAACATTGGTTTCAAGCTCAAGAACATCACAAATGGAAACTTTTTATTTATCTTTGTGTTTCCCTTTTACAGTTATGGTATTTTTATGGTAAGGTATGGATGCTATTGCATTCTTGTAAAACTGGTTTTAATCCATAAAATATCCAACATATTTAACTTATATCTTTCTTCAAATGCATAAAAAGGAAATATCATTCTTCTATCCAATAAAATTCAATAAAACTGCTTCTGACATGGAAACAGATATAAGTTGACCAATGAAGTAGAAGTGTTTGTGTCTAAGAAAAAACAGGAAGAAAATTCAGCAATTCCAAACTTGATTTCAGTGTTTAAAGAATTTCAGGACTCTTAACATATATATTTCCTGGAAGTATATCTGAAGAGCTATGACTCATTTAGAAATGAAACAAATAATTACGAGTTTAGTAAAATAACTATATTCTGTGACAACATATGCATGTTTTTTAGGAATAATATCAGAACTAAAATAAACTGTCAAGCTGATATCTGATTATCACAAAAAAAAAAAAAAAAAAAAAAAAAAAAAAAAAAAAAAAAAAGCCTTCCCCCCCTCCCCCCAGATGACACAAACTCAACTACTAGTCACATGATTTCCTAGATTGTAATCACAGTTAGAATTTAATTAAACTGTATTCAAAATGCTCAGTGAAAAAGGATGAAGTCAATGTCATATTTCTCTCTATAAAAACATTAGAAGAGTTAAGTATAATATACTCTTGTTCTCTTTAGTGACAAGTTAAAGTTTCATTCAGCAACCAAAGTAAATTTTCATTTAATGAGAACTGGAAATAGAATCACCTACATTTAGTTGAGGTGACCACAGCTTACAGCATTAAAAGTCAGGTTATTTATTTATTTTTCTCGCTGAGAGTTAATAACTAACAGACATCTGCTTTTACACATTTTTCAAAAAATTTAGTCATCAGACATCTAAACCAAGAACATTCAATTCAGTAATAAATTTCTTGATAACAAAGGTACTAAATAATTATCCAGAAAATCTTCTGGTTTCAACCACTAAAGTTATGTTTTTGGATGAATTTTCCCCATATATATCTTGATGCCTTGTTATAATTACATAATTGGAGGATTTAACTAAATGTTTTATCAGACCAGATATTGTGGATAGGAAATAGATGCTGTGATACATAGATACATGACCAGATTTTTATTGATATTAAGATTGAATATTTCTCTCAATTTATACATACTTACAGATTTTGAGATAATTTTGCTACATACTATCATCATTTCCAATTTGTCGTGTTACAATGTATCAGTTTAAGTGTTATTTAATTTTTCAATTTTGTATTTGTGCTCACTCTAAAAAGATGAAATTATATTTAGCAGTTTTGAAAAAATAGTTTTTGAATTTATCTCAATCTCAAGATAATTTTGGTCATTGGTATGTATTCAATTATAAATAACTAAATACATTTTAAAATAACAAAAGAAAGCACAAAATATTGTAATGTTTCTTTTTAATGAATTTTATTTTTTAAACTAAATCAAAATATTTTCATTCTTAAAACTTGCAAAAAAAAATATCAAAAGAGAAAAAGTTCATGGTAAACTATCTTGCTTCAAATCATCAATAAATGCACAAAAAATAAACTAATTAAAAAAAAAACTTTTTTTAATGAATATAAAACTTCCTGGAAAAAAGTCTACTTTTGAATTGAAAACATTAATAAATTCTAGCCACATGCATATGAACAAGAGTCGATTATTCTTGAAAAACAGAACACAGAATTGTGTGTGAGTATAAATATGTAACCAAATAAAAAATTCATTTTTACTGATTTCATGGAAATTAACTCATATTACTGTCATATAAGCTAGAACTTGTTTGGAAATGTTAAAATGTTACAGCTATCATGGTGAGAAAGGCATTTGCATAAAATACTAAGATCAGATGAACTACTTAGTAAAAATTCTTTATGTCATCATATTGAACTCAGAAAAATGATGGCAATGGCTTACATAGCCACAAGTCAATCATGCCTAAGTTGATTTGTGAAAATGAGAACTTGAGGAGGGGGTAATTAAATGCTTAATTTCTTATGAGAAAGAGCTTAAAACAGGGGTTCTGCTGTGACCTGTAAAAGCAATGAAGGGGAAAACGAATACAACAGCATGAAAATAGCAAGGACATGAGGTTTTTCTTGAGAGAATTGACATCTGGTTTACAAAAATTGTAAGAAGGGTGCATATAGCAATTATTAATTCAGGCTTTAGTTTTGAAAAGGGTAGAATAAATGAAATCTCAATGATTCCTGTCCTTAATTTATTTAGATGGCTGAGAAAGCTAAGATTAAGAAAAATTGAACACGGATTGGGTGAACTTTGAAGAACTTTTGGTGCACTAATTTTTGATAAACTACATATATATGTGTGATATGGGCACACACACACACACACACACACACACACACACACACACACACATATATATATATATATATATGAGTGTGTGTATACATATGTGTATATATGTGTAGAATCTTTATTAATAAACAAGAGTTAAAAACTTTCAGCTAAAAATATAGGGACTAGTTATGAGTAGATCTTGACAAAATACTATAATGTGTTTATATTCAGAAATAAGATATATATGTGTGTATATACACACTAAAACTGTTTAAACCAAATCCAGATTCACTTATACACCATACAATATGAATCACATATATACATATGTATGTATGTGTATCTATATGTATAGCTACAACAATAACTTTCCTGTAAAAAGAAATTAAAGTACAGATACACATTGTCATAACATTTAAAATTAATTAAAATAAAACATAGTAATTTATGACGTATTATATTGAAGAAACAGTCAAAAGTTAGAAATAAAATGAAAATAACTTTTATAATGAAGAAGTAAAATTTATTAGGTTATGGTAAAAACCAGGATACACATGAATATAGCTATACAGCAGATAGATCAAAAACTTTTGAAAATAAACACTTTATGTTGCATGTTGTATTATTTATAATAAATAGAAAACTATAAAAAATAATCTGTATTTTATATTATTCAACATTATGCAACGAATAAAATCATGCAATTGCATCTTAATCTAAAAAAATAAACCTACTTTTTTTACTATACAATCTAGAAACAGTAATAAACAAAACAACAACAAAATAAATCAATAAATTATTAATATATTTCTGATTTGAAATAAAAGAAAATGAGTGGCAATAAAAATTTTGATTGGTATATTTAAAATATGATACAATATAAAAATTATCAGTCAAATAATTTTTATACAACATTAAAATTTAAGTTTAAAGTTATAGACAATCATTGATCAATAGTGGTTTTGATAATACGATAGTTACTAATAGTAAAGATCTCTATTCTATGACAATGAACCTCAATACATCAGAATAAAACTGAACTGCATTACTTTGTTAAAATTTATTCTCACAAAGACATAATTCTACAAAGAAAATCCAAGCAATATTTTGTTTCAGACAACAAATAAACACAAAAGCATAAAACTGAACGATAAACGATACAAACTATTTAAAAATTATATATTTTTTTTTATGTGGAATATCATTTTCTAAACAATGATTTATCTAAATTCTTAATGCAAATAGTTAATAACATTTTGTAGCTTGGAAACATTCTGCTAACCAAACATAACAGTTTAAACTTACATGCTTAAGCCAAAGCAAGAGAGTAAAAAACATTTATTATGATTAGAAATTTACCTCTTGCACTTCTTGCCATTGGCCAGATTTGTCCACTGCAACCTATGAAAAAGTTTTATTTTTACCATGCACAAACATTTTTAGTCTAATTTTTTAACCACAAAGCACACATTATACGAAAAATACAAGACTTTTAGCAAGCACAAGGGAAAGGGAACAGAAAACGAAAGAAAAAAAACCAATAAGAACTGAGACCACCACCTTGATCAATGTTTGAAATAAATTAAACTGCTAAATAAAAATATCTTCATCTAACAATTTAGATATTTAAAACAATACTTCATGGTACAAAAATTATATAAACTAACAATAAATACTTAAATTTTAATTATTAAGCATATTTTTGTCAAATAAAATTTATATATAGTCATATACACAAAGATGTTTCATGATAGTGAAAGATCCTAAAACTGATATTGTTTTCAACCATAATAATACTATATACTTCAAATATTAATTGAAATGAAGTAAATATCCACATGTATTTACATTTAAGTATTAGTTAAATCAATATTAAATTCTACATTATGAATTTAAAATCTTATAGACTACTATGAAGGGAAGAGCTCCTACAGATTTAAGTTTTTATTTTGACTGCAAAAGATACAAACACATCTTAATACATCTTCAGCAGTATAAGGGCTCTCAATTAAAAAATAATAATAATAAACTTTTTTAATACTGTTTTTACTTAAAAAAAAAAAAAAAAAAAAAAAAAAAAAAAAAAAAGTGGTTTATATTTTTGAATTTAGGTTTTGAAGCTTACACAAACAAAAAAAGCATTCTAACATAACAGCTTTTGTGTAATTAAACTAAATTTTATAGAGAAAAAAACTAATTATAGATAAACATGAAAGCTTATATATATGTAAAGACATACCTTAACATTAGGCTGAGTATTTTCCTTGAAATGCATGGGAAGAAAATTAAAAAACAAATAATAACAATAAAAATATTTAAACTAGGAACAGTATATATGGATTAAACCTGCAACTGAAAAATATAAGATTATATAATTTTAATAGAAAATAAAACTTACTCTTTGAACACTGTGAATGATTAAGGTGCTTTTGCTAGTAGAATTTGGTTTACTGTGCTTGCCTATTTCTTTAAGGGCTGTCCCCGTTAAATCTGCTTCACCATCTACAATGTTAAACTATGATGTTAATTGCATTATATAAAATCATGAATAAGTTCAACAGTTAAGAAAATTTTAATAACTCAGTAAACACACAATTACTGCAAGCCTTTGTATAAGATCCTAACTTTTAATTTCTATCAGAGCAAAAAATTTACTTAAAAATATTGTTTTATGTAGTTTAGGTTAGGTCAGAGTGATAATACATTTACTTTAAATTGTTTAACCTTTGTGTAAAGGCAAATCATATTTATTTCTCCATAAAATTCTCCTATGATACAGTCAAAGTAGTTTTTAAAGTCTTGAAAATTTTTTTTGACATATTATATAAGGTATATTTTAGAAGCACACATCTTATATTACTCAGTCCAATTGTTGTAGTATTATTTAAGAAACATACTAAAAAACAATATTTTAAGCTAAAAAATACACAAAGGCTTTTCTGGTCAATTTATTTATTTTTTATAATAGGATCAGAAAAAACCAAGAAAGGCTTCTATCCCTGATAATTTTTCCAATATATTTTGAATCATACAATAATGTTACTCATGGTAACAAAAGAATACTCCTTTAAACTGAGCCAAAAATTTTTCTTCAAATTTAATAGCAATAAATTTCTTTAAAGAATTTTATTTGTAAAGTAAGCAAATGTTAATCTGAAAATAACATTTTTAAATTAATAGACTAAAAAAAAACAAAAAAAAAACTATATTTTCTTTAGGCAAAAATACCCTACTGAAATGAGAGAAATTATTTTATTTCTAAAAAACACAGCATAGAAAAAAAATATTCATGTTTTAAAATAAAACCTCTGATTTTATTTCAAAGTAAGCATTGCAGAGTAACTGATTAAAAGAAATATTTTAACCCCAAACTTTCAAAAAAAAAAAAAAAAAAAAAAAAAGAAATGATAAAATAGTTATATTAGAGAATTTAAATTACAAATACTTTTTCTTTAGGCAAAAACTGTTACAAAAGGAAAATAAACTTGAATTGCATGTATAATGAAAATGACAGATTGCAAAATAAAACAATATTTACAGCATTTAAATTTTAAAATCACATTAGGCTAATGATTGAAAATATAATATTAGAAATAAACTCTGAATTTATAAATATAAATAGCTAAATGTCTATCCCTAAATTCTATAATTGACATACCAAAATTTTAAACATGAAAAGCTAAATTTTTTAGATTTCTTATTAAGAGATACAATATTTTGCATACTTTTCCACAATGAGTACTTTCAAAATTAAACATGCCCTTTGTTTCTGATATTCACTTCATTAAGAAGGAATGCAAACAAATCATCATGGATTAGAAAGGGATGAGGATTTCGGATAAAAATGAAATAACATAACATAATCACATTTTATCACACACTGATGAAAAGATAACATTAAAATAATTATAACTTTTACCATCTCTGCAGGAGATTTTTTTTTTAAAAGAAAAAAATCCTGAAACAAACTTTTACATTAAAAAATAAAATATGTTCAGCAAATTTTGTAGCTATACTTTTAAGTATGACTATTATAAATAATAATACCATAAAATTTAAAAAAATATATCTATTTCATATGAATCATTGCACAATTATAGTCATATATGTAATGTTCTATTACAAATCAGGAAGGTAAAAGGTATGGAGGGAACATATTTATTTTTAAAATTCATTATTATTATTAAGGAAATAAGTAGGATTTTACTGAATTCCATTAGTGACATATCACAGATGTTGCACCTATAAAATCTGATATAAGAACAATGTGCAATAAAAATATATATCATCTTGATTAAAATATAGAATATAAAAATGCTTACATAACTTCAACTGCATATAGTTTGGGCCAGACAATGCTTAACATATTATGATGTAAATATATATATATATATATATATATATATATATATATATATATATATATATATATATATATATATATATATATATATATATTTATTACACATAAAACAAAAAATTTGCTTAAAATAAATATAGCAAAAATTAAAATCAAATAAAATCTACTTAAATATAGGACATTACAATAAGTGATACCAAAAAATTATTTATGCTTATAAATAATTTTTATAACCATACAAATAAGACCATTTGTGTACTATAGGTTCATTAAAATAATTTAAAAAGAAGAGAATACATGTACAAAAATTTCCCTTTAAAAACAAATATTCTATTACCTGGCAAAATTTTAACACTTTATTATAGATGTCATACATTAGTTACCTTTTATGCATATTATTCTTGCTTTGCCTGAAATTGAGTCTTTTTAATGGAACTAATTGTGAACTATATTCATGTGTAATGGAAGAGCTACTTCTAACTATTTTCATTAATTCTTTTTGGGTACTACTTGTTTAAGAAGATTTCATAATCTTGTAAATTATTAAACTCATTAATAAAAATTTAAGACAAAGTATAGAACTTGTGAAATAAAAAAAAAATCTATAAATGAGTATTAAAACTTTTAACACGAAGATAAACAAAATACAACTTAAAATTCGATTTAAGTCTAGACATTTTATATGAAAGTAAAATAACTAGGTCATAATATTCAACAGAAAAAGCAACAAAATCCTTTAAATCTTACTTGCAATATGTAATTAAATATTTATACATGAATACTCAACACCACAGCAACAAGTTACTCTATAATTTTGCTCCTTATTTATTCTGACATTTTATATTCCAACTTAAGAACCAAAAGAAGATGAAAACAGATCTCAATTTAAATACTTTCAAATTGTGAAAGATAGAATAGTTTTTATTTACTGAATTAATACATAACTAACAATTTAAAAATTATTTACTAACCAACAAAAGGCCAAAATCAAAGACACAATTAAAATTTTATTTTATTTTTTAAAACTTTTGAAGATTTTAAAGTGTTTAGATTATAAACCCATATATATATATATATATATATATATATATATATAATATTATATATATATATATATATATATATATATATAATATGAATTTGCATCTGCTTGTGCACACACACACACATATATATTATTAAGATATATATATATATATATATATATATATATAAACACAAACAGATTCAAATTCAGAGTGTCCTCTCTGATATGTAACTGAAATATGTAACTGAAAATAAATGATTTTCAAACCAGCTGAATAAACGATTATTCAAAACTTTTCAGAAAGAAATATAATCTATAAATATAAACCATTGTACATATGTATGTATACAGATATGTATGTATGCTTTACAACTTCTACTAAACTATTGGCTGATTGCAAAGAAAAATGGTATAAATATGTTTTATGACATGGGAGAAATACTATTAGCATTAAAATTCTTCCCTTACCTTTTTTGCCATTATTTTAAACATTATTTACCCCCAATTAAACGCAGGTGATCAATTTGTCAATTTATGATGTCATAAATAAAAGAAAACATTTTCTCTACCACTATGACATTTTTCTTTTAAATATCTTATTATTTTATTTTATATTATTTACATACCAATGACATAGTTTCAACCCATTTTTACCTGCTTTTGCATTTAGTACAAAACATAGCATATTTATCTGAGCTAATTTTAAACTTAATCCTTGTTTAGTTTTCATGTTATAATGAAAGTTCTATCATCAGTATTCTATCAACAAATTCTTTCTTTAAAGTACAAATTCCAAAGAGTCTATGTCACATGCAAATAAATATCTATTGTTTTATTTATTTATATTTATATAAGAGTGTCTGGATTTTATACAAAAACCACATGGTTATCATTCTTTTATACTACCAAATGAACACAGCCGATATTAAAACATCTGTTATCCATTTTATCACGTAATATGGCAAGAGATATTAATGTTTTTAATCAACTTACAACAGTAGTACACAATTATTATTATTATTATTAGGTTTTTTTTTTATAGTTTACCATATGCAAAAAAATTTCGAGTTAATTTGTAATTTAAAAGCAATTTTTGAGAAGAAAAAAAAATTACACTGTTCTTAAATATTTTACAAATTAAGATATAAAGTTGAGAAATTCAATCTTATTTAAAAGCTTATGTATACATATAATGAAAATTGCCCCAAACCAACCACTTAAATGGAAGTTTTGTAGGCACACCAAATTTTTTATTGCAAAACTGGTATTTATGATATGAAAACTGTTTCATATCTTCATAATAGTATGGACATGGGATTTAAATGGCATTATAATATATATGTAATGTTTATTCATGAGTGACTTTCACTGTATTGTCAAGAAATTTTAGATATATTTAAAAAAAAAAAAAAAAAAAAAGAGCTTTTACTAATATTAATCTATAGAAAATCATGGGTATCTGTGCTTGTAACATACTAAAGAAAATTTATGAAACCGATATAAAATATATCCATAGAATTAAATGTTATTAATGTAAATGTGGAAAAATAATAATATTATACTTCTTTAACAAATACTTACTAATATGCATAAAAGTATCTATTTGAAAAAAAAATTAAATATATATATATATATATATATATATATATATATTGCTTGGCACAAAAATGTTTTAAAGGAAACATAATTAGTAAAACATATATATTCCATAACATATATATTATCCAAGGAAACATATATATTCCATAAAAAAGGGGAAAGAAATTTCTTTACCCCTTTTTATGGAATAGGGTACTTTTCTGTTCATTTAAGATAAAAAATAATATTTTTCAGAATATTAATTGTTTTAAAAGTAAGGTATCTAGAAGTTTTTTTCAGAAACCACAACATAAAATTTATACCACTTTTCTATAAAAGTAATTTGCACTAGGCCATAAAAATTTAGAAAAGAAAAGAAAGAGGGAAATCCTAAAAATCAAAAGCTTTCCTCTACATAAAATCAAAAGACTAATAAATTATAATGCTGAAGTTTAATGCTGCAAAATAAAAAGTAGATGAGAAAGTACATTTAAGGAGAAAGGAAAAGGTGCAATGATAATTTTGGGTAAGAAACAGAATATATTAATGTTAGAAATATTGTGTTAATGTAAAGAAACAGTTATTAAAACAGTATTAATTTTGATAAAATATTTATAAGTGAATATCAGATAAGTAAAACTCTCATTTTAATAAAAAGGATATTTAGAAGAGTTAAGGTGATAAGCAGTTGCTAAGTAAATGTGGAAAAGCTATATTTAACCAAATAAACAGGTTTACATAAAATGTACTAAATGAAAACAAAATTAAACAACTTAAATTAAAAAAAAAGTTTTTTTTTAAATTCTCAAAACCAAACAGCATGAAAGAACTGCCAATACAAGAAAAAAAAAATAAATGCTCACCCTTATAATTTTCTAAGCTTTTTGATGATGCTGAGCTATTTTCTACAGTTTCAGCAATAGGTGACAAAGTGGAATTTCCATCGAAATTATAATGATCCGAGTCACTAGATAACTCAATGTTGCTCTCACCATTTTCAATTATTTCATGCATTTTAGTGTCATTTTTTGTTTCAGAAACAGTTGTATTTTCAAAAATATTAGATTTATGTTCAGTATCAAAACTTTTATTACAATCAGAAGTAACAGAGTTTTTTAATTCATCATGCACATGCATAGGAGAACATGCAAGCTTAAGCACCCCATTCAAAAGTAATGGCTCTGGAGGATGTTGATCATTTTCACTGAAGTTCAATTTTGATATTATCTCTTTGTTTTCATCCATCTTAACAAGACCATTTTCATTTGAATGAGAGTTTATCAGTCCATTTGACAATTGGACACTCGAAGGACTTAAGTGATTAATAAGGTTAGTTGAAGCTTCAGTACATGAATCATTATGGAATTTGTCATTCAAGTCTTGAAATGCAGTCAAACAAGCATTATGCTCATTCTTTATCTGCACCACTTCATCAGAAGTTTCATGTGCTTGTGTTAAAATACACTCAGCTATAGGATTAGCATTCAAATTAGAAAAGGCATCTGGTGTACCACAACTGTCTGAAAGATTTGCAAAATTAACATAAGCAACAAAAACTATAAAGCAATGTGTTTAGAGATAAAATTAATAAAAGAAACTAAAAGCAAAATCAAGCAAAGAACATAACCCGAGAATATAAGCAATGCAGAATGAACATGCATTTATAAAAACCAAAGAATACATGCATAATTTACTGAATCATAAATTATAAAAATTCCAAACCATGCAACATCGTTAGAGCTTACCTAAATGACTCAAAACTAAATTTAAAATAACTCAAGGTGCAAAATTATCCCTTTTATGTTAACCTTTATATTATTTAACCTGGTATCATTTGTATGCAATGCTAGTGATAATGTAACAACTTATATGCTAAATCAGAAAAAAAAAATTATAATGATTTATTTTTTTTTTTGTTGAAAAAGAAGTATTATTTTAGATCTAAGCCATTAAATAGAAATTTTAAGAACTTATCTGAACATGTTTATTTTTCCCTAAAAAGAACAATTATTTTATAAATGTGACATTTAATTGGGCTTTCTTTTCATTTACCCAACAAATAAATATTTATCTTATTAAAAGATTAAAAAAAAACTGCTTAAATTTGCAAATACAAAGTAATATTCATAATGAAAATTATCGTAACTTAGTATCGAAGGAATAAAATCTTATTGTTAATATTTAAAAATTATAAAATTTTCAAGATGTTTTGAGAATTTTGAATTCTTTCAAAACATAAAAGAACTCATTATTTAACTGTCTTACAAAATAAAATATATTAAGTATGGTATATGCAACAAAGAACATAGTACCTGATATTGACCTCATAAAAATAATTTATTATAACTAAAATTTTGGAGAGTTAATACAGATAACATACAGGGATTTCAAAATGTAAGAAAAAGAATATGTCTACAAAATACCCACAACGTGAAAGCATATACACATACAACATTCTTATTACAGACAACAGGATGTTATCTCTCCATTAGATATATAGGCATCCAAAATTAAAATAATTAAATTTAATAAATAATTTAAACAATTTTTTTTTACAAACTGTGTTTAGAAAACTAAATTTTTTATGAAGATACTTAACACATTATGTCTTATAAGACAACTTAATAATTTTAAAATGTCTTACAATTATCTTGTTGACACATACACACACACACACAAAAAAAAAAAAAAAAAAAAAAAAAAAAAAAATTAAGAAGAGAGAGAGAAGTATAAGTAAACAAATCCTATCTGCTTATTTTAAATGTATGTTATGAGAAGTCTTTATAAATTTTATATACCTCCATTTATAATTACCCAATAAAAATACATTATTTCAAAATTAATTATAACTGGACATCTATTAGTTCAATTTGTTACTATCAACAAAGTTTCTGCTTTTATAAACTTGGATAAAATAGTTAAAGTAGTTATTAATGATTATAATACACAATTTAAAATTTAAGTGAGTGAAAAACTAAAAACAGTAAATATCGAATTTTCAGATAAAATTAGAATTAATGAAATTTTTAATTAAACTTCTTTGAAGATCAAAGAATAATTAAGGCAAATTTAAACTTAACATAACCTTAGATTCATTACTGTATTATATCAATTCTCCTCCTCTTTCGTACACACACACACACACAAAAAAAAAAAAAAAAAAAAAACTGCACTATAGAAGAAAATTTTATTTTAATTTTCTAATAAGAACTCTTAGCAAATTATATATTCAATCTTAAAAAAAGTATAATAAATAAATATATATATATACAAACTACTAAATAAATTATTGTTTCATTAACTTCAGTATATCTTACAATAAAATACCATGACTGTGTGAAAAAAAAAGATGCTAAAATTCTATGCAGAATTTATAGTTGCTATGTTCTACTACTATAATGTTTTGTTAATAATTAAGTGTTTATACAGATTTTATATTGAATGCAGTGCCTCATATTTTATTTATATAATTGATACAATTAAATTAAAAAGAAAAATGGAAATGGAAGCAAAATGTGTACTATACATTCTAGAAGGGTAGTGGGGAATCTTTACTCAATATAAACTGTATCTAACTATTCTTTTTATGTATCAATTGAATTAGTTAATGAGTCATAGTGACTTAGTTTAACACAGACAACACAAGTTTTCTTTTGGTTAAATGTGTTTGACCCTTTTTCATTTATGATTTTTACCTATAAAATAACTAGAAATGAAACTAAACAAACATATACACACACACATATATATATACACTTGATTTACATTAATTCATGATATGTATAAAAAATATATATACTGAAGAAACACCTTTTCAATGTATTACGCCAGTAACACAGGATGCCCATACAAAGAATTAAAACAGGTAAAACAATATTAACATAAAAATCCAATTTTACTTATTGAATAACAATTATTACAATCTGAAATAATTATGATTCTAATCAAATGACTTTACAGACAATACTTTGTTTTCAAAAATTTGATATAAAACAAAAAAGATTAAATGTCTAAAAACTCTACTGTCTCTATTATTAGTTAAAAAATATGAGAGAAACATTTTTAGCCACTTGTTATACCTTATTTACTAGATAAAAAAGATAAACTTCATCCATATATTACCAAAACCATCTTTGATAATTTAGTTACACTGAGGAAAGTAAATCTGTAATTGTTCATTAGAAATATTTTCAATAAAAGGAGAAAAAAGAAAACATTCCCAGTCTTTTCACTGGAACTTCAACTATATTTTTAAAAATTTCAAAAATCCATGTTTGGGAATTATCAAAAAAATTTCAAATTTCTGGCCTTCAAAAAAGAAAAAGCTAATCTATTTATACCATCAAAATATATAAAGAAATATTTCATATAATTCTTCACATGGTATGATTTGAGAAAAAATCTAAGCAAAAATAAAAATTATAAATCATTATCAAACATGCCTTCTTTAGTTCGTTTAATAGTTGTTGTAGTAATAACAGTGCCACCAGCTGTGACTCTGCTGTTAGTTTCAACAGTTTTTCCATTGCTGGCAATGGTCTTCTGAGCCAAATGAGTAGTGTCAGACACTGGAGTAATTTGATTTAAAAATAAAAACTATAAAAAAATAATATATAATTAATTTAAATATCAAATACAAATTAATCTATAAAAGATAACACTATTTAATAATAATGCATAAATGAGACTATTTAAGCATATCCAATAAAAAAATTCATTAAATAGAACAAGGCTTATACAGATTTTTGAAAGTGAAAATTAAGAATTTTTAAAAGACTATTTAAGGAGTTTTTTGAAAACTTGTTAAAGGATTTTTTAAGGATCTCTATGAGATGGGAAATTATAGTTGATCAAAAGGTATTCAGATTTAAAATTTTGACTATCCTCTTTAATTATAATATTTTACAAAGTTTTTCTTTCTTCTTGATATTCTTGTCAAATCTTCTTTTCTTACAAGAAAATTGTCAAGTTACCAATTCAGTTAACTATCACTGAAGCAATACCACAATCAGTAGATTATGCCCCTTTTCTAAAAGCTTTTATTAAAATATGAAAAACACAACCACCAATTACAATTAAACTCCTTTTGTAAATAATTTTCTAAAGGTTTATATCAGCTCTGACAGATCTATTGGTACCCCCCAAAACCTAGAATTAATGATTTAATCTTTTCACAAAATTTCTTTAAAATATCTTTGGCAGTAGAATGTTCTTAGGCAAAATCAAAATTCTTGCTGAAACCTCATTTTGTGATGGGTCATACAATATATCTAGGTGATGCTAATTCTTGAATTTTGATTTTAGTGATTTATTTCAAATTAGGCTACTGTTCCAAAATTAAGGACTCAACATGAAAAAATAAGGGCTTAAGAACTCTTTTTTGAGAACATACAATTTAGGAGTTTTAGAGCCTTTCAAAGAGCATACAGACATTTTAAAAACAATATTTATCCAATAATTCTAAATGATTACAAAAAAAAAAAAAAGTCTTCTTGACTTTACATTCTAAAATGATGTTCTTACACAAGAATTTTAAGACTGATTGAAATATGTATTTGTTTACATTTATTGATACGTCTTTCAAAATGTAAACCTTTACTAAGTATATTTAAATTTAATTCTTAAATGTTCTTTAAAAGTTTCCGTTAAGCTTTTAATGCTTAGGTAAGAGGAAATCAATATTTTGTTTATATTTTTTAAAGGTAAACCTTTAGTACCACTCAATTTTGCAGATGATTTTAAAAACTGGAACTTTATGTACTGCATAAATATGTATACTATTATTTAAGAATTACTGAAAAAATTCATATAACACGCCAGCTAAAATTTGGGAAAAAAAAAAAAAAAACTCCTCTTATTTTAGAGATTTTTCCTACATATTTGAATATAAATAAATATATATTACATGCTTAAAAAAAAAAAAAAAAAAAAAAAAAAAAACAAATCTATGAATTTACAAACAATAAAATTACAGTAACATCAACTAAACAAATGTGAAAAGTTTGAATTTTAAACTATATAAATCTTAAAATGGAAAGAAACAGAAGAAACCATATATTATCTTTTAAGTTATTTAACCCTTTGCCCTTGAGGGCTCCGGAGTGGGGCCATTTGTAATTTGTCTTCAAACTCAAAGGCTCCACTATGGAGACAATGCAAATAATTTTCAGTTTTTAACATAAGAACAAAAACAAATCGTAAAAACTAATTATTTTGCATTGTATCTGTAGCTGAGTCCTCAAGTTTGAAAACAAATTTTAAATGGCTCTGCTTCGGAGCCCTCAAGTGCAAAGGGTTAAATCTGTGTGAAGTTGTAAACTTTTAACCCTGGTTTTCTTGTCAAAATGAATGTCTAAGGATCTATAAAAAATGGCTTTCTATGTTTTCTATTATTCTTGAAGAATCTAGTATGGATTTATCATTTTTAGTTTCCAACATAAAATAGTGAAAACACTTACAAAAATTAAATATTCAACCAGGATTTTACACTTAATATTAATATTTTACCACTAGTTTCTAAGGCTATGCTAAAAAAATTGTCTATTCAGCTTCTTTTATCAAAAGGTTAAAAAATGAAACTTTATTTATACAAACTATATAGCATATGATTTAGAGGTTGTCTTTCCACAGACACTTAAGGTATAAAACAAATTTTACTTTTAACATCGATGATTTTACGGGAATCAGTAAATTTAACAGTTGAATGCTCATCCAATCATCATCTCTTTCTGATTAAGAACACAAATATCCCTTTCAAAATAACATGGTGTAACTATATTACTGTATATTACTCTATTCTGTGTCACAAACATTAAAGCGTTTCAAATTAGTTTCATTGAATTTTTATACAAAAATGCTAAATCTTTTAAATACATGAAATAATTATAAGTTTAAAATTTTGTTAGGTACATCTGTCAGACATTAAATTATAAAAGCAAAAGAAAAAGGATGTTTTTCTGTTCACAAAACTCTTTTCTACAGACATGCTGTCCAATTTCTCTTAGTCAACAAGCCACTTCTCTTCTAGAAATATTTTAGAGGCCAACAATGGGTAGTAAGCAAAAAGTCAAATAATTTAGTTAATGACAGTAATTATTTTATCAATGCAAAGAAAACTATGAAAATGAAATTTTAATGTAATAAAAATATATGCATAATATTTGATGAATTTAGTGGGCATAATTTATGGGAAACAATTTTTCTTTATGTCCATATTCAATAATAGTAAATTTTAGGGTAACATCTTGTTACATATTATTATTTTAGAGTAATTAGTAGCAAAAAAGTTTAATCGTGTTTAGATCTGACATATCCTTCTTTGATTTAAACATGTCAACGTATATTCTCAAATACAATTTAAACCATATAAAAATCATTTATTGGTCTTACCTAGCAAAATAAGTTTATTGTTCTGTTTCCATAACTTACAATCTTGCATACAAAAATAAGCACCATAAAATTCAATGATGTAAATGAATTAAAGATGTGTGTAGTTAACAAAGTTATTATTTAATTTTTATTTATTAATTTCTTTAGTGGGTCGCAAAAATTAACTAGAGGGTCATCAGTAAAACAGAGTTGTTCTACAGCATCAAGTACTTTATGATGTTAAGCAACTGAAGGCAAACACTGTATTAGGATAGATATCATACAAAGAGATAAGCAAAGAGGTAGTTTAGGACAGTAAGAGTATAAAAGAAAGTTGAATAAAATAAAAATCTATGAATGAAAGTTGATTTAAATAGAATACACATAAAAATAAAAAAAAAGTCTCATTAGATATTTAAAAAATATTTTCTTAAAATTGCTAAACTATTCTAGGGTATTGGCTGTTTTATACTGGTGAGAAAATAATGAAAACCACATCAGGATTACGATTAGAATAGATATCAAATAAAGAGACACATGAAAATGTAGTTTCTACAGTAGGAAGAACAAACAATTAATATTGGCTAAAATAAGAATCTATAGATAAAAGCATATTTATGTAATACAAATAGAAAAAAAAATCTTCAGTTCAAATAATTTAAATTTTTTTTAAAATTCCAGCCTTTTCAAGAATGTGTTAAATTTTCTTGATTTAATATTTTAAATTCAGTTATTTTTTATATATTTTTTAATAATTTGTATTTCCTCTCAAGTGATTCATTATTACTACATAGACCTTAGAATCAATAATATTTAAAATCTGCTTAAAGTCAAAAAGTACAATACCTCAGTAGTTAAAGACCCAGTAACATTATCATCTTCTAATGGCCTTGACTGCAAAGGAATAATTTGTCTTTGACTTGGATTTTTGATGAGTTCTTCAACACTAACTATACCCAAGCCAAGGAAATTTTCTGAAATAAAATTATTTAGAGTTTACAATTAATATATATACACACACACACACACACACACACATATATATATATATATATATATATATATATATATATATATATATATATATACGCACACACACAAAGATATAGGTAGAAAGATGTTTTTCATGAAATTGAATTTTTTTATGAGGCAGATTAAGGAATGAAATTTCTTTTATTAGCTTTTTTACATTAATCTTGTCACATGAATCATAAAATATTATTCTAAAAGATTTAACACTCTTTTACTACAAGTAAGAAGAAAACATATCTTACAAAATTTCTATTCAATACATAATTTAAATATTCAATTCTCATCACAAAAAGTAAATTCGACTTTTATAAATTTTCATTAATTTTAGGTAAATATACAAATATTGTTTTAACATAATTTGATATGCAATTCTAATTATATAAAATAAATCATAATTGACAAAATTTAAGACTACTTTAAGATCTCAGAAATTAACTAGTGTATATACTATTTTTTTTATGTAACTTCTTCCATGCAGTTCTTTTTTCCACAAACAAAAACAGGTTTGAGTGTAGTAAAATGGGTATTCCTATATTTGGTTTTAGAAATCAAAGACTGAACATATAAAATGATACAGTAATTTTTTTTTAAAAGAACTTAGATCTGAACGAGTAATAAATTTTTAAAAAATAGCATTTGAAGAAAACAAACACACAAACCTTTGGACGGTTTCCCTTTATCATAAATTTCAAACAATAACTCAGCAGATACATCTTTAACAGTGCTATGTAAAAAAATATCGATTAATATTCAAGTAACTTGTAAAACACAATCAAAACATTTAAGAAAATTACTGAACAAAATGGTACAAAAGTAAGAGCAAGATATAAAATATAACAGAATGTTTGGAAAATATGTAAGGTTTGGAAGATTTCCTAGATTCCATAAAAGTATATAATGATTGAAAAATGCATTATACCAGAACCCTATCTTAAAGTCTTATTAATTTCGTATAAAATATATGCTGACAATATATTTATACCAACAAAAGTGCTCTACAATAATTTTATATTTTATACTTATAAAATTAGAAAATTCCAAAAAATTAAATGTTACTCTTATTTGAAAATAGAAATCTAAAACAAAAAGCAATTTAACAAAATTATTAATATGAAATTTTTAAAGGTCAAAATGAAGAAAATTATTAAAAAATAAATTATATAACTTACAATGTGAATGATTCATCCCAGAACGGATTTGATTTTTCTTGAAGAGCTTGTGTTTCAAATTTCTGTGGAGGTTCATCCATTTCAACTACACAATATGGCTGTATACAACCTACGAAAGAAAACAGAATAAAAGTCACACTTATAATTAAAATAAAATAGAAATCTAACATACTGCACGAAATCTTAGTAAGTAGTTCAACCACTCATAACTTTAAAAGGTACACATATAGAATACAACATTAAAACTGAGGCTTAAAAGTTAGTGGTTGAAAATATATGAATTTTTGTTAGATCACTGTGAATCAGGAAGAGTTTGATAATTAATTATTCCTCAGCACAATATATTTTATAACTTAGTATGGTGTACACAGAAGTTATAAGAATGAGAAGTAGTAGTTTCATTTAACTGTGATTGAAAACTACCAATACATACATATCTGTTTATACATACGAAGTAAAAGGCACTATGTTATAAATTTCAAACTTTACAGGAGAAAATAATAAAGATTTTGTATAGATTTATTTAAGTTGGGCCGTTTATAGTGAAAAACTTTTTAAATGTCTTAAGAGATAAAAGGGAAGAATAGTGTCTGTAAATATGCATAAATAGTAGAAAAAATATTTCATTCAAATGGTGATCTTTACCTCACACAACCATACTGATACATAATGCCATTTCCAATTTGCTAAAACTCTCAATTTTAGGGACTAGAGATTATGTTTTTATAACATAAAAAAAGAGAACAATTCTACTTGAATATTAAAATGTCATTTTTTTAGAAAATAGACAGTGCCTTTTACTTATGATGTACAGATGCTCTATATTTCTGTGTATAAGCCGAGAATTTATTTTGACTTTTTAAAGACTTAAAATGTGTGTGTGCGAGGGAAGGAATTGGCTTATTTAGTGATCCATGGAACAGATGTTAATATGTGTGTTTTTTGGTGACATCTTTTTGCTGTTGATGGCAAAATGTTGCCAAATCAGCAAAAATTAATAAAATAGTGAAAAACAATAAAGAACAAAAAAGAAAATGCATAATGGCCAAAATTAAATAAAACTTGGAAAAATTTTGAATTGAGAAAATATAAAAATTGTAAAATAAATTTAAGTTAACAAATTTAGTTGAAATTCTAGAAATTGTTTCTTTCACTTTAGCTTATACACAAGTTTTGAACTTTGGGTAAATTTTTGAAGGAAAACCCTACCCTTGGCTTATATTTAGAAATATATAGTATATACTTATAAACAAAATTAAATACCTTCACTTCCTCCAAGATTTGAAGCTTTAATGATTTTAACTAATAATTTTTCTTCTGTTTCATTCTCAGTTGATTCAAACTACAAAAAGAAAAACACAGTTACTCAGAGGTTGATCAAATATTAGGATATTTGGGATTATAAAAGCTAAAATATTTTAAAAAGACTAAAATTTAGAATTAAAAACAAAAAACGAAGTTCTACAATTAAACACAATAAATCCTTTGATGGTCATCACTAAATAATATACTTCACCTCTGAATAGTGAATTCCAGATAGTAGCGACTCAAGAAATCATTCTTACAACCACCCATAAATTTATTTTTCTTCTCTTAACAACAAAAGCTAAAGAGAATACTTAGGAATTAAGAAAGAACTAAAGATGACAGATTATAAGAATGACTTGGTAAGGCTCTAGAACCGCAATTCTTTAGGGTGCCACAAGTGTATACCCTAAATGCAGCAATAATAATAACAATAATAATAAAAGTTACCTAAAATTGTGAAATTATTAAAAGAAGATACAAATAGATTTAAAAAGTTAAACTTTGTGTTTTGTCGTCACAGTGCTACTGTTGAAGTATGATAAGGAATGTCTTTGCATTTATCTCAAAGTGCAATTGATCTTCCATGTTGGAGGTTCTCTAAATGGTTATGCTAGGGTTGCCTTGACTAAAAAAGTTTGAGAACTACTGCTTTAGAAAAACTTATAATATATGGGTCTGTTTGAAAGAGGTGGTGAACACTGGAAATTACCGAAAAATCTGGAATACAAATTTTTATATCATACCAATGGCTTTGAATTCTAATTGTTTTTGCAATGTATATAGTATGGTAGTAAAATTTAGCATTAATCTACTATACCTTTAATTTAAAGCTATGAATGAAAACTTTTTTTCTTCTTTTGTACTAAAAAAAAACTGCAAATTACCACCAGAATGAAAACAAATTTTTTTAATGATATTTCTCGTTATTGGGAAGCAAGAGACTTTGGGACTAATTTGTTTTCTTGATCATTTAATATTATTCTGTTGTTACCTTTTCTTTTGTTCTTATAACTATAATACAACTAAATTGAATGTCTTGATTTTTTAACTCTATATTTTTAACTTCCAAAAATAAAGAAACTCCAAATAACAGTTTTATGAGCTCAATGCAACCAGAGGCTGCTATTTGAAGGCTTTGCTTTGTTTGAATTCAAATTTTCTTTATAAAATTCATAAAAATTAGATGTTCCTATATGTTTAATATCTAGTTTATTAACTTAAAATGGCAAAATTATAACATACCACATCTTCTTCAGATACAGTGCGTTTTAATGTAAGCCTTGGACATTCAGGATAGCAAGACAACTTTAAATCAACAATGGCAGAACCAAATGCTTCAGAACAAATTTCACACACAACATCATTTAAAGCCTGGGGATTTTCTACAACAGTCTAAAAAAATAAATAAAATACAGCTTACATTTAAAAATTTACTTTGTGCTGAACAATATGTAAATAAATCCTTAATAATTTATGAATTAAATCTTATCAAAATACATCAATACTTCTATAAAGAAATTCAAGAAGTTAGATGCAATATTAAAACAATAGCACACAAAAAACAAGCAATTTTGATTCATCAAATTTAGACAATTTTTAACATCTATTATAACCAAATAGAAGATAAAGTATGTACAATAAAAATTATTTAAATAAACACAAACTTTATATACAAAAAAATACCTACAGTTGTTTCTTTAGTTGGTTCAGCTGATAATTCAATCTGAGGTATCTCTGAATATTTTACAGTGAATGATAAGTCTTCTGGTAAGCATTCAATATTAGTCTGAAAGCACATAAATTTATATATATTCAAGTTTAAAATAAATATAATTACAACAAATTTTAGCAGTTTGTACGATAATTTTCTGATATTTTACTTTTAATATAGCAGTATATATAATAACCTGATTCTTATATTAGTATGAATATTATTTATACACAGTCTAAAAAAACCCCTTAGACAGATACTTACATAAACTACATTAAGCTAAATAATAAAAACTACATCCAGTCAATTTTAAACTTGCAAAGACATTAATAACATTCACATACTATAAAATTTTTCTTAAAATAAATTATGAAAGTGTAACTGATAATTTGAGTTTAAGCACATTATCTTGTACTCATTATATTAATTCTGATACCAAAAATATTTTTTTTGGCATCACAGCTAACTACAATGATGCATGAAAATCATAAAAAATCCCAATTTCATATTATTATGCTTTAATTTGAGAACTTTCAATTCATTTAATACATAAATATTTAAGATAAATTTTAATTATGAATTTATACACACTCAAACTCGCAAATTTCCATAAATGCAGCACCTTCCTATCTTCTTTACACTGCTGATATTCATAAATCAGTAAATCAGAAAGAAATACATTGGAAGTAATATATTCACTATAGCAGTGATTTTGCACAGCTATACTAGCTATACCAGGGGCGTATACAAGGGGAAGAGGGTTAGGGGTTTAACCCCCCCCTTGAGCTCAGACAAAATGGCAAAAATAAAAATTTAGTAGAAATTATGCAGGCTATTATTTTTTAGAATTTTGAACCCCCCCTTGAAAAAATTCTGCGTACGCCACTGAGTTATACTACCTAAACAATAATATATTTCAGCCTTATAAACTCTAATATTATAAGTGAAAATGTTTAGTCAATTAAATGCTGTATTAACAATCCAAATTTCAATATGAAACAATCTTTTCTTTCATGTAGCACATAACTGTTCATTTGAACCAAGTTAAATAGTATTTTTCAGATACATCAAATTACACTTTTTTTTTGCATATTAAGGTTGTTAAGAAACAATTTAATGCAGTACAAAGAGAATTTTAATCTTTTAAAAAATATAATTCTCATATGAAATTCAAATTGAAAGGGGGATAACCCCCCATTATGAAAAATTTATCACTGCACCTTTGATATTATATCAAATTACAAGATAATTAAAAAAAAAGTTAAATATAAAAAAGTTGAACATAATACATTGATTTTATTCTGAATCAAACTCAAATTTAAAGATTATGGATATGCTAATTATTATTTACACAAATGAGAACATGATCAATTTTTAAATTAACTATGACAGTAAAACATTAGCATTCCTTTTCGAGCATTCAGATTTATTAAATTTATTTCCTATGTAAATACACAAATTTGTAATGATTAAATATAAGGTGCATAGAAAGCAAAAAATGAAAGAAATTTTAGTACTTACTTTACCAGAAATTCTTTTAACATTTATTAAAAATGGTGTAATAGTTTTATCTTTTTCTTTCACCTGAGTGACAGTGATATCAAAACTTATGTCTTCAACAGTCATATCGCACATTACATTCTGAAATAGAAGTTAATAATAAATTCAAAGGAATATAAGAAACCATATTAGAGGAGATAAAAATATTTAAAAACCTAGGAATATCATTTAGTAGTAATTGTTAATTTATAAAAAATTTCAGTTAAAACTCTTTTTTACCAAAAACAAAATTAAAAAGAAATCCTTGTAAATAAGCCAAATATCACAATCTTAAAAGAAAAAAGGGAATAGTTGTGCTAACAGCATATTATGACTTGTAAATGCCATAACAGACCTTGTAAAACATATGGAATAAACACCATGGTCTTGATACCAACTAAATTTAAGTACATAAACTTTTTATAATGCTTAGAACAGGGTTGGCATGATTTAAATCAGTTGATTTTTTGAAAAAATCATTGATTTAAGGCTTTTTTTTTTTTTTTTTTTGCTTCTTTTAAAACCTATATTCCAAAGACAGGAGAAATGAGAATCAGTCAGCACAGTAATGCCAATAAGTAAATAAGTGTAAATAGATAGCATGTGCTTTCTATGAATTTAGGAGTTGTTATCAGAAAGTATGTAGTAGGGGTAGTACAAAGATTGATTATGACTTGTGGAATTCATTTTATGTAATGGGAGGTAAAGAGAGTATTTCAGAACTTGAAATGCAGTTTGTCTACTGAATAACAACAGCCGTGGCTTCATCTACTGGAATGGAAAGACATCTTTTGTATTGTTCATTCTAGCCTTCATAACCAATTAGGAGTGGATAAAGAGTCAAAGCTAGTGTTTTTATTAAAACAATTAAATCCATAATTCGGTGCTTAAAAATATTGAAATAATTGTGATTTGTTTTTTTAAATAAATAGTTTGCATTAAAAGAATATTTAAATTTACATTTTATTTAGTTTTCACTATCCAATTACAAAATAATAGAATGTATTTAGATTAAAATTCATATATTTAATTTTAGGTAATCAGTGTAGATAGATAAGATGTTACTTCTTATAACAAACCATTCTATGTATATTGCAAAAAACATAAAAACAACAATTAAAATTAGTATTCAGAAAAAAATATAAAAAATCCAATTTAAATAAAAAAAAATCTGATTTAAAAAAAAAAAAATCATGATTTTTTTCCAACCCTGGTTTAGAACATATGTATTTAAATTTTTGTCATTTCAAATGACTAAATTAATGCATTATAAAGAAATGTATTTCTTATTAATAGTCTGATTTAATTTCCAGATAATTTATTTTGCTAAGTCTACTTTTCTGCCACATGAGGGATAAGAGACCAGGGCCTATTGCTTAAAGCCAATTTCAAATGATGACAAACATCCATGGCAGGTATAGGATTTGAACCCATGAGGTCTGATACCATCAAAATAATTTACTTAAATTTTGCTTAGTACCATTTACAAGAAGCACTGTTGTTTATATCTAATGCATTAAACAAGTACATTATGCAAAAATATTTTTAAAAATTCATGACAATTATTAGAAAATTTCTCTTACCAAATCACCTCTTGAAGTGCACACTTCATATGCTTCCTGAATGTCTGGAGGCCCAGGTGTTACAGTAACATCTTTAAAATCAATCAAGATACCATGCTACAAAATAATTGTTTAAAGAAAGTATAAATTTGCGAAGAGGTATATATATATATATATATATATATAAAATATGCAATTTAGAATATAAACTAAAATTTACTTTTAAGTTAAATATGGAACAAACTAATTTTGCAATAACAATTTAAAAACCCAGAAAAAAAAAATCCATCGAAAATTTAGGAGGTTAAAAGGATTTAATATATATGGTTATACTAATTATGCTATCCAATTGTGACAATTTCTATATCATTAAATAATATAATATTAAATTGATTAAGTTACCAAATTTGTACGAGGAAAGAATTAAAAAGTAATTTGTACATATATCACACAGATGCAAAATCAAAGTTCAGACTTTATACATGCCTAAGTTATAAAAAATTAGAAAATTCTCCAATTAGAGATTTTGTAAGTTTTAAACAACTTTACTTCTCTCAATCTCATATTCAGTTAAAACATTTTAAATTTATAAACACTTAACACTTTTTTTTTTTTGGTGGTGGTGGTGGGTAAATGATTTAAAAAAAAAAATAACAGGTCAAAAATTTATTTCTAAATAAACTTTTATTTATTTATTTATTTATTTTTGAAGTCAAATCACATATTAAAATAAAACCAGTTAAATAAACATATAAAAAGATTTATCCTTGTTTAATGTTAGTAAGTACAAATAATTTCATAAATTAAAAATATTCTTATAACTTTCTTTCAGTTTCAGAAGCAAATAATAGATATACTATAATTTTAATGTTGTGTACATATTTCCCATGAAACTGGATTTTAAGAGATCACAGCTATTCAATAAACAAGTTCATATGTTTAACTGATTTTTTTTATGTAGAGTATCATATTAAAAAATCAAAATACTAAAAAAAAATTAGTTATAACCAGTTTAAAACAAAACAAAAAAACCTTATAAAGGATTTAGATAAGTATGTATATATATTTCGATCAAATTATTCACTGCTCAAAAAGACAATATCACAGTACATAAATTATTTTTAAATGCTTTAAAAATTCCATAATTTTGTAAACCCATGTATAAATAAAAGAAATTTATTAGCAAATTGAGTAAAGTCTAATAACCTTCAGGATTTGCAATTACACTAAGCTATATTAGAGCAGATAAAAGGATAGATTTAAAAACCTCAATTACATGTTGATTAAGATTTTCAGAATTATAAACTTAGAAATTAAAGCTCATTAAAATAAATTTTATAACAAAACTTCTAAAATTAAGTTGTTTTAAGCATTATTAAAATTTAATTAAAAAATAACTTCCTGTTGAAATTAATTTTTATATGTGTTTCATCAAAATAATAATCTTGCTTTACTGCGCTATGTTGATAAATCTAACACAATAAAAATTATTTATTTATTTAGACATTTTACTTTTAACCCAACCATGTATTTCAAGTACAGAACTAAGGTTACACATTTAATAACACAATTGTTTGTAAGTTAATAAAAGAATTATTTTAATGTATATCAGAAAAGTGTAAAGAGTAAATCAACTAAATTGTTTAATTAAATATAACATTTTCTTTCCCCTTCTCCACAGCAAACTTAATAAGACTAGATTGCACATAAAAATTTTAGGCAGCCCAAGAATAACTTCTTTATCTGGATTCCAATAAAACAATAAAAGATTATATGAAATAAGTTTAATAAAATCAAAAGAGGACTTTTAAGATTACAAAAACTAATACGATCTATTTTAATAAAATTGCTTTGGCTTTTAATGAATTCAGAGTAATTTTAAAATACAAATTATATAAATTTATCTTATGAATTATAAGATATAATTAAATTATGATTTCATTTAAATGCATGGAAAGTTTAAAAAATTGAAAATCTTAAAATGACATACTTGAAATTGAAGTTGGTACAAATGATTGTCTTTATTTGCCTTTTCTGTACTCACATATTATAGCTTAGAAAAGTATAGGATTTCTTTGTTGACTTTTTGAATAATGATTGACTATATCAATACAAACAAAGAAATAAGAGGGTTTTTTTTATACTGATATTTATTTATTGAAAATGAATAACATGTTTTCAACTTATGAATATAAAAGTAAGAAAAAATTATATTCTTTAACTTTTAATTTTGAAGATTGTTTGAAAGATAGATTTACTTTTAAATCTAACAAATGTGTATGTAAAATACACAACATAATTAGTACCTATAGTTAAAATTTTTGAAAGATATTTTATAAATATTTTTTGTTCGTCTTACAATTGAATTTATTTATTAAATCAAGAACACAGACTTGGTGTTTGTGATTTTGATAGTTTTAATTTAAATCTTTACGGGAGTAAAAACTGTACAAATGGCTCTTTACTAGCTATTCCTAATATTTAAAGTTAGACAATTTTAAATATAGCTGCATCTTAGACAAATAAAACCTCTATGAAGAAAAAAAAAAGTGTTTTTTTATTTGGAGTACATAATCATGAAACAGCAGAGAGAAAATCACTTTAAAGAGTGTGTTTGAGTAAAATATTGGGTATTTTAAATCTAATAAAATCTTATGACACTATAAAAGATTAAACTTTAACAGTAACTCACTTCAGTAGATAAAAGCCGTGTTCTTGCATTTAAACCCGATATCCATGCATCTATTACTGGAGAAACAACACGATTTTTATAAATCCACGAGAACACGTTATTAATCCAATCCACAATTTCTTCTTCATCTCCGCTACATGTGGGAATAACAAAAGGCTTTTCTAAATTTTTTGGTTCCGTAGAAACTTCAGGAGCAGACGATTTTACTTCACTTGCACATGACACATGTTCGGCTGTCTGTGGTTCTGGTTTACTGTCGGATATTTCGGCTTCGCTTGACGAAAAAGTAGCCTTTCGTTTTCGTAATTGAGTGGCTATAACATTTCCTATAATATAAACAATTAATCCTAGCAAAATCCAGCCTAATAAAAGTAAATTTATCACATCAACAGTCTCTTTAGAGTCATCCGTATACACAATATCATTCAGTTTGTCCGCCATGTTTTCGTACCACTCCTTCGTACGGTACCAAAATAACTTTGCAGTGATGTCGACCATTATTTTTGTTGGTGGTTTTGGGGCAGCATTCAGTTGCCCTAGAAACGGAACGCTAACGCTATGGTGTGCGTTTGAATAGCGATCGCCGGTTAACTCTTTCCGTTCGAAAGTGTAGGATAAGTTTTAATCTATTTTTCTTTGTTCCAGCGAAGAACTGCAAGGGAAAACTGTTATCAAAAGGAAAAACGTCACAAAAGAATAATCACTTCATAAAAACTGAGCGAATACTGCGCAACAAAAGCGTGATTGATAAAATTAGAAGAGCATCTTTAGACTTATAAGAAACTTTTACACTTTCTAAATCATATCTAAAGTTATAATTATCTGTGAGATTCTGCTCTACTATGTTGGAAAGTGAATTTCACCCGCTTAACAGAAAAATGTTTTAAATTTCTTAAGTGAAAATATTCTGTGATTTTCTTTTACTTCTAAACATTTTCATCTGTAATAGATTGCCTAATAATTTTCGGTGTATTTTAATATTATCTGTTTAGTCTATTAGTTTCCCAGCGTCTATAAAATGCTGTCAAGCAACTTCAAAATTAAACGAATTAAAATACTTCCTTTATTAAATGAGAAAACGGATGTAATATAACACAGTGTTCGAAAGAAAAAAAAATAGAGAAACTTTAGCAACATTCGCTACTGAATGATAGACTTTTAAGTAAAATAACATACTTTGTGTTGAGATGGGCGAAAGTTTAAGCAATTAAATTTAGTTAAATCATAAAATACCTTTGTTGAAGTTCTCCCTCAATAGAAATAATATAGCAACATAAAAGAGAGGTGAATGCTTAACTATTTTTCCTTACATGTTCAATTTTTAATTTTTTACTTTTAATTTCAATGAACCAAAAAGTTATTTGGCAGATTTATAACTAAAATATCGTTTTCGTTTATACTTAAAAATTGAAGGAAATGATGTATCGGCACATGCACTCTCACACACACATATACTGAACGTACATATACACTGAAACATATACGTATAAAGTATACTGAACACACATATACACTGAAACGTATTCATTCCGAGGATAGACTGAAATGTTCTCGAGAAAAAAATCTTTTAATTCTTTTTTAACAGTGGTCAGTATCAACGCTAAGGATCGGCTACTCGACTACTGTCAAAAAGGCTACTTGGCGGTTGTTTCTCTCGTGTATAATTTTGTGTTAGCAGGTGTTGTCGAACCTTTGCGGGGTTTTTGGCTATTTTTTATTTGTTTCTTGCCTGTTATCCTTTGGAATTTGTTTTCGGTAGTGTTTTCTTTTTAATTTGCTCCCTTCTACCTGCGTTTATGAGTTAAGTGGTTTGTTTACTTTTGGTATGGAGGTGTCGTCGGATGACAACTTCTGGTCGTCAAAATTTCAGCCGCTTATTTTTTTAAATGAGGCTTTTGCTCAGGGAGTGAGGCCTCTAACTATCTATCTTGAAAATCCTGAAGGGACTATTCCCCATTTCTAGCCCCAAAAAACTAAAAGATGACCTTGTACGATTTGTGGGTCCCAATATAAAACTGAACTTCTTTAAAAGCAACAAGAAATGGAAAACTGGTGTGCGTGACTGAGGATAATACTACAGCCATCTAGCTACTAAAAATAAAAAAATTACTATCGGTACCAATTTTACCCCGCTTAATTCCAGACACTCTTACTACCAAATTTCTTCTCTGTGACATTCCTCAAAATGTCACTTATAGTGAGATGGCCGAAGAATTGATGGCAACCGGAGTGCCAGTTTTCGAAGTGCGTTGGTTCCAAAAGCTGATTGAGGGCAAACGAGTACTGCTAAAAACCATCCAAAATCGGGCAAAATCTTTCTGAAAAGATTAACTTGTGGTTTGAAGAATAGACGGATATTTGGAAACGAATACGATCCTTTACAGACAGATCTCGCCAATGTAATAATTGCTTCCAGTTTTCACGCCTTACTTGGACATGTAAAAGTGCCGTCGTTTGCTGTAATTGCGGTGAAGGACATTCGGCTTAACAGTGCCAGTCCGATTACGTGAAATGTAGCAACTGTGGCGAAACTCATGAAGCAAACAACAAGAGTTGCAAAGCTTATATCTGGGAAGCAGAAATAAATAAATTCAAATGTTTGAATCACTTAACAATTACTGAAGCTAAGAGGCGTTACGCACAGAACAATAAAAATATGAAAAAGTATCCTACGCAGAGGCGGTGGCTCCCAAGTCAAGGGAAAAATATAACTATTTGCAAGAAGTTACCACGAATATGGAAAAAGTATTGAAAAAATTTGAGGTAACATTTCAAAGTTTCTTAAATACTCAAGTTGAAACGTTCAAAAAAGTTATTGAAATAAGGACATCATCGTTTACTAATATTTTACAAAAGTTTTTCCCTACGACACCACAGAGTGCTACCCCAAAAAGCGAGAAAAGAAAAAAGAGAATATCGAGGGATGTTTTGCCTTCTCCCCTTCTGATGGGGATTTTGGGTTGATGAATTACTCTGGACTTTGTTCCGAAGGTAGCCCTTACCCTACCATGGCTCCCTTCCCCCCTTTTGAGTGTGCCGGACCAGACGGGCCCTCCTCTTAGGGGGTGGGTCCATATGGTTTTTTTTTGTTTTTTGATGGCTGGTTTTTCTGTTGTGTCGTGGAACGTTCGTGCTCTTCGGGCCAGGGCTGCTTGGCTTAAATGCCCTGTCTTTGCTTCTGTCTCTGTTCTGCTTGCTCAGGAAACTTTTCTTAACCCGGATCTTCATTTTTCTTTTGACCAAAAGGTTCCGTATCTCAAGGAGCGCCTAGGGAGCTGTGGGGGCAGCGTCCTCGCCGTGGTTCAGCGCAGTATCACTCCGTTAGGTCTTTCTCTGCCCATTCAGCATCCTGTTATTGAACATGTCGCTGTCAAAGTTTGGATTAATAATACTCCGCTTACAGTTATTAATATCTATAGCCCAAGGTGCAGTTTTGATCTTGGTTACTTCAGTTCCCTGCTTGATAATATTGAACCACTGTTTATTATTATGGGTGACCTGAATTTAAACCTCCTAAACCGGGGTAGCTACGGCCTAGCTCCGGTTAATCAGTTTCTTGATTGGGTCGCTAGGAATGATATTTGCATTGTAACCATGGACATTCCTACCCGTTTCATGCTAACAATTTACTTTCTGTTTTTGATCTTACCATCGTTTCTCCTGATTTGTCCCCTTTAGTTCAATTTTATGTTCACCCAGATAGTTTTGACTCTGATCTTTGTCCGATTTCCCCGCAGCTTTGTGGTCTGTTCGTTCTGCGAGTTTCGGGTGCATTTCGTCATCGGACTAACTGGTCCAGGGCTGGCGGTGATTTGAACAAGAGCATGAAACATCATAATCTGGCTTTATACTCTGACCTCATGTTTCCATGCAAACATGCTATTTTGGATAATAGACATTATCAAAGGGTCACTGGAACTTCTTACCCACAGTGGTGGAACTCTAGGTGCTATTGGCTCTTGGGGCAGAAAAGAAACCTCTATCGGCTGGCTAAGCGTCTTTTTTCACGTGATCACTGGATGAAGTACAAAAAAATTTCTAGTATCCTACGGCGTCACATAAAGAGCAGCATTCGGAACTACTGGAATAATCTATGCAATCTGCAAAACGGCATACAGATTATTTATCTAACTCTTAAGAAGCAGGCAAATCGACAGGCTCCTGGAGGGACTCTCCTGTATCGAGTTGTTAGTATTACCTGCCTCAATCCCCAAGCTGCTTTATTTGGACAGAATTTTTACCCCACGGCAAACCATCCTCCCATTCCGTACGCTTTAACTAATACGGCTGATGAGTTACACGATGCACTCTTGAGCTCCAGCATTTACAATAGCTCATTTTCATAATCTTATTACTACATTGCCTGTGTCTTGTGACGCTGCGCTACTGCTCTTTAGAGCAGTTTAAAAGTATTTGCTACTTGGTACTCACAAAGGAACGTCAGAACAGATGGCCGAATGGGTAGAGCATTGCTCTTGGGTATCGGAGTTCGCAGATCCGAAACGTTATGAGTGCATGAATTTTCGTAGCCGTTCGGAATCAGCTTTAAGTCTTAGGTTAATGTCTCATGAGCCCCCCGTGTAGCAAAACTGTAGAGCGTAGAGCTCAAACTAAAACAACAGGGAAGACTTCTTATATATATGTTTTAAGATAGTCTGCGTTTACGATGTAAAGATAAACTTTTTTTTGCAGTATTCAAGTAATAAATTCTAGTAGTCTTCTCTAGTATTCAATTCATTAGTAAGTAAAAAATACTATTACCCCCTATATAATAATAGCCTAAGTTACCTCTCCGTCAGTCCTCGAATTTATGAAGCGGTGGTACCTGGAATGGATATAGGCATCCATATTGGATTCTGGATGAGTTGGAGTTTGTAAAATTCAAATCGAGTGCGAAAACGTTCGAAATCCACCCCTTCCTCCATTTTCGATCGTTTAATGCCATTATTTCAAGTCCTATTTTCCCTGGTTAAGAGCAGGCGATTAAAGTCATCAATTTATCACATTATAAGTAGATGGAAATAACATTTTTTTAGCATTATGAAATCATTCCTTTAACCATCTCATTTAATTATTATTTAAATATCGTCTGCATTATTTTCATACGTTTTATGACTGAACTTAGGTATTAAGTAAATAATTCTCTTTTATATTGGGCTTAAATTATATATTAGGTACATATGTGATAATTTTAAATTTAATCATCGATTATTTTTTGTTGCAATAAAAATTTTATCACCGGTATAAACAACAAATTCTTTTCATAAAAGTCTAGGAGTCTATTTCACGGACTAATAAATATCTAGCTTTTAAGTTATATATCTTTAAAAATTAAGAAGTTTGTTCATTTGTGTGTTTGTTTTTTATACATAACCACACGGTTTGCAATCGATTCGCTCAATTTTGGACATCATTCATATATACCGCCAAATAATCACTGTCAGTATTAAAACCTCTGCTGTCCATCCTATCCCGTAATATGACAAGATAAATTAACCTCTTGACATACAATGACGTCTGGGAGACGTCAGTTTTCTCATGTGCCGAAGTAGATTTTGACGTCTTCGAAACGTCGATAGCTGTCTTCGACAGACGTCGTGCGGCATTATATTAAATCATAATTTTATACTGTTACTTAATTATTGTACATTAGCATCATATATGAACCTCATTAAATGTTACACTGAAATGCAAATATCGAAGTAAAACATTCTCTTTCTCAAATTTTCCAAAATTGTTCAGATGAGAAAGAACTAGATAGTATTTTTCGGACACATCAGATTCCGTTTTACTTGTAAGTCAAGAGGTTAAAGTTGGCAACTAACATGCGGTCAGTAAAGATAAACAAATTATTGAGCGTGTATCGCAGGGGTGGACAAATACTTTTAAGAGCGGGCCAAAATGAAATTTTCAAAATGTCTCCTAGGCCGGAGGACTATGGCGCGTACTCTGTGCACACGTGAATGTTTTGGAGTTTTTTTCCCTGCTCAAGAAATTTTTTTGACAAAAACACTATAAGTGTCATTTTAAAGCATTTGGACAGAGAAATTTGACAGTTAATAACAGATAATAGTAATAATAAATTATCTTACTTAGGTGTATATGCGAACAAATAAAACCAATGTTTTAAAATTTTACCTACAAAAAGTCCATTTTTTCAATTTATTATTATACTTGCAAAATAACAAACATTAGTCTCAAAAGAAATGACGAGTATGCGACTAGAGCTAAATCAAAATAAATAGTACGCGTGCTGCGGTCTGTCGTCCCTCGAAGAGTGCACGTTCAATTCTATGTAGTAAGTGGACCACACGATTTATGAGAGTATGTATGTTGCATACATTAAAGTAGGGATATGGTTACAGCTGTTCAAATTGTAAACCTCTCTATTATTTATATATTTTTCATTATTTATATGTACATTACGCATATAAATACTGTTGATATCAACAAAATCGCATGTAAGAGATTAAAAAAATTGCATGCAGGATTTTTCAACTGGCCGATAAAGTAAGTAAAAGGGCCGGATCTGCCCTGCGGGCCGGCTTTTGCCCACCTCTGGTGTATCGGATAATTCTCAACCTAAAAACAAACCATTATTTTACCTGCTTCATAGAGTACTTTACAATTCTGGAAAATTAAAAATTTTACTGATCCCGTCATATGACGGGCTATATGCTAGTTAATTATATTATACTCAAATTTTACTGACAACAAAGCATTTAAATTACATATATATTATTTATTTAAAAATAAGGGTAAAATGTATTTCTGTTTTTACTATTTCTTCCTCTCTCTCAATTTTATTTTTTATTATTACGTTTTTTCTAAGAAGCCTAATATTTTCTTCTGTTTCCGGGACGTCAACCCACTTTATCTCAACTCTGAGCACAGGTCTATAAAAAGCATGTCTCGTTCCGTGCACTAGTTGTACCCAAACAAGCTACATTATCTAGAACAAACGATATTCTGGAAAGAGAAAAAGAGGGAGGGATTTTTCAAAATAGCAGAATTCCACCCCAAAAAATGAAATATATTTTTGTCCTGTATAAGTCAAGTTATGCGTGCACTCCATTTCCAGCCAACAGTGTTGGATCGAACAGCTATTTTATTTCACTGAAACTATTTTTTTAGCTTTCATCCTTGTTATAAAACTTTAATACAATTTGTTGTAGTTTGATTTTTATACCTTATCTTAAACTTACAGTTGCTTTGCTTTTTTCCAAATTTCTCATAAAATTTTAGACCTTGTTTATGAATGTGCATAAAGCTGGGTGTTTCTTTTTATTTAACTTAAAGCATCTCACCGATTTTTAGAGAGTGTAATAAAGAAAACAAATCGCTAAATATCGCACAAGTGCGAGTAATTGTTTTAAAAATTCCTAATGAACATAAGTGAAAATCGATATCTATTTCGATTTGAATGCTGTGACGATTTCAACGTTCTTGAGTGGAGAAGTAGCGGGATAGAAGGATCACAGTCATAATAGAATTGGAAATCAATTTTATGTTTTTTGGAGTAAATACTGTTTATATACAACGGGATTCTAATTCTCCCAAAACAAGTCGAAATGTAGAGGATTGTTGCTTGCGTAAAATTACCACGACGATCACAGTCGAAAAAAAGATTAAATAATCTCACAAATGGGGAGGCCTTTCCAGGGTGCAATGCAAACCCAATCTATCCCCCGTTCGGTGTCCGAGACCCTGCCGTTCCTTATGTGAGCGGACTTTACGAGTCTCCCGAACGTAATCACTAAAAAGCTGGCTCCGGTCAAAAGTCGCGGAAGCCTCCACGAGGTCAAAGCACCTACGTAAAAAATGTCGAAAAGCCCCGAGTCGCAAAATTCTAGGCTTTTTATACCTGGGGGTCAGTTACGGTCCCGCCAACCGTTTTTTGGTCAGTTACGATTCCAGTTACCTGAGAACTCCAGCTAAGGTTACAGCTAGTTTTTTTAGTTGAATTCTCATTCGCTAGCTGTCCCGATTCCGGGTTTCTCCAGGCAATCCTCCGGGATCATTACCACAACCGATCAGGAGCGTTAAGCCTATTCAACCGAACTGTCAACATCCCAGACAGGGCGTCTTCGCGCTATTGTAGCCGGATCGAAACAGGAGGAATTCAGATCAGATGATTTCGGTCTTTCGTGTTTTGAATGCTTATACTTTCGTAAAAATAGGAAAGCAATTAAATAATACGAAGTAACCTAAAAACATTTTTAATAAAATTTGTTGGACAGCTCAATGTTTAAGAAAATGTTTGGTATATAAATTCAAAAAGCTTTTCTTGTAGATTTTAGTGCCTTATATATTTTATAGAATTAGCATTATTTCAGCTCATTATAAGAATACTATTAAAACTTGAACTTTTAAAAAAATTTGGATTCATGGTCTCGTGTATCCTTAAATGCTTGTGAAAAACGACTGCATTTGTAAAACTGTTATAGAAGCAGTACTATCTATTTATTATTATTATTATTATTAAATTAAACGATGAAAATGTAGTCTAACCTTTTCTCATTGACTGTACACCTAAGGAGGAAAAGTCCGGCAAAAAAAGAGCTCTAGTTGAACTGTTGTACACCGAGTTCCACATCCGTCCCTTTACCAACATTCCTTGATAGATTCTTTTAGGAGGTTGTGCCCAGTGGCTTATGAAGAATTTTTTCAAGGGGGGGGGGTTCATAATTTTCAAGGGTGTGTGTGTGCATAATTCTAAAAAATAATATCTAAGCATAATTTCTAATACAATTTTTATTTTTGCCATTTTGTCTGACCTCAAGGCGGGGGGGGGTTTAAATCCCTAATCCCCCCTTGCTTACGCCCCTGGTTGTGACAAATCAGGGGAGGCACACTTGACGGTTAAAATCCTAATGATCTCCCCCTATTCGCTTGGGGAATCTTAGAGGAGTCACCGGCTGTTTGATCGACTCCTGCTAGATAACCACTTGTTGCCGTTTAAAAAAATATTGGCTATGTCTCTGCGTAGGGACATTATAGCGCGGAAACTACAAATTACATCTGTTCTAAAGAATAAAATAGACTCGATCTCTTGGTCGAACCAATGTCCGACGACATTTGCAGCTATCTAATTAACAGAATATTTAATTTGGAACATAATAATAAATTAACATGAATAATGTGTACGTTTTAGCATATACTTGAAATATATAATCTACAAAGCATCTTTAAAAACCTATACCTGAAATTTACAAAATAAATAATTTAAAAAACGAAATCAAAATACAACAAAGAGGAATGAAGAAGCTGAATCTGAGCAGTAGCCTGCAAAGTTGTTTTCCTAACAAGGTTCTTGGAGATCACTTCTATCTCTTGCGTGTTTACATTATCTCTACGGTGCCATCCCTTCTTCTTATGTTTTTATTCTTTGGTTATGCTTCCCCTTACTGCATTAGTTTCAACACTTGCATTTATTTATTTGTGATAACAATACGTTTGGGACAGGTGTTCTTGTCTCTTTTGTGACTACGGGACAAAGGACTCGTTATATTGACGTACAGTTTGTTGAAGAACAATTTTACTATCCACTTTAGACATTTCTGAATTCTTTTCATCCATATAGCCCCTTTACAGAATTGTAGCTATAACGCTAGGATCTCATGGAGTATTATGCAATTTCTGTACAAATATGCTGTACATATCAGCAATCTTTAATATTTTAGAACCTTTGTAAGCTCAGATTTGGTTTGGTTTGGAGCGCTACGGTCTACTGTTTTGCACACGAGGGCTAATGAGACCGGGATCTACTGCTTAAAGCCGATTCCGAACGGCTACGAACATCCATGCCATAGTGGGATTCGAACCCACGAACTCCGGTATCGACGATCAGCGCCCTAACCAATCGGCCAGCGTTCGGCTTGTAAGCTCTGAAGTCATGTCTTTGAAACATTATAGGCGAATGATCGATGAGTTTATATTGAATTTTACTTTATAAGCACACAGATGAAAACCAGCACAAAATTAATAATTGTAGTTTTTCTCACCCTAGCTTAACAAAAAGGACTTTCCAAATACCTATTTACCCAGTTATTTGCGAAAACTTCCCTCCAATTCATTAATATTAAAATAATAATAATAATAAATGAA
>CM063506.1:17905181-17940181 GCA_032207245.1 Pardosa pseudoannulata
CACTTCCATTCCAATGACAGAAATTCATGCTACTTAAGCACGGAAAAATTGACAAGTTCAACAATCATGAAAAAGAAAGAGATGTAGAAACCATTGTGCTAGATGTAATAGAAATGTTTGCGGAAAATGGGTTTCAAAAACAGATTTTATATGTAAAAAATGTTTTCCATGAATTTTTTGATAATAAACATTTCATTTAAATTCATTTGGAACTATTTTCTTTGCAAAAAACTTCAATTTTCTTGAATGAGTCAAATTGGCTCACTTCAGTAAAAATAGGTATATGATCAACATCCGTAAATCTTGTGTTAGGAGATGATTCTTAAATTCCACAATTCATATCGATTCACTCCATAATTCACTGGGAACATCTCTTTACAAAATATTTAAAATATCCTGATGTTATGAAAATAGTGTAACACATTGTAAATTACATTCGCACCAATGCAAAAAATCATTGACAATTAAAAAAAATTTCCTTGAAAAATTAAAGAACGAATAATTACCAAATGGCATTCAATAAATATAATTTCTCTAAAAAAATTTTATTACCTTTTTTGCATATCTATAAAATACATATTTAATTGCGGCTCGCGAAAAATTTCAAGTTTTAAAAATGTCTCGGACAATCAAGGAGCTTCGTCACCCCTGATATATATTATAAACTAAATTTTTATACAAAATTAAAGATACATATTATTTTATTCTATAAACCTAAAATTTGAAAGGCTTTGATATTTTAGTTGAAAAAAAAATAAAAACTGTTAAGAAGTTGAAAGCTACAAAATATATATCCTTTATTATTCTGTAAAAAAGTATGCTACTCTTACTAATAAAATTAAAGTTCATAGATTAAAAAAAATATTTAGCTTTTATTAAATAAAAATCAGTTTCTGATTTACATATTTCAAAATTATTTTGCAGGTGTAAAGATTCATATTATTTTTATTTGGTGTATATATTGTGTCTTTTTAAAGTGTATTGCTGCATATGGGAAAACAATTTTCATAGTTAGACCCTTATAAATAATCTAGCAATAATTTTTATTCTAAACAAATCAGAATTCTTCATTTCTCTCTGATTCAAAAATAGGCTAACAAAATGAAGATTTTTGAGCTAAAAAGCTGCTATGTGTCCTTAATTTCTGTAAAAACGCACGTAAAGAGAGTTAAAAAAATCAAGCACCATAATTTTTTCTATTATGGAAATTTGCGGTTATTATTTCCTTTGTTTTCTTTAGATTTACGCAATGTGCGATTCCCAAGTCACGGTAAGTTCAGTCGGCAAAAGTAACTGAAAGATTGCAGGTTCGGGGCTGCAGCTGGCCTAAAATCAGCCGTGTTCGCTAAAGGTGACTGGGGCAAGTAAAATATATGTTCGTGGTTACTAATAACTACCAAATGTCATTCAATAAATATAATTTCTCTAAAAAAATTTTATTACCTTTTTTGCATATCTATAAAATACGTATTTAATTGCGGCTCCCGAAAAATTTTAAATTTTAAAAATGGCTCGGATTATCAAGGAGCTTGGACACTTCTGATATATATTATAAACTAAATTTTTATACAAAATTAAAGATACATATTATTTTTATTCTATAAACCTAAAATTTGAAAGGCTTTGATATTTTAGTTGAAAAAAATAAAAACTGTTAAGAAGTTGAAAGCTACAAAATATATATCCTTTATCATTCTGTAAAAAAGTATGCTACTCCATGTTCATTTTTAACTCCATGTTAAAAAAGTATGCTACTTTAAGTCCTCCATGTTCTCAAATGATACCTCTGGAGGTGGTATGTCAGGCCTGGGGGTCTTCTTATTGGTCCCTGCTTCTAAATTACGAGGACCCAGCGGGGGTAATGTTCCTCGCGTCCGTATCATACCTTAAGCTACACGTGCTCCTCGGGTGGTGCTAAATGAGTAACAGGTTAGCAGATTTGTTAAGGCGTTAGGAAAATGTATGTATCGCCTGATGCGTTGGAAAAAAAAATATACGATGTCCTCAAGTACACTTACAGAGTGGAAAAATCTTTTACATTATTTTGTGCTAAAACAATCAGTTATTTTTTTTTGTTAATATTTAGTATTATGTCCTGGTATGGAATAGAAAAAATATTGTAATAGGGAAAAATTTCGGTTTATAACTTGAGCTCTACTACAGACAACATTGTTACAACAAGAAATAAAACTATCTAAGAATATCTACACTGCACGACTTTCTTGTTAGCTTATTATATTATAAATCCTTTTATTTTGTATGCTGCATCATGATACATATCATTTACACATTCTCTTCAAGGTTTAAAGATGGTTTCGTTTCTCAAAGTAACCATGTTGACTGAGAAGAGTTCAAGCACTACCATGTGGCGGAGACTTGCAGCGTTAATAATTTTTGAGACTTTCAAGACATAGATATTTCATTCTAAATTGAAAATTTCCCGGTTACAATACTTTTTCTATTCCCACCCTGAAAGTAATAAACAGTAAAAATTCAAAATTATACTCGGCAAATAGTATTTTATTACTGTTTCCTACGATTGGACTTTAAAAGCGTTGTTACAACTGCATAGGAATACAGTGATCCCTCGTTTTCTCGGTTAATGGGGACCAGAACCTTCCGCGAAATCTGAAAAACCTCGAAGTAGGATTTGCCCCTAGGAATTTTCGTGTATGCAGGTTACACGAAAATTTTAAATATGTAAATAGTATTTATACTTTATACATTTAAGACAAAAGTTACAACAGTATACATACTTAAACGTGTCAGTGCTAATTAATAAGGTTAATTACAAAACTTTATAGAGTAATAAACATTAATCAACATTGCTTTCTGAGAGAAGCAAAGAGTCTTCTGTTGATGGTAAAGGAGAGGCTCTCAGAAACTCGTAGAAAATTTAGGCTCACTCGGAGACTCTTCTACTGAAGACGCTGACGGTAGAGCCAGGGGGCAATACCTTGGAGAGAAACATGGTAATGGGTAGTTGTTATCTTTGTTTTTTCCTTTTCCTTCAAAATTCCACTGTACAAGGACATAATCCCGTCAGCGCGATTGCTGAACTCGACAGCTCGAACCATATTGTCGCCAATGTCTTGTGCAAATTCTTGCCATGTTGCACAATTGTTGCAGATTCTTCAGGGTAAGGCCACGCTTTTCAGTTTGTTCTTCGTCTTCCTCTTCATTTTCTTCCTCACTTGCAGACTTTGTCATCTCAAGAGCCCGTGGTATGTACTCTGAGTCAACTCATCTCTTTGTTTGACATGCAGGGATTCTTCTCTCTCGAGCATCAACATGAAACAACGCTCCTTTCCGCAATGTGGCTGCCGACATCGTTGCATTTTTTAATTTTTATTTTTTGATGAATATTTTGGAAAACACCGCGAAGCACAGAAGCTGCAAAACATGAAGCGCGAAGTGGTGAGGGAACACTGTACGCCAATATCTCTGATCTACACTGTTGTAGATCTGTTATGTTAAGGATTTTTCATTACATTGAATGTGGGGTGCAATCAGGAAAGAGGGTGCACAAATGATGTTCTAATAGTCTTAAAAACAAAATTTTAACATTTTACTGTATTGTTTTGCGTGAGTGTGGCGTTTACAGGCGTTCCGTGGGTGGGGCGGGGGCTGGAAATTCTTAAGGTTTTATGTTTATGTAACGTAGCGGAGCGAGGAAAGACGCCCAATGAAAAATAAGTTAATGCAAAAACCGGATAGGATAATACAAAAATAGGATAGTAGCAATTATCTGGATCATTTCAAAGATGTATATTCTTGTAAATAGACTTGTACTTAAGAAGTTCTATAATATCTTTTGTAGACCTTTTTTAACTGACAGAAAAATTTTAAGACATTAAAATTAAAAAAGGGCATATGAATAACCTTTTTATTAAAAAAAACATATATCTTTTGACAGATTTAATTTTTCTAGTTTTTAGGTGTTTTAGTTTCCCAAATTATTTCAGGGCTTTAAATTCTATTAAATAATTGTTAATTCTTTAGTTTTGTTTACTAAGTTGTCCAACTTTTTGCTATTGAAAAGGGTGACATAAGAATATGAAAGATACAACTATTGCAAATAACCGCTAAATAGAAACTGGAGAGGAAATAAATGAAGAGGAACAACAAATATATCATCGCAAGAATAAATATTTAATATACAATTCATAGGAATTTGCAACGTCTGGAGAGAAATAAAGAGAACAACTTTTCAATACAAAATGAAGAAGAATGGAAAAATATTAGGAGATGCCATCAGGAAAAAAGAAAAGTTAGAATTAAAGTAATGGCATTTGCTCTTGCACTGGGTAATATTTTGAGTTACGTCGCCGCAAAAGCATTATAATAATGCAAACGTATTATGATTATTTATTTGTTTACATATTGATATACTTCAACTGAATGAATATTTTGTACTAATGTGCGTCATTTTCAAATAAAATATGTGAATTTGCATACAAGAACTACTTTTCATATTAAATATTACAGCAAGGCTGAAGCTAGACGTTCAACATTCAGTCTATTTTTGAGAAGTATTATTTTTCTTTCTGATAGAAGCCGCAACAGTTACTGCCCACATAAAATACGTGGTTTTTAAACCAATGCGGGGAATTTTTGTTATTGAATATGTAAAGATTTACAAATTAGCTTTTAAATATTGAAAAGAAGGGTGTTTAGTATTACATATTGAAAAAAAGGACATTTAGAAGGACACTTTTAAGGGAAGGCAAAACTTCCAAAAGGAGGACTATCCACCCTAAAGAAAGATGATTATCCACCTTTTGTTTACAATTTTATGGGACCATTCCAATAATAGGATCCCCAGGGATATCTTCGACCAGGGCCAGATAGTTATAGGTCTTCCAATGCAGACGTATATTAATTGTTCTGTTATTTACACTTTCGTTTAACACATTATTAAAAAAAATCGGTCTTTTGTTTATCAAAATCTCGAGGTTAAGTTCTTTGACACAAACTTTTTCTTTCTATACTTCATATATGAGAAAATAATTATAACTATCCACCATAAAGGAGGACGATTATCCACCTTTTGTTCACAATTTTACTGGGATCATTCCAATAATAGGATCCCCAGGGATATCTTCGACCAGGGCCAGATAGTTAAACGTCTTCCAATGCAAACGTATATTAATTGTTCTGTTATTTACACTTTCGTCTTGTTTTTTCATTTGGTATCTTTCATTATTTCATCACTTGAAAGCACGTGGACAGACACATAACATGGGCATAATTAAAAAAAAATCGGTCTTTTGTTTATCGAAATCTCGAGGTTAAGCTCTTTGACAAAAACGTTTTCTTTCTATACTTCGTATAGGAGAAAATAATTATAACTATCCACCATAAAGGAAGACGATTATCCACCTTTTGTTCACAATTTTATTGGGATCATTCCAATAACATGGTCCCCAGGGAGATCTTCGACCAGGGCCAGATAGTTATACGTCTTCCAATGCAAACGTATATTAATTGTTCTGTTATTTACACTTCCTTATTTTTTTATTTGGTATCTTTCATTTCTTCATCACTTGGAAGCACGTGGACAGACACATAACATGGGCATAATTAAAAAAAATCGGTCTTTTGTTTATCAAAATCTCGAGGTTAAGCTCTTTGACAAAAACGTTTTCTTTCTATACTTCGTATATGAGAAAATAATTATAACTATCCACCATAAAGGAAGACGATTATCCACCTTTTGTTCACAATTTTATTGGGATCATTCCAATAACATGGTCCCCAGGGAGATCTTCGACCAGGGCCAGATAGCTATAGGTCCTCTACTGCTGACGTATATTAATTGTTCTGTTATTTACACTTCCTTATTTTTTTATTTGGTATCTTTCATTACTTCACCACTTTGAAACACGTGGACAGACACATAACATGGGTATAATTAAAAAAAAAATTGGGCCTTTGGTTTATCAAAATCTCGAGGTCAAGCTCCTTGACGAAAACGTTTTCTTTCTATATTTCGTATATGAGAAAATAATTATAAAAAATAATACAAAAAACATATTAGCGTAAAACTTTAGAGGAAAATCGAAAGCATGAATGGACAATAACGTACTTACGAGTTTTCGAAAGCATTCATTTTTCGAGAAGTAGCCCAACCAATCACACTCCACAAGAGGAAAAAGTGTGACTTCCGATACGTCTACGTTGAAGATCAAGAAAAGGTAATGACTGCTGTTAGTATTCTCCAGACAATAGACGAAATGAAGGAACAAGGAAAATAAACTTCAAGTGCGTAAAAGGAGACAGTTTAGAATAATTTTTTCCCAATTTTTCCCTATGAAAGTATGGTGGAGAGAAGTAGAAACGTCTTATTCATGAAGAACTGATCCAAAATAATATTCTACCTCAAAAATTTATTGAAAAAATTTCAGCTTCTTCTTTCTTCAGACTTGAAGCCTCATCTCGGCATATCTATATTTGGGGTCTAATGTTGATTGTTTCTTATTGTGATGATATGTTAACTTTCTCTATTTTTTCCTACAGTTTGCTTCAAAGGAACAATGACATCTTTTAGTTTAAGATGCTAGTCACAATAAGTTTTAGGTAGTATATTTAAGGTATCCTTCTACGTTCGGAGAACTTTTTTCTTTAAACGTAGAAACTAGTTCATGTTTTTACAATTTTAGATTTATTTTTTATATTATCATAGAAAATTGCACTTAAAAAATTTATTCCTGGAGAAGTTTTTATAAAATATCTAATAAATGAAGAAAGTTTAGTAAAAATATCGGGTTTTTCAAAACGTATAATTTTTTAATAAATTAAATTATTTCAATATTTTTGGATGCAACACATTTCTTATACACTAGACTAGTGAATCACCTAAATTCTTTGCTTAATTTACATTTGGTAAAAAATTTTAGTTATTCAAAATCATACACATTGAATTTTTAACGAATTTTCATTACCTTTATATCTAACTATGAGTGTAACATCATTAAAAACTATCCAAATTTAAAGCTTTTGGGTCATTCACTAGTAAATACTATCAAAAGCATTCATAATAAGACTTTAAATTCACACTTCCGGTTCCGAAGTCGCTACTTCCGTTTTGTTTTGACAGGTGCCACTGATGTTTAAATAGCTGTAACTTTTCTTTAAAATGCCATAGAGACAAAACAAAAACAGATTTAGAAGCCTAAAGGTTGAAATTTTACAATAAAGAAATAAAAAAAATATGATTTTTGGCAAAAAATGACGTTTTTAACGTAGACGGATACCTTATGTGAGTTAAGAAAAGATTACAAAACTGCAGGGCCGTAACTAGGTCCTTTAGTGCCCGTGGCAAAAAACTGGTCTGTTCCCCTACCCCCAAATATAGTGAAAAAATATAACATTTTTTTTCTATATCATACATGCATAATGGTCTCAAAACATTTTGTTAATTCTTAAAATGTACCTAGTATATTAATTTTTAATTTTTTCTTTTATTTTTACCTTATTAATACTTAAAAATATTTTTGAATACTTTAAGGGTATTATTTTGCTCATATACTAAATAGTTTATTTGAGGAGAATATTTTTTATTTAAATTTTGAATTTTCATAAAAAAAAGTGGCGAATTTCTAAATTTAAATTTAGTTTTAATAACTTTAGTAAATTCAAAATTTAAAACGAATACCCGGTTTTATGTTAAAGCATATTAGGGGGGGTTGGTAAATATTTTGTAAAAATCTATTACAAGTTTAGTCTCTAGAAGCATTTTAAAAAGTAAGGAAATTCATAAAAAAGGATTTTTTTAAACACATTGGATTTTATAATAATAAGAAATAATTTTTCACATTTTCCTTATTTCTACTCTGGGCGAATCGTTCTATTTCGGACCCTATTTCCTCACGGTGAGGTGCCAGTAAAGTTGATGCACCAGTGGCAAGTATCACCTTTGCCACGCCCTAGTTACGGCCCTACAAAACTGTTATAAAGAGGAGCCTCGATCTATCATTTCGCATTATTTGTTTTCATGCATTGGTAGTTCGAATTATTTGGTCCCAAATTTTTCCTATATAAGGCTCTTTTTCACGCATTCGTCGTTCTGAATTCTTGATTTTCCTACATCTATCCTCTTAAAAGATAGGCCCGTCGATTCATCTTTCGGGTTGTATCGTTTACTTATTTATTTTAGAATTTAGGAGAACTGAGGAAATATTTTTTTTCTTTGTTATAAGAATGTTTCAAAGCCGTATGGTTGTGTAACAATAAGTTACATTCGTTTCAGCTTTTTATTTACCTCTTCCCGTGTGACATCGACAAAGACATACCAGAACAGGACCGGTTTGAACTAAAGAGAAACTTCGGATTTCTCCCAACCAATAGAAGGGTACGTTGGTTTGGGGGATTCTGACCTCCCGCCGTTCAGGAGTGGACCCCTGTTTTTTCTCCACGAGACATTCTGATTTTTTTAGAGGACACGGTTGTGACCAGAGGAGAGTAAAAGGTGAACGCTGCTGGCATCCGAGGCTTGAGGGATAGACCTTTTGACAACAATCATCGCCATATTGTTTTTTAGGGCCGGCGCCTACTCGAGAGCAGTCTTCGATATCTGCAAATGATAAATTGATTACAGTTGTATTCCTTAGGTATTTATTTAATTGTATAAATTCATTTAATCAAGACATATTTGTCCATGTGTTTATTAATGAGTATTAATTTCTTCTTTCTCAAACACTAGGCCAAAGTAGCATTATTTTTACAGGGTGGCAAAAATATTTCTTTACGCAGAAGCTTTCTAAGTCTCTAGAGGATTAATAACCAAACAACTAATGGGGATACAACAGTTGATGTTCTAAGGACAAACTAGAAGCAAGAGTGTGAAAGGCGGAAGTGAGTCTGAATTAATATCGACTTTTCCTGAAACGTAAGAAGCTTTGTCAAAATTAAAATAATTTATAACGCGATAAGTGACAGTCTTACAGAGGTAGAGGTGAGAGAACTTCCAGTATATTAAATCTCTAGATCCACCTGTACAAAGCAGGTATCGATTACAAAATTCTTTTTTAAATCTTAACTATCAGTATAAATATAAGTCATTTTTTAAATTTACTTACAATTAGCATTTTAATTAATTAATTTATTCATAGTCTTTAATTTTATCGAATTTCTACATTTCATTTTTTACATCCGTATTTTTCCTGCATTCATAATTTTCTATTTGGTTTTCCTTGAAAAACAACGGATCGAAGTTTCACTTCATTAACATACTTTTATCTTTTCATGTTTATGGACTTTTGAAATGTTATGTATACGACTTGAGAAATAAAGAAATATGAATATTTTATTTTCTTGCTTCACTTTCTAGCATTTAGTTAAGAACAGTGGGAAGCGAGCCAATTTACGAAACTGTTACATAAATCTTTTTCGTGGTTATTCAGATAAAGCTACATGAAATCAGATTATTATGGAATAATATGAATTCATATTATGGAAGGCAAACTATACAGAAAGGATTGCAAAAATCTACCATGTGCTTATAAAGATATAAGTTCTAATCAATTTTATAATTAGAAACATTTGTCAGCATTCTAAATATAATTCCCTATTATGAAAAAATCTACTATCCTTTATATTTAAACAACAGTTCATGGTTTATTTTAATTCAATATACAATATCCAACCTCAATCTTTTAGATTTGAAACTGTTGCTTTAGAGTGTCCATACCAGGGATGGCCAAACTTTTGGGATCCGTGGTCTACTCCACATTTAAAAAATCGAAGGCGGTCTACCAATGGCAGAGCTAAATTAACGTGATGTACATGTTTATAGATTTATTTTCGGTAACAAAAAAAAAAAAAAAAATGGTAAATTGTCTAATTTTTCTAAAAAAAACTTAATATTAATATTTACAAAATAAAAATTTACAGACGAAAATGATCAAAGTATTCATATATCAAAAATTGACCATCCTATTCACTTCGTTTAGTTGAAATTTGGCACTGTATATCTGCGACAAGCTTATCTTATTGTGGCTGGCACGAGCTTATTGCAATGCGTAAACACGAAATTAAATGTTTTATCTGTTAAACGAGACAGATGTATGGTTTTTATGGCATTCATGGTTGAAAAAGCAGATTCGCAAAGATACGTCGATCCAAAGTATGATTTCAAATAAAAAATCAATTTGTAAATATCTGGAAACCTTTCCTCGGAAATTAATTTCCAAAAATCAGTATCGCCAGATGCTTTGGATTTAAGAAATATATCGCATCTTAATTTAATAATTACTTCCTCGACCGTAACTGATGTGGTATTTATTAAATGTCCTATTTTTTCAGATACTCCATCAATGTTGACATTTTCATTAAATGGAAATATCATAAAATTGAGCATTTCTTCCAACCGAATTAAGTCAGCGAATCTTCTTTCAAATTCTTCAAACTAAACATCTAAGTGTTCGGCGAAATCGTCGAAGTCTCGGTTTAGATTATGGATGTACTCTTCCTCCACGTTTTTGAAGTCGCTCGGACTACCTAACATGTCTTCGCGGTCAACGTCTTGGCCACCCCTGGTCTAGAGTAATAGCTTCAAATCAGCGCTGTAGCCAGAAATTATATTCGGAGGGGGACCAACAAAAAAGACATTGTTTTTTGTGAATGATACTTCAGTAAAACTACAGGTTTTCTTATGTATGAATACCCCAAATGAGTATCATAATGGGGTTTTAAAATATCAAAATGATAAAAAAATGAGTAATGAATTATTTACACAATGAATTTAATAGTAAAATTAACACTGAAAACTATACATGGTATTCAATTCAAATTTTTAAAACAGAAGTATAACCCACAAAAAGAATAATTTTAAAAGAAAATTAACATGTTCATGTTTTTTATCTGTATACTATAAAACTAGCATATAGCCCGTCATATGATGAGATCAGTAAAATTTTTAATTTTTCAGAATTGTAAAGTACCCCATGAGGCAGGTAAAAGGGTGGTTTGTTTTTTGACTGAGAATTATCTTGTAACAAAAAATAATCGATGGTTGAATTGAAATTTATCACATACGTACCTAATCGATTATTTAAGCCAAATATAAAAGAAAATTATTTACGTAATGTCTAGGTTAAAAGATAAAACGTATGAAAATAACGCAGACGATATTTAAATAATTTAAAATAAGAAATAATGAAATAATATGGTTTAAGAAATGACGTCATAATGCTAGAAAATATGTTTTTCCTATTTAATATGTGATACATTGATAACCGGGGAAAATAGGGCTTGAAATAATGGCATTAAACGCTCGAGGGAAAAGGGGGAAAGGGGGATTCCGAAAGTTTTAAAGGCTACAGTATTTTTCTCTCTGATATGAGGCATATTTATACCAATTTATTTTAGAATCGGATCGATAGTTAAGGAGATGATAAACTTTACTTCCTTTGAATTTTGCTAGCTCAAACTCATCAAGAATCCAATATGGATACCTCTATCCATTCCACGTCCAACCGCTTCATAAACTCGAGGACAGATATTTGATTACAAGAAAACATAAAAATTCTACAAACTATATTTTAGCTATTCCTAAAGACGTATTTGCAATTAATCGGTTGAGTCCAGAAGAAGAAATTGAACAAATTAATATATTTTAATTCACATTTAAAAATAATTATTGGTTTGTTAGACATGTTAACGAGAAACAATATTAGTTATTGTTAAGGAAATGCACAAGTTAATAATTAAAACAAATATTATTTATTTCATTTCAAATAACAAAATTCGGAAAATAAAAAAAATGGATAACCACATTGGCTTCTGGAGACTCATTTAATGCACCAGGACAAAATCCTAAGTGGCTTAATAATATTTTATGGGAGAAATGGATTGCTCTTTAAAATCTATTCATGGTTACCAAGCTAAAATATTTTCTACAGAATTTTTTTTTTTTGTACGTAGAATTATGAACTTCTTTGAAATAGTTATATTTCAGTGTTGAAAAGCGGGACAATAAAACTTATAATTGATTAATGAATGGACGGAAGAGAACACTGGGTGATTGTACTATGAAAATGGTTCCTGAGACAGATATATATTTGAAGAGGCTTGTTTCATCTTAGAACGTATGTACCGTGGTAGCTCAGTTGGCAAAGACGTTTGTGAAATACCGTGTGCGTCTGCGGATGTCTTTCCCGATGACCGCATGCCTCGTTTCTGTACCTGCTCGCCTATTGTTACTGGAGCAAGTATCTTGGGTTCGCGGAAAGCCTGTCTTTCCGACAATTAAATACTGCAGCGACTAAATCCTAGACTAAATTATCTATTATTTTATAATTATTGAACATATGTACATTATTATAGGAACAACCCATCTCTAGCTGAAACGTCCCGAGGATACGAAAAAATGCCGAGCGGCCTGTACGCGTCTCACTCGGTTTCAGCTCTCTCCTCCAAGCATGTCCGTTCTATCTCGTTCCAAGCGGGCATCTCCTCTACTGCTGTTGGCGAGTGCCGGGGTGGAATCCTCCCCCTCTTGGTCAGGCTTTCGCCTCCCTGGGAAAATGTCCCTCTTCTCCACGGCTGGCGTGGGTGGGGGTGGTATTCTTCCCCCTCCTGGTGAACTTTCATCTCCCTGGGGTAGTAGCTTTCTACCCTCTTTCGACTACTCCGTCTTCGGCCGCCGTAAAAAAATGCAGGTGTCCATGACGACTCCAAACCCGTGTCTTGAGTCTAGTATTACAACATCGGTCTCATATCCGGAGGGTTGTGGATTCAAGGCTCAAGCCGGCCATAAGATCCGGCGTATTCATTAATGGCAGTAGAAGAATGTAAAATAGGTTCTTGTTCGCAATGTCCTCCAAGTATCCAAACGGTACCCCATGGAGGTGGTAGGCCAAGCCTGGGGGGTTCTTCTGCTTGGTCTCTAATTCGAAATTACGAGATCCCATTTTGTTTGTGCTGTCCTAAGAAATAATGTTGACCGTTTTTATGGTGCTAAAATATAATAAAATATAATATCCGTAATAAAATGGTCAACAATTTCCGTGGTGTTGTATAAGCAAAGGCTTAACAGGCAAGTGATCCCGCATGATTAAAAAAAAGTTCAGGACGTTGTAGGGAAATAAGAAAAAATCTAAATGAAAGAGGAATATGCAAAAGCTGTTACTGTTGCAAACTGTTGGAATCTTTCGAATTGGTTTAGTTTAAAGGTCAAATTTTGAAACACCAGGATTAATGAGATCAGGATCTGCTGCTTAAAGCTAATTCTGAGCGGCTGCTAATATCCATACCATCAGCACGATTAGAACCCAAAGACCTCTGTACTTAAAGGCAGCCTTCACTTCTTCGACCATCATCCGGTCAGATGGGACCTCTTGCTAGAAACTTTCAGAGGCAACATATAAAAGTTAATGTTATAGAAATCATGTTTCCAAGATTACCAAAAGAATTGTTGTTAACACTCCATTAATATAAATATACAGTCCAGGTTATTAATTCTCTAGTTCAGGATAAAGTCTAAACCTGGGATGGACAAACTTTTTCGGCCGCGGGCCAAAAATCGAAAGAAAATAAGTTTGGCGATCCAAGATAAATTTTTCTAAAATTTTAAAAACAATATACAAGTACCTAACGGTTTAAATACGTTAATGAGATGAATGAAATTGCGATTTCATTTTTAAAAGTTCCTTATACTGAGGTTCGAAGTGAGATGTACTGATTTTAAAGAACGATGCTAAATGCTCATCTGTCAGTCTACTTCTGAAATTATTCTTTCTAAGGTTCAAAGTTGAAAACACTTGTCCACATATAAGAAGCAAATATGCCGCTGATCTTCTGGGCGAGAGATAATAAATTTGGGATATAATATTTAAACAAAGTAGAAAAGGAGATGGATATATAATGTATAAATATAAATTTCTTTTAATTTGCCTCGGACCGGCAACTTAAAATTCTATCGGCGGGCCAGATAAAACCGTCCGGCTAGCCGTAGTTTGCCCATCCCTGGTCCAAACTAATTTTAGCTGGAGTTACGCTGCAAAGAGTCATGTGAATAAAGAATACAGGACGGATGCCTGAGAATTTGTAGCCTATAAACATATTTAGATTTATCTGTGAACTGTTTCCTGATGAGCCTCTTATTGAACTTAAACAATATGTCAGCACAGCTTATCTGTCCAAAGTCGACAACATTATCTTTTCCTGTTGCAATATGTTATTTTAGAATGAGTGCATATTTCCTGTCATTGCTTTACGTGGTGGCCAGGCACGTGCTTTACTATATTTTCATATTTATAGGTCGGAAAACGAGACAATTTTTTGAGTATAAGGCAGTCTGAACTGGACAGTGCGAGAGAGAACTAGTTTATTTGTCATCAACAGACGACAACTAACTTGTACCTCACTCACATGAGTGTTTCAATTTTTCATTAGGTGCAGTTGACATAAACATAATTTAGTTGCTAATAGGCTCTCTAATATTCTTACGCTCTCTCTCTCTCTCTCTCTCTCTCTCTCTCTCTCTCTCTCTATATATATATATATATATATATATATATATATATATATGTAAGGAAAATTCTCAGGGGTTTTCAAAACTTAAATCAAGGGTAAAAATTCCCGCGTCATTTTCCATTCCCCTTTTTAACCTCTAACTTAAATTGACCACTGAGGCTACAGGTTACGCCCTCAGAGAAGGAGCCTGGCCAATTATAAACCTACATGGCCCTAGCGGACAATTTAGGAAATTTCTAAATAAAAAGGAGATACACGCTATCGGAGACAGATTTTTCTAGAGATATTTTCCCACACATGTTGACCCAGGTGTTACGTGTCTTGTACATAGAACTTCATGATAGCTGACCCTTCAGTTTGTCCCTATGTTGAAGTGGGAACCTGTCCTCCAACGTTATCTCAATAAAGGTCTTTAGCTGAAACGGTATCATTTTTATGACCATGATTGCAACCCCCCCCCCATCAGGGAAAAGTCAGTCTCATTACAGATATATATATATATATATATATATATATATATATATATATATATATATATATATATATATGTGTGTGTGTGTGTGTGTGTGTGTGTTTGTAACAGAATCGTATAACAAAATATTTACTATTAAATTTTTGTCATTATCTATTTAAAATGACATATCCGATTAAAAAAATTCTTTTCTATGTAAAGTATGGAATAAAAAAATATCTAAGGGGGGATATAGAGAAAGACTTTCACCCTCTGTCGAGCTGCATTTACATATTTTTATATATTTACATATATGTAATGATATTTTTAACCTAAAAGTTAACCAATGTAATTATGTCTATCTTAAAATAATTTTCTGGCGATTCTATCTTTTTTTGGCATTTTTTTCTAGCAATCTTGGTGAATATCTTCGTATTTCATATTAATTTGGCGACTTCGAACCACCAAACTTACTGTTGCATAAATGCTTTAAAATAACTCGTTACGCTTAAACTATGTAATCAGCACCTCCTCGTGACTGGCAATTAAAACTTCTGATTGGTTGGCCTATGCAACTATATAACCGAAATGTACGTGTTTTGGGAATAAAAAGGAGAGAAATTGCCTCAATTATGTGCATTTTGATCTTGAAATATTCTTTGTGTCTTTGCTCCACGATGTGTTAGGCCTGGCCGCTCGACTGCACTGGATTTAAGATGAGGGGGCGTAAACTGTAGCCCCAGGGGTCAATTTAGGTTAGGGGTTAAAAAGGGGAATGCAAAATTTTTAGACCTTGATTTTAGTTTTGAAAACCCCTGAGAATTTTCCTTACACACACACATACACACACACACACACACACACACACACACACACACACACACACACACACACATATATATATATATATATATATATATATATATATGTAATATTAAAATCCCTTATTTACGTATTTTAATATTAATTTAATATTAATTTAACTTTTGTTCATAAAGTACGTTCGGGGTTTGCGAGGTAATTCTGATTTTTCCCTCCAGACACGCTATAGACTTAATTCAGCCTCTGTCTGTACTACTTTAGTCAATAGTCAGCGTGTTCTCTTTAAACATGGGTATTTTTTATCACGTGATCAATTGTGCTTAGGGATTATTCGTAGTCTTTTTTCCTGAGAAATCCCTACTAAAAAAGCGTATGAGCGGGATCACATCGTTTGTGTGCACGAAGTTGTAAAGGTGTTTGCCTGTTGTACGGATTTCATGTTTATTACCAGAAATAAACTGTGTTGTGATTTTGAATGAGTCTCGCCCATATTACATATATATATATATATATATATATATATATATATATATATATATATATATATTAGACATATATATATATACACACACACACATATATATATATATATTTATTTATTTTACTTAGCTTACTATATAATCAAAATATACCTACGTGGGACTAAATATAAATGTGAGCAATAATTAATAATAACATTCTATTTTCTCCCCTTTTGAAAATGCAAATCATTTAAGGTAACTGTTGTTATAAGGTAAAAAAGGAACTTGATTCACAAAATATTCCGCTCGCTTTAACATAAAAATTAAATTAACGTTTAAAATACTAGAATATTTAAGAATACCAAGACTATTAAAATATTAGGACATTTGAAATACCAAGACATTAGAACGAAACATTGATTAAAAGTCCACAATACTCAAAATAATTATAAAGCCACAATTGTTCTCCCTAAAGTTCAAAGCCAAAATAGTGAAGGGGACCGAATGTTCAAGACATGCCAGGCAATTCAGTATCCAAACTTCCCCTCTATGTTGTAACGTAATGTTAAGGTCAGGACAAAAGTGTTCTTTATTCATATTGTCTGTATTATATATGGGGCACATACTATCAGTAAATATGCCTATCTTGTTCAGGCATTAAGCTCAGCAGTCATATCTTGTTGTCAGTCTAAAATTGCCGAACGATGGCCAATTGGTTAGGGTGCCGGCCTTCGGTACCGGAGTTTGTGGGTTCTAATCCCGCTGCTGGCATGGATGTTTGTTGCCGTTCGGAATCGGCCTTAAACTATAGGTCCCTGTCTCATTAGACCTCGTGAGCAAAAACAGTAGATCGTAGCGCTCCCAACCAAACCAAACCAAACCAAACTCAGTCTAAAATTAGTCACAGTCACTTTAACGTGGCCTATGACTATTTATGATAACTAATAAGTTACACCTTCCATTTCAGTGCCAGATTGGACGCACTGTAAAGCGATGTTTTGATACATGACTTACTTGACTGTTTCTGGCAGATTGAAAATAACCTGCTTCGAGCGGCATATCATTCCAAACTTCTGTAGTTTACTTATCCCTCAGAAACTAGTATTTTTCTTTCACCTTTCCGGCTACCAGAATTTGTCAGTTTCTCTGTTATAACTCTAGCCTTGAAAGGTTTTGATAAAGATTTAAGGAATAATTGTTCTTTTTCTCTTCTTGTGAATCTCTCTCATTATCTTTACACGATTCACCGTGAAGCACGCGAAAAGATAGACACGTAGAACAGCCAGAAACAAGAAGCCGAGAAATGATCGTGATTTCCCTTGTGGTCACGAAATCAATAAAGTATCCACTTTGAAAGATTCGCTCTGATAGAAGAGTTAAGACAAAATAAAATCCTTCTCAATATCAATGGTTTTTAGCACAATATGCATTGAAATTGCATTCATATAACAGCTGAAGCGTGTGTATTTCAATACCGACTCCTAAGCAAGGTCTCATTCAGTGTTTGTCATGAACCACGAATGTTTTAAGCATGAAATTACACAGTATGTTGTCTCGAAAACAGAAGCGCAAAAAATATAAGATAATCTATTTTCTAAGATAAGACATTTTATGATACTAAGTCAGTTCTCAGAAAAACAATGGTAATTCATTTATTATTGCAAAACAATTAATATAGCACAACATATTCGACGCTGAACAAGTACGAGAAAATACCATCATTTTTATCTTTAAGTATGGCTCTAGCCAAGAATGTATTCTTTGAAATTTCCAGGAAAACATTAAGTTTATTGTAAATTAGAATGAAAATTAATCTAAAAGAGTTATGGCATAAAAGGTAAACCTTAAAATCTTAGCTACATTTTTCCACATTGTCTAGTTGTAACGTACAGAATACATTGTTTAAGTCAAGATGTTTTCGAGTTATTTATAGATATATTCTGCAAATGTAAGTAATATTCGGCATTTCACGTCTCATAAAGTATTTCATAACTATGAAGTTAAAGAATAGACCCCAAAATACAGTGCAAATCAAGCAATACAAGGGGGAAATTTTTGAAATGAAACATCTTGTTGGAGGTTGAAACGTAGGAATTGAGTGATATACTTCTCATCTGTTTCCATAAAAAACAACTCAACTCTTTTTGTTTTCTATTCCGTTGGTTTTCTGAGTGGTGTTCTTCGGAATTGAATGCGAACAACAAAATATCATGTAAAATGTAAATTCAGCTCTAATGGACTTAATCCATCAAACGTTATTTTTTTGTGTACTTTATGACGTTATTGGGGATTGCTGTTTTGTATTCCTTTTTCAGTTTTGACTTGGAATCTTGGATGTCCGTGGGGTAAGTAACACCAGACATTACCCTCTTTTTTCTTATACATTTGTTTGGGATAGTTTAAGCGTTTTTAATAATACAGGCAGTTATGCCGTTTAGCGTTAAATACTTGACGTCTGTTAGGAAATATAGATTTTCATTGCAATTTATCTATAACAAATAATTGTCCATATTGAGTGGTTAGCGTTTCAAGAAACCACACAGTGGGCCTTGGTTCGTTTTCTGTGTTATGCTTTGATGCATTCTTGTTGTACTTTTGTGAGTAATTTCGACAGCTTGTGTGTAGTTACCATAAGGAAGTGGTAAAGAACCCCTATGTTGTATAGGTTAGGATTAGAAAAATAAAAATAAAAGCAAGTACTTTTGTTTTAGTAAAAATATCGGAAATACAGCATTATGTCAACTTTTTCCTTTGAAAAAAATTATTTCTGTAATCAATTGCAGGTTCTCGATCTAGTTCGAAATAAACTGTAAACCAATGGGAACATCTTCTCATTCTTGACAGAGTTTTTAAAGTAACCGTTGATGTAGTGTTTTGACAGACATCGTTGCTGGAGTTTCTGAAAAATAAATTTTTATTTAGCATGATTAACAATAAGAACGATCCTATAACAAAAAGAAGTTTTATAGTAGTTGTGATTTTGATAAAAAAATTTGATGACATAAAGGTCAAACATTTTGAATCTTAATTTTGTTGCCACTTTGTTAATCTGAACATTCTATTTTGACGGCAGATAGTTAGTAACATTACAATTTGTCTGTGAATAAAAATGTCAAAAGCCTGAATAAAATAGTGTTAATTTCTATGTATTTAAAGACCTTTTGACACATATATTACATTTACAGAATACTGCGTGAAGAATTAGGTGATGACAGTCAGGAAATGTAGCTACTATAAAAAGTTTCACTTGTTACACGTGGCCACCTTGCACTTTCTTTCGTCCCAGAAATAAGCGATTCAAATTAGTAGACTAGGATACAAAGCTACCTTCTGTAACTTGCATCTCATTATCGCAACAAGAAACATGTTTGATTTTTTACTTATTCCGTTGCATAAACACACACACGCAACCAGCAAAGTTCGGCCTGGCAATATGTTGGAAGCTTTTTAGGAGGAAGCAAAATAAATAAATAAAAAATCTTTTGTTTCCACATGTTCGCCTTGACTCATCCTGGCTGAGTTCCCAGGGGCTGATCTGAACCAAGTTCATTGTTCGCCCATGCGTCCCTGAACATTCGGTTGCCACCGAGAAAACGCGTTTGCTCCGAGGCAGAATGTGTACACACTCTTATGCGTCATCCAAGGTGATCAGTTTTGAAAGTGAAGTCATCTCTTCTCTCGGAAGAAGCTCATCAGACGTGTTTTGTAAACTTAGAAGCGGGCTAGGAGGATGTAGCAAAATGGCACCACGTTAAAGAGGTGGAAAATTTGGTAGGTTTTCCAAGGGAGTATCGCATGTCAGACTGAAAAACAAAATTTGCAAATTTCAAGCATTGCGGAGATAGTTGGTAGAAAAATAAATGGCAGTAATGCAGCTAGAACTTGATGTATTTATTAACTTTTGTGCGGAATCAAAGATGACATAAGAATACATATTACATAATAATTATTGCAAGCCTTAAATGGAACAACTAGATTCAAACGGAATAAAGAATAATTTTGTAACAAGTGAACGATAAAAGAACTCTGCCATGATAACTACTCCCAATGTAAATGAAAACGATTTTATGATGCACATAAATCTCTTAAATGTCCACACATTTTTGGCTAAATTTGTTTGGCTAAATTTGTTTTGGCTAAATCATTATGGATATTTTATGCTTTCCATAAACTTTAAACTCAAATCTCAATGCGGGTAAATGATTAAATGGACATAGTATTTTAAAATAATCATAAATCTTAAATTTTCATTATACCAACATGTTTCGATTGATTATCAAACACATAATTGTACTCCGTTTAGAATGAATTCTTTACAAGTTTTTTAATACAGCTCTAACTTGAAAAAATTATTTAGTTTTGCTATTTTCTATAGATTAATTTTTTAAATAACAAAGGAAATATACATTAAAAGAAATTCGTTTAACCCTACATAACTTTTGAATTATGTGAGAAACTAAATTTTTATATACAATTGAAGTAAATTATTTGTTTTATTCTGTATAACTACAACTTGTAAAAATACTTGATATTTTAAAATTGAACTAAAACTTGTTAAGAAATAGAAAATTAAAAAATAGCCTTTATCAGGCTATAAAATAAAATATATTGTTCTTATTAATATAATTGAGGTTCATCGATTTAGAAGATAATTAGCTTCTACTTTATATAAAAAAATAGTTTTTAATTTAGAAATTTTAATAGTTATTTTATGGACATTCTGAGAACTATTTTTTTCACTGGGTGTGAACATTTTATTTTTTTTAAGTATTTCTTTCAAACACAAACTTAAATATTTTTATAAAGCTAGAACATTACTAATGATCTAGGAAAAAAGTATCCTAAACAATGCTGAAATTTTTATTTTATATTGAATCGAAAGTAGGCTGTTTTAACACATTGTGTGCGGGTACATTTCGCAGAGGAATTGTACCGGGAGCGGGCGTTTTGCGAGTAAATTTAGTTATTCAGTTAAATCGCAATATATCGGAAATTATTTAATTTTTAACCAACTTTTAGTATTTTATATTGAAATATATAAACAAATATACAAATAGAAATATGTAAATAACAACCATAAGATTTTTGTAAACAAAAATATACTTTTTAGTGGATAAATTTATAATAGTATCGTAAATATGAAAAATCAAATAGAAATAGTAGTATATAGTTTTAATTTTTTTTAATTATGTTAGATATAAGCATTTTTACATTATAAAAAATGAAAGACAAGAACATTGGGCTTCGTTTTCCTGTTTGTACCATTATTTTTATACCCACAAAAAAACCATGTTGTTACACTAACCCGTACTAGTACGTGACCTGCGCTCATGTATCAATCGTCAGAAAACGTACTAGTAAGTGTCCCGCATGCAATGTGTTAATTAATACTTATTCAGCTTTTGTACTGCCCCCTTAAAAAGATTAAATTAAAATTTACTGTTACTGATAGATGATCAAATTTGACTTTTAACATAGAAATTACCCTGACAGTATAAATTTAAGCAATTGTCTGGAATTGTTTTAAATCGATTTATTTTCTGTGAAGAATTAAGAAGTATATTTTATACGACGAAGAAGTTGTTAGTTATTGAGTTAATTTAACGCTAAACGCATAGCTATTGATATACAAAGTTAAAATGATGAAATCTATAAATAGCCGCAAGCAATTTCTTGTTTGCGAAATTTTATGTTCGGGAGGGAATTTCTCCAAAAATAACTTTTCCGTTCAGCCAATATGCAGACGTTAAGATATCATTATCTTCTGGGATTCAGCGTTATTAGAAATTTCGGGTATCCAATATCTCTTGAGTTCAAAATAAAATTCTTCTGAATGTTGTCTCTTATTTCAGAAACAAATTGGCAGGATAACGTGGATTAGCCAGTGCCCTGTCGTAAAATCAATATCAACGTTAAAGCTTTATCGATTTCTGAGCAAATATTTCAAAGGTCTTTTAACTTGAGATAATTCTGCTCTGAAAGGACTTCGCATAAAAGAAATAGGAAAAAGTTATTTTCGTAATATTGCGATGCGTAACTTACGTGCGTTAAAATAGAATACCATTGTAGAAAAATATCAGTATACATCTCTCTCTCTCTCTACTTACGCCCACACACGCACATATATATTTATTTATGTAGGTATAAGGGAGAGGAGGGATAAGCGGGCCGATTTTAACAAAAATTTTTCTTACAAATTATTTCTTTTGATACAACATTGTAAATTTTAGAGTAATAATCTGGTTTCCCTGCTATCGCCAAAATAAGAAGAATCATAAATTAAACGAAAAATGTTTAACACCAAACTGTACTAACAGACTTTTTTCATTAGGGTATGTAATTGTATTCTCCATTATGATTATTGTATTACGTTTTTTATTTAATAAATATGTTAATGAATGCTGGGACACGTAAAATAGGTTCGTGGTCGTAATGTCCTCCAAGTTTTGAAACGATACTTTTGGAGGTGGAAGATCAAGTCTGGATCTATTAGACCTGGTGTTGAAAAACCTACATCAGAGGGGGATGATTAACAGCAACAACTACTAAATATGTGTATATGGATTGAAGCATTCTCTGTTCTAGGCTGAAATATTCCATACAATTTCAGAACATCTTCAGATAATCTCGAAAACCTGTATATTTCGAATTTCTTCTGCTCTCCACGAAATTAAAGATAGATAGATATATATGTTTAACTGTACATCATTTGGAGACTACAACATTCATGTTATAGAAAACATGATGTTCGTAGGGCTGGTTTGTGACACTATGGTCTACGTTGTTACTTCACGAAGACCGGTACTTACTGTTTAATGCCGATTACGAACATCCATGCCAGCAGTGGAATTCGAACCCACCAACTTAGCTACCAAAGAGATGGCCCCTTCTAATTCCGCTTTTATTCGTCGATGTTCTTTTGAGTTCTGCGTAGTAACAATAAACTTATGATCCAAACTAAGTCATACGAAAGTGACATATATTTATACACCGACAAAAAAAGGTTGGTGTATCTGCCTGAGTTCTTGAAAATCAATTACTTAAGTAATTCATTATTACAATATTATATTCACCGAAAAAAATATTTCTAGTGGCAACTTAAAAAAACTATGCTTTTTTAGCATAAGTCTCTTTAATTTTTTGTCAATAATAGGGATTTTACAGCCATAACAAAATGACAACGGAGGAAGTGGTGCCCGAAGCTGTCCTCCCACCATCTTATGTTACTGCCGAAAAAGAGGCATTTCAATGTTAAATATTAAAATGCAGTATTTATCTTTACTTATTGACATCTACTGCACCGGAACTGGAATTGAAGTATTAAAACTAGTTAGAAATACTGCGAACTTCTTATAATCAGTGAACAGGTTATACACTCATGTTCAGAGTTAAAAGAAATTTCAGATTTGGTCAATTATCTTCAGATCTATTTTACTTATTTTAATGAAACTTGATATGTACACACATTGATACAATAAAAAGAACCCCATTCAATAGTTATAATACTCAAGTGAAATAACACTCTTAGTGCATAACGCTCGTAGGTTTCAGGAAGTATGAAACAGTAGTTACAGATTAGAACAAATAATCGATTAGATGTCCCCTCTTACAGATATTCTGACTTAGCAACTTGATTTAGTACTTGAATTAGGGCAGTTTATGAATTCCTGTTACAATTGCCCCCTCCCCTTGTTCAGCAACGTAGTTTTAAGAGCCTGGATGGTTCTCAGGAGGGTTGCGAGTTTCAGTTGCCCTCGCCAGAGCGTCCGAAATATGCTCTATAAGGTTGAGGTCTGGAGATCTACTTGGCCGGCGAATATCCTCTCTTTCCAGAAATTCTTTGACCAGATTTCTACGCGATGTTACCAATAAAATGAAACTAGGGCTAACTGCCTCGAAAAAAAAAAGGCAAACATAGGTTTCCAAGACCTCCTCTCTATAACTCACAGCAGTTACAGTGCCTCTTTCAAAGACATGTGCAGCCATCCAACATAATACCTGCTTAGATAATTAAACCTCAGGCTCCATAACGGTCGATTTCGCGAAAATTTCAGGGATGGTAGCGAGTTCCTGGTTCTCTCCATGTAAACGTTCGACAATTACCGGTGGTTTGGTCGAACCTGTACTCATCCAAGAAGAGAAGTGTTACCCATTGGTCTATACTCTAATCTCCATGCTCTCTGCACTTTGCTAAACGGACTCTCCTGTTCGTAGAAGCAAGCGGCATGAAAAAAGAAGGTTTTATTGTAAACAATCTTTTTTCATGAAGTCATTTGGAAACAGTCATCCTTGAAACTTTTTTTTTTTTTTTTTTTTTTTTTTTTTTTTTTTTTTTTTTTGTGACCGCATACGATTCACAAAATATATGTGAGGCTGTATCCCCCTTGTTACGCCTTGCTATAATGGACAAATGATGATCTTCTTTGCACATCTTGACTCTTGAAGTACCTTGCCTAGGCTTTACCTCAATGAATCTGTTATTCTGGAACTGTTTGCATAACTTGCACACGATGCTGGGCATTAAACTGAACCTCTACAACTGGCCTGCTTCTAGCCTTCCCACAATTGGCTACCTCATTCCTTCATCTAAACGTTGGTTACTAAACGCTTAAATATTGGTAAAACATTTATACTGTTAGAATTTAAATTTAATTAATTGCTGAAAAAAATAAGTTTGATGAGCTGTGTTAGCGAACGAAATTCGTAATATGTCACGTGCGCTTATAAAGCCTGTTCCTCTACTGGCTTCGCCCTTACACACGTGTAAACTTACGTATTCGACGTACAAGATTTGTACCTTAGTATTGAAGCAGTGGTTTTACATTTAGTTTAGTTATTTTCTTAAAATCTGACAAATTATGCAAATTTTTAAAATTTTGAACATGAGTGCATTAGATTGTTACAAAATTTGATATATCAAGGTAAATAGTATATTAATAAACTAATCAAATTGTAAACGTTCCAAAACCTTCCTCTTTGTGAAGAATCTACTTGCTTAAATATGGAATATAAAATTAATGTTTGTGAATTATTGACAAACTCTGTATAATTACGTTTCACCAAGATTAATTCCTGGCTTATCATCGCTTAGTCTGTGCTTGTAAATACTTAACATTCATCATTATGGATTAAAGGGGAAAAGTCATTGTATAACGTAAGATGGATTTAAAAGTTAATTAAAGCTTCATAATTCGAGGTGCTGTATATTTTGGAGAAAAGTTCTATTAAAAAAGATATCAAAATTATCAGAGTATCAGAGTATTTTTAGTTTTATGAAAGTCAGCTCATTAAGATATAATGATGTGGTAAAATTAGATTATAAAAATAAAATTTGCCATAAAGCTGCAAGTATTTAAACAACATAAAGCATATAATATCAAAATCACAAATGAAAACTACCGTATTACTCGTGTATAATGCGTTCTTTTTGTCAAACATTTAGGGAAAAAATTCGAGGTATACGAGGAATAATTTTTATTGCCTCTTATAATCACACGGCATACTATTAAAAAAAGACAGATATTTTGGGAAGAATACAAAAAGGTAAATATCTAACTCAGCAGAAATATTGCTCTATATGTACTTCATTTCTAATGCACTTTTTATATGCAAAACAAGTAACACAAATTATTAACTCTGAAAGCCAAATTTTTAACTTTAAGCATGCTCCTTTTTTTTAATTTATATTTCACTCCATTGAAAGCTGCAGTGTAATTATATCTTTTATAAAAATTTATTTGCACGTTGTCACTAAACTTTCTTTTCTTATAGAATAAAGAGGACTAAAGAAAATACAATCTTTGGATAATATTCCATAAAATAAGGGGGTGCAAGAAGTAAGTTTTCTATTTCAGCCTTCACTTCATAGTAGCCAAAAAATTCTCAATGACCAGAGTGTAACAATGAGTTACACTGCTGGATAACGCCAGCGCAGGAGACTGACCGAGGGACGAGGGCGATGTCAGTGACCCCCCCCCTTCGACTCCATTGGACAAGAGGGGTTGCTAAGGCCGTTCAGTCGTCTCTGGCCCTGTCAACCGTAGTTTTTGTATTTTGCTCGGCAGATTTAAAGTCCCCTCCAGAGGAAATGCAGGCCAAGACGGAGCGAACGGAGAACTTCAGCCGAGGCAGGGGATGTTCAAACCATTTTTTTTTCATCTGCACATAGCGTCATCAGCGGCAGGGAGTTGCTCCAACATTCCAGCAGTTTATGGCGTCTCCATATTGAAATTGAATATGTTATTTGCGCACCAGATTGTTCAAAAATAGAATTGTTAATAAAGAGTCTGCAAAAAGGGCAAGTCTTCACACATTTGTATCAGGTGTCTTAATTTTTTATGCTATCTCAACAGGCCTGGTATAAGTCATTGGTACATAATACAGAGGCGTCCAGTAACGAGTGCGAAAGACTTTATAAGGAATAGGGTGATCTTTAGAATGGCATTGAAAGAGCATTGGAGCTTGATAAATTTTGCCTGCTTAGCAATTGGTTTACAATCTAAAAAGTAACTTGCATATCAAATTTTAGGTGTGTGGTATACACAAGATATAACTTTTCGTAAAGAAACAGGGTGTGTGTTACATACACATGAGTGTTGCACGTGAGAAAATAACCCATTTAAATAAACACAAATTCCAAAGTATTGCGTTACTGAAATGTGTTAAAGAAGGAATTACATACATATATCTATTGAAGGTGCATATTCTGATCATCTTTTCCCCAAACAGTTGTTCAGTGATGGTTACAAAACTTAAATATGGATAAATGTTTAAGTTTATTAAGATAGAGAACTATTTTTTTTCAGTTACAATCTTGTTATTTTATATTGGTTGTATAATTTTCTTTATTTATTTTAATTTTTACATTTAAAACTCAACTTTACAATTGAAGTATTAATTTGGATTTTACTTTAGATTTTGAGTCCATCTGTGCTACTAATTAATATTACAGATAAGGCAACCAGACTTTATTGGGAAAAATCTAGAACTTAAGGAAAAAATGTTTTCATTCCTTTCCATCGCCGAAAAAAATTATTATAATTATTTCCAAAATAACCTTTTCTCTAAATGTTTGGTTTCTTCTAAATTAGGTGATTTCTTTGTCATTGAGTATAGTAACTGGAATTATGTCTCCTTTCGTGGAAACAAAGGCTGCCCACTCTTGTTCCAAAATGCTGAATTATCAGAAAAACAGTTAATTTAAAATGTTTCGTTAAAATAAAAGATATTTAAAGAATTTTATTAAAAACCGGGTTGTCTGGTCATCTTAGTTAAAGAATATAATCTATAATATTTTATGCGAGTAAGGAGATATAACACAAATGAGCAATAATTTATATATATGTAATCCAATAATTATAAAACTGCTGGACAAGGAGAAAGTTAAAGAGCTAGCAGTAATAAAAATGTAGTCGGCTGACATTGAAGAGAACGTCACAAGTCGAATTAAAACTTTATTTCAGAGCTGCTAAAACGAACATCTTTACTAGTCAACGACAGACAAAGGAAAGACACAAAAATTACTGTGCTCGAACAGAGATGCACCCAAGAGCGAAGACAGAAAGAATTTCCCCACTTACTCAGCGAATTTAAGTGTAAGATCAGAAAAACCGTGGAGCCATTTGCCGGCGACAGCTGGGAAACGTGTTGAATAGACAGAAAATTTACACGTATTTGATAGAAAGCTTTGGAAAATGTATCGAAAGAATTTTAAGTCGAGGACGCTCCTTTGATTAAGACATTTAGAGGCTGGGAAAAAGATTTTAAGGAATTAGAATGGGAGAAAGGAGGTTAAGGAAATATTAAAGTTAAATAATTTTGATATATTACATATATATGATATATCGTGGTGCAGAGTTAAGGCGAATGGAAAACAGTCTTCTTGATAATAATAAGTTTTATTAACTCATCGTTCTTAAGGAAAGCAACTTGTACCATTTTCATTAATCGTGACGAAGCTATGGTTGCAAAAGGTGTTGACCGCTCCATGTCCACGCGTTGACTGATCTTATCTGTTTGCAATCTCATCCAATTCTTCCAAAATGCTTCCGCCTGACGGGATTATCCTGAAAGCTTAAGCGAGCGTGGGTCTTTCTCATTTATTTTATTATTATAAAAGAGTTCTCTTTTTAAAATCGCTTTTAACTCACGTAATTTCCAACTACCCCTTTTTTAGACCTGACATATATATTTAAAAATGATTTGCACACCCAAATATACCAATACAATCATAGTTTTTGAAAATATTCTCAAATTGTAGAGGCGAAAGGAAGAAAAAGATTTTAAGGATTTAGAATGGGAGAGAGGAGGTTTTTAAGAAGATATTAAAGTTAAATCATTTTGATATATTACATATATATATTTAAAAATTATTTGCAGATCCAAATATACCAATACAATCATAGTTTTTGAAATTATTCTCAAATTGTGGAGACGAAAGGAAAAAATGTGTCTGAGGATTAGCAAACCTATACAAAATATGTCCCCGATAAGAACTGTAGAAGACCATAAAAGAGCACCAGAATAGAAAATGAAGATTTTGCGTGCTTAGAATCTTTTTATTAATCCGTTATTTCATATCTCTTAACACTTGTGAATGCAGAGGAAATGTTTCCATGTGAAAATCTTTTTCTGAAAAGGCGATTTAGTTGCTATCATCAGAAATTTTGATGATTCGGATCTTATTATGTTTGCAAATTTCTCCAAACACAAAAGTTTCCACGTGACTTCAAGATTTCTGCATGTGTTCAGCAGTAAAAGAGAAAGGCATTGCGCTCTTTACATTTTGTACGGCAGGTAATGGATTCGCTTTGCCGTTGTCTATTTTTACTCGGAGAAGAAGAAAGCATCTGGCGACATCCCGTTAGATATAAACGAACCATGCAACAGGTCATTAAAACGCGATTTTATACGGCTGTCTTTAAAATATCTTGGGAATGATAATTAACATATAAATGTTTATTTGGTCAATTTGCCTAAAAAGTGAAAATATATAGGACGGTTGATAAAGGAATTTATCCTGTAATATATAGTTAGCTATTGTGAGGGTTTACTGAGTTTTGCAGTCATGAAAACCAGGGTCGTAGCCAGAAATTATATTCGGAGGGGGACATTGTTGTTTGTGAAGGATACTTCATTAAAACTACAGGTTTTCTTATGTATACTCCTAATGAGTATTCTAATACAATGAGATTTTAAGATACCAAAGTAATTAAGAAAGGATATAATGGACAAATTTATAACCTTAAATGAGTCATGTAGTAACTACATAGTGAATTTAATAGTAAAATTAACATTGAAAATATATAAACTATACATAGTTTTTAAATTCAAATTTTTAAAACAGAAGTATAACTAAAGAAAAAGAATAATTTTGAAAGAAAATGAAAATGTTCAAATTTTTACTCGTACACTGTAAAATACTCTGTATTTGTAATTTTCGCCAAAAATTTTCACGATTTCTTCCGATTGTGCAACAGTATTGGGACGAAATGCCAAAAGTTCTAGTCAGTCTGTTCTTACATGTCAAATCCAATTTGCACTTATTCCGTAATTCAACATCACTGTTCTAAGCCCATTGTTATCTATGCTCAGATAGGCAGATGACACACCCACAAAGCATGGTTTCTTTTCTTTCCACGAAACGGTCTTTAAGAATTTCGGAGGGGGACTGGTCCCCCAAATCCCTCCCCTTGCCTACGGCCTTGATGAAACCAATTTTTCAAAAACAATCGATTTGTGATTTTTGTACGAGAATCCACAGACATTCCATAGCATAAGGTGACTCAGTTAATCGAAGCACTTTTTTAATAGTACATTATTTCTCTGTTAAAATGTTCTGTTGTAACGGTCAAATTGGTACATTAGGGTTTTCCTATATGAGTGCCTATACTTTGACCCACCATTCAAAATCGATTCCGGCAACAAATATCCATGCTATCTTGTGGGATTCGAAATCCCTCACTCCGGTACTAACAAGATCGACTCACTTGACATCTTTAATTATTTATACTTTATAGCTACAGGGCAAGCTCTATCGTTATTTCTTTTTAAGATTTGTAATTAACATTTTAAATGTTGTGCTACAGCAGGTGTTGATGATGGAAAGGGAGACATCAGTGGGAGGAGAAACTGAGTAATCTTACAGAACTCAGCAGCAGCTGAGTCAAATTGGAGTTAAGGCTTACAGCACTGTTTTGAAACAGTCACCTCCATTCTGTATACGGTAGATATCCCTCAACTAGAAACTATAATTTTCAAATCGCATGAACAGTCCACCATGCTCAAATATACTCCGCCCCGTTTTAGGCTTCCATTTACCATGAAGCTGTTAGTCTGAAGTATTAACAGATTTGAAGCAAAACATATATAAACGGAGGAGAGCCATCTTCAATATATGATTTTGTGCCTCTTTTTAGCTAATAGGTTTGTTCTTGCGTTATCATTTATGTCAACATGAGATGATGTCCACTAGAATTCTACAGTTTTATCTTTTATTTTCAGTCCTTTTATTTTTTATTTTATGTTAGTCACTAGGGGAGATCTAAAATAGTCTCTTTGGTTGATCTCGAACCTACAAGAATTAATTACAGCCTTTTCAAAAGATTCAGTTTTGGATTTCAGATTGGTAACAGCCAAGAGGATCTCGCGGATCTCTGCATAAAAGTTAATGAAGTGTTTACCCACATATTGTGAGTATAACATGCTGTACACTTCTGTATCCGCGGAATCATTCATATTAGATCCGTCAATAAAGATTCGGATCCATTCTGGCACAGGATAATTATTGTCCAGCTGTAATAAGGCATTTATTTTCAGAATTACATCTACGGTGTCTATTTTTTCTATTTGAATCCAGTTTTAAGTTGTCAGGTATTTAAAAAAAATCAGCGGGTTAACTAGTGTATTAGAATTTTCAACAAAAACGTTTACATTTAGGTCATCCAGTATTACTACAAACAATGTACAAAAATCAACTAGAGAGATCTGAGTTTTAAGGATACTCGCTTGCTAATTTTGCATCCAATTCGCTCTCTGGGATGCTTTTAGCCTTGTAAATGTATTGACCGTTGGTTTCTTCGTCCTAATGAAAAGGGGAGGATTTAAAATATAGGATTAGACAGCTGTAATCGGAGTTCACCCGACTGTTCCCGTGGTTATACGAAGAGCCTTATTCTAGGTACATCCCATTTTGTTTGTAGGGCTGAAATTATAACCTCGCTGCCATATTTAAGAAATGATTTTACATACTTGTTGCATGTGAGGTTTAGAATATCCCAAGTCTATCCCCATTTTGCACTGGCAAGTCTTTTTAAAATAGGTTTTCGTTTTCCGACAATAGTCACAGTGTATTTGATATGTTCTGAAAAATTCAATTTACTCTCTTTTGCAATTGAAGGTATTTTGTCCTATTACTTCCATTTAATTTTGATGTCATCAATATGCAGGTCAAATTTTGTAAGGTATGTCTGAACGAAAAATATTGATACTAAAATACTCAACTTAAAATATTTATAAGTTTTAGATTTGTTGAACATCATTCATAGCCCGTGATTGGAGAACTTCCAAAGCTGTATTCATATTATTTTCAAGATGCTATTTTTGTTTCGAAGTTCTCTAGAGTGTTTAATAGATGTTTTGAGATATCTTTTAAATATTATACATGAATTGAAAGTCATTGTTGATGGTATCCGTTAAATCAAATCTACTTTCTAGGACACTAATCGAATCATCTATTGTAAAAAAAAATTAGTTGCACTGGTTGTCATTTGAATTAAATTAAAAGCAAATAATTTAAAATAATTATGTTCCACACTTTTAAGAAATAAAGGATTATATTTTGTAAAATATTTCTATGCAGTTGCTTTCCTAATGATAAAATATATTACATGTCACCCCTAAAATTTGGTTCCCCCGAAAGAAGTTTGGCTGTAGAGCCTCCCACGATGAAAGAAATGCCTATCGAAAGTTTGCTGATTCTGCGAAAAACCGTGTGATTTGTATAAAACATACACAAACGGTTTTTCTCTTTTACACACACACATACACACATATATATCGATTTAATATTAAATGAAAAACCGGAATTGATCTCTTATTAACTTTATAAGCGCCTAAAACTGCTATATAGGTTTTATTTCTTGCTGCTTTTAAAATGGAGCAGTAGATGCTTCTCGTCCGTTTTTCAAGTGGGAAAACATACAAGTGGCTTGCGGGTCAGGCACGACACATAATGCAATCGCCGAGTATTTTTTTTTCTCCCTCTTGTTTACTCTGCGATAAGGCGAGGTGCAGGTAGTATAATGGAATGAATGGTTTCTTTCGAGCACCCTCTTTTATATTATCTTTTATACCGGAGGGAATGAAAAAAAAAAGTGAAAACCGATGTCAGGAGATGTTTTAGGCGAGGATGAATTTAGACGAGAAGTGATTTTCTTGTTTGAAACTCTTAAGCCGCTTGATTCTTTGCACATGCCAGGTAGTTATGCCAGGAGACTGCTTTTCGAAGGAGCTTAAAAAAAGACATCTATTACGTCTACTTGATAAAAAAAACTAATCCTAACAGCCTATTTGTCAATATTTTGAATTTATTTTTTTTGTTTCCTATGTAAAAAAGCTATTTTGACGTGTTAAATGCGGTCAGTTGTTTCTGTGTTGCCCACCCTCATCATTAAGAGAAACTGAAATAAGTTTTGGTGTTCTGACTCTTAACCCCTTGAGGACCAGTGTAAATGCTATACTAGTCGACCGGTGTGAAAACCGTTGCCGTTTAACCCTTTCGTGGGTCATTTATTTCTCACACAATGTTTTCCTACTTTCAAAATAGAAGTGCTAATTCAATTCAATCGACCGAACAAAAGATGACTGCACAAACCTAAAGCGGGAATCAGTCTTTACATCATTATAATAGCAAAGTCAAAATATTATAATTGGTTTTGCGCTTTCCACAGATGTATTTTGTAAGAACATGTAGATGGGAAGTAATCTTCCCAAGGCCCACGAAAGGGTTAAGCCGTCTAGTAATTAAATCTAGCATTTAAAAATACAAATAAAGAATTCCGATCTCCGATTACACATACGCGACTTTGGTCTTTTAACATCAACCGGAGCTCTTTACGTGGATGCGACGCTGGGCTGATAGGAATGGAATCGCTGCGCCAAGACCACGAGACGTTGGTCGCGAACGGGTTAAGATTGGTTTCAATTTCAATCACAAAAATGGCCACGCAAAGGATGATTCTAACATGGGTCCGGTCTAAATTAATCCAAAGTCTGTAATAATGTTACATTAATACTTCAATGTTTAACGTGTGCCCGACCACTATTTATTTGACTGAACCCTCACTAGGGATTAGCATTTCGAGAGACCCAGACAAGACTTCGAGGGTGCCTGGGTTGATCAGCTAAATTTTAACAAAACCCTCTCATCCAAACTATGCAAACTGTTCGGTTGGCTAATAGAAAATTTGGAGAATCCGCAGGCCCCGTAATAAGGCTGATTCCGAATATTAACTTTCACTGTACCGCACTATTGTACTTATTTTCATGCAATTATCTCATAATAATAATAAAAAAATATTATTTTTTATTTTAAATTTTTATTATTATTACCATTTTTTGTATTTCTAAGTGTTATTTTGTCTATTTTGTATTTGTATGTGTTGGTTTGTAATATTTTTTATGCTGCATAAATAATATTTTATTTATACTGCATTGTACATTCTGAGCTGCTGTGAATTGTACACCCGGGGACATTCAAAACATCTTAAACCTTTGTTTTCATGTAGATGGTCCTCGTTGGTGCAGCCGATTTAAAGAAAATACTGATTTGAAGACGTGTGTGTAATTGTATTTTAACACAATTCATTAATTTTAAATTCCAATGACATTCTGTAGTAATTTTCTGGCTATTCTGTACCTTAAATGTACAGCTCTCTGTCGTTAAGCAAAACTTCCTTTCTTCTTATCTATTTATACTAAACTACTGGCGAACGCAAAGTTGCCAAGGTCGTTTTTGTACAAGTCAGCAGTACTTATATAATCTTTATATAGGCCACTCCACACTATGGTCCACTGCAAGCCGTTACCACCGTCTGGAGGAGGTATGGCTTATCGTGGTTGATGGCGGCAGACGATAAGATAGCTTTGGCGGACGATGGCTTTGGAGGTAGTTTTTCTCCAAAGATCAAAGGCAGCCAGATGCGCAACTAAAGTGCGCAGTAGACCCTATGGACGAATCCAAGCGCTTGGCTCATTTAGTGGCCCAGCGTGTGGATGCAACCCATGAACCATCGTTCAAGGTCACCATCAGGAAGTGGTGAACAATTGGCCATAGTGTGGAGGCTACATATGACTTTCCGTATGAGTATGCAGGCTTGCCCTCGAGATTATTCACTTTTCATTGGCTAAACCCTCTGGTTACCAACAGAATCAGGATTGTGATATAACTTTTTGAATACTGAAGACCGTCAAATAAAGGAAAGCCATATTTTTTTTGCTCTCAAAATCTGGTTTTTTTTGTGTGACGTGAAATCTATGGCTACAACAATTATGAGTTTTGTTTTGTTTGAAGCAGAAATGCCTACTTTTTTTTTGCTACAAGAGGGCTAATGAGACAGGCATCAACTGTTTAAAGCCAACTCTGAACGTTTACGAGCATCCATGCCTTTAGCAGGTTTCGAACCCATGATTTCTAGTAAGAGAACACCCTACCATTCGCCTATAAGTAACAATAGGGAGATGGTCAAACCAGTCATCATGTCTATATATTCTGCCATAAAGACCAAAGG
>CM063506.1:17945181-17955181 GCA_032207245.1 Pardosa pseudoannulata
TTGTTTATTTTTTGTGCAGTCTATTTTTAGTAGCAGTAGCAGGGGACCGGTTAGATAAAAATATCTAGGGCTCCAAAGTGGTTTAATCCTGTTCTGTGTCGGAGCCGGCATTCGAACATGAATTTTTCTTTTATCATGAAAAAAAATTGCATGTAAATATTCTACAAAATGTAATTTTTAGTAATTTATAAGAATGGAACATAATTATGTCATTTTATTTTTTATTAGGTTTAATTGGAATGCCCACAAGAGTAAATACAATTTACAACATGCAAGGATACATTTTTTAGTCCTAGTAAGTTATGTTTTTGTCGAACCTTTTTACTGCTGTCGTATTTACAATATAACTTTTTAAATTTTATTAAAGAAAACAAGCAAGAAATTTGAAGTGATATACACATTTTCCTTTTGAAAAATGATTTAATGTACATAAAAATTGTTCTAATAATTTAGCAGTTCGTTTATTTATTAACAAGATGTACCTGAGGCACAAAACTAGCCTTCTAGGGTCAAGAGAAAATGCATAGCGAAGCGAATTTTTGTAATGGGCGGTCCATAGAACCTAGGTAAATATGTTTTGACAAAGAATTTTGAATTAAGCTTTTTTGGCAACACGAGGAATAATGTGAGTGAGACCTACTGATTAATGCCTATTCTGAATGGCTAAGAACATCTATGCTTCAGCGGGATTTGAACCCACGAACTCCAGTACCGAAAGTCAGCGCTCTAGCCATTCGGCCACCGTTTAGCTGCTTTGGGAAGGAAAAAACCCTTCTGAGCTTTTCATTTTTTTTATTCTGAATTTAATTGTTTTTTGTGTTTAGTTCATTTTATGGCTTTTAATAAAGGTTCTTTTTTGTTTGCAAGAACTAGTTAAGATTTATAGGTAGTGTCTTTCAACATTCAGTCTTTTTTAACCCATTAATGTAGGCATTAATGGATCTCCTTTTTGGGACAGCTAAAAAATAGTTTGTAGAATTTTATACTTTCTCAGAACGAGTTTTCCTTTCCAACGGAGATAAAAGAAAATCCCATTATACAATCTACCAAATTTTCGAGTATCTCCTATTATTCATCATTTTGTCCTTTAGATTGACATTTTTTTTACCTCATACATAAATTCCCTTTTTCATCAAGTACATCGACTGAAATCATGACAAATAGCTTTATCTGTTATAGAGCTCATTTTACAATACTTTGTTTACATGTGATATCAAATAAATCTCTTATCTCGTAATTCTTCTCTTTTTATAAATGGCATCCTATGATGTTTAAAAGGAAAGCTTGTCGCTAACGAAAACGTTATTATTTTCAAATTTGTTTTAATCTTTTCTCTTTTACTCTGAAATGTCATTAAAAATTAAGAGTGGGGATATTTATCAACGTATATTCTGTAGAGAGAACCGTGGTAGCTCAATTGGTAAACACATCGATTACACAACCAGAGGGTTGTGAGATCGAAGCTCGAACCGACCAAAGATCAGACGGGTTCATTTATGGAAGTTAGGACAAGTAAAATAAGTTCGTGGTCTCAATGTCCTCCAAGGAAAAATGTTCTGTTTTAACGGTCAAATTGGTACATCAAGGTTTTCTTATGTGAGGGCCTATACTTGGACCCACCGTTCAAAATCGATTCTAGCAACTGTGGCATCACCGTGGCTGGCCCCAAAAATGAAAATTTCTGCGTGTGGCCACGCCCGCTTTCCGCAGCCGTATGCTCTTTAAATACCGAAGCGTTTGCACGTGCCAGCAATTTTCCCTCCGAAGGCGAGCACTTTCGACTCTCCGGCAGTTCACTCGATCAATAGCACGAGCTTCCCACCTTTAACGCCCGCTACTGATTTAAACCTTCTGTAACTTTGTACAGCTTTTATTTTTTTATGTTTTTTTTGCGGTTTAAATAAACCTCCTGTTAAGTTTGAATCAGCGTGGATTTATTCCTTCATTTTTTATGGAGTCTAGAGGGAGCAGTAACCAGTCGCCATACCTTCATTGGTAACTTCCCTTTACAACAAATATCCATGCCCTCGTGTGGGATTCAAAATCCCACAAGAGATCGATGCTCGAACCGACCAAAGATCAGATGGGTTCATTTGTGGCAGTTAGGACAAGTAAAATAGGTTCGTGGTCTCAATGTCCTTTAAAGAAAAATGTTCTGTTGTAACGGTCAAATTGGTACATCAAGATTTTCCTATGTGAGTGCCTATGCTTGGACTCACCATTTAAAATCGATTCTAGCAACAAATATCCATGTCCTCTTGTGGGATTCGAAATCCCACAAGAAATCGAAGCTCGAACCGACCAAAGATCAGACAAGTTCATTTATGGAAGTTAGGACAAGTAAAATAGGTCTCAATGTCCTTCAAGGACGTCCTTGGACAGCACGAAGTTTTTCTAAATTACGAGGACCTATAGAGGCAATGTTATAATAGCATCAGTAACATTCCTCAAGCTGCATTTGTTGTCTGAGCGGTACTGAATAAGTAACAGCCTCACAGCCAAGTTTGGCATAACGATATTTGTCTGTATTGCCAACTGCAATGAAAAAATATTCTGTAAAAATGAATCGAGATTTAATAAGTTAATCCTAAACGCTCATGTTTTTGTTGAATGTTGTTACACTGAACTACGCTTAATGTGATCAGTTTGGGACACTGTGATTTTGATAACAATAACCGATTGATAACCATAAACGATATTTAAAATTAGATAAATTTACCCCCCCCCTTTAATTCCCACGTACTAAATTTCAAAACAAAATGAAAAAACACACCTTATATTTATGTACTGTATATTATCCTTTAAAACATAAGAATTGTATACATAATTAAAAAATTGATCAATTGTTGACTGTCTACAATTTTTTCTGAGAAGCTCATTGATAAATTGTTCGTAATCATAATCAACCTGTCATAACGATTTAAAATTTCTAGATTTAGTTTTAATCTTAAATCATTTCGCTTTCTGCCTTCCATATCGACAAGCTGCATGTAAGCATAAAATGTGAATACGCTCCTTCTCAGCTCCGATAATAATGTGCTGCCTCCTACTTAACTGACAACCATTGACCACCAACAGGGTGTGCGTATTTCTGAAAAATTCCAGGAACGTGTAAACACCACTTTGTTCATTTTTCATTTCCCTAGGTTGAAGAGGAGAATTCTCGGAAATACAAACAACAGTGAAGGAAAAGAAAAGAATGGGTTCCTTCTGAATACATTGGGAATATTCCTTTGCCAGTTAAAATGAGGTTCGAAAACGGATCCCATTAACCGATGTAACGATCACATAAAGCAATAATTTTAACATACAAATGAATAGAGAAAATCGGGACCAAATGATTTCGATAACAATAAGTGATTGATAACATTAACCTCGATCACATTAAGCGGAATCCACTGTATTACTGTTAAGCTCTCAAAAGTACTTAAAAAAACATTTCTTTTCACTTTAAATCAAGGGAAAGCAAGCAAAATATATTTATATTAAAAACATGACTTATTGCACATTAAAGTTATTTTAAGCTTGCAATAGTTAATAATTTTTAATATAAAACATCTCCGTGACGTAAGGCTAACGTTCTGGTGTTCAGGATAAAAATGGTAACAACTGGAAGGGCCTTATTTAATGAGACAAACTCGGATTTAGTACTTGGGTCCTTACTTTGAAGAAAGCCCCATTTTCTATGTATTTACTATGTATCGTAATCTCAAATCATATTTTTAAAATTTTCACGTTTTATCATTTTTTATAAATGATATCCAATGGCTTTTAAAATGAAAAATGATCACTAATAAAAAACAGTTGAAATATTCAAATTTGTTTAAATTTTACATTTGTTTTCTTTTGGGCTGTCCATAATAATTTATATTTCACATATTAATCTATATATATTTGGCATAAATAAATGGTATTAATGGGTTATTACTAATGTTTATCTTGAAGAGAGAACATTAGGGTGGCATTTTACATTTGCTATCTAAGGCGAAAAAACTGCAAAAACGGGTTCTGCTCAACTTTTCAATATTGTGCTACTGTTATCGAGAATTGAATCAAACTTGGAGTTACATGTAAGGCCTATCTGTATAAGTTGAGTTTAGTTGTATGGATTTTAATGACATTGAGTCCTCTTGGAACATATTGTGTCAAATAAATTTCTGCAACTTACACTTAGATCTCAGAAGTGAAGTAAAATGGGTACGAATAAACTGATTAAAAGGTTCAAAAGATATTAAACAAACAACAGGTAAATATAGGTTAAAATGTGTAAAGACAGAAATATTATGAGCTACCTTTCTGTATAAGAGATGCAATTAAAGATACAAGTTTGTCAAAAAAGTATTTATCAAATTGGATAAATGATGATTGGATAAATTGAGGACTGGATATATGTTCTGACCAACTTTTCAATATTGTGCTACTGTTATCGAGAACTGAATCAAACTTGGAGTTACATGTAAGGCCTATCTGTATACGTTGAGTTGTATGGATTTTAATGGCATTGAGTCCTCTTGGAACATATTGAGTCAAATAAATTGCTGCAACTTAGACTCAGATCTCAGAAGTGAAGTAAAATGGGTACGAATAAAATGACTAAAAGATTCAAAAGATATTAAGCAAATAACATGTAAATATAAGTTAAAATGTGTAAGGACAGAAAGATTATGAGCCACCTTTCTGCATAAGAGATGCAATTTAAGATACAAGTTTGTCGAAAAAGTATTTATCAAATTGGAATTAAAGCAATAATTTACAACAATACGTACATTAGAGTCTATTCATATGTAGAATAAACTTTATCTAAGAGAAACTATATGTAGAATAAACTTTATCTAAGAGAAACTATATGTAGAATAAACTTTATCTAATAGAAACTATATGTAGAATAAACATTATCCAGATATCCAGGATATTATTTAGTAATATATAATGTAATTTAGTAATACAACTCTAAGATACCACTACAAATATCTTTAAGCAGGAAAATAGAGAGGAAGAAGCAATATATTTTAGTTATAAAAAATCTTGACAGGAAATCTCGCGTCAATTTGCTTATTTAACGATAATAAATGGTCCATAACTAATTCTTCGCAGTTCCTTCGCCGTAACGGGGTAATAAATTGATAGCTCTTCGTCGGTTTGGAAATTTATGTTTACTCTCTCTGATTACCTCCCGCAGTAACAGGCAGGAAAGAGTCATTCATGGCAGTGATTTTCAGTTTACTTTAGATACCATTATGAAGTCATAAATTTAGGTTTAGTCAATAGTCGACAGAAATCCGGTTTCGGATATTCAAAACAAACAGAAGATGACGAATAAATCTTAAATTTTTAGTTGCAATATTTGGATTTGTGCGGTTTTTCACTTTCATGAGAATTTCATGTATCTCAACTCCCTTTTCCCGAACACTTGACTTTGGACAGATTTGTTAATTTTACCATTTTGCATTATTATTCTAACTGCTCATTTCGACTGTATATTAACACATTATGTGCGGTTCATTTCGCTGCAGAATTGTACCGGGAGCGAGCGTTTTGCTCGTAAATTTAGTTATTCAGTTAAATCTCAATAGATCAAAAATTATTTAATTTTTTAACCAACTTTTCGTATTTTATATTGAAATATATAAACAAATATATATATATATATATATATATATATATATATATAATATATAAATATACATATATATAATATCCTTTTCTCAAGGATAAATAAAAAATTAATTTTATATCTAAATTGATTTTTTTAATCAACCTTCCCTTTCTGTGGATACATCGATTGACGTAAAAACTAGTTTTTATCTGTCTAAATCTTTTCAGAATCTATGTAGTAGACAAGATATATATATATATATATATATATATATATATATATATATATATATAAATACAAATATATATAATATATAATATACATATATATAATTTTCACAACGATAAATAAAAAGTTAAGTTTAAATCTAAGGTGATTTTTTTAATCAACCTTCCCGTTCTGTGGTTTAACATCGACTGATGTAAAAACTAGTTTTTTTTTCTCTAAAATTTTCCAAAATTTATGTAGTAGACAAGAACATTCGGCTTCGTTTTCCTGTATATATTGTTATTTTTGTATTCACAAACAAACCACATTGTTACACTAACCCGTACTAGTACGTATCCCACGCTCAAGTATCAATCGTCAGAAAATGTAGTAATACGTGTCCCACGATCAAGTATTAATCTTCAGAAAACATAGTAGTACATGTCCCACGCTTAAGTATTAATCGTCAGAAAACATACTAGTACGTGTCCCGCTCACAAGTATCAATCGTCAGAAAACTTAGTAGTACGTGTCCCAAGCTCAAGTAACAATCTTCAGAAAACGTAGTAGTACCTGTCCGGCGCTTAGGTATCAAACGTCAGAAAACTTAGTAGTATGTATACCGCGCTCAAGTATCAGTAGTCAGAAAACGTACTAGTACGTGTCCCGCATACAATGTGTTAACAACACAGGATGTTTATTTATTTTGTATGGAATAAACTGCACATATGGGTAAAAGGGTTTGAGCATTAATCAACCGTTATGCGAGCTGCATTATACTTTTGTCTCTCACGCGATATGATTGTTTCATTCCCATGAGGCTCATTAAAGTATTTATAAGTCTGTTAGTTCAAAATTTAAGAAAGTATATTGTCCGTATTTTAATTTTTTATCTGAATAATTATAAAATCAATATAATTCAAAGCAATATCTTCTGTAGTAACCCTCTTGCTTACATATTGCTATAAGAAAGTCAAAGATAAAAATAATTTTGAGCATTGTTATGTTTAAAATTGTAGTCAAGACTTAACACGAAAAAGTTGTATAACAGTATTCTACAAAATGTAGTTTTTATAGCTTAGAAGAATGGAACATAATCCCCTATATAATAATAGCCACAGGACAACACAAATGATAACCAAGCCTTATGTGGTGATGGAACCCATATCCTTTGCCATGACAGGAGGTTACACTAAATACTATTCATTCTTAATATGGTATAATATCGGAAAATTCTTAATATCGTATATTAGTTAAATGAACAATTTGTAGTAGTAGTATTTTAACCCTTTAACTGCCGCTGACGTATATTTACGTCCTGAGCAGTCAATTCTTTAACGGTCTTGGTATTATAAGTCCGCCTTTCTGTTGTATATTTCATAGTCATTTCATGCTTGTCATTTAAGAACATTCTGTTATGTTCAATTTAAATAATCCCCTGTATAATAAAAGTCTAAGTTATCTGTCCGTCTGTCCTATAATTTATGAAGCGGTTAGACTTGGAATGGATAGAGACATCCATATTGGATTCTTGATGAGTTAGGGTTAGCAAAATTCAAAGCGTGTAAAGTTAATCTTCTCCTAAACTATCGATAAATTATTTAAATATCGTCTGCATTATTTTCATACGTTTTATAACTGAGATATTACGTAAATAATTTTCTTTTATATTTGGCTTAAATAATAGATTAGGTACATATGTGATAATTTGAAATTTAATCATTCCCTATATAATAATAGCCTAAGTTATCTGTACGTCTGTCCTCGAATTTATGAAGCGGTTGGACCTGGAATGGATACAGGCATCCATATTGATTTCTTCATGAGTTAGGGTTAGCAAAATTCAAAGTTTATCTTCTCCTAAAATATTTATCCGATTCTAAAATAATTGGTATAAATATTCTTCATATCACAGCAACAAATACTGTCTTCTTTAAAACGTTCGAAATCCAATCCTTCCCTCCTTTTCCAGCATTTAATGCCATTATTGCAAGCCCTATTTTTCTCGGTTAAGAGCTGGCGATTGAATTTATCAATTTATCACATAATACATAAACAAAATTAACATTTTTCTAGCTTTATGACGTCATTCCTTTTACCATTTAATTGAATCATTTCTTTTTTTAAATTATTTAAATATCGTCTGCATTATTTTCATACGTTTTATCACTGAACTTAGATATGACGTAAATAATTTTCTTTTCTATTTGGATTAAACAATAGATTAGGTACATATGGGATAATTTTAAATTTAATCATCGATTATTTTTGGTTGCAATGAAAATTTTATCACCGGTTGTAACAACAAATTCTTTTCATAAAAATCTAGGAGTCTATTTCACAAACTAATAAATATCTAGCGTTTAAGTTATATATCTTTGAAAATTAAGAGGTTTGTTAGTTTGTGTGTTTGTTTTTTATACCTAACCAATCGATTCGCTCAATTTTGGACATCATCTATACCGCCAAATAATCACTGTCAGTACTAAAACCTCCGCTGTCCATCCTATAATGATAATTTGGACGTAACTTAGATAACTTTGAATTACCTTTTTAAATGAATTCAACGTGATTATAAACTGCATTCACAGTATCGGGAGACTTTAAAGGAGTATGAAGATAAACAAATTATTGTGCGCGTACCAAATAATTTTCAACCAAAAAGCAAATCATTTTTATTTTACCTGTCTGGCACTTTACAATTCTGGAAAATTAAAAATTTTACATTATATGTTAGCATATTATGTATCCATTTATATATATTATATTACTAGCATATAGCCCGTCATATGACGGGATCATTAAAATTTTTATTTTTCCAGAATTGTAAAGTACCCTATGAGGCAGGTATGAAAAATGGATTGTCTTTTGGCTGAGAACTATCTGGTACACTCTCAATAATTTGTTTATATTTACTGACCCCATGTTAGTTGCCAACTTTAATTTATCTTGTCATATTACGTGATAGGATGGACAGCAGAGGTTTCATTATTGACAGTAATTATTTGGCGGTATATATGAATGATGTCCAAAATTTAGAGAATCGATTGCAAACTGTGTGGTTATGTATAAAAGACAAACACACAAACTTCTTAATTTTCAAACATATATAACTTAAGAGCTAGATATTTATGAGTCCGTGAAATAGACTCTTAGAATTTTGTGAAAATAATTTGTTGTTCATACGGGTGATAAAATTTTCATTGCAACAAAAAATAATCGACGATTAAATTTAAAATTATCACATATGTGTACCTAACATATTATTTAAGTGAAATATAAAAGAAAATTATTTATATAATATCTAAGTTCCATAATAAAATGTATAAAAATAATGCAGACGATATTTAAATAATTTAAAATAAGAAATGATTAAACGAGATGGTTAAAGGAATGAGGTCATAATACTAGAAAAAAAAATGTTTTTTTCATCTACTTATAATGTGGTAAATTGGAATTTAATCAACGCCTGCTTTTAACCGGGTAAAATAGGGCTTGAAATAATGGCATTAAACGATCGAAAAAGGGGGGGAAGGGGTGAATTTCAAACTTTTTTGAACTTAATTTGAATTTTGCTTACCCTAACTCATGAAGAATCCAATATGGCGTCTATCCATTCCAGGTCCAACCGCTTCAAAAATCCGAGGACAGATCACTTAGGCTTTTATTATATAGGGGATGCTGCCTTTATATGCTAGTCATTTCATATTACTTTTTTTATTAGGTTTTATTGGAATGCCATCCAGCACAAATAAAATTTGAGACAGTCGAGCATACATTTTGTTAACTCTACAAAGTTACTCTGTTTTTTTAAACTATGTTACTATTGTTTTAACAACAAAGCAACTTTTTAAAACTGTATTTTAAAAAACAAGAAATGGCGAGTGATACATCTGCATCCATTTTGAAAAATGATTTATTCCACATAAAAGTTGTTTTGAGCTTTTAACGGTTATTTTATTTTATTTTATTATTTCAAACAAAAGGAATCAGAGACATAAAGATAGCCTTCTAGAGTAAAGAAGAATATATGGCATACCGAATTTTTTTTAACACATGTATGGATGGCAGATAGAACATAGGTAGATAGATCAGGGGCAGAACTAGGGTGTGGTAAAGGAGGCATTTGCCAAGGGTGTATCAGTTGTAGGGGCGCCACATTATGCACTAAAGCTTATTAAAAGTGCTATGAGGACG
>CM063506.1:17962681-17967681 GCA_032207245.1 Pardosa pseudoannulata
ATTTACGTTACGGCCAGATCATTATGTTAACTGTATATATATCGATAATTAACCCCTTAAAGAACGAGTTTATTTTAGAAAAAATTATAAAATATGACATATTTTCTTCACAGAAAAGGGATATATAGGTACAATGTAAGTTATTTTTTACAATTTCAGTTTTGGGGGTGATTAGGGAGCATGGAAAGAGTAAAAAGTATATAAAAAATTGTTATACAAACAAAGTGTAAACGATTTTATTATATGCTTAATTTGAATTTCGCCCGTGTCAGACACGGGCAAATGCGTTAAGGGGTTAAATAATGATAATAATAATAATAATATTGTAATGATATCGATAGTTAAATACTTAATCGTTGGTTGGTTTAAGTATTTAACTATCTCAAACAGTAATACGTAAATACGTTTGTTTATAACACTTATGATGATTTACGTCATGATCAGATCATTACTATATAATCATCAATACTATATAATGATTACTGCCATATGAAACATTAAAGTCGTTTAGAGACGACCCTGTAGTTTTTTTTCGTATACGCTGTTATTTTTGTGAAAATATATTAGAAATAGCGCAATATATCGTTGATTGGGATCGTTAAGGCCAGATTTTTGTAACACGAGGTTTAGTTGATCAGGACGATTCCTTAAGGTTATGAACGTACATTCCAGCAGCAGGATTCGGTCTCGCTGGCATTGGTACAGGAAGGACATACTTAAATTTCAGGAATAAAGATCTTTCTTGATTATCTGATTCGATGATGGATTGTAAGAATTGGGATAAAAATTTTGCTGTTCAACTACTAATGGTAATGGAAGGTACTTACTAAAGTCAATTTGAAATAGTTTTAAACATCCAGATCAAAATCACAAATGCTAATGTAATAGCTAATCACCTTCATCTCTAATCTATAACATATTCCAAATGTTTTAAATTTTCAAAATAATTTTAGGTTTGGTGTGGTTTGATTTAGAGCTCTACGGTCTATTGTTTTGCTTACGAGGGCTAATGAGATTGGGATCTACTACTTAAAGCCGACTGACTCCAAACGGCTACGAACATCCATGCCAGCAGCTGAATTCAAACCCGGTACTTAAGAGCAGCTCAAATAATTTTTAAAATTATACAATGAATTATTTTTCTGAAATAAATTTTATACATATTTAAAAATTGTCTTAAAAATTCTTTTCAGAACGTGATTTGTATGTGTTAATTACGACTTGTAAAACTCCACGGGATTTTTTTCTCTAAAAATTATAAAAAATTATAATATATACCACTGTCCGTAAGACTGAAAAAAATTTAAGTTCATTTAAAAATATTTATATATGCATATAGGTTTGTTATATACAGAATGAAACCATATATATATATAGAGGATAGTCTAATGTATTTAAATTTAAAAATTTTTACATATGCATATAGGCTTGTTATATACAAAATGAAACCATATATATAGAGGATAGTCTAATGTATTCAAATTTAAAAATTTTTACATATGCATATAGGCTTGTTATATATAGAATAAAACCATATATATAGAGGATAGTCTAATGTATTCAAATATAAAAAATTTTAACATATGCATATAGGTTTGTTATATACAGAATGAAACCATATATATAGAGGATATCCTAATGTTTTCAATATTGTTAAAATTAAAAATTTAATTGAATAAATTTTAAAAATTTAGTTAGAATGGATATTAAGAGTTTCCAATTTACAGTTTCTTCATGCGCGTGTAATGGAGAAAGTAGTCAAATGCATTCACGTACAATTAAAATGGATATTTCTGTTTAAACCTGAACACCGAAAATTTTCTTAATTACAACGCTTCCTTTATATCATATAAGAAAGGAAATATAATGCTTAAAAGATAAATCTTCCTTATAAAAAGCGGAAAAAATATTTAAACACAAAATCAGTCCAATGCAAACTAAATCTATAATTACTAGAAATAATCTTTTTCTGGAAGATTTTTTCATATCAAGTTAAAAAGAGAGAGTAAATATTTGTGGAAATTTCATTTAATTAACTTTTTTTTAAAAGCTGAACGTCCACTCATTAAATCATTAAGGTTTTAAAGCAAAGCGTACTTAACACGACGAGGTACGTGTCTAGAAGAAGATTATTGCTTCTTTTTAAGAAAGAAAAAAGAAGGCGATGACTAATCGATATATAAAATACTGATTCTTACATTGAGAGAGAATTTGCATGTTCCTCATCTTAGCTATTGCAATTAAATTATATGACTTTAAATTAATCTAAAAAATGCAGTAAATACGCTTGTGATAAAAAATTTTATTAAAACATCTGGAAATAAGGAAACATAAGGATACAAGTAATGTTTGAAATTTACTTTCTCTTTGGGAAACATTGCAAAGGAGGAACGAATATATAGACTCGTCATTAAAAAGCTATGACTTTCAAATTATGTTTTGAAATACGCTCAAACAGTTTTGATTACATTTAGAGCGCTGCAGTCTACTAATTTGTTTTATGAAATCGAAACCGACGGCTGAAAGCTGTTTTCCAATGGGTACTAAATCTATATTTTTATATATAAAATTCCTCTGTCCGTAAGTTTGCAATAGAACTCCTCCTAAACGGCTGGACTGATTTTGAGGAAATTTTGTGTCTGTAATTAAGTGGATTCTAGAATGATTTAGATTCACATCTTGATCCGATAGAAAAAGTTTTTTTTTATTAAAAATCCAGAATTACTCTATTATTGAGATTATTATAATGCCTCTTGGAACTCTTATTTTTTTTCTTACTTTTCTATTAAAATGGTTCAATTTATAATTTATTTAAAAATATTTTACAAATTTAGGATTTACAGCGTTAAAACAGGACAACGTCTGTTGGGACGTCTATTCTATATCTATATCTATAAATGCATATATATCTATACATATATTTATGGATATATATACATATATATGTGTATATTATATATATATATATATATATATAAACATATGTGTATATATATATATATATATATATATATGTGTGTGTGTGTGTGTATATGTCGTACCCTCACTTCAAAAAGTTAAGCAATATTATATACACATGTGTAAATATATATATATATATATATATATATACATACATATATATACATATATATATATATATATATATATATATATATATATATATATATATATATATATATATATATATATATACATATATATACATATTACTATGGTATCTGTGGCGCAGTGGTCAGCGCAACGCTCTTCAGTATGACGAGTCCCAGGATCGAATCCCTGTACAGGCGATGTGAGAGCTTTAATTTAGTCTAATTACGTTTGTGATGACTGTACGCGTGGTGAAGTCAAGCATTCTTAAAATAATTTTTTCCTTACTTTTCTATCAAAATGGTTCAATTTATAATTTATTTAAAGATATTTTACAATTTTTGGATTTACAGCGTTAAAACAGGACAACGTCTGTTGGGTCGTGTATTATATATCTATATCTATAAATACATATATATCTATATATATATATATTTATGCATATATATATATATATATATATATATATATATATATATATATATTATATATATATATATATATATATTTATATATAAACATATGTGTAAATATTATATATACATATGTGTAAATATTATATATATACATATGTGCAAATATTATATATATACATATGTGCAAATATTATATATATACATATATATATATATATATATATATATATATATATATATATATATATATATATATATATACATATATATGCATGTGTGTGTATGTAGTACCCATATCCACAATCATACATCCTCACTTCAAAAAGTTAAGAACGAGTGATAAAATGCAAAACAACGGGTAAGTACTGCTTTGATTGACAGGAAATGCTGCAAGTAACTTTATGTTTATTCAAGAAACAAAATAAAAAAGTATATAGATATATAAAATATTGAATTTTCATAAATCATAAGGCGACGCCACATTTGTGTCATTAAGATAAAGACGCTTAAATGCAAAACAAACAAAAGCCGGCATTAACAGAGTATATAAGCACCCTTCAGCTTCAAACGAAGTGTACAGCGTGTGTTCATGCTTCTTACCGATGTGATTAATCATCGCAGAGTTCAACAATTGCCATTCCTCCTATAGGGCAGTTTCTAAATTTCTGAGAGTAACTGGAGGTGGGAAACGTCAACTTACAGCACGGCCGATGGCATCCTAAAGATTTTCAACTGGATTAAGGTCCGATGAGTAAGCCGCCCTCTCCATACGCTCAATCTCCACACTTTCCAGAAAGTCGTCATCTAAGGCAACTTCACGGGGGCGGGCATTTTTCCTCTATTGAAACTAACGAAGGACAAACTGATACAGCGTACAGTTTCATAATGTGGTCTAGGACTTGATCTCGATACCGTACAGCCGTCACAGAACTGCGTCTGTAGATGTACAGGTTTGTAGAACATACCAATGAAATCCGTGCCCAGACCATGGTGCTTACTTACACCTTAGTATATTCTCGGGCCGATTAAGTGTGCCCTGTTTTCTCCAGACCCTAAAACGCTTATCATGGGTTGCAGGATAAATCTAGATACATCTGTGTATATAACGTTGCCCCAATGCACAATCAATGCATTAACTGTCACAGGCGCTTTCAACTAATATATACGCTTTCAACTAATACATTATTCAGCAACTCGCTGCTTGTTTATTAACTATTCTCTGATTTGGAGACTTGACTGTGAAATTTTTCTTTTTGTAAAATTTCCATTGCAAAAATAAACCATTTTTAGATTGCACACTCCACCTCTGCATTTTCCGTAATGCGCTGTGTCACTAAGTGATTGCTTTATAAATGATGAATCTGAAGAACAAATCACGTAAATTTTCATTTGCAGTTAAGCGGTTAATACAGCTTTTCTATTTTGTGTCTTCAAAATTCTGATGTAATAGATAGTGGCTAAGGGAATAATGGTAAAGCTATTAAGAAAAGAAAA
>CM063506.1:17972681-18015181 GCA_032207245.1 Pardosa pseudoannulata
ACTTGCCTCATAGGGTATTTACAATTCTGGAAAATTAAAACTTTTACTGATCCCGTGATATAAGGGCTATATGCTAGTATAAAATAAACTTCGGATGGTCACATGTAAGGAGGTTTATTGTAAGTGTATAACTACGCTTTCTGACAAATTAAGTGCTAATAGATGTGTAAAGAACTAATTTTGAGATTTAAAATTAATTCTTCACTCAACCTTCTGTAGTCGCTCAGTTTTGGACATTATTCGTATATACCGCCAAATAATCACTGTCAGTATTAAAACATTTACTATCCATTCTATCACGTAATATGACAAGATAAATTAAGGTTGGCAACTAGCATGTGGTCAAACCATTTTTTTACTTGCCTCATAGGGTATTTACAATTCTGGAAAATTAAAACTTTTACTGATCCCGTGATATAAGGGCTATATGCTAGTATAAAATAAACTTCGGATGGTCACATGTAAGGAGGTTTATTGTAAGTGTATAACTACGCTTTCTGACAAATTAAGTGCTAATAGATGTGTAAAGAACTAATTTTGAGATTTAAAATTAATTCTTCAAGCAACCTTCTGTAGTCGCTCAGTTTTGGACATTATTCATATATACCGCAAAATAATCACTGTCAGTATTAAAACATTTACTATCCCTCCTATCACGTAATATGACAAGATAAATTTAGGTTGGCAACTAACATGCGGTCAAACCATTTTTTTACTTGCCTCATAGGGTATTTACAATTCTGGAAAATTAAAACTTTTACTGATCCCGTGATATAAGGGCTATATGCTAGTATAAAATAAACTTCGGATGGTCACATGTAAGGAGGTTTATTGTAAGTGTATAACTACGCTTTCTGACAAATTAAGTGCTAATAGATGTGTAAAGAACTAATTTTGAGATTTAAAATTAATTCTTCACTCAACCTTCTGTAGTAGCCTCTTCGCTCCCAGCTGTTTGTCTGAATAACCTATGTCTGAATACTAAGTTCCCAAATGAAGTACATCTTCAAAAGTGTGAGAGTGCAGCTATGTTTTACATAAGGTTTGCGAAACTGATTTGCTCGCCGCACTCACGTGTTGTGGGTTGAATGCCCAAGTATTTTTTCGTCACTCCAGGAAGCGTGTGGTGTGGCCAGTGAAAACGATTGCACTTAAACTTCACCAAGTTTTAGAGAGTTGTGATTGGTCTCCAGGAGGCGATTGAGTTCCGGTCCTTCTGGACAGAGCCAGGAAAGGACGCATTGTGAAAAGGACAATGAAACAACGAACGCATCAGCACAGGATAATGGAAAAAGTATAGGGTTGCCTGAGTAGAAAGAAGGAAGGAAAAGAATGCAGCGTTCTATTGGTCAATTTTTTCTTTTAGGCATAGCACGTGGAGTGCTTCTTTTAATTTTTTAATTTTTTTAGCATATTTCCTTGTTTTTTGTTCTATATTTGAATGTTGTAACATAGATCAGTGGCATAAAGACGATATAAAGTAAACTTGGTTTATTAATGGCTTTGAAATAACAACATCAATGTACTACACCACAGCAAAAAGTAAAATTAGTTTTTAGATTATATTACATAAACAGTATAAGTAATTCCGTATATTAAAGAGCTCATCTTATAACGAATAACATACTAATTTAAATTCAGTTTGGATCATGAATTTAAACATGAATTTAAAAGTGTTATATTTTTATAATTTATCCCTGAATGGGCTAACAGAAAAGAGTCAATTTTTTTTATCAAATCATTTAGGGCAGCAGTCGCCAAACTCCTGTGAAAAATTTTTGATGGTTCGCAGATAAAACAGATGATTATTTTATTGTAATAAGCAGCACAAACTAACAGATTTAAAAATGAAAACTAACAGAACTTAGGATGAATTTTGCTTTTATTATTTATATATCACACTAAAATAGTGTAACGCAACAGTACATTTTTTTAAAAATTATGATATAACATTTACACTCGTAGTATGTGCCTTTTGTATTAATAAAGTAAAAGTTTCCGATTATTATTCTATAAATATATTTACAATCTTTTCTCATTTTAAATTCATATAATTGGTGGTTCACCAAATTATATATATATATATATATATATATATATATATATATATATATATATATAAAGGTCCTTGAAGTTTTAAAGTTTTCCGATCTTTGATTTACCGAGGAAAAATGTATTGAAATAAGAATACTAATTACGTGGCCTAATTATTGTGTACTTCATAAAACTATTAAACGTTTAGCTCTGATATAAGATTGACCTCTAAAAACTACATAAAATAATAGTGCAAACTGAATTCTAAAGAAATTCTTCCGAATTAAAATATATAAAATAAAACATAGATAAGTGAATATGGTCAAAAAGCAAGAAACATTTTATTACTAAAAACGCATTTTAAGCGTTAATTAAATTACTTAACAGATTTAAATTTTTTAACTTATACTTTAAAATCAATTTACATCCAGGTGAGTGTGATTTAAAGCAAACGTTAAACGACCCAACCTCCTATAAATGTTTCATTTCAGAAACATTTCCTTCCAAAGAATTGCCAGAATATTTGAAAAGTTTGTGCAAAGGGCAAAGGTAATTATTCTTATTTGGGTCATTCAGAAGCCAATGAGTTTAAGACATTTAGACGAGATTAAGGTTTTCAAGTTTTTATCAATTTAAGGCGAATAGAACATATATTCTTTTTAAATTTAAGAGTCTTCTTGTTTCTTTACAATAATCATAATTATTTTGTATTAAATTTTTGAATAAATCGACAAGGTTAAGAAGTTAATTCACTTAAAATGAAAAACGTTTAATCTCGTTTTGTGGCTATCGTTCTTAACACATTGTGTGCGGGAACATTTCTCAGCGAAATTGTACCGGGAGCGGGCGTTTTTCGAGTAAATTTAGTTATTCAGTTAAATCTCAATAATAGAAAATTATTTAATCTTTTAGCAACTTCTTGTATTTTATATTGTTATATATAATATATATATATATATATATATATATATATATATATATATATATATATATATATTATATATATATATATATATATATATATATATATATATATATATATAACATATATATAATATATATACATGGTTGTTATATATATATATATATATATATATATATATATATATATATATAATATATATATATATATATATATATATATATATATATATATATATATCTAAATAACAACCATGAGATTTTTGTAAACAAAAAAAAAATGTTTTTTAGTAGATAAATTTATAATAGTATCGTAAATATGAAAAATCAAATAGAAATAGTAGTATATAGTTTTAATTCCGAATAGAATGTAAATAAATTAGTATAAAGAATATAAATATCAAATAAAATATAAATACAATAGTATAAAGAATATAAATACCACATAAAATATTAAAAAATCAGTAAAAAATTATAAATTCCAAATAAAATATGAATAAATTAGTATAAAGAATATGAATTCCGAATAGAATACAAATAAATTAGTATGAAGAATATTAATACCAACTAAAATATAAATGAAATAATAAAACGAATATAAATACCGAATAAAATATAAATAAATTAGTGTAAAGAAAAGAAATGCCAAATAAAATATTAATAAATCAGTATAAAGATTATAAATTCCAAATAAAATATAAATAAATTAGTATAAAGAATATAAATTCGGAATAAAATATAAATAAATCAGTATAAAGAATATAAATACCAAATAAAATATAAATAGAACAACATAATGAATATAAATACCAAATAAATTAGAAATAAATTAGTATAAAGAATATAAATATCAAATAAACTATAAATAAAACAGCGTGATGCATAGAAATGCCTAATAAGTTATAAATTAATTAGTATAAAGAATATAAATACCAAATAAACTATAAATAAAATAGTATGATGAATATAAATACCAAATAAAATATACCAAATAAATAAAATATAAATAAATTATCATAAAGAATATAAACACCAAATAAATTATAAATTAATTAGTATAAAGAACATAAATAACTATTAAAATATAAATAAAATAGTATCAAGAATATTAAATAATATAAGAAAATAAAATATAAATAAATTAGTATAAAGAATTCAAATACCAAAGAAAATAAAAAGAAATAAAGAAAAAAATATAAATAAAATAAAATAAAAAAAGGAAAAAGGTATTCCGAGAATTTCCTCATAGCATAATCATTACCTTACCTTGAAAATTTGAAATCAATACCTACAGTAATTTTTTATTCAGAGAATAGAAATAGTAGTATACAGTTTTAATTTTTTGCCCTTCTGTGGTTCCGCATCGACTGATGTAAAAACTAGTTTTTATTTGTGTAACTTTTTTCCAGAATGTATGTAGTAGACAGGAACATTCGGCTTCGTTTTCCTGTACATACCGTTATTTTTGTACCAACAAACAAACCATGTTGTTACACTAACCTGTACTAGTACTTAACCCACGCACAAGTATCAATCGTCAGAAAACGTACTAGTACGTGTCCCTCATACAATGTGTTAAAAGACGAGCTTGGTTTGGAGTGGAGTTCTGTGGTCTACTAGTTTACATGAGGGATTATGAGAATGGGACCTACTACTTAAAGCGGGCTACAAATAGCTATGAACAGCCATTCTAGCAATTGGATCGAAGAGAAGCGGCCTACTCATTCGGCTATCATTCGGCAGTATTAAAGAGAGGGAACTTGTTTCATGCATATTATTATTAAAGTGCGGGAGACGACAAAACTGGTTTTCTACGAATTATTGGTAGAGTAGTGCTATCGGTATCATGTAACTTGTGTTTAAAAAACAAGTTTGTTTTGGAGTGGAGCTCTGTGGTCTACTAATTTGCTTTACGAGGGCTCATGAGAATGTGATCTACTGTTTATAAAATGGACTCCGAATAGCTATGATTATATATTCTAGCAATTGAATCGAACCCACGACCTCGATACCGAAGGGCAGTGGCCTATCCATTCGGCTATCATAAGACAGTATTATAGAGTGGGTTACGACTAACCCGTTTTATGCATATTTTTATATTAAAGCTCGGGAAACGACAAAACTTGTTTCCAACGAAATACCGGCAGATTACTGTTATCAAAATCACGGTGCCCCAAACTGATCACATTCAGAGGAGTCCACTATATATAATTGCAGTCAGAAAAGTCCCCAGGTTGCGATATATGAGAAAATTCGCATAATTGGCGATGATAAATATAGATAAAGAATCAAATTCCGGGGACAGTATTATAGAGTGGGTTACGACTAACCCGTTTTATGCATATTTTTATATTAAAGCTCGGGAAACGACAAAACTTGTTTCCAACGAAATACCGGCAGATTACTGTTATCAAAATCACGGTGCCCCAAACTGATCACATTCAGAGGAGTCCACTATATATAATTGCAGTCAGAAAAGTCCCCAGGTTGCGATATATGAGAAAATTCGCATAATTGGCGATGATAAATATAGATAAAGAATCAAATTCCGGGGACAGAATTATAGAGTGGGTTACGACTAACCCGTTTTATGCATATTTTTATATTAAAGCTCGGGAAACGACAAAACTTGTTTCCTACGAATTACCGGTAGATTATTGTCATCAATATCACGGTGTCCCAAACTGATCACATTGACCGGAGTCCACTGTATATATAATTGCAGTCAGAAAAGTCCCCAGGTTGCGATATATGAGAAAATTCCCATAATTGGCGATGATAAATATAGATAAAGAATCAAATTCCGGGGACAGAATTATAGAGTGGGTTACGACTAACCCGTTTTATGCATATTTTTATATTAAAGCTCGGGAAACGACAAAACTTGTTTCCTACGAATTACCGGTAGATTATTGTTATCAAAATCACAATGTCCCAAACTGATCACATTGACCGGAGTCCACTGTATATATAATTGCAGTCAGAAAAGTCCCCAGGTTGCGATATATGAGAAAATTCCCATAATTGGCGATGATAAATATAGATAAAGAATCAAATTCCGGGGACAGTATTATAGAGTGGGTTACGACTAACCCGTTTTATGCATATTTTTATATTAAAGCTCGGGAAACGACAAAACTTGTTTCCTACGAATTACCGGTAGATTATTGTTATCAAAATCACAATGTCCCAAACTGATCACATTCAGCGGAGTCCACTGTATATATAATTGCAGTCAGAAAAGTCCCCAGGTTACGATATAGGAGAAAATTCGCATAATTGGCGATGATAAATATAGATAAAGAATCAAATTCCGGGGACAGAATTATAGAGTGGGTTACGACTAACCCGTTTTATGCATATTTTTATATTAAAGCTCGGGAAACGACAAAACTTGTTTTCTACGAATTACCGGTAGATTATTGTCATCAAAATCACGGTGTCCCAAACTGATCACATTGACCGGAGTCCACTGTATATATAATTGCAGTCAGAAAAGTCCCCAGGTTGCGATATATGAGAAAATTCCCATAATTGGCGATGATAAATATAGATAAAGAATCAAATTCCGGGGACAGTATTAAAGAGTGGGTTACGACTAACCCGTTTTATGCATATTTTTATATTAAAGCTCGGGAAACGACAAAACTTGCTTCCTACGAATTACTGGTAGATTATTGTTATCAAAATCACGGTGTCCCAAACTGATCACATTAAACGGAGTCCACTGTATATATAATTGCAGTCAGAAAAAGTCCCCAGGTTGCGATATATGAGAAAATTCGCATAATTGGCGATGATAAATATAGATAAAGAATCAAATTCCGGGGACAGAATTATAGAGTGGGTTACGACTAACCCGTTTTATGCATATTTTTATATTAAAGCTCGGGAAACGACAAAACTTGTTTCCTACGAATTACCGGTAGATTATTGTCATCAAAATCACGGTGTCCCAAACTGATCACATTGACCGGAGTCCACTATATATAATTGCAGTCAGAAAAGTCCCCAGGTTGCGATATATGAGAAAATTCCCATAATTGGCGATGATAAATATAGATAAATAATCAAATTCCGGGGACAGTATTAAAGAGTGGGTTACGACTAACCCGTTTTATGCATATTTTTATATTAAAGCTCGGGAAACGAGAAAACTTGTTTTCTACGAATTACCGGTAGATTATTGTCATCAAAATCACGGTGTCCCAAACTGATCACATTAAGCGGAGTCCACTGTATATATAATTGCAGTCAGAAAAATCCCCAGATTGCGATATATGAGAAAATTCCCATAATTGGCGATGATAAATATAGATAAAGAATCAAATTCCGGGGACAGTATTAAAGAGTGGGTTACGACTAACCCGTTTAATGCATATTTTTATATTAAAGCTCGGGAAACGACAAAACTTGTTTTCTACGAATTACCGGTAGATTATTGTCATCAAAATCACGGTGTCCCAAACTGATCTCATTTACCGGAGTCCACTATATATAATTGCAGTCAGAAAAGTCCCCAGATTGCGATATATGAGAAAATTCGTATAATTGGCGATGATAAATATAGATAAAGAATCAAATTCCGGGGACAGTATTAAAGAGTGGGTTACGACTAACCCGTTTTATGCATATTTTTATATTAAAGCTCGGGAAACGACAAAACTTGCTTCCTACGAATTACCGGTAGATTATTGTTATCAAAATCACGGTGTCCCAAACTGATCACATTCAGCGGAGTCCACTGTATATATAATTGCAGTCAGAAAAGTCCCCAGGTTGCGATATATGAGAAAATTCGCATAATTGGCGATGATAAATATAGATAAAGAATCAAATTCCGGGGACAGAATTATAGAGTGGGTTACGACTAACCCGTTTTATGCATATTTTTATATTAAAGCTCGGGAAACGAGAAAACTTGTTTTCTACGAATTACCGGTAGATTATTGTCATCAAAATCACGGTGTCCCAAACTGATCACATTAAGCGGAGTCCACTGTATATATAATTGCAGTCAGAAAAGTCCCCAGGTTACGATATAGGAGAAAATTCGCATAATTGGCGATGATAAATATAGATAAAGAATCAAATTCCGGGGACAGAATTATAGAGTGGGTTACGACTAACCCGTTTTATGCATATTTTTATATTAAAGCTCGGGAAACGACAAAACTTGTTTCCTACGAATTACCGGTAGATTATTGTTATCAAAATCACAATGTCCCAAACTGATCACATTCAGCGGAGTCCACTGTATATATAATTGCAGTCAGAAAAGTCCCCAGGTTGCGATATATCAGAAAATTCCCATAATTGGCGATGATTAATATAGATAAAGAATCGAGATAATATAGTAAAGAATCAAATCCGGGAGACAGAATTATAGAGTGGGTTACGACTAACCCGTTTTATGCATATTTTTATATTAAAGCTCGAGAAACGAGAAACACTTGTTTCTACGAATTACCGGTAGATTTATTGTTATCAAAATCACACGGTGTCCCAAACTGATCTCATTCAGAACCGGAGTCCACTGTATATATTAATTGCAGTCAGAAAAAGTCCCCAGGTTGCGATATATGAGAAAATTCACATAATTGGCGATGATTAAATATAGATAAAGAATCAAATTTCCGGGGGATAGTTATTAAAGTAGTGGGGTTACGACTAACCTGTTATGCATATTTTTATATTTATAGTCTCGAGAAACGTAGAAAACCATGTTTCCTACGGATGATTACCGGTAATTTATTGTTATCAAAAATCACTGTGTCCCAAACTGAAACATTCAACGGAGGTCCAACTCGTATATATAAATTGCAGTCAAAAAGTCCCCAGTGTTGCGATATATGAGAAAAATTTCACTATAATTTGCCATGATAAATATAGATAAAGAATCAAATTCCGGGGACAGTATTAAAGAGTGGGTTACGACTAACCCGTTTTATGCATATTTTTATATTAAAGCTCGGGAAACGACAAAACTTGTTTTCTACGAATTACCGGTAGATTATTGTCATCAAAATCACGGTGTCCCAAACTGATCACATTAAGCGGAGTCCACTGTATATATAATTGCAGTCAGAAAAATCCCCAGATTGCGATATATGAGAAAATTCGTATAATTGGCGATGATAAATATAGATAAAGAATCAAATTCCGTGTCACCCTAAACTGCAGTGTAGCCAATATTTTTTTAAAGTGTTATTTCAGAACCTATAAAAATTTATTCTTAAAAGTGAGGGATGTTTTATTTTATGATTATTTGGATAAAAGCTGTATGAAGATTTGAAGTTCCCTTAACCGCATTGGATTCTGAGTGACTCATTTGTCATTGTTACAATTTATGGATGAGGACTTAAAACATTTAATAAAGTCGTTGGAAAGAACTTTGCCTTGATTTCTAGCTGGCTATTTGGAAGGGCTACCTTCCACCTTTTTCTCAACAAGTATTAATTAGACCGGAACTTATTTTTTAACCCTTTAGCCCAGAAATGGGACATAAGTACACGTGCAGGGTCAATTTGGCCCTCATTGTTAACCCGCTTAAAATATCATATTTGAAAACAAACAAATGATATCAGACTTCAGATTTTAAAGATTTCACAGCTTAAAACAAATTTAATCACTTTTAAGTAACTTCAAGAGAGAGATTATTTCGTTTAATATACCATTTTTTTAATATTATTATCCCAAAACTTATTCTGTAAAACATTTATTCTGTATACCTAAGTAAAGTATTTTCTTGAATTAACTTTATTTTTAGAAAAGATGAATTAAAAAAAATAAATATTGTTTTAAAAGGTTTCAAATTGTGTTTATGCACTGCACGCGGATTTAGCACACCGAATTACACTTATATTACCTAATACTCATTGTAAACAAGAAGTATTAGGGATAAATCTCCACTTATTTAAAGTTTTAAATGTGTCAGAAACTGTACACTAGGAGAATGAATTTTCATGAAAAGCTAAAAGGGTATTTAAAAATTACATTTGAAATACTACACATACCAATTAAAATATAAATAAAATAGCATATGAAAATTAATACCAAATAAAATATAAATGAAATAATAAAACGGATATAAATACCAAATAAAATATAAATAAAATAGCATAAAGAATATAAATACCATATAAAATATTAATAAATCAGTATAAAGATTATAAATTCCAAATAAAATAGAAATAAAATAGCATAAAGAATATAAATACTAAAGAAAATAGTATAAAGAATATAATATAAATTCCAAATAAAATATAAATAAATTAGTATAAAGAATAAAAAATAACGATTAAAATATAAATAAAATAGTATAACGAATATAAATACCAAATAAAGTAAAAATAAAATAGTATAAAGAATATAAACACCAAATAAAATATAAATGAAATAATAAAAGGAATATAAATATCAAATGAAATAAAGATAAGTTAGTAAAAAGAATATAAATATCAAATAAAATATAAGTAAAATAACATGATAAATATAAATACCAAATAAATTATAAATAAATTAGTATAAAGAATATAAATACTAAATAAAATATAAATGAAATAATAAAACGAGTATAAATACCAAATAAAATATAAATAAATTAGTATAAAGAATATAAATACCAAATAAAATATAAATAAAATAACATAATGAATATAAATACCAAATAAATTATAAATAAATTAGTATAAAGTATATAAATACCAAATAAAATATGAATTAATAAGTATAAAGAATATAAATAACGGTTAAAATATAAATAAAATAGTATCAGGTAAATTAGTATAAAGAATAAAAATAACGGTTAAAATATAAATAAAACAGTATCAAGTAAATTAGTATAAAGAATATAAATTCCGAATAAAATATAAAGAAATTAGTATAAAGAATATAAATACCAAATAAAATATAAATGAAATAATAAAACGAATATAAATATCAAATGAAATATAGATAAATTAGTAAAAAGAATATAAATATCAAATAAAATATAAATAAAATAACATGATAAATATAAATACCAAATAAATTATAAATAAATTAGTATAAAGAATATAAATACCAAATAAAATATAAATGAAATAATAAAACGAGTATAAATACCAAATAAAATATAAATAAAATAACATGATGAATATGAATACCAAATAAATTATAAATAAATTAGTATAAAGATTATAAATACCAAATAAAATAGAAATAAAATAGCATAAAGAATATAAATACCAAAGAAAATATAAATGAAATAATAAAACGAATATAAATACCAAAGAAGATATAAATAAATTAGTATAAAGTATATAAATACCAAATAAAATATAAATTAATTAGTATAAAGAATATAAATAACGGTTAAAATATAAATAAAATAGTATTAGGTAAATTAGTATAAAGAATATAAATACCAAATAAAATATAAAAAATAACGTAATGAATATAATTACCAAATATATTATAAATAAATTGGTATAAAGAATATAAATGCCCAATAAAATATAAATTAATTAGTATAAAGAATATAAATAAGGATTAAAATATAAATAAAATAGTAATAAGAATATAAATACCAAATAAAGTATAAATAAATTAGTATAAAGAATTTAAATACCTAGGAGAATAAAAAGCAAATAAAGTAAAATATAAATAAAATAAAATAAAAAGGAAAAAGGTATTCGGGTAATTTCCTCATAGCATAATCATGCACTTACCTTGAAAATTTGAAATCAATACCTACAGCAGTTTTTTAATCAGAGTGATTCAGAGTGTGTAAAAAGACACCATTTTGAGTAAAATGCGTTTAAAGTTTTCATGTTTTCTTTATACTTCCATTAAAATTTATTAACGGTTTTATATGTTGTCATATGAATTTATTTAACCCGGTTTGTTTCTAACGATTAAGAATTTACAAAAAATTCTAAATATAAATGCAAAATAATAAATAAGAAGGATAATATGTATCATTAACTTCCTTTTGACTTTTTAACAATTTTTAGTACTGATTTTTATTAATGCATATTCTAGATTTGCATTTTCATCTATGTAAAATAAAACAGTTTTCTATGTTTAAAAATATTAAAATATAGCAATTATAACAAAATAAATATTTTTGATTATATTTACAATTTTTTATTTCGACATAAGGAAACATTCACCATTGAACACACATTTCAATATCAAAATTTTACTTTCCCCCGTCAGATTAAACAGAAATGTTTTATTATTTGGCACTTGCCTTATTTTTAAACTTAATATCTTCTCTATTCATGGCAGTATTAAATAGAAATGTTTTATTATTTGGCACTAGCCTTATTTTTAAAGGTAATATCTTCTCTATTCATGGCAGTATTAAATAGAAATGTTTTAATTTGGCACTTGCCTTATTTTTAAAGGTAATATCTTCTCTATTCATAGCAGTATTAAACAGAAATATTTTATTATTTGTCACTAGCCTTATTATTAAAGGTAATATCTTCTCTATTCATAGCAGTATTAAACAGTAATATTTTATTATTTGCCACTTGCCTTATTTTCAAAGGTAATATCTTCTCTATTCATGGCAGTATTAAACAGTAATATTTTATTATTTGGCACTTGCCTTATTTTTAAAGGTAATATCTTCTCTATTCATGGCAGTATTAAACAGAAATATTTTATTATTTGTCACTAGCCTTATTTTTAAAGGTAATATCTTCTCTATTCATGGCAGTATTAAATAGAAATGTTTTATTATTTAGCACTTGCCTTATTTTTAAAGGTAATATCTTCTCTATTCATGGCAGTATTAAATAGAAATATTTTATTATTTGACACAAGCTTTATTTTTAAAGGTAATATTTTCTCTATTCATGGAGTATTAAATAGAAATATTTTATTATTTGGCACTAGCCTTATTTTTAAAGGTAATATCTTCTCTATTCATGGCAGTATTGGTGAGAAATTTTCTCAGAAGCTGTTTTTCGTATTCGTAAGTATTTCTATCACAATATAAAATGTCTGTAAAATGTTAGCACACGTTTGGAGCGTTTTTAAGACTTACGATTAATGCAATTTTCCTTAAAGTATATTTCCCTCCAGGTAGGTATCGGAAATATAACAGGCAGGAATTCACAAATTCCTAAAATATTTGAGTAAGATAGAATAGCTGGGTCAGAATGACACGGTACTTGTGTTGCGGGGTTAGGAACGACTACAATGTCGGCTCTGAAGTTAAGAACTATAATTATCTTGTTTTAACTTTAAAGAAAGCTTTTATCACTCCTATTTTGATTTATGAATTTCTCATATTGATTTCCACATTTAAAGTGTACAAACAATCACGAGCACCAGAAATGTATTTTCTAATAAAGCAATTTGTCGCAAAGTCACGAACTACTATGATGCCCTTCCCATTCATTTTCATGTTTACGACAGCCAATAGAAAAACAATAAACTGCCTTTTAGTAAATTTTAAAAAACTATTTGAAAAACTAAAACCAAATTGTCATAAATGATATTTTATCATGTGCTCTGTGCGTATATCGCCGTATGGTTTTACGCAGCTGGGCTGCACTTTGTGTTTAACTGACGTTATGTAGACTGTAATAGACTGTAGAAGTTTATTTGTTTTTCATTTTGCCAAACCAATAAATTCAGCGTAACAAAAATAGAAATACTAAACTTCTTTTAGACGTCCGTTAACACTTTCAATCTTATATTTGGAGTTAGCTTCTTATTATTAAATTGCACTATGATTTTACTTCATCAAATCTGCGAAATGTAGCATATAAAACTTTTATAATTTCAATCTGCACAGTATCTAGTAATGAGACACGATATTACACAGCGTGGAAGCAAATAATACTCTTAAAAAAACTCTGAAAAGTTTTAACTTGAACTAAGACTTAAGACTTAAATTTTGTTAAGCACCATTTTTTAGGGGAACAATCTCATGTCAATGGAATTTCGAATTTATGAAGAGAGTAAATCTGCCTCATATTCTTGTTTACTAATCATAAAACTTTATTACAAATACACAATATACTCAAAACTTTATTACTAATTAAAATGATCATTGAGAAAACTGCCATTTTAAGTTTTGTTATTTCTAAAGGGAAAAGGAAAAGCATACTGTAACTTAGAAAATAAATTCTTGTAGATAGTGCTGCCATCTGTACTGTAATTAAATAACTAAATTTAAAATTTCGAAACTGGTTCAATTATTAATGTTAATGAAAATGAACAGTTACGAGAAAATAAATCGAATAGATTTTAAATGGAAGTGTATCAGTTACGACGAAGCAGGATCTACTTCTAAGAAATATTATTATTTATAGAATATTCAGTATTAAAGTGAGTTGGTATTAAAGGCTAAATTAAACTTCGATATTAAATTATTACAATAAAATATAGAAAGAGTAAACTACATAAAGCATTAAGTAAATCTTGAAAAAAATGTGCGAAAATTATTAAACGTCATATAATTTCAAAGATTATAAATATAGTTTATATTTTTAATATATTATTGCCAGACTCGCTTAGGTTTAAGCGCATGAAGAAAAATTAATCACTTTTAATGACAAGTGCATCAATTTAGTACATACATAAAAAACAAATACACTAAATTAATACTTAATATAATTCATATTTAAAAATATCTGAAGTGACAAGAAGGATAAAACACGTAAAATATGTAATCGTTGACAGCTATTTGAAAATCTACACACACCTGATAAAGCAAAAAAGGAAATTAATCAAGAATAAAATAAAACATATAAAAGTCTGAGGTTAGTGAAAAGTTTTCACAAATTAATTTCTCTATTCAACAGACATCTAAATATCTCTTTAATAATTAAAACAATTGCATGAAATAAAGTGTGTTTGATCATTTCATCTTTTTGATAACTTTTCCTGATAGATGGCAGCACGAAAAGGCTTAACCTGCTGACAGTATTCTGTTGAAGCTTTATTATTACTTTTCTAGCATATAGCCCCTCATATGACAGTTTTAGTAAAATTTTTAATTTTCAAGAATTGTAAAGTACCCTATAAGGGAGATAAAATAATGGTTTGTTTTTTGGCTGAGAATTTTCTGATACACGCTCAATAATTTGTTTATCATCATACTTCTCTAAAATCTCCCGACACTGTGAATGCAATTTAGAATCACGTTGAATTAATTTAGAAAGATAATTCAAATTTTTCTTAGCTACGTCGAAATTATTGTTAAATTCTTACCAATTTTTTTTTTGCCACAGTCATTAATGGAAGTAAAGGAATAAAACTATTATTCTACTAACCCTGGAGGTAAATAGAATTTGTTGGTAATATCGGGGATAAAATTTTCATTGCAACAAACAATAATCGATGATTAAATTTAAAATTATCACATATGTACCTAATCTATTATTTGGCTTTTTCCCAGTTCGGGGGGCCCCGGAACCCAGTTCGGTGGGGACGCCAAGCGTGGGAGATATTGCCAAATTCTGGAACCAATTTTCTGGCAAACTTTGCTCTTCTTTTCGGATTCTTCCACCACCCCCTAAAAATAGTCTGTTAATCGGCGTCTTTATTTTAGGGTATTGGGGGAAATGACACGTGATGGTTCCTGTAACTAACAATACTCCAAGACAGCTGAATTTGGATTTTCTAGCGTCCATTTTAAGTCTTTGTCCATTTCGGCTGTGCTCTGGAGGTTTGTCCATTTTGGATGAGCTCTTGTGGTATTTTTTTTCGTTTTTTAAATTTAATACTGGAGCTCACACCAATACATTTGAAGGCTTGTGGAGCTCAATTAAGAGATCCCTCCGCACAGTTCGCGAGTGTGAAAATATATTGGATTCTTACCTTTGTGAATTTATGTGGAGGAAAATGGAAGAAAATCCGCAAGATGCTTTTCGGGATTTTTTAAATCAGGTCAAACGTGTATAACCACCAACAACTCAGGATACTTAAATTAGGTTAGCGTTTTATTTATTTTATATTATATGCTTAATTTTCGAAGGGTAACAAGTGATGTTATAATTCACATTTATATTTTCTTATTTACTGCTTTTTGAACTTTATTCAAAATTGTGTCTTAACACAAAATGAAGAAGAAATATTTTTAAACTATATTATTTTATAGTGTACTACATTGTTAAAAGTGATACGCTAAGTAAAAAAAGTAATTTTATTACGACCCTCTACCGTTATTGTTACGGAAGATCAAAGGGAGCTTTACCTCACTTAGATAAGAAAAATTATTTCACTCCCTTACTATCTTCAAAATTTTAAGCTAAAAATGTATTATTTATTTAAAACAATTACTCCGTTCTTATATTTCCATTTTAAGTTAATAATTTCTAGAAGTAATTTGTACCGTACTTTATACTTTTTAATATTTTGATAGTTTTAAAATAATTTCCTTAAACAGCAACAGTATTTTATAAATATAACTAAATATTTTGTAAGTTCCATAAACAGTACAAAGGCGCCTTTAAATACATTAAAAACTCAAATTTAAATTTGTATTCATCTTAACAAAATTTCAAACCTTTTTTTTGTTCATAATATGCTTTGAAATTGGGCATAAACAATACACAAATTGTAAACATCATTTGGCGACAATTTGGCGATTGCTTGTACAAGAATAGCGTCAAAAACATGGCGGCGGGGCCCCCGGAACTTGGAATTTAATTATTATTTAAGCCAAATATAAAAGAAAATTATTTACGTTATATTTAATTTCAGTGATAAAACGTATGAAAATAATGCAGACGATATTTAAATAATTTAAAATAAGAAATGATTAAATGAGATGGTTAAAGAAATGACGTCATAATGCTAGAAAAAATGTTATTTTTACCTATTTATTATGTGACTAACTGATAAATGTAATCGCTTGCTCTTAACCGGGGAAAATAGGGCTATAATGGCGTTAAATGCTAGAAAAGGGGGGAGGAAGGAGGGGATTTCGAAAGTTGCTAAGCCTAACTCATCAAGAATCTAATATGGATGCCTCTATCCATTCCAGGTCCATCTGCTTCATAAATTCGACGGCAGATGAACAGATAACTTAGGCTATTATTATATAAGGGATAAGCTAGTAACTATTCTGGAAAAATGGCTTATAGACTTTCTTAAAATATGTCTGTCAATATACTTTTATGTAATCAAGGACACGAATTAATAACAATGGGTTGCGTTTATGAGCTTAAAATAAAGAAAGATTCATAAATCGAATAACATCGTATAAGAACATGTTCCCATTACTTTTATACAGATTTGTATTTTGTTGCCACCTATAATAAACAACATCGAGTTGGATAATAAGCATGATGTAAAAAAAGAGAATACTATAGTTAGCCATTTTTATGGATATAGTAGTATATGGATGTGGACATCTACCACTTCTTGTTACAAGTACAGGAACATAATTTCGAAATGAATATTTTATATTTTCCTAGAAAAAATTCTACTAAAAATGAATAATATAAATAGTACTAGCATATAGCCCATCATATGACGGGATCAGTAAAATTCTTTTAATTTCCAGAATTGTAAAGTACCCTTTGAGACAAGTAAAAACATTGCTTGTTTTTTGGCTAAGAATTATCTGGTACATGCTCAATAATTTATCTCCATACTCTTCTAAAGATGTGGGTTTAGAGAAAGTCTTTCGAAGTTTGCCGAAGTTCCACAGCGATACTTGGAAAGCGATGTCAAATAGAGAGGAGTACAGTTAAATCCCAAACAGCGATCGAGCTAGATCAGTGATTCAGCGATAGGGTTATTGTAATGAAGATTTTTTATGTCCCTTCATTACATATTTCCCTTGTGGGGTATATATATATTTTAACCTACATTTTGCGCCTTTTTTTTGGCATATTGCCCCTTGCAGGTGCAGCTCTTGCTGTTTTCTCACGGATGCAGCCTGTCTTTTCACAGAGCTGCCCTCAATCTGGGATTAAGTTTCGGACCGAGCGTCCAATTCTGGCCACCTGCATCCGCAGCCCTTAAACCTTTCGACCATAATTTGCGCCCATCGACTCATATTCTGACAGTTCTGTAGCCATAAGTTTCGGTTTGAGATAAACAGCCGCGCCTTTGAAAGGTGCCGCGTTGTGGTGTGTTGCCAAGCTCCGCTCCGCATCGTTTTTGGCGAATTTTCACCACCGGAGTTGCGCCTCACTGCGATTGGGTTTTTGTTCTCCGCGCGCCTTGTCTCGACGTTTCATTGGTCAGAGCCGCGAGAACCCGTAGCTCTCCTGGAGAGCGCGGATTTTCTTGGCGCCTGGCAACCCTCTTGCTGGCTGTGTTTCGGCGCTTTTGGCGTGATCGCTGCCTAGAAGTTTTGATAATTTTGCGAGATAGAGAGAAATTTCTTTAAGACCTTTGCGGAGTTTTTGGTCCGGCCACCTTTTCCGTTGGAGCCCACCATTTGGTCCAGATACTGCGACGTTCCTGTAGTTATTTTTCCATCTGCACATTAATCGTCGTAATATTTTTTAAAAACAAAGCAAAAAAATAAACCACCAATAACCACAATAGGATCAGGGCAGAAGTAGACAATAATATTTGCAATTTGGAATAATAAAAAATAAATGCCTGGAACTCAAGTCAGAGTCTGTTTTGTCTGACTTCACTCATCTTGACGTAACACTTTACTACTGGTCCTGACATTCTACGTACTGCTTCCTTCTTATGCTCCAACTCTTCAGTATAGTTATATGAATGCCCACTTTAGTACAATGTACATTGATGGAATAAAAAAAATCTTAAAGATTGAAGATCCCGATTCCAAGTCATTCCGGTTTACTGCTAAAAGACTGTGTTTCAAACATAAGATTCGAAAACTATCGAAATAAACATGCTCCGTCCCCAACTATTGGAACGACCTTATGAGAACGATTTCCCCTTTTATATTTAATAAATATAGTTCCATTTAACATTTATGTTAACTAAAAGTTGTTCGTTTTCAACTTTACCCGTTTGAATTTTGCTAACCCTAACTCATCAAGAATCCAATATGGATGCCTGTATCCATTCCATTTCCAACCGCTTCATAAATTTGAGGATAGACGGACAGATAACTTAGGCTATTATTATATAGGAGATTTAAACAAATTCCGGCAACAAGCAACTAAGCTTTTACTCCATGGCTGTTAAATTTGAAAATGCTATGAAAAATTTCAAAAACATTTTTTCCCTATTGTAGTGATAATATATTACGTTCTTACCCGTTTTACTCCAAGCTTTTTGTTAATGTATATATAATTAGCGATATCACTTAAACATTTCAAAAAATTTTTTCAAATAAAGACTGCAATATTGTTCAATATTTGACTAATTTCCTTTGTACTCGGCTAACGAAAAAGTGCACGTTCATTCTGCAGGAAATGATTATAATAAATTCTCTAATGCTTTTCACAAAACAAAACTAAGAGCAACCCCGGTAATGTCAACTCATGGTAATCCTAGTGTTAATAAGAATGTTGTTGTAAAATATAATTGATAATATCAGCTCATGTCAACTCATGGCAATCCTAGTGTTACTCAACATGTTGTTGTATACTATAATTGGTAAAGCCAACTCATGTCAATCCTAGTGTTAATCAGAATGTTGTTGTATAATATAATTGGTAATATAAACTAATGCAAACCTAGTGTTAATCAGAAAGTTGTATAATTGGTAATGTCAACTCATGACAATCCCAGTATTACTCAGAATGTCCTTGTATAATATAATTGGTAATGTCAACTCATGGCAATCCTAGTGTTACTCAACATGTTGTTGTATAATATAATTGGTAAAGTCAACTCAGGGCACTCCTAGTGTTACTCAACATGTTGTTGTATAATATAATTGGTAAAACCAACTCATGGCAATCCTAGTGTTAATCAGAATGTTGTTGTATAATATAATTAGTAATACAAACTAACGCAAACTTAGTGTTAATCAGAAAGTTGTTGTATAATGTAATTGGTAATGTCAACTCATGGCAATCCTAGTGCTAATGAGAATGTTGTTGTAAAATATAACTGATAATATCAGCTCATGGCAATCCTCGTGTTACTCAAAATGTTGTTGTATAATGTAATTGGTAATATAAACTAATGCAAACCTAGTGTTAATCAGAATGTTGTTGTATAATATAATTGGTAATGTCAACTCATGACAATACTAGTGTTACTCAAAATATTGTTGAATAATATAGTTGGTAATATCAACTCATGGCAACCCTAGTGTTACTCAAAATGCTGTTGTATAATATAATTGGTAAAGTCAACTCATGGCAATCCTAGTGTTAATCAGAATGTTGTTCTATAATATAATTGGTAACATAAACTAATGCAAACCTAGTGCTAATCAGAAAGTTGTATAATATAATTGGTAATGTCAACTCATAGCAATCCTAGTGTTAATCAGAATGTTAGTGTATAATATATTCCAGAAGATAAAACAAAACGGTGTTGTAATGCTCAATGATTTTAAAAATTTTGGAGTATGATGCAGATACGCAGCAAAAGTTATAAAGAGTTAATGGTCAAATAGTTAAGCATTTATTGATTCAAATTTAAATATTTAAACATATGTCTGGCTTACTAAATTAGCACAATTAAAATCTTCTCTTAGAATTTAAACATTGTCTACCTTCTCTGCGAATTTATTTCCCAAAAATATACGAGAAAGCAGAAATCTTCTTGCTATAGTCATCAAATATAAGTAAATAAAAGAAAATGTACATTTCATCGTGTGAAGAAAATATCCCAGAACTGTATTTCACTCAGAAAAATACTTTATAAGAGGAAATATTTAGAAGTTTTGACAAAGTAATTATAGTAATTTTAAAAAAGTGATTAGTTAAGATGTCAATAAAATTGGCAGGTATATAAATCTTTACAGAGAAAAGTCTACAATGTTCTAAGAAGTCTCTGCATCGATTTATCATTTCGTTGCAGTCTATTTCTTTCGTTATGTTCGACAGATATTTAAAATGAAGCATTTGATTTGCAATATATTTTAAATAAAATAACGATGACGCAAATGATGACAGTCAATTTCTTTTGAAGGAAATTACTACTAGTGAAAATACGTTACGTGTAATTTATAAATAAGCCTAACGTTACATTTAATATTAATAGAAAAGAATTTAGTAACTATTTTGATACTTGGAGAATTTCTTTTAAATTGGTTTGTTTAATTAAAAAATGCTGAATATAATTATTTTAATAATAAAATGTTATGGCAAGACAAAAATGGTTTTGTTCAAACTATGATAGCTGAGCTACTAAACAACTGTATTATCTATATATATGAAAATGAATTTGTGTCTGTCTGTCTGTGTGTACTCATAGACTCAAAAACCATGCATCCAATCGCCGTGAAAATTTGGGAAATTCTTAGGTATATCCCCGGGAAGGTTTTTGTAAATTTTTAACGTTCGAAATCCATTCCTTCCACCTTTTTCTAGCATTTCATGTCATTATTCCAAGCATTATTTTCCCCTGTTAAGCGCAAATGATTAATATTTTAATTTATAGCATCATAACTAAGTGAAAGAAGCAATATTTGTAGCAATGTGACGTCATCCCAAGTAATTGTTTTAAACGCAGTTTTCCACGGTTAAAAGCAGGAGATTAGAATTTTTAATTTATCACATAATAAATAGGTGAAAATGATATTTTTTTATCATTATGACGTCATTCCTTTAAATATCTCATTTACTCATTCCTTATTTTATATTATTTAAACATCGTCTGCTTAGTCCCATTTGGATTTGACCTGGAAATTGAGATATAAAGGGATTAACTTTCATTTCTATGTGATTCTATGCATTTTTATATGAGAGCTAATTTTAAATTTAATTCTTGGTTAATTTTTATGTTGCAATGAAATGTTTATCAATAATATTCTAAGAACAAAAAGTACAAACTTCAGTGACTCTCGTGGGCAAATAAAAACCTATCATTTTATATAGTTATCTTCATATTCATATGGTTGTCAATATAAATGTGTGTTTTTGCTTCATGCAAAACCATATGGTTTGTCATAAATTTCCTTAATTTTGACGAACATTTATTACTACCAACAAAATTAGCACTGTTTCTGTCAAACCCCCTGCTTCCTATTTAACGTCTTAATATGGCAAGATCTATTAACGTTGCTAATCAACGTACAGTAGTAATACATTAATGTAATTCAGGGTTAAAGTTATATTTTACCATAAAAAAAGTTTGAGAAAATTTAATATAAGACACAAATTTGATTCAGATTTTATCACTAGCATGAAAACATATATTTTGTTATTTTTATTTCTCAATATTAAGAACAGTTTTCATTTTTATGTTTTTTATACAAAAAAAATCTTTGTTTAAAAGTAATATGTTCACCATAGAAAAGTATGGGTACATTTTCTAGTTAATTTATAAGATCTATTTTATAAATTTTAATTATTGTGGTGATTATGCAATAACAACTAAAGTCGTTGCTTCGTTTTGATTCATCGAAGATTGACGTCATACGCCTCATTTCTGATTAAGGCCGTTGACGTAACGTTCAGGCTTTCTAAATAGTGTCTTGTATTTGTAATAATGGGGCGCGTTACTTAAAATATTTCGGTTTTGGCTTCAAAATTCTTTATGTCAATTCTTTTAAAATGGCGGCGTTCTTCTGATTTTGGGATTTGCACACGGCACTCTGTTAGTGGGATGGGTTTTTAGAATTCGCGAAAACTTTCTATGCGGCATGATTGGCTGTCTCTTGACGTCAATCATGTCGTCGATTCCGGTTTTGAAATGTTTTTAAATTGGCGAGCACTAAGGTTCGAAGGGCTGTTCGCTGTTGTTTTCTAGTTGCTGTTCGATGTGATTCTGGTGATTCGAATTGTTCGTTGTGTGCTCTCATTGTAACCATGTGAAACAGGAATAAATGAAGTTAGTCGAAGCTGTGGTTGCCTCTGCATGCCACTCCCAATGGACATGACTACATTCCGTGGATACAGAGATGATGTGACGACTAACGGTCGTTACATATATATTATAAATATTGTATTGTATTTTCATATGTTATTGTAACACGGATTCATTGATCTGTATGGATATTTGTTATGAGTCAAGTTTTATAATTATCGTATTTTTATTTGTGGCAACACAGCATCTTTTTAAATATGCAAATATCTGTAATGTATGTATATGTTGTCTGCCTATATAAGAGTCAGTGTGACAGTAACAGATGTCTCGGTTGCATCGAAGGTGCTGATGTTTGTTTATGTAACATGTATGCACTTTCAGTTTTTTAAACTTCTGTAACTTTAGTTCAGTTTGAAATCCAGAGCTCTACGTCATTCATTATACTATCTTAAATAATGCCTGTGTCTAGATCTAGTTGTTTTACTTAACTGCACCGTGTGAATTCCTTTTGAGCATGGTTTTATATAGGATGTGATCCCATCGGATATTTCTTTAAGAATCGTCGAGCCATAGCAGGGGTCTCAATACTACCAAGAAATAAGCTAAATTTTATGATTGTGGAAGTGAGCAAAAATATTTTAGCAGTGCAACAGAACACATATTAAAACAAGAGGCACGATAATGTTAAAGTCATTTTCATCGAAATCAAGTATGAATAACTCTTGTTGTTGTTCCTAATGCAACTTGGACTATCCTAGAGGAAACGGAGGCTACTCTCAGAACTACTTTTAGCTCAAAGTGGGTCCTCGAAATTTAGAAGCAATAACCAAGCAGAATAGATCCAAGCTTGTCTTGCCACTTCCAGAGGTACCGTTTGATGTAGTCTCCACACTATGGCAAATTGTTCACCACTTCCTGATGTGACCTTGAATGATGGTCCAAGGGTTGCATCCACACGCTGCGCCACTAAAGGAGCCAAACACGTGGATTCGTCCATAGGGTCTACTGAGCACTTTAGCGCATCTGACTGCCTTTGAACTTTGGAGAAAAACCGCCTCGGAAGCCATCGTCTGCCACCATCGACCACGATAAACCATACACCCTAGAGACGGTGGTGATAGTTTGCAGTGGACCATAGTGAGGAGGGGCCTTGAAATTGGAAGGTATTGCTATCACGAACTTTATTTTACGCACCCCAGCAGCCATTAGTGAACATAATGGTCTATGGACGACTTAAGTCTTGAACTCACCATTCGGATATGAATGGACGCCTTTAACGAGTGAGTTACAGCTGCTCTTTTAGCTATAAATAGCTGCTGTATAAATAATCATTTATAGAGTATTTTTGTGTCACACAGTCGTTTGTATTTAAGATGAAACTTATAAACTTTTTTAAGTATTTGGTCTTTTCTCCATCTTTCTTTACAATACGATAAACAAAGGCTTATTTTATTCCAAATGCATACTGTTAAGAATGCTGTAAACATGTGATTTGTATTGTATCTCGCCAAATTGGAAAGATATTGGCTCCTTGGCAAAGTTTTGAAAGACTCATTTTTGGAGCCAAATTTGACTATATATCTCCAAATTTGGCGACTTGGCGACATTTTTGCCGATCCCCCTTCTTTCTCTGGATTTTACTAGAAGCTTGTGGAAATTTCCAGAAACCTGAAAGCTATGTATAAGGGCCGTGAGTTCTCATAAATTGTCAGTTCACGCTTAGATTTGGTAAAAATAGGACCTCTGTTGATGCTCTCCATATTGCTCTGAAAAAGTTCGCCAAAAGGCTGCCAAGTTTTATCGCCATCCGTTGTATTTGTGATTCATTTGAAATGTTAATAAATTGTTATTGTTTTTGTCTTAGACAAAGTCTATTCAAACAATGAACTTTACTCGGGAATTTCGCAATACTGCTGTTTTTCAAATTAAACTACCATTTTATTGTTGACTTGTTGCCATCCCAGACTTAGTAAATTCAGATTTTTTTTCCCTTTTAAACATTCAAACGTATTTTGTAGTTGAAATGTTTGAAAGCGTCCAAGATTTTTGTGTAGTGTAAGAAAATAAACCAAAAACTGTATAAGAACTTTTATTTTCAGATATTTTGGATGTAGATGATGGTCATTCTTAGAACATTTATGCTTAGGCACAAGAAAAATACTTGCATTTCATCACTGGGATACCCCAGAAGCCATCTCCTTAGTCGGGCGATCGTGAGAACAAAGTTTGAATCACAGTATTGATTCCACTTGCTTATTCATATTCGTGTATTCTGTATTCGGCTTTTTCATGTCACTCAGCATCTCACACACACCAGTGCTCTCTGTTATTCAAATCAAAAGCCATTTCGTTTGGGGAACGTTAAACGAATAATTTGGAGATTATTTATAAGTATAAATAGCAAAAAAATATAAATATACTAGCTGTTTCGCTCCCAGCCTTCGGTCTGTGTAATAAATGTTCCCAAGTAAAGTTTTAGAACAATTATTATAGGCATTCATATTCATAAAAATCTTAAACCTCATACGCAGGATTGTTGACGAATATGATAGTTTATTATTAATGGACTAGAATATAACCCGTCATATAACGGAATCAGTAAAATTTTTAATTTTTCAGAATTGTAAAGTACCGTATGAGGCAGGTAAAAAAATGGTTTGTTTTTTGGCTGAGAATTATCTGGTACACGCTCAATAATTTGTTTATCTTTACTGACAGCATGCTAGTTACCAAGCTTAATTTCTATTGTCATATTATGTGATAGGATAAACAGGAGAGCTTTTAATATTGACAGTGATTATTTGGCGGTATATATGAATGATGTCCAAAATTTAGAGAATCGATTACAAACTGTGTGGTTATGTATAAAAGAGAAACACACAAACTTCTTAATTTTCAAACATATATAACTTAAAAGCTAGATATTTATTAGTCCGTGAAATAGACTCTTAGAATTTTGTGAAAAGAATTTGTTGTTCATTCGGGTGATAAAATTTTCATTGCAACAAAAAATAATCGATGATTAAATTTAAAATTATCATATATGTGTACCTAATCTATTATTTCAGCCAAATATAAAAGAAAATTATTTAAGTAATATCTAAGTTCCGTAATAAAATGTATAAAAATAATGCAGACGATATTTAAATAATTTATAATAAGACATGATTAAACGAGATGATTGAATGACGTCATAATGTTAGAAAAAAATGTTTCTTTCATCTACTTATAATGTGGTAAATTGGAATTTAATCATCGCTTGCTTTTAACCGAGGAAAAAAGAGCTTGAAATAATGGCATTAAACGATCGAAAAAGGAGAGAAGGGGTGGATTTTAAATATTTTTGAACTCGATTTGAATTTTTCTAACCCTAACGCATAAAGAATCCAATATGGCGTCTATCCATTCCAGGCCCAACCGCTTCAAAAATCCGAGGACAGACGGACAGATAACTTAGGTTATTATTATTATAGAGGGGATAATTACAAAACTACGTATATGCTGTATTGCCTGCCTGTATTAGGATGCCAAATTACACAGCTTTCTTTATTAATTAATGCAACAGTGTATTTGGCACCGATGGATTCAGATATGTAGATATGCACAGCTTAAAAACAGTCTCAATTTTATTTAAAAAAATAGTTATTAACCTGGTGTCCCATAAATTTTCTCGAATATCGCGTTATTTTAGCGGTAGATCAGTTGACTTATTTAAAATAAAAATATCAAGATGTAATATAAAAATTATATCTACCAAATAATAAACATATAGTTTAATATATCAAAATCTATATTGAGCCGAACGATGGCCGAATGGTTAGGGCACTGACCTTATTCGTGGGTTCGAATTCCACTGAGGCATGGATGTTCGTAATCGACTTTAAACAGTATGTCATTATTAGCAAAAAATAGACCGTAGTGCTCCCAACAAAATCTATATTATCGTCTGCTATTTGGTATTCCAAGAAATATAAGAATGTATTTACGGTGTTAAAATTAAAGTTTGTTTTTGTATAAGAGATGACAACTTCAAAATACAAACAAAAATTTGATAGAAGTTGGCGAGTTTTGAATTACTGAAAATAAAAATCTCGCCAAGAAAAGAAAAAAGAGAAAAAAAAATAATTTTCTAAAAAAGATGGTTTTATCGTTTGAAGATAAAAAAGAAAGTATTCTCACATACATATATATTTTTATAAATATTTTTTAGACTTAAATTTTAATACCATAAATACATTCTTATATTTCTCGGAATACCAAATAGCAGAAGATAATAATTTCAACGTTCAATAACACTGTCACTTTTTGACACCAACTCAACAATGGAAATACTCGTGCCACAAAATTAAAATGGCATTTTGATCGGTTTTTTGTAAATATCTTCCGAACTAATAAGAATATCAGAACGCAAATGAGCGAAATGACTTCCTCGGATTATCCTGCGTCTTATGGTACCATTGGCGCTCTTCTGCGTCCAGCGGTTGGCGAGGATATAGACGCACATACATAGTTACAATCACTTTTTAATATATAAGAAGATATCTCGTGCAAACTGGAATATTTTTTCTCCTTTGATTACCGCCTGATAAAAAAAATCCACTACATTTACGGCGACATCAGTTCTACTAAAAAAAAAGTACCGTAAACGAAAGATAAATAAATATGTTATTCCGATTTCACGTTGCTGATATTCATGAATCGGATACTCGCTGTAGCAGATTAAGAATGCTTTTTTTCTCCTAAGTCAAATGCATTTAGTGATACTCAATTATGGGAATAATGCCAGAACGATTTGAATATTTTTAAAGCAACGCAGTTAACGATCTATGCGATTAAGTTGCGATCATAGTTTCTTTAACAATGTTGTTGTAATAAGCCCTGGATAAAGCAAAATAAAATTCATAGACATTTGAGCATTTTTGCATTAAAAGGAAACTAAAACGATATGGAAATCAATTAAATAGATGAAAATATATCTATTTAGCATATTATATAAAAAAATCTGCCAACTATATGGAATTCGAAATCAAAATAAAAGTATTCTTACATGACTTTTTTGGAAGATGTTATATATTTTTAATGTTTATTATAAGTACCACTTTAAATTGATGTAACACATTTTTTTCAATCACTTCTACTATAGTTTTGCATGATTTATATTAATAAACCTAAAAGCATAAATTATTTATTTTCTAAAATATAATGTCTATGACTTAATTTTTTTAATCCGAGTAAAACATCAATTAATTCCTCTAAAAAATGGGTACACATGTACTAAATGAACAAATAACTGTAACTTTATATAAAAAGTGCAGACATCGGAATAAAAACTTAGTCTAGACAGCGTTAACACTCTAAGTAAGAAAAATAAAATTACCTAATGATTTCTGATGGAAAGATAATATTCCAGGTATTTTGAAAGGTTTTTTTCTTATTGGGAATATAGCCGAATGAATAAATAGGAAAATATCTACTGTCCAGGGCGCGATTAAATCATGGGCCGACTAGGCCTAGACCCTACGCAACCTAATTTTAGGGGCCCCTAAAATTTGGTACTTAATTATTAAATTTTAAATAATTTAATTAACAAACTTTGAAAATGTTTTTTGATAATTCTTCAAATAATATTTCATGAAATCTTATTCAGAAATTAAATAAAAACAGTTAAAATGTTGACAATTTTATCTAAAACACACTCCAGTTTACTTATCACTTCAGTCACTTTTTTATTCATTACTTACTCCATGGTTCTGAGTAGAAAAATCCTTTGCTTTTCAGGCCTACGAATAGCTACGAATAGCTATTATTTGTTAATCTTACCTAGGCTATTTTATTTTATTTTTTATATAAACACTTAATAGCAAATGTTACAGTTTACATCCTTGAGGGTAAGGGTATATAGATTTTTGGCATTCGACTGTACTACAAAGGTATGTAAACATAAAAAATTACTATAAACTTTCATCCAAAACTATTCGTTTGTATCTTCTTTTATAAACTTTTTTTTTTGCCTTGAAAAGAGGGTAGGGGGGGGGACGAAAGATTACCAGGCCCTGGGCCCAACTTTGCCTTGGTTAGGCCCTGCTACTGTCCTCCTTTTTTTACATTATACTGGAATATTTAAAGAAACTAATAATTCTGAATTCAAATGCTAAGTCAAAAAGTATAGTAAAGTATATAGTGTCCATGACCTCAACTAATAAAAAAAATCATGTTAAAAATTTTAGTTTTAAAAAATGCCAACAAAATTTTAAAACAAAATAGACGGAATAAATTTTAAGATGAAAATCATATTGATTTAAATTATATGTAGCTATATTTTGAAGAAGTTTATATCTTTTATTTTTAGTTTTAATTAGAAATGTTACAGTTGTACAATGCGTATTATTTGTAATTCCAGACAAAGTTGGAAAGTTAAAATTACCTTTGTTAAGCCATCGAAACGATTGAAAAAATTGATTAAATTTAGCATATTAATGCGCATTGTTCATTTATCGGGCTAATTGTAATTTGAAGAATTTTTGTTTTCTCTCGAACAGTTTTTATTTTCAATTAAAATAGAAATATGTGCAAAATTTGCCAAAGAAAATTAAACGATTCACAGACCGAGTTCTGTGCTTATAGATATTTTTAAAAACTTTAATTACTAATTAATTTCTAGAGCTCTTACTTCAAGACAGTTAAAAAGAGTCTATAAAAAGTTTTTAATATTTGCTTTCATCGATTTTTCCTTTTCGTGAATGTAGATGGCAACACTGTACACATTACCAAAATTTCAAATATTTCTTATTTATGATTTCGTCAGTTAGACATTTTTATGATTTTTCAAGCCTCACATGTAAATGTATTTTTTTGGCAGCTGCATCGACTGAAATCACGACGAATATTTTTATGTATTATAAAGCTTCACTTTACGGTTCTATGTTTACATGTAATGCTAAATAAATCTCTCATGACGAAGTTTTTCTTTCTTAAATCCTGTGATGTTTAAGATGACAGCCGATCAATCATGAAGATAAGGTGTAATATCCAAAGTTGTTTAAATTTCATATTTGTTTTACTCGATGCAGTCCTAATAGCTTAGCTTTATGATATTTATCCATATTCATTTGGCAGATATGACTACAGCATTACCCTTTATCGCTGTGCTGTTAGAAACTCTTTAGAATTTAATGAAATTAGTTTTTTCAATGCTATCTATGAATCTAATAAAGGTCAAATAAAGAAAAAATATTTTTGCATTCATTGGAGGGGAGTTGGTCGAGGGTTACCTATAAAACCACCCACTAGTACAGAGTGAAAATAGTATTTTTAAACAATTTTAATTATTATAGGAAAACAATTAAAAATTATAATTAAAATGTTGTTTTAATTAAATTGTCTAAACAATTTATAAGCGCGAAGTTAAGAGGGATTTCATAACGGTTTCTTACGTTTTTTTTGTTATATGCTACGAAAATGGAATTTGGAATTTTCTAGGCAAAGGAATCTTTGATAGAACATATTGTTTCGAATTTGTTAGTGAACCTTGTATTTAACATGGGTCTCTATGGGTATCTCGCCAAATTGGCGAGCTGCCGGCTAGTTGGCGACAGTTTTGGCAGCTTATTTTTATTGCCAAGTACGCCACCAAATACCGCTAAGTGTCGCCAAATGTTGCCAAATGTGGCGATAATTTACAACTTCCAGTTCCGGTTTTTGGTTTAATCTGGAATGTTCGAGCTGTCTCTTCGGGCTGAGCCCCAAAACGGGTTCGATAGAGGTATCACAAGAGATCCTTGATACCTTCGTAATGACATCATTAGAAGAGACCTTAATATCTTAACATTTAAAGAAATATGTATTAAACACTCCATTAAATTTTATAATAATATTAATAATGTTAATAATGAAATTATTGCTGAACTCCCTGATTATGATTTTAGGGAGGCGAGAAATAGCAAGCGGCCACGCGTCGGTATGCTCCCGTCAATCATTTTCTTTTTCTAAATTTTCTTCCAAATTCTCTTAACTTAATTATCTAACGATCGCGCCGATACTAGATGGCGCCAAAATGACTCTTGCTTCCCTTCAAAATTATCATCATCTATCCTTAATTTTCCTACTTAAGTTTTCCTTTTCCTCTATTTTGTTAAACTTCCTACTTTTAATCTTAAAAATAATTAAAAAACATTATAAAATTAAATGAAAATTACAAAAAAAAATTATAAAATTTATAAAAATATTGGATGCTTGCATCCGCCATAAACATTTGTTTAGTACTTAAATTATTAGTATAAGTTACTAAAACTATACTAATCTTTCTCTTTTTTCTTTCATTTAATCGTTTACTTAACTTCAGCTATTAAGAGCCCCTCATTATTTTTTCTTTTACTTTAAGACTATTCAGTCAAATTATTTTCACCTATAATATATTTCCATACTTCATGATGTACACCATGTTGAGTAATTCTCACCTTCACCATTGGGGATTCGGGTAAAGCCGAGGTGCTCCAAACAAGCTACAATTCGGAAAACGGGTTCGATTAGTTAAGTTGATTTCTCAGTGTACAGAATACACACTTTGTTCTGTGTTTTAACGGTGCTTTCGTTTTGTTTTATTCTGAAAGAGGTAGGTGAGCCCACAGCATTCTCCTCGTGTTGGTTACCGATGATTTTGTAAGCTTAGTACGAGTGCTCAGTACCGTATCCTTGGTGCCTGTCTGACATTAAATTTTTCCAATTGGCTGTGAATAAATAATTGTCTTTGTACTGTCTTACTTAAACTCCATTCAATTCCCGAACCCCGAAGTTCGCAACAGCACATTATTTGTAAATCATGGTGTTGACATCTAATGATAGTAAAGGAAAGAAAAAAGAACTTATATCAGAAGATTTGGAATTTTTTTCATGATTTTTTAACTTTAAAAAAATTATAAAATTATAATGACATACTCAAGATGACACCGCACCCAAAAAAGATTCTAATGGTTCTAAATAAGACTTTAAAAAAATTCATAGTCAAGTTAATATGATAAAACTTTTTCTGCAATGTTATGTTTGAAAAAATTTAATGATACATAAAACTTCGTCTTCTGTTACTAAAGAAAATATGAGATGCCTGAAGTAACATGAATAAGCCAACAGTATGAAAGTGATTTTTCTTTCTGTCTCTCAGAATGATAAATTTATACTGGTTATGATTTTTTTAAAAGAAAGAAAAAAAGGTCAGGATTGAAAATAAAAAGGGGAATCACTCCCAGAATACCATAACTACAGGGAACATTGTTTTTATGAATCTGTTACAAATGAGAATTCATCCATAATGATATACAGTCAGCACTTCTTCTTCCTCTGTATGAAATGCATGGGGTACACATCCATTTTGATTCTTTCACGTGATTTTGCACAAACTCGTGGGGGGTCGCTTCGCATGAAGAATATGGTTCCACGGGACGTCTCTTGTTCTCCTTTCTCCTCGGTGCTTTTGTTTTTTTGTCCAATGTGAGTACACACACACACTTGAGGGCCTTTTGCCATCTTAAAGAGAGAAAATAGTTGGCCTTTGCCAGACATCTCTTAATGAACAGAGCCTCTGGTGAGATTCTTCGAGGAGGAAAAACGAAATTTCCAGGGTAAATTTGGTCAGCTTTTTTTATGTATAGGGGTTATTTTAGAGTCTTTTCTCCAATTTATGCTGTAAAATATAATAAAAGTTACAAAAATAGTTTTTAATCAATATTCAGCCGTTTCATTATTAGGGAATCAAAACAAGTAATCCAGTTTTATATAACCAAAGGTAATAAAATAAAATAAATATAAAGAAGTATAAACTAAAATCATTTTCATTTAACATAAAAGAGCGATAAAAAATATGGTAAAAAGTAAAAAAATAATTTTAAATTAGTGCATGAAAGAGAAATTTAGTGCAAAGCTCCTATATGAAAATTGTAACGCGATGGTAAAAAAAAATTGCACGAGGAGCTTCTTTAGGATTAAGGTTAGTTGTTATGATGGCTTTTGCGACTAAAAATAAAATTGTGGGGTGCTCAAAATATAACAATTAAATATCACATTAATATTTTAATATAAATATTTCCTTAATCAATTATACCTGTATTAAAATGTTTTGTAATTGTCTCCTATAAAAACAGGCAAAAAAATTACAAATATATCAAAAATTATTAAAATATTCTTGGAAATGAAAAAAAAAAGTTTACCGGAGCATAAATATGTATTCGTTTATTATTTTCTGAACTAGGATTCTTTATTTTAACACTGTCCGAATCACTTTTGATTTTTGAATTTTTAGTTATGTCACTTGCAAATAGATGGCGATACTAGTTTAAAGTCTGTGCAATTGAGATTCCCATTACTCTGTAAAGTTTTATGCATTAACTAAAATGATTTTCTTTCTCCAGTCTATTTTTTTACTGAATATTGTATTGTCACCGGAAATAAAAGTATGTGCAAAATTTTAGATCTTTATCTGGTCAGGAAGGTAGTTAAAATTGATTACAAAATTTCAAATAACACAGAAGTGCGGGTAATCTTAGCTGTAAATTTTTAAATTGATATCAGAATAAGATAATTATTTCAAGTATTAGCTCTCTGATTTCGCTAAGACTCTGATTTCGTTATGATTACAATTGCTTTCTGCTCAGTTATAAGCTGATTAGGTTTCCACAGCTACGGTTCCTTGCATGAAAGCTAATGAGTCGGAGACTTATATCTTAAAAATGGTACTTTGCTAGGAATGTCCCATTCTATCATTAAATAATTTGCTCATGATATTTTCCCCTTTGCTGAGTGTACAGTATACGTCAAAAATTGATTATTCCGATAGGGACTTTTCGTGCGGTAATAATTTTTCCCATTTGAAATACATTTATAGTACTCATTTACCATTAATAAAATATTAATATCAATAACGTGATATTTCGATATGTTTCATTTTATTGGACTAAGCCTTTACACCAAAGATGGGTCAACTACGGCCGGCCGGAAGGTTTTATCCGGTTCGAGGCAAATTAAAAGAAATATATATTTATACATTATATAGCCATCTCTTTTTCTACTTTGATTGAATATTATAACCCAAATTTAATATATCACACGATGAGCGGTATCAGCGGTATATTTGCTTGTTATATGTGAACAAATGTTTTCATCTTTGAATTCTCATAATTTCAGAAGTAGACTGACAGATGAGCATTTAGCATCGTTCCTTAAAATTAGCACTTCGAACTTCAGTATAAGGAACTTTTAAAAATGAAATCGCAATTTCATTCATCTCATGAACGTACTTAAACCGTTAGGTACTTGTATATTGTTTTTAAAATTTTAGAAAAATTTATCTTGGCCCGCCAAACTTATTTTCTTTCGATTTATGGCCCGCGGCCGAAAAAGTTTGTTCATCCCTGCTTTACACTATAAATGATATTTAATGAATTTTCAGTATGTCGATGCTGCAAACTTCACCTAGACAAAAAAAAAATTTTGTTTGAGTATTTTTTAATATGTTAATTCATGTCTAATGTTAGACTAATATTTTCCAAAACTGTATATTTTGACTAAAAACTACCTTAAAATAAAACTTTTTTTTTCTCATACCGTTCTGAATTTCAGCTTCTGGTTCAAAATTGATCGTTATTCAGTTTTGAAACTTTGATGGTGAGCGTGAAATTTCAGTGACAAGATAATATATCTAAACAGTATCGATTTCTATGCGACGAGCCTTAAGATAAAAAAGTTGAAGTTTTTTTTATACCTCTTTTGATATTAGTCAGCTTCCATCCAGATGTATTATATGTCTAAGCCATAAAAGGCACATGGGGATGAAAAAGGCCACCAGATGCCATCGGAGACAACCTAAAAATCAATGAAACTTATTATGAATTTGAAAACTCAGCCCTTAAAGTAAATTTGGTATCTCCTCATAGTATGGAAAGTTTTCTGAAATTTCGTAGAGAGAAGAAAATTTAACGTAGTTAGAATAAATTGATAAACTTTAAATACATAGTCTTAATAAATAGGTACGTATATAGTTATAGTTATATATCATAATATAGTTAACAGTTGGGCTGAAAAGTTCGTAGGCTAACATAGAAAAAACTTTTTTTTTTGATTTTATTATTCAATGTTGTTGCCTTCAAGGGCGATACAACTATTATAGTGGTCATACAATTTTTCGATACCATTTTTATAGTACGATTTGTCTTTAGCCTCAAAATAGGTCTCAATTTCGGCGATTAATTCTTCATCGGCACTAAATTTATTTCCAGCGAGCATTCTATTGAGGTCTGAACACAGGAAAAAGTCGCTGGGGGTCAGATCTGAAGAATACGGTAGATGCGGAAGCAATTCGAAACCCAATTCGTGTAATTCTGCCATTACTTTCATTAACTTGTGCATGGTTCATTGTCATGATGAAACAGCACTCTCTTCTTCTTCAAATGGGGCCGTTTTTCCTCGATTTCGTCCTTCAAACTCTCCAATAACGCTATGTAATTGTCACTGTTGATGGTTTTATTCCTTTTCAAGATAGTCGATGAAAATCATAACATGCGCATCCCAAAATACTGCTGCCATAACCTTGCCAGACGACTATTTTATCTTTCCAGCTTTGGAGTTGGTTTACCACGTTCAGTCAACTAGGCGGACTGTCGATTGGACTCCAGTGTGACAGGATGGAGCCATGTTTCATCTATTGTCACATATCGAAGCATAAATTCGGAAACAGCTTAAACAGCTTAAACAGTTTTAAACACAGCTCAGAATCATTAATTCGTTATTGTTTATGGTTGATTGTGAGCTCTCGCGACACCCACTTTGCTATACTATATCTCACAAATTAATAGTCCGACAGCTGTCAAATTTATAAACGTGTCTTTCGAAGGTTAGGGGTAACTAAAAATCATATGGATTTAATACTAAAGCTCCATCTATGTGTCTTCTTACCAACTTTTCAGCCCAACTGTTATATATCATTATAATTACATACTTTAAATACATATAGTTATATATCAAGAAATCCGCGTAAACAATACAGGGCCAATTCATAAATCCCTATGGTGTTAAAGAATGCTATGGTAGAAAAAAAATTAATACAAATAGAGCAAAAAAGAATATTACACAAATTTCAGAAACAATTCAAGTTTTATTTATAGCCAGTACGAATCTTCTATGTGTAAATCCTTGGGTAGCATGGCATTCATCAAGGCGATGAACCAGTTCCTACCAGACTCCATTCGATATTGCACTATCAGCAGTAGTAACAGCATGTGTGATTTTTTGACACAGTTCTGTTAAATAAAGAGGCAAAAAAAGTTAAGAAAACAAGGTCTTTTTCATGAATTTTTACAACAGAAAAAGGTAAGCGGTGTTATATCGGTACCGTCGAGAGATTCAGTTAGAGACCTTTTAAACATTCTCAGAAAATAAAAATATTTTAAGAGAGACTTGTTTCAGAGTGATCATTGACTCTTATTGTACACAGAAGTAATTAGATACATTCAAAAATTATATATTGAATTGTTTAAGCTATTAAAAAGAGATAAAATAAGCATTCTTAATGGATTAATATATAAGATGTAATTTATTGACAAAATTTTAATTTTACCATAAAGGTATGGGTTATTTAATAAAAAACTTTTCAGACATCAGTTTGATGTTTTATAATATTTAAATATTTTAGGTGTTATTCATTTCTAAACCTATACAGTATTTTGATTAAAAGGAATAAAGTTTTTTCTAATTCTCATGTATTTTTTTATTGTTATTTTACATACTTCGGGATTATTACAAAATTTAAATATGAGAAATATCTTAGGAGATAATACATATTTGACAACAAAACTAAATTAATTTTGATTAATCGAACTTAAAAAGAGGTTTTAAACCTATTCAGTTTATAAAATATTTATGTAGTACAGATACACTTATTTTCAGAGTGATTATCAACACTTATTGTACATTCAAATATTACAACTTAATTTAAATATTATATTGTTTAAGCGTTTAAAATGTTTCTAGATGATAACAGATGAAACTGTTATAAACACTCTTAAGGAATTACTGTATAAGCTGTAATGTATTTACAAAAATTTAAATTTATCCAAAAAGGGATAATATGTTAAATAAAGAATTTTGCTAATTGAAGACAAGCCGTAAAGCTACGTATGCGAGTATCAAGCAGTTCGCTCCTTCATCGTGACGTCACAGAACAACACTCTGGTGTTCTCTCTCGACGGTACCGGTAGAGTTGTGAGCAGTGGAAAACCCCGGTTTATACCCGGGAAAAAAACAGGTTTTTTGGGAAGGGAATTTTGAAAATTTCCAAAACATGGGAATTTTGAAGTCGCCAATTCCTATGACACAATGAGAACCACCATTTTTTTCTGTCTTTGTTGTAGACCTCAAAAGTTGATATTTTCACAGAATTTAACTATTATATGCTATGAAAAAAAAATTGAATAATTGGGATTAACTAACTATATTTGGCAAGGTATCATGTTTAGCATGAAAGTATGAGTATATTTTTCCTTTGAGAAATATCCAATATTTTTATTATTACTTAAATATTAGGCAATAATCTGTAGTGCCACAAAACTCATAAATCATTATTTTTCTTGGATAACATCTCTCTCTCTCTCTCTCTCTATATATATATATATATATATATATATATATATATATATATATATATATATATATATATATATATATATATATATATATATATATATATATATATATATATATATATATATATATATATATATTTATAATGTGTGTATAGGAATTGGACACAAAATGCAACAACAGTTCATTTGATTACACCTTTAAAGGATATATGCATTACGAAAAATAATAAACTGTTATTTTAAATTTAAAGATATTTATTTTTATATTATAAAAGGAGGGGAAAAGTTTAGCATAAAGCAATTTACATAATAAATAAGGATAAAAAATAATGTATATAATTATTATATTAGCAATTAAAATTGAAGCAACCAGTTATGTGTTTGATAAGACTAACAGGGTAATTAATTACATAAGTACTACTATAAAATCCTTTAAATGCTCATTGCTATTATTTCTTGAATATATATATATATATATATATATATATATATATATATAAAAAAAAAATTCTTAGAAATAATATGCTAGTTCTTAAATAGCCACTGTTGAAAAATAAATGTAAACATTGTTAAAATAATTTTTTTCCCAAAATTCCCCAAATTCCGGGTTTATTCCCCAAAATTCCTGGATTTATTCCCACCTCTTCAAAATTCCGGGTTTTTTACATCTCTAGGTACTGGTTATATCCGGTCAGTGTGGGGTCATGGCAAAAGAGTTTCACTATCTTTGGTAGCTCGCACAATTCAACGATGATATAATTGTGAGTACATCTGCTATTATAAAAAAGCTTTGTTTCTAGGTATATTTAGATTAATGGTTCGTTTTCGTTGTATTCGCCTTAGTTTTTATACTCAGCATTGTGAAACCCCAGAGAGAATTATGAATAGCCTTGTATAATCAAACAGGTACTGTATAGTAAAGGCCACCCTTTACTATTAGAGGCCACATTTAAATTAGAAACCAATAAAGGAGGCCGTATAAGTTAAAATACATATAAATGCTACTTTGGGACGATATTATAGTTTTTGTACATTTTTAATCATTTATTGCATTACATGGAAATAGGGTATTTATTTTTTAACATAAAAAGTTGCAGCATAAAATATTTTTGTAATAACTTGCATGAGTCATAACTTGTTATGACATTAATACTTAAGTAATTTTTAATAAACAGCACCATTTTTACATACCAATGCAAAAAAAAAAATAAATAAATAAATAAAAGTGTAAACTCATTTTTAAATAAATTTATCCCAAAACATTACTATAAAAAATACTAAAGAAACATAATAATATAAGTTTTTAAAAATTAATATAGCTACAATACAATTATGTTATTTTCAACTTCTCGCGATATATGTATTTTAAATATTAGTTTATACAAGAACTAGTTTCTATAAAAGCCACACAAGAAACCCCTTAAGGCTGCATGTGACCTCTCAAAGCTGTATGTTTTTCACCTTTGGTACAATAAAACGGTGGGCAGATGCGGGAGTTCATAGATTTCAGTGGGACCTTAACGAAATTTTTCCTAAACAGCAATATACCGCTGCACGTTCTAACCTGTTGGGCTATGTGCAGGAAATGGAGGGGTTAGCTTGAAAATGCCCCTGGTTTCAATAGACTAATAGTTACCGGACTATCAGGACTTGCGTTCCCTTGAACTCTGTTTTAAGGCTATGTAACACGGCACGATGAATAGTTCTGTGGATTAACGTTACGCTATCAAATGTTGTGTTACACTTGAGAAGTCAAAGAACGTTTTTCATCAACTCAGAAGACCTTTAGGAGTGATTTATTGTCTAAATCACAAGTTCTATGATGGTACAAGTTGTTTAAGGAAGGTTAAGAGGAGGTCATCGACGAAACCCACAATGGACATTCATCAACCTTCCGAATCAACAAAAATGTAATGCATGTACGTAATTGTTTGAATTTCGGCAGACGTTTGACTCTTCAGATGACAGTAGACACTGCAAAAATGGCTAAAATAACTGGTTGTTGAATTGTAATCAAAGATTGGGACATGAAAAGGTAAGCTCCAAAAGTGTTGATAGACGAACACAAAGACTTGCTAGTTCACAGGTGATAAAAACTCTTGGTAATGTAAAAATGATACTAATTTTTTAAACCAGATGAAGAGTCACAGATTTTAAATACAATCTGGAGACCAAAAGGCAGATTTCATACTGGCACACTTCGGTATTGCCTTGCTCCAAGTATTTACGCATGGGCAAGAACAGGATCAAAAAAGGCTAACTTTTTCTTTGACGTCAGACGCATTATAAAATAAGAACTTATCCGGGGCAACTTGGAACGACGCCTACTACTTGGAGATTCAAAAGACTTAAAAGTAGGATTGTGCGTTGCCGAAGCGAAATCAACGGTATGTGGAAATCTCATCACAACTTGCCAATCAAGGGGTAAGGGTAAGGCCGTTTATTAGGCATGCTATTTTTATTCTATGTTTTGTTTACTTTTGTTGTTTTTTGCCTTCAAGTTCATAAAAATAAATGTGAGTCCACTACACCCTGAAATTATCTCTTCATTTAAAGTAGCTTACGTCATGACTATTAAAAATAAAATAGTAATTTAAAACGCTGTTAAGAATCATCGATTCAACTCACCTGTCGCCGAGGTGGACGAGGATAGAGACGAGGCCTGAGTGACATTGAGGAGGAAGGAGGCGTCGGCGATACCATGGGCGTTCTTTACCAGCAGCATTACCTCCCCGAAGTCTTCCAGTTCCACCCGGCGAAGTTCCAGACCCGCCACGTAGCAATCAGGAACCTCCGTTGCCTACACACAATAAATGAATATCAAAGACTGCTACAAAACAACAAGCAAGAAATACAAGCAAAATTTTATGCCAGAATACAGCAAAGAATCCAAAGACGACGTGAGTAAGGCACAAATAGAATGAAAGACGTCAAACAAGTTTAAAATGAAATAGAAAGAGAAAGTGAACGAACTCAGTACGTCTTTTTCAGCCATTGAGTTTTTCGCATTGATCACACGACAATATTGCATGTGCGAAACAACTGTCTGTGTTCAATCTCTTTCTATTCGTGTCTTACTTTTTATGATGGTTTTGCATTTATTTCTGTGGTATAAAGATCCCTATTGCCTTCGACAGATAGCAGCAACTGCCGAATGCTAGTTCACTTCTCGTGACCAAAGTTAGAAAAGCATTCGTACTGTCGGGAATTCACGTATAGGCTGTTATGGAGAATGTTGACAGAAGTCGTGTGTTTATCATTTTATGCATCTTATTTTGTACGCGCGATGTTTAATCAAGAATAATTATACAGTAGAACCTCATTTTAACGACCTCACGATACAACTACCCCTTAATTAGAACGACCATCTGAAATAGTCCCAATTATTTTACCATAGGAATAATGTTAATTTTGAATCATTACAATGATTCCAAGAGTATTATTTTTCGTTAGAGCGACCTCCAATTTTGGTCCGCAGAACTCATGAGCATGTGGGCTATTTCAAAATTATTGTACTGTGGTAAAAGTTTAAGGAACCTGTACTTCTCTCTTTGTGTTTGCTTAAAGGAGGAGAGGGGACGTGACGAAAAGGGGAGAACTAAATCTGCAATTATCTTTTGATGAGTTTGTTGCTGTAGACGAAACTTTACAGTGCTCCGGAGAAAATTTGAATAAGAACGATTTTATTGCCGGAAATGAAGAAATCTGCGATTCCGACGACGGAGAAGAAATCGTCCAAGCTTTTGAAAAAGTGAATAAAAAAGAAGCCTTCAATGCAATCAATGCCTTTCGTCAATATTTTGAAGGACAATTTAATTCTGAAGATATTCTTCAAAATCTAACGGATATAGAATCAGTGATAATGAAAAAATCCCAAATGAACTTGAAACAGGCGTCAATCAAAGACTTTTTTTTCAAAAATTCAGTAATGGCAATACAAATAAATAGAAGTGTTCTCAGGGTATGTACTGTTGTATCATTTCTTTGCTCAATTTATTATTATTATTTTTTTAATTCGCTACAACAAAATTTCGTTACAACGACCAGATGATGTTGGTCCCACAGGAGGACGTTATACCGAGATTTTACTGTATTCAGGGAATCCATTAAATATTTTATTCATGTAGATTTGTTCTTTATTGACATGAGTCAGTTCGACTCCACAACTGGTGTCAGAAATAGGATTTGAGCCCATGCCCGGAGATGTTAAATCAACAATAAATACAATCGTGATGTTTAATTAACACATTGTATGCGGGACACGTACTAGTACGTTTTTCTGACGATTGATACTTGAGCGCGGGACACGTACTAGTACGTTTTCTGACGATTGATACTTGAGCACGGGACACGTACTAGTTCGTTTTTTGACGATTGATACTTGAGCGCGGGACACGAACTAGTACGTTTACTGACGATTGATACTTGCGCGGGTCAAGTACTAGTTCGGGTTAGTGTAACAACATGGTTCATTTGTGGATACAAAAATAACGGTATATACAGGAAGACGAAACCGAATGTTCTTGTCTTCTACATAGATTCTAGAAAAATTCAGACAAATAAAAACTAGTTTTTACATCAGTCGAGGCAGAACAACAGAACGGGAAGCTTGATTAAAAAAAATCAATTTATATTTAAAATTAACTTTTTATTTATCCTTTAGAAAATGATATTATATATATATATATTTATATATTATATATATTTGTATTTATATATATTTGTTTATTTGTCTATTTATATATTTGTTTATATATTTCAATATAAAATACGAAAAGTTGGTTAAAAGCTGAAATAATTTTCGATCTATTGAGATTTAACTGAACAACTAAATTTAAGCGCAAAACGCCCTCTCCCGGTACAATTCCGCTGCGAAATGTACCCGCACACAATGTGTTAAGAAGAATTGACTTAATACATTGTGTGCGTGAGATCTGTAAAGTATCCGTCTAAGTTCGGAGAACTTTTTTCTTTAAACGTAGAAACTAGTTCATGTTTTTACATTTTTAGATTTATTTTTTATATTATCATAGAGAATTGCACTTAAAA
>CM063506.1:18022681-18027681 GCA_032207245.1 Pardosa pseudoannulata
ATATCTCTGAACTTCAATTTCCCCAAATATTTATTTAACAACACGCGGTACCAGCGGCTGAGAAAAATGCTCATTATAATTTACTTTTTTTTCATTCCCTGTTGGTATGTTTCGTTTATTTTAGGGTAAAATTTTTATAACTTCCAAAAGTTCAAAATTTAAGTACACTGTCTACCATTAAGTATTTGGACACCTGTGATAGAAAAGAAAAACTAACTTTATTTAAAATGAATAACTGATAGACCATCCACGAGAGGCAATTACAGCGTGAACCCTCTGGGGCATACTTTCCACAAGTCTTTATATTACAGCTAGTGATATTGTTTTCCACTCGGCTTGGAGTAGACATACAAGTTCCTTCACCGATTTTGGATGGGTAGTGCAGCCTTTAATTCGGCGATCCAATTATTCCCAGAGGTTCTCTGCATCCGAACGATAAAAGGTGAACCTTGCGTTGCTGTAAAGAACTCGTTTCCACTGATTTACTGTCCAATTTCAATGTACTTTGCACCACATTAACCGAGCAGTGTGGTTGAACTTTGTGATCAAAGGCTTTCAGGCAACAGCACGAACATGGAAACCAAGCAGATGTGCTTCTTTACGAATGGTATTCATTGCAACAATACTCCCGGATGCCTGTTGAAACTCCTCGCAGATGAGGGCCATCGGTTGGGTGTGGTTCTTCCGAATTTCTCTCGACAACACTCGTCGGTTTCTGTCTCCCTGTTTCCAATTCGGGACACATTCCGACAATCACCGCTCACCTTCCACTTCCACCACAATCTCATAGGCCACTGTCGATTTTGGGTACTTCAGATCGCTAGATATGTCCCTTAAGGATCGGCCACATTTGTGATACCCGATAATTATACCTTTCTCGAAATCAGAGAGCTCCGAACTGCGCGGTATCTTGCATGCGACTAATGCCGATGCTGTTTCCTACACGATGTATACCGGCGTAGGCCGTGACTTACCTCAGGACCGCAGATGTCGTCCTTTGCATAGATGTCCAAATACTCATTGGTAGACAGTGTATTTCATTCGATATTTGTTATTGATATATTTTTAAAATGACATTCTGTATGTACACAAAATAATATATTAATTTAGAATCTCTCCTAAACAAAATAATTCAAATGTTTGCTATAGAATTTACATTGAAACTAAATATTGTATTTTTATTAAGGTCAGTTATTTTAAAGCAAATAATATATTTTAATGTTTACTTAAATAAAAATTAAAAATTTTACCTACGCTTTACTCTCTTTTTATGCTGATTTCAAAAATACATAAATAAAAGTATAAATAAGAAATTATTGAACCATTTTTAAAGTTAATATTTTATAATAGAAATTATAAAAAACAAGAGGAAATTTATTGAATTATGTGAAGTTGTAAAAAGCGTGTTATAATGACCTACTTTGTCTCAGAATACGAAAACCAATCAAAAAATGTTTTTTGTTTTATAAAAACAACAATATATTTTATTAAACCATTCCGAATTGCAAAATTTGAAATTAAAATATATTCCAAAAGGTATATGGAAAGTAAACAGTTTAAATATTCTCTGTTTATGGAATGTTTTTCGTTGATTCCATTTTTAGTTTTGAGACTCGATAATTAAAAATATTCAGCAATTTTTTTTAAGTAAAGTGTAAATTCATGTATCACATCTACTTGAACTATACTTAAAATAGTTTTTATGCTGAATGAAAATCTATTTACCTAAATTCTTTTGTGAGTATATATTTTCGTTATGTATTCCCAAATAGCATGACCGATCTTGATGAAATTTGCATGGGGAAGTTTGGAGTGATATGGTCTACTGATTTGCTACACGACGGCAAATGAGATCGGGATCTACTGATGAAAGTCGATTTCGAGTGGTTTTGATCATCCATGCCAGCAGTGGGATTCGAAACCTCGAACTCTGCTGTGGTATAGCCACATTCTATGTAAAAGGGAATGCCAGGAATTGCCGGCTTCCTGACCCCTTTTTTTATGGAATGGGGCTTTTCCTTGTCCAAGTCACCTTGAATCTTCCCGCGCTGACCATCCGTGGGTTGCCGTGTTGCTCTCCCCATCTTTCACCATTTGTCCAGCTTGAGTGTTGCTTGGCGCCCTAAGATTCCTAGGCTATTCTTCCTACTCACGCTACGTTTGGCGATCGTCTTGGGTTCCCGCTGGCGGGATTTTTTTCCACTGACCTCGCCATTCGCGGTGTTGAATGGGCATCATTTTGGCCGAAATTGGGGGAAAGATCACCCGCATTATTTAAGAAAAAAAAAAAAGATTATTATTATCTTTTTTTAGCCATTTTGCTTCTTTTTGATTTCTGTGTCATCTCGAGGGACGTTTTTTTCTGACAAAGTCAGCAAGGAATAGTCAATAATAAAAACTCCTTTCAGCTATTCAATTAATAGGACTCTTTTATTTTTGTAAATTTGCATTTTCCTCTGTTATAAAGTTCTGGAGCATTCCATATGAAGACAGTGAGTTGTGTCTGCGCCATATAGTTCCACCAAAGAACCGGTGAAAGGTTATTGCGGGCTAAGGGAAAAAATGGAATACTCAACAACATCAATAATTCTACAACAACTAAAATTATTCTACATCTGGTACCGAAGAGCGGCGCCCTACCTTTCAAACATCATTAGGCGCAAGTCCTATTGATCGTAGGTCAATGCAGCCATTTAAATAAAACCGTCAGTCCAGCCTAGGGATCATTTATATGTTTTTCTTTGAATGATACTTTGAATGATATAATAATAAAATTTTTTTTTTGAAAATTTAGCCTAAAATGGCCATTTTAACATATGCAGTGTCCTTAAAAGCTAAACCTAAATTTAATCTTTTAACACAGTAAAATAAATTTTTTTATTATATCCGGTAACTGTGAGAGATCAATAGCAGTATCTGAAGTCTAAAAAAATAGTTTAAAATAATTTCCCCAAAAAACTTTTATCTTCATTTCAGTTTCACCTCTTATACATCGCGGTCTCAGGTGTGGTTTCACATTTGATTGAGTTCTCAATTAAAAGTTAGTAGAGCGAGATTGAAAAGTCAATGTCTCAGAAGGGACTACAGAAACAAAATACTTTGTGTTTGATTTTTTTCGATTTACTACTAACAGTATTTGCAAATATATTTTACACTATCTTATAGTCCGTCATATGATAGGATCAGTAAAACTTCTAATTTTTCCTATGAGGCAGGTAAAAAGAAAGGTTTGTGTTTTGACTGATAATTATCTTGCAACAAAAAATAATTGATGGTTAAATTTAAAACTATTCCATATATATCTAATCCATTATTTATGCGAAATATAAAAGAAAATTATTTAAGTAATATCTAAGTTCAGTGACAAAAAGTATGAATATAATGCAGACGATATTTAAATAATCTAAAAAAAAATGATTAAATGAGATGGTTAAAGGAATGACGTCATAATGCAGGGAAACAAATGTTATTTTTAAATATTTATTATGTGATAAATTGATAAATTTAATCATCTGTTCTTAACAGGGAAAAATGGGGCTTGAAAGAATGGCATTAAACCCTCCAATAGGGGAGAAGGTGGATGTCGAACGTTTTAAAGACGACAGTATTTTTTGCTGTGATATGAAGCATATTTATACTAATTTATTTTAGAATCGGATAGATAGTTTAGGAGAAGATAAACTTTACTCGCTTTGAATTTTGTTAACCCTAACTCAACAAGAATCCAATATGGATGCCTCTATCCATTCCAGGTCCAACCGCTTCATAAATTCGAGGACAGATGAACATATAACTTAGGCTATTATTCTATAGGGGATAATATTTTAAAATTTCAATATAAGCTTAACATTTATGATCTAAATGCTATCTATGTTTTGTTTAATTTTTTGTTTAGTTTAATTTGCAGTTCATCCCTTTCTTTTACTTCAAACTTTTTACCGGAATTTTTGAGATTTACCTGATAGGATCATAATGAACGAATTATTTTTTCTACATAATACTGAATACTCTATTAAGCTTAACAATTCATAGGATTCTTTCTCTAATTTTCATATAACAAGTGATCAAGTGGGTTAACTATTTTTTACAAATAGCAAGGTAATATCTGATCTTTCTTCCCCAAAATTCTACCCATAGATTTTTTGTAGAGACAAATATATGAAGTTATCGATATCATTCTATCGGAAAATAAGTACTTGAATCAACGATGAGTTTGGAAATACAACTATGCAACAGTATTGGAAAAAGCACTATTTTCGAAATCTGAATAAAATATTATGAATAGTATTGTAAAAATAACGAGAGTTAAATAAATACACTGGCAAAATATATTATAGTGGTAAAGTGATTCCGTATTTTTCAGTAAACATTATTGTTTCAAATAATTTATTTTACATTTTTTAATGTTTAGGATATGGTTCAATTTCGATATGCCCAAAGGATCAAAAGTATTTTTTTAACCTCTGAGATTTATAATGATTATATCGAACATAAAATAAAGGTCCATTTGATTTAGACGAATAGCCGTAAAATTTTCAGAGTTACGGCACTTAATGCTGCAAGAATTTTATAGACATAATTGTAAAATAATATTATACATACATATATATATATTATATAAATATATGTTGTACATGTACATATATGTTCATATAAACGTTGTCACATACGTTGTCAATATACGTTGTAATTTTTAACAGCTTAGATTTATAATGATTGTATTGAACATAAAATAATGGTCCATTTGATTTAGACGAATAGCCGTTAAATTTTTCAGAGTTAAGGAACTTAATGCTGTAAGAATTTTATAGATACTATTGTAAAATAATATTACACACACACACACACACACATATATATATGTATATATATAACAAATGTTATTTTTACCTATTTATTATGTGATAAATTGATAAATTGAATCACCTGCTCTTAACCGCGTAAAATAGGGATTGAAATAATGGCATTAAATGTTCGAAAAGGGGGGGGGGAAGGGAAAA
>CM063506.1:18035181-18140181 GCA_032207245.1 Pardosa pseudoannulata
AGTCTCAGATCGAAATGATCAGAAACCCGTGTAAACTTCTCAAGCCAGGCAATTTTCTGGTCTAAGGAATAAACCATTTTTTTCAAAGCAAACTTGCAGTCTGTTAACAGCATACGATTACAGCAGAAAGACGATTTACAGATTCGCGAACTCACAGACTGCGTTTTTTTCTATTTCTTTCAAATCACCTGCAGCGACATCTGCTGTTGAAAATTGTAACTATTTTCGAAAGTTTGTGTGCCTGAAAATTTACTGTTGTCCCAAGCATATTGCAATAACCGGTGTACTTCTTTTACTGCCCGTTTAGTTTTTATTGATTTTTCAAATATACCGGTCATTTTTGAAACACCCTGTATTTTTATTTACTTTGATTCACTGAAAAAACATTTAAAAATATCTACAAGACTAACAGCCGTCAAAGGCGAATTTAAAAACGAGTACGAGAATGGTGGCATTATGCCATTTAGTAGGACAGAAGGGTGACTAGTGCTTCCTTCAACCATGGACGAAACAATGATTTCTTTTCTTTGAAAAGTACATGAATGGGATTGTGACAGCGCGCAACGGCCATCTGCGCGCGCACCCTTTTTGTTTTAGCCTAAAAGGAAAGACTGTTAGTTTTCCGTTATGTGGTGTGTTAACGTGCGAGGGCCTCCTGCTCTCTGCATTCTCAACAATGTTAATTGTTAAGTAAACCTGTAAATATGTGTAAATATATTAATAATTAAACTTTAATTTGTTAAATGTAGATAGTTTGTGTTGGATTTATAGTGTTACAGATTGGCGCCCAACGTGGGGCTCGAAACACGAAGCCGAAGACATGACCACAGATAAGTGATTTCTTTTCTTTTTGACAAGCACTCAAGGAACTTTATTAATTTTGTCATCCTGACAAATGAAGAAGAGATTCTGATTTGAATTCACCCTGAATTCGTTTTGTTTTATTATGATCATCCAGATCAAATTTAAATACCGCATGCCAGTTCCTTTAGTGCCTGACGATTGAAATTTGAATAGTTTGTGGTTTCGGTCCAAGTTTTGAATTTTATTTTCTTAACATTTTTATTATTAGGACTTATGGATATTGTTAATTTCAATTGTTTTGATTAAGAATTCATAAAGATAGATTTTTTTTATCTCTGTTGGATGTATAGTGTTACAGGATGAGTTATAGAGACAAAATCCAAACTAACTAAATGGTAAATTATTGCCTACACTAGCTAATAGCCCGTCATATGACGGGATCAGTAAAATTTTAAGACAGTTTTCTTTTAGATAACTAATCACGTAAAACTTCTTTCACTAATCTGATAAAACTCTGATAGCCAAGTATTTACACCATTCAAACATATAAAATGCATTCTCTACAGTTTAATAACAGATTCAATGATGAATTATTTGGAGACAAATTCCATTACTTGCACTAGTATCTGCTTGACCAGTATCTGTGCAACTCCTATACTATATAAAAATATTTAAATTTTTTTATGGATTTCAAGAACATATATTTTTAAAGGGGGTGTGAAACAGAAAATTTTAATTATTTTTCCTATGCGCATTTCATTACTAATTTTTTTACCCTCAAAGCATGCTTATAGAAACTAAGTTTCATAGTTTCTGAAAAATTTTAAACATTTTTAATGGTAAGTATCATTCTAAATATAAGTTACATTTTATGAAATGTTAAATACTTCCAAATGTTGTAACTGGATATAATTAACTAGCATATTACCCGTCATATGACGGGATCAGTAACATTTTTAATTTTCCAGAATTATAAATTACCCTATAAGACATATAACAAATGTTTTGTTCTTTGGCTGAGGATTATCTGGTACAAGCTCAATAATTTGTTTATCTTCATACTCCTCTAAAGTCTCCAGATACTGTGAATGCAGTTTAGAATCACGTTGAATTCATTTAGAAAGATAATTCAAAGTTTTCTTAGCTACGTTTAAAGTTCTTCCCAATTTTTTTGCCACAGTAATTAATGGAAGTAAAGGAATGAAAATATCATTTCTACTACACCTTGGATGTAAATAGAATTTGTTGTTAATACCTATGATTAAATTTTCCTTGCAACAAGAAATAATCGATTATTAATTTTTAATTTTCCAGAATTGTAAAGTACCCTATGAGGCAGATAAAAAAATGGTTTGTGTTTTGGTTGAGAATTATCTCGTAAAATCTCAATAATTTGTTTATTTTCATACTTCTCTAAAGTCTCCCGATACTGTGAATGCAATTTAGAATCACGTTGAATTCATTTAGTCAAACCTTGTGGTTATGTATAAAAACAAACACACAAATGAACAATCTTCTTAATTATCAAAGATATATAACTTAAACGCTAGATATTTATTAGTCCGTGAAATAGACTCCTAGACTTTTATGAAAAGAGTTTGTTGTTAATATCGGTGATAAAATTTTCATTGCAACAAAATCTAATCGATGATTAAATTTAAAATGATCACATATGTACGTAATCTATTATTTAATACAATTATAAAATAAAATCCTTTACGTAATATTTAAATTCAGTGATAAAACTTATGAAAGTAATGCAGATGATATTTAAATAATGAAATTGAAAATGAACACTATCATCAGGATAAACTGGATCTGAGAAGAAAATAAATTTCTTTTATAAGAATACTAGTATATAGCCCATCATATGACGGGATTAGTAAAATTTTTAATATCACAGAACTGTTAAGTACCCAATGAGGCAGGTAAAAAAGGGTTTGTTTTTTGACTGAGAATTATCTGGTTCACTCTCAATAATTTATTTATCTTCATACTTCTCTAGAGTCTCCCGATCCTGTGAATGCAATTTAGCATAGCATTGAATTCTTTTAGTCAAACCGTGTGGTTATGCATAGTAAACAAATACACAAAAAACAAACTTCTTAATTTCCAAATATATATAAATTAAAAGTTAGATATTTATTAGTCCGTGAAATAGACTCCTTGACTTATATGAAAAGAATTTATTGTTAATACCGGCGATAAAATTTTCATTGCATCAAAAAATAATCGATGATTAAATTTAAAATTATCACATATGTACCTAATCTATTATTTAAGCCAAATATAAAAGAAAACTATTTACGTCATATCTAAGTTCAGTGATAAAACGTATGAAAATAATGCAGACAATATTTAAATAATTTAAAATAAGAAATGATTATATGAGATGGTTAAAGGAATGACGTCATAATGCTAGAAAAATTGTTATTGTTACCTATTTATTATGTGACAAATTGATAAATTTAATCGCCTGCTCTTAACCGGGGAGAATAAGGCTTTAAATAATGGCATTAAATTTCAAACTTTGCTAACCCTAACTCATCAAGAATACAATATGGATGACCCTTTCCATTCCAGGTCCAACCGCTTCATAAATTCGAATACATATAGTCAAATAACCTAAGCTACTATTATATAGTTGATAAGTTAGTAACTATTCTGGAAGAACGGCTTATAGACTTTCTCAAAATAGTCTGTTAACATACGTTTATGTAATTAAGGACACGGATTAGTAACAATGGGTTGCGTTTATGGGTATAAAAATAACGAAAATTCATAAATCGAACAACATCGTATGAGAACCTGTTCCCATTACCTTTATACAGATTTGTATAAAGGTTTGATCAGGTGAATACGGCGGATGTTCTATGATTTTAATTTGTTTTTGTTTCAGTGCGCGTTGTCTTTTCACCATTGTCAGCATAAGATCCTATTCAAAGACCAATACTTTGCTTTCTTGACGTGTTGGAACGTCAAAAAACGGTATGTACGTTTCATCACCCGTTACAATTTTAGAAATGATGCGGTGGCCATCATCATTTAACAATTTAAGAGTGTCTTTATTGATTTTGACACGCTCCCCGTTTTGGTGCTCAGTTTGATTAGGGGAACTCAACGGCAAACTACTTTTTTCATATGTAATTCTTCATTAATAATTTTGTGTATGGCTGGGGATCCAATGTTAAAGTTCCTTCTGTATAATTTGATAGGTACAGCGATTATCAACCATTAACATTTTTCGTATGGCACACACATAATCCGGTATTACTGCCGACGGCGGCCTTTCTGTGTGTTCTTCATCCTGAAGAAAATTACGACCTCTACTAAATTCTTTAAACCATCTGAATAGAGTAGCACGAGCTGCAGATTCATCACCAAATGCCAATTGCAAACGTTGAAAGAATTCTTCTTGTTTTAATCGTGCTTTAAAATCGTAGAAAATTATAGCGCGGAAATGTTCTCGCGTTAACTCCATATTCTCTTCTGTTTAAAACTTATTCTACTCTAAACAAGTTGAAGTAAGTTAGTTAAAAATTGTCTGCTGTGTTAAAATACTTTGTATTTTAAAATTAAATGGTTATTTTTATTTTCTAAATTCTAGTCTGCGCTTATCTAAAAAAATTCAGAGTAACCCTCGTATATTGCGCATACATCTTGCGCTATATTTAGAATGCTAATTTAACTTAATTTAAATAGTTTCAAATTTAAGTATTCATAAAAATGTAACTCATTTTTTTGGGCATTTTATCCAAAAAATAAAGGATAATTTGAGTAAATGAAAAATTTTACATGACCCCCCCCCAAAAAAAAATATATAGATAGGATTATTACTATAAACGGAATTGTTACGCTAAGGTTTTAGTGTAACAATTGTTTACTGTAAGTAACTATGTATACAGGCTGTGAACTCAATGATATTAATTCTATTTGTCCAAAAAACTTGACAAATCAACAACCAAAATTTTAGAAAATAACAGCTTAACTGATTTATTGCAGAATTAAGAAGCAAACTTTTAACAACTATCTCTTTCCTTCTCATAAGTAACTATAAAAACGTTATTAACAAAAATAAAAGTAATCTCCTCATGGTAATTAACACATCATTTTTTAATTACAGGTCGATAAAAATCTTTTTTCTAGATTGATGGAATATTTCTCACCGTCCGGTAGGCAGCCGACGTTTAAGGGAGCTCCTACACCTCCTGGGATGTTCGATCCTGTGGCCGTGGAGACGGGAAGTTCGGTAGCTGTAAGAGAATAGAATAAAATAAATGTACAGAACAAAAAAACTTGAAATTCTAAAAATTACAACGAATGAAAACTTGAATGAATGTTTCAAAAAGCTGCCAATAGATGGCAGCACTATTTATAAACAGATGATAATTTGATTTTCATCATCTATAAAGTATGCATTGCGTGCTTGTGGTTGAGTATGTATGGGAGAGATAACGGAACTTAATTTTCTTTATGGTTCAAAATATCCGCTCTATGTTTAGTATTATTGCTTAAAGTAATATTTTTACGCAGAATAAAAGAAAGGAAAATCTACATCTAATATTTTATTACTTTATTAGATAAGATGAGGTAAAGCAGTTTATTTCAAATGCTAGTTCTAAAAGCGCAAAGTTAAGGATAGGTTTTAATTAGTGTTCTTTAAAGCATGTCTCCCTAAAAGTAGTGGGAAAAAAGTAACTAAAAATAGCACTTTGAAACTTGAAAGGAAACCATCGGAAGTGGATTAAGAGAAACTTTTACGGTCTTCTTCACTAATGAGAATAGAACTTTTCTTAAACTATAAAGCCCAAGTAATACGTACTCACTCTCAGTTCGAAACGAAAAATAGTTCTAGAAGATGATCCCAAGTTTTACAAACACAGATTTTATTCATATTACATTTATTACATGACATAGTTGCGCTAACATTATTTCTGTATTTTTAGTAGAAGTAATAACAAAGTTTTCACAACTATAAAGTGAGCTCAGGATTAATAAGCCAGCCATTTAAGAATATTTGGGGCAAATGCTCATTTTAGAACGACATTTTGAGAATTCGCAGTAACCAAAATATCGAAATACGTTTTATTGTTTTCAATTATCGGTGTAATTTTTCTCCGAGTTCAATCAAAATTTGAAATATGTATTTGCAACATTTTAAAAATTGTTTATATCTTTTATAATGAAGTCAGAAATTTAAAAGGACAGTTATCCTTTTAATATCAGCATTGCAATTTTTCTTTACTAGCATCAAAACTGAATTTAAAACTAAAGATAGTGTTAAATATTTAAATTATTCTTCAGTATTAAATTTTGTTAAAATTTAATACTGAAGATAGTATTACACTTTTAATATCATTTGCTCAATATAGCTGGGTGTAGCAATCTGATATTCAGGCGTAACTGCCTTCGATTGACTTCGAAAACACTTTAGTAAATCAAATAAAAAAAGTGGAAAAATATTAAGGTTTTAAAAAGTTATAAAGATTTAAAAACTAGAGTTTAAAATAGAGAATAAAATACAATATTGATACAATAAAATATTTAAATAGAATTGCACAAGTAATTACAACAAAACTAGAGATAAATAAATGCAATCTGATATTCAGGCGTAACAGCCTTCGATTGACTTCGAAAACGTTTTAGTAAATCAAATAAAAAAAAGTAGAAAAAATATTAAGGTTTTAAAAAGTTATAAAGATTTAAAAAACTAGAGTTTAAAATAGAGAATAAAATACAATATTAATACAATAAAATATTTAAATAGAATTGCACAAGTAATTACAACAAAACTAGAGATAAATAAATGCTTAGAGGGGAAAGTATAGGAGTGTTAAAGGTATCTAAGACATTGAACCAAATTAACCTTTATGCTGTAAGGTAGGATTAAGGTTCGGACACGCAAGTAAATGCTCTTTATCTTCCACGGGTGTTGTAACCCTTGGACGACCGGCCACGGGCCTTCAGACAACTGTCTGTGTGGTTTGGAATTGTTTCCATGAACGTGAAATTACAGAATGATAAACGCCGAAGAAAAGAGCAACATCTGTGATAGAATGTCGGTGCGGTAACCTAATGAAATCCCTGCCCACACCAAAATGCTTCCGCCTCGAAATGTGTGATGTTCGGTGATGTTTTGGGGCTGATTGCGTGTTTCTTGTTCACGCCATATTCTTATACGCTTGCCATCTGGCTCCAGAGCAAATGTTGACCCATTAGTAAACATGACATTGCCCCACTCAGACACAGTCCAATTGACATGTTCTCGGCACCACTTTAATCGTGCTCCTCTTGATTGGACGGATAGAAAAACACAAACTCGAGGAACCCTGCGTACAGTCCACTCATATGTAATCTTCGACGTACAGTAGCTGCAGATATCGCCTTACCAATGGACGCTGTAACCATAGATGTCACACGTGTGCAGGTCGCTCTGTGATTCCGCTTGGATAAAATAGCAATATATCGATCTTCCTCGGGGTTGTAACCCTTGGGCGACCAGCTAAGGGCTTTCAGACAATTGTCTGTGTGGTTTGCAATTGTTTCAATAAAAGTGAAATTACAGAATGATGAACGTCGAAGAAAAGAACAACATCTGTGATCGACTGTCCTGCTTCAATGCGCCCCACAGCACGCCAGCGCTCAGAATCTTCCATTCGTCTTCTGGAAGTCATAGACACATATATGTCTTGAAAACAAATTGTAAGAAAGTTTTAAACACCTTCTATCAGCACTTACAATCAACTTCTGTAACACTTCTGTAAATATGCATCTTAAGACTGACCTTTATGCATATTTCTTGATATGAAAACGTGATTGGCTGTTAACTAACATATTTGCATACTTCCATCTACCTCTGCAGCGAATTGCATTCTCTTTAATTGTGACTGGCTTTCGGAAAGTAGCATTTTCATCTTCGTGTTTAACTTTTGGAAGTGAGTATATGATTTATGGCTTTGATTCTAAAACTACAGTAATTGGTAACTACATAGGCTAGGCAGAGATGCTACGATTTTTCATATGTTAAAATGAAAAATAGCTTTTAAAACATGGATTTAAAGCCAATATCAAATAAAAACTTTCCTGCTGGTGTCGGATTGAAAAAAATTGTTACTGGTATATCATCTTCCATATTATCCTAATTATTACCGATGTTATTGCACAAATATTTCTATCCATCCCGCTAAACCTACCAGTTGAATAGAAAAGATGTTCAAAAAGTCACTTACTTCTGACGTTGAGGAAGTATCCAAAGGAGGCAAAGAATCCGAATTCGTGGTGTGTGGTGCATCGGTACCACCCGGAGTGCTGTCCCTCGATGCTGGAGAAGTTGAGAAAGCCCGCCTCATCCTGGGGCACGCTTATGGGACCGTCGTCCCTCACCCACAGGGGGCGGCTCGGAGGGTTCGCGTCCACCTCGCAGCGCAGCCACACTCGCATCCCTTCTGACAGGGGGAAGCCGAAGCCCGGATCTCGCGAGATCGAGAAGGAAGGATCGTCTGAAAAATAATATATTCATCAGTCTAAGACACCATGGTAACATCAGTTGTATGTTTCCTCCAGCCTCTTTGCACAATATTAGGATTTAAGTCGTACTTAAAATGAAGTTTTAGCTATAGGTGAAGCTATAAGATATCTGACTACATCCGATATTCATTTTTGCAAGTGAATAATAATTTAATATCAGTGTTCTACATCTTATGTAGATAAATAATGTATTTTATTATACTGTTTTATATGGCAATTTATTGGAATACATTCCATTTACATCAAGGCTACCCGCCAAAGACCTATACAACATTTGACAACATCAAAACACTAGACTTAAAAAGGTTATGTTAAATGAATTAAAATGGGACAATGATAGCACAATAAAACACAAAATTGCATTAAAAGAGTTAAAATACAAAAGTGTCAATACAATAAAACATTTAAATAGAATTACACAAGTAATTACAACAGAAATAGAGATAAATAAATGCTTAGAGGGAAAGTATTGGAGTGTTAAAGGCGTCCAAGACATTGAACCAAATTAATCTTTATGCTGTAAGGTAGGGATTAAGGTTCGGACAGGCAAGTGAATGCTCTTTATACATAGTGTTTGTTTTACAAATAGGGCATCGGCCATTTGTTAGCATGCCTTGTCTGTTGAGATGTTCGGCTTAGTAGTCATGTCCTATTGTCAGTCTGAATTAAGCTACTCCTTCTTTACTTGACTTGCTTTTGAATTCATTGCATGCATATCAAATTTTCTTTCACAGTTTATCTGTCGATTTAATTGATAGTTCTGTGCTGTATTCTCCCATAATATTTTCTCGTATGCTTCTCTTAAGGGAATAGGACCCTGTTTCGTTCACCTATTTGCTAATAGGTCCAAATATTCATTTACTTCTTTGTCAACATGGGATGGAATCCACACTAATTCCACAGTTTATCATTCGCATTTAGCTCCTTGATTATTTGTTTTATTCTTATCTCAAGAGGAGCCTTAGTGATGTATTGGAGAGCTATTACCTCTATGACCAATTTTAATCCGCAATGAAATTTGGAATAACTTGCAAGAATTCGTATGAAGCATTTTGAAAATTGTTTAACAAGAAACATTAATAGGTTTAATGTATAGTTTGGGAATGGGTTATAGAAAGCTTATTATTTTAAATACTTACTTAAAGTCGCATTGATGACTTATTTTTGATGTATGTGATTAGAAAAGCAAACTTAGCGTTAGACAAGAAAGACCTAGTCCCTTAGCCAGAACATACATTAAACAATGAAAGCACTGATAAGTCAGTTTTAGTTTTGCTAAACCCTACCTGTCTTTTGTGCTGGACACATTCCTTGCTTATAAAGCTATTTTCTATTAGTTTTTACTTAATTATGTGATTTAATTAAGTTGAATCACTGTTTAATCTTTAACTCTTGAGAGTCTCCATTGCAAACACATTTATTAACTAGCATATAGCCCGTCATATGACGGGGTTAGTAAAATTTTAAATTTTCCAGAATTGTAAAATATCCTATGAGGCAGGTAAAAAAGGTTTGTTTTTTGGCTGAGAATTAGCTGATACATGCTCAATAATTTGTTTATCTTCATACTCCTCTAAAGTCTCCCGATACTGTGAATGCAGTTTAGAATCAAATTGAATTAAAAATAACAGAAAAAACAAACACACAAACGCACAATCATCTTAATTTTCAAAGATATATAACTTAACCACTAGATATTTATTTGTCTGTCCATAGACTTTTATGGAAAGAATTTGTTGTTAATACCGGTGATGAAATTTTCATTGCAACACAAAATAATCGATGATTAAATTTAAAATTATCACATATGTACCTAATCTACTATTTAAGCCAAATATAAAAGAAAATTATTTCCATAATAAAGTTCAGTGATAAAACGTATGAAGATAATGCAAACGATATTTAAGTAAATTAAAATAAATGATTAAAAGAGATGATTAAAGGAATGACGTCATAATGGTAGAAAAAAATGTTATTTTTACCTACTTATTATGTGATAAACTTAATAACCTGCTCTTAACCGGGGAAAATAAGGCTTGATATAAGGGCATTAAAAGCTGGAAAAGGGGGTAGGGGTGTATTTCGAACATTTTAAAGAACGTTTTGCTAACCCTAACTCACCAAGAATCCAATATGGATGCCCATTCCATTCCAGGTCCAACCACTTCATAAATTCGAAGACAGACGGACAGATAACTTAGGCTATTATTATATAGGGGATGCTGTAGCAATCGGAATTTTATGTTTTATTATTAAAGATTATAAGATTATTAGTTATTACGGTCCCTTCATAATAATAAAATATTATCAGTGTTCTTTAACATGCCTCTACAGTTGGGCCTTTCTAGAACTAAGATTAAGCTTGGTAATGCCTGAGAAAATGCTTTAACCTCGTTTTTTGAAAGACCACAATACAAAATTTACTAGCAAAAAATATATGATCCGATGTGTAACCCTTATAATACGTAAAAGAAACGGGAAAAACTACTACTTTAAAAATGCTTGTAGGTCTTATGGAAAGAATTCAGGTAAACAAAATACAACTTGAAATAGTTACGAAACAAATAAACTTTACTAAAGAAATTTTTCGTTTGAAGATGAAAACTCAGAAAGTAATTCCCAAAGTATAATATCATTGGTAGATAAAAGAAATAACTAGAGTATTCCTATTCTATGTAGTTTTTTAATGTTGACAACTGTTAAATCTTCTGGAAATATAAGATATGTCAATAACTAAAGAGCAATCTTTGTAAATTGTAATTAAACTATTTTTGAAGTTCCACCGAGACGTAATATTTTGAAGATGTACAGAAAAACAGAACTGATAATTATTCTTAGAAAACTAGCATATATCCCTTCATATGACGGGATCATTAAAATCTTTAATTTTCCAGAATAGTAAAGTACACTATGAGGCAGGCGAAAAAAAGGGTTTGTTTTTTGGCTCAGAATTATCTGGTACACACTTATTAATTTTTTTATCTTTACTGACCTCATGGTAGCTGCCAACCTTAATTTATCTTGTCGTATTACAAGATATGGTAGAATATCTTGTAATACGACAGAAAAGGTTTCAATATTGGCAGTGATTATTTGGCGGTAAACATGAATGATATCCAAAATTTAGCCAATCAATCTGTTAGTCAATCTCACGAAGACTCTGAGGGCCTTACTCTGGGAGTTGCGGTTCGTACCGAACGTTCGTTGTGACGTCACCTTGACGTCAGATTGCGGAAATTTTGACTGCAAACGATATTTCGGTACTCTGGGGGTTACATGCGGAAAATTACCGATAGTTTAGGTTGCTGTAAATTTCCTCATGTAACTCCCAGAGTACCGAAATATCGTTTGCTCTCAAAATTTCCGCAATCTGACGTCAAGGTGACGTCACAACGAACGTTCGGTACGAACCGCAACTCCCAGAGTAAGGGCTTTAGACTTTTATGAAAAGAATCTGTTGTTAATACCAGTGATAACATTTTCATTGAAACAAAAAATAATCGACGATTAAATTTAAAATTATCACATATCTACCTAATTTATTATTGAAGCCAAATATAAAAGAAAATTATTTATGGAATATCTAAGTTCAGTGATAAAACGTATGAAAATAATGCTGACCATATTTAAATAATTTAAAATGAGATGGTTAAAGGAATGACGTCATAATGCTAGAAACAAAATGTTATTATTATCTATTTATTATGTGAAAAATTTAATCACCTGTTCTTAACATACGAAAATAAGGCTTGAAATAATGACATTAAACTATCGAAAAGGGGGGAAGGTGCGGATTTTGAATGATAAACTTGACTCGCTTTGAATTTTACTAATCCTAACTCATTAAGAATCCAATATGGATGCCTCTATCCATTCCAGGTACAACCGCTTCATAAATTAGAGGACAGACGGATAGATAGATAACTTAGGCTATTATTATACAAGGTATTATAAAGTTTTTCATAGTTAATCATTTTAAATCAGTTGAAAAATAGATGAAGCTTTAATAGTGATTGAATATTATTGACTTAAACTTAAAATACTGTGCAAAGTAATTTGTGCAAGACCAATAAATTTCAAATGTATAGTTACATTAGTGTAAAATCAATTACAATGATTATTTTTGAACGCAGTAGGCGATACAGACATTATCCTAACACTTTAACAAGGCTGCGAACCTGTTACTGTTTTAGCACGACCCGAGGAGCACGTGTAGCTTAAGGTATGCAGACATTATCCTAACACTTTAACAAGGCTGCGAACCTGTTACTGTTTTAGCACGACCCGAGGAGCACGTGTAGCTTAAGGTATGCTACGGATGCTAGTAACATTACCCCATTACAATGATTATAGTAAAGAAATGTATAGTAAATATTTTCCCATCTGGATTTAATGATATCATGCCCATATTTTGGAGGGATTTTATAACTTAGAACAACTTTTGTACGTGGTCATCTCGAAACCAAAATTTTAAGACATTCTGAATCATTTTTCTCTTGGTTGAGCAGTCTATCTTACTCAATGTTCTATTGACAATGTCATACAAATTTTCACTGTTATTTACGTTTGGAGAATCACCAGACCAATCCAATACTGTTGATTTTTATTTTTTAAAAAAATTACAAGCTTAGAACTGTGACATACAGCAAAATTTTATTGATAAACATCAATACCATCTGTAAGCGTTTTCATCAGCTGCAACGATCGTTTTCATCGGCAAAGGCAACGATCTGGTAAGTGAGTGGTTGCGGGTTCGGAACCCGAACCGACTAAGATCCGTCGGGTTCGCTAAAAGTGACTAGGGCATGTAAAATATATTTGTGGTCACAATGTCCTCCAAGTTTTTAATCAATACCTCTGGGGGTGGCAGGCCAAGCCTATGGGTCTTCTGCTTGGCCCCTGCTTCAAAATTATGGGAGCCCATTCAAGCGTAAGTCGCACTTTCACCCTTGAGGTGTTAGTTGGAACGAAAGGAGCACTCATAAGCTTTACATCCAGTAGCCTCCGGCTCATATAAAGCTTGGTTTTACCAAATGGCATAAGAAAACAACGTTTTCATAAAAAGACAAGTTTGTCCTGTAATATTGAAATTTACTTTTTGCAGTACATCTGTCTCTCAGAGAAATAACTCTGAAATATCTGCTCTTCATGGTTTTTAACTGTTGTAATAAGATGTTGTTCAAAGATAGATTCTGCAGAGCTTCGACTGTCAAATGTTAAACTCAAAATTGCACAAAAATATGTTTCATCATTGATTACAACCTTATACTAGGCTTAGGCTGGTTACACACACGGCGGATTTTTCCGAGCGGAAAATTTACCGTATCCGCCATTCCAATAGTAGTCCATTGAAATAAACTAGGGCTTGCACATTAGACGGAAAAAACCGATCGGTTAATTTGCCGTCGACGGTAGCTCTGCAGCTGTCTGGTGCCACTGGAGCTCAGCGGAAATTTATCCGTCTTCCCGAACTAGAGGTCTATGCAACCGAGTGAATGTTTTGCACACACAGCGGTTTTTTCTACCATTTGCATTGAACTTTCGTTGTGAACATTAATAGTTCCTTTGACCCGAGCTTTATGACTAATGAAATTCTGATTTTATTAACACAAGAGAGACCTACTTCATGGGATAAAACTCTGGAAACAATAGGAAAATTTTAAGGACAAAAACTACTCGTAAAGCTTGGCTTGAAGTTTGCCTTGGATTTTGAAACGATTTCGATCAATTGGAAGAAAAATGAATTTGGTAAGCATATTTTCTCACATGCCTATACATCCAGTAGCAGAATACTTTTTAACAGTCTGAAACAGAAGTTGGGTTTCGTAAAAATAGTCTGCAGAATAGTGATCGACTATAGAAATTTTCGTATTTCTGCTTATTAATTAAACATACGACTTTTCATAACTCTTTCCTATAGTATTAACGATTGTAAATATTTTTAGAATTTAAACATAAACAGTCTATATACGAATTGTAAATTTTTAGCGAAAGAAATATCGATATGAATAAATTTCGATTATTTGAGTATTTGACATATCAATATTTTTCTCCCACTCGCAGGCTAAAATGTCGGAATTTTGACGCCCCAGACAAATTTAGGGGTTGTCTGCCACTATAGAGTGGGTCCTGCTCTGTAGCAGCACGAGTTTTACACTGCGTAAGACTAAGGCGACGGATATTTTCCAGCCGTGTGTAAACGTTGATTTTGTTAATCGGCGACGGTAAATTCTCCGCTCGGTAAAAAATCCGCTCCGTGTGCAACCAGCCTCATTTAGTTTAGGATATTTCCCAGCTCAAGACAAATGTGTTCTCTTCATTGAAGGTTTAAATAACTGTTATTGAATTGAAGTTGTGTCCCATCTTCCTGTTTCAATAATATTTCTTTGTACTGTTCATGAATTAACATTCTAACCATTAGTCAATAATTCTCTAAGAAGATTTTCACTTGTCTTGTGAGAATACATTTTACTATTTCATATAAGAAGTTTATCTGTCCAATGCGTTGTCTTACGCTTGCCTCCCTATTTAGTCTTCCGTTATGGAGAAACTGTTGTAGACTGATTTTACTGATATTAGTCCGGAAAACACTAGATTTTCATACTCCAACTAGAGCATCAATATCCCTAACATTATGCTGTTACGAAACTTAAAAGTATTATGCTGTCTTAGGCTAGTAATTCTAGTACAATTGAACACTTCTAAAGTACCTGAAAAGCAATTTATGAGAAAATATTCTGTGACTAAAACATACGACTATTTATTAACCTCCCAATAAACAAATGTAGTTAAAAATTTGTTGAGACAGAAAACCGTGTGTAAATATGAATTTTAAGAAAAGAATGCTTATCTCAACAATTTTCATTGTACTTATGCCCTCAAAAGGTTATTTGAAATTTTTTTTCTAGTGCAGCCTATTTGGCAACAGTATTTCACATGTTTGTTATGATAAAAATATGGAATTAAAGGGCTTTAAATTTCTACGGTAATTTCAACCTATTAAAGCGTAACATCCTTATTTGAGGACAATAATATAGTTTATTTCTTTTCGCGTGTATTTGAAACTGTAACAAATATTTTCCCTAACAGTCCTTAAAAGTATTATGCTTTTAGGATAGTATTCTAGTACAACTGAACATTCTAAAGTACCTGAAATGCAATTTATGAGAAAATATTCCACGTGGGACTAAAACAGTACGGACTACTTAGTATTAACCTCCCAAAATAACAAAATGTAGTTAAAATTTGTTGAGACAGAAAATCCGTGTGTAAATATGAATTTTAAGAAAAGAATGCTTATCTCAACAATTTTCATTGTACTGTATGCCCTCAAAAGGTTATTTGAAATTTTTTTTCTAGTGTAGCCTATTTTGGCAACAGTATTTCACATGGTCATTGTTATGATAAAATATAATTAAGAAGATTTATTGTCTAGGTAATTTCCCTATTTAAAGCCGTAACATCCTTATTTGAGGAAAATATAGATATTTCTTTTCGCGTGTATTTGAAACTGTAACAATTATTTTCCCTAACAGTCCTTAAAAGTATTATTGTGTCTTAGGCTAGTAATTTTAGTACAACTGAACACTTCTAACAGTACCTGAAACTCAATTGCCGAGTAAATATTCCACGTGTGATCAAAAGTTTGGACTACTCACTATTAACCTCCCAAAATAACAAAATGTAATTAAAATTTGTTTAGGCAGAAAATCCATGTGAAAAGATGAACTTTAAGAAAAGAATGCTTGTTTCAACAATTTGTAGGTACTATATGCCCCCAAAATGTTATTTGAAATATTTTTTCTAGTACTGTCTATTTTGGCAACAGTATTTCACATGGTCATCATTATGATAAAAATATGGAATTAAAGGGCTTTATTTCTACGGTCATTTCAACCTATTATTACGTAGAATTCTTATTTGAGGACAATAATATAGTTTATTTCTTTTCGCGTGTATTTGAAACTGTAACAAATTACTTTTACCTAACAGTCCTTAAAAGTATTATGCTGTCTTAGGATAGTAATTCTAGTACAACTGAACACTTCTAAAGTACCTGAAATGCAATTTATGAGAAAATATTCCACGTGGGACTAAAACAGTACGGACTACTTAGTATTAACCTCCCAAAATAACAAAATGTAGTTAAAATTTGTTGAGACAGAAAATCCGTGTGTAAATATGAATTTTAAGAAAAGAATGCTTATCTCAACAATTTTCATTGTACTGTATGCCCTCAAAAGGTTATTTGAAATTTTTTTTCTAGTGTAGCCTATTTTGGCAACAGTATTTCACATGGTCATTGTTATGATAAAAATATGGAATTAAAGGGTTTTATTTCTACGGTCATTTCAATCTACTAATGCATAACATTGTTATTTGAGGATAATAATATAGTTTATTTCTTTTCTCGTGTATTTGAAACTGTAACAAATTACTTCCTTCTAAAAAGTAATTTTGATTCTCGATTACAAAACGATAAATTTTAGTATCCTGTGAATAATTTATTACACACTTAAAATATCGCAACTTTGAAAACTATTAATCGCTTTATTTTAAAATGGTTTTATTAAGACATAAGAACTGAGAATTGAAAATATGGAATTTTTTTTTAATCTCCGAGATAAGAAATGGGCGGGGGGGGGGAATTCTTGAAGGAAGCAAAAAGGGGATTTTTCACTTTCTTTTTCATTCTTTAACCCATTAATGCTTAACTCTTGCTTGAGAAAAGTTAAACAGTGTGTAGAATTTTTATATTTTTTTTGAACGGTTTTTTTCTTAGTGAAAATTGATGTTACACAATAAATTATTTGACATATCTTCAACTAGTTATTTAAAATCTAGTTATTAGAATCAACAGTTAATGATCTTAGAGCACGGTTTCATTTCTTCCAGCAAAGTGAATCCACTATAATAAACACGAATAATTTTATATATTATAATATTTCACTTTATCGTGTTAATAGTAGAAAATATAAATTAGTTTAATGTCCATAAACATGTGATGTCATGTTATAAACTCAAAACTAGCTATAAAATTACTTGATTTAAATCAGTTGTAAAATAGATGAAGCTTTAATAGTGACTGAATTATTGACTTAAAATACTGTGCAAAGTAATTTGTGCAAGACTAATAAATTTTACATGTGTAGTTACATTAGTGTAAAATCAACTACAATGATTATAGCATAGAAATGCATAAGTAAATATGTTCCCATCTGGATTTAATGATATCATGCACATATTTTGGAGAGATTTTGTAATTTAGAACAACTTTTGTACGTGGTCATCTCGAAACCAAAACTTTAAGACATTCTGAATTATTTTCTTTTGGTTGAGCAGTCTATCTTACTCAAACGTTCTATTGACAATGCTATACAAATTTTACTTGTTATTTACATATGGAGAATCACCAGACCAATCCAATACGATTGATTTTTATTTTTAAAAAATTACGAGTTTAGAATTGTGACATACGTTTAGAGTTGTGACATACAACACGAATAATTTTATATATTTTAATATTTCACTTTAGAGTACCGTGTTAATAGTAGAAAATATAGATTAGTTATCTTTATAGCTTTCTTGTTTCTTAATGACAGCCTATGATTTCCAAAATGATTGTCCATAAACATGTAAAGTCATGGAGCATACTCAAAACTAGATAGAAAATTACTTGATTTTTTTTATATCGAAGATTTCAGATATTCATTAACACATTGTATGCGGGACACATACTAGTACGTTTTCTGACGATTTATATTTGAGCGGTCATTTACTAGTACGGGTTTTGCCGTGCACCTCTTCATAGACGGTAATGCTTTGAACGTACCACACTGTAAAACATTATTAGTTTTATCATTCTTGTTTTCACTTTTTTTATAATGTAAAAATGTTTATATATGACATAATTCGAAAGAATTAAAACTATATATTACTATTTCTATTTGATTTTTCATATTTACGATACTATTACAAATTTATCCACTAAAATATATTTTTGTTTACAAAAATCTTATGGTTGTTATTTATATATTTCTATTTATATATTTGTTTATATATTTTAATATAAAATACGAAAAGTTGTTTAAAAATTAAATAATTTTCTATTGAGATTTAACTGAATAACTAAATTTATGCTCAAAACGCCCGCTCTCGGTACAATTCCGTTGAGAAATGTACCCGCACACAATGTGTTAATATGTAGCAAAGTACTGTACATTGGTCTTTTTTTTAGATTTCATTGCAGTTTTATTCTATTTCTATAAGAAAAAGTTATCTGATGCATTATTTTAATACTGTAGGTTACTAGTGAGTCCGTGTAATTTTATTAAAATTTTTCTCATTTATAATATTAAAATGATTTTATGGTATTTTTGAGCAAGAATTAAATAGGACCAAGGTACAATGACATGCTGTACCTTAGACCTATTGATGTCTTTTGTAACTTTTTAACTAGTAAATTCGTAATTACTTTTCTCTAACCTACCAACGAAATAAAGTACTTAAATGAGATTTATATACAACAAACACATTATAACTGCTACAAATGAAAATTATGATATAAAAGAGTTTTACACATGGTGTTATCTGAAGTTGATGTTTATCCAAATTAACACAATGAAAAAGTTAATTAGCTGACCAATAGTTGTATCCATTATAAAGCTTCGATTTGCAGTTCTGTAATACCAAATAAAGCTCTTATCACGAAGTTTTTCTTATTTTATAAATGACTTTCTACGATGTTTAAAATAACAACTGATTAATAATGAGGACATAATACACTGAAAAAAAAAACTGGTATAGGCCTGCGTATGCAGATAAATAGATAAGGAACCAATCAGAATATGGCATATATAACGGTTCGCAACGCCTGTATAAGACAAGAGTCTGGCATAGTTGTTAGACCTGTTTCTTCTGCTACAAAGGTAGGTTATCAAGATTTAAGCGAGTTTCAACGTGGTGTTATAGTCGGTGCACGAGAGATGGGATATAGCATCTCCGAGTTCGAGATGAAACTTGGATTTTCCAAGTGTACCGTGAATAACGGGAATCCAGTAAAACATCAAACCCCCGACATCGCTGCGGCCGTAAAATGATCGTGAAAGAACGGAACTAACGATGACAGGAAAGAATCCGTACGCGAGTCAAAAGTACAACCCTTCCAAAAATTCCTGCAGATTTCAATGCTGGATCATCAACAAGTGTCAGAGTGCGTACCATTCAAAGAAACATAATCGATAAGGGCTTTCAGAGCCGAAGGCCCACTCGTCTACCCTTGACGACTGAACAACACAAAACTTTACACCTCGCATTGGCCCGTTAACACCGACATTGGACTATTGATGACTGGAAACATGTTGCCTAGTCCGACTAGTCTCGTTTCATAAAGAATCGAGCAGATGGACATGAGCACGGGTATGGAGACAGCCTAATGAATCCATGGATCCTGCATGTCAACAGGGGACTGTTGGAGTGGGTGAAGGCTCTGTGATAGCATAGGGCTCTTGCAATTGGAGTGATATGGGATCCCTGATATATCTGGAGACGAATCTGACAGGTGACACATACATAAGCATTTTGTCCATCCTGCCATCCATTCTTGACTTGGGGAATTCCAGCAGGACAATGTGACCGACCACACGTCCAGAATTGTTGCAGAGGGGCTCCAGAAACACTCTTCTGACTTAAAACACTTCCTCTGGACACCAAAATCCCTAGTTATGAACCATATTGAGCATATCTGGGATGCCTTGCAACGTGCTGTTTTACAGAGATCTCCATCACTTTGTGCAGTGAGGGATTTATGGACAGCTCTGCACGATTCATTGTGTTATTTACATAGCAATACTTCAGACATTTGTCGAGAGTCCATGCTGCGTCGTGTTGCGATACTTCTGAGTGACCTTAGTGAACCTACACGATATTAGGCAGGTGTACCAGTTTTTTGGCTCTTCATTGTATAATATGAAAAGTTATTTACAGTTCATGTTTATTTTAATCTTTGTACTTCCCAATGACTATAACTTAAGATAGCCATCCTTACATATTTGGCAGAAATGATCCGGCAATTAATAGGTTAAAAGAATTCGACAGACATCATTGAAACAAAAATATGTTGATGGATCAATGTACAACAGCTTTCCCTAAACTCAGCAGAAATAATTCAAGCCCTAATAAAGTATTAAACATCGATCCACTTACATAGAACATTGAGGGATGCACTGACTGCGGCTGCTTGCAACCACGTGAGGTGGTGTACTCTGCACACGAGGTCCTTCCTGTGAATGCGTCGGGTCGCGTTCAGAGCAAGGACACTGCGTGACGTGTAGGCGTCGTCTTCGGCCGAAAACTCCACGAACAGCTCGCTGGAGGAAGTCAGATTGGCCTCACCTGAAATTAGAATTGAAAACATACGAGACATTATTGTTATGCACCACAATTGCAACTCTCTTTAGGTTGTTTGACGGATGTCAGGAAGGATTGGGAGTACTCAGATCCCTCCACTTTGTAGACCTCCTTTTAAGTATGTCAGCGAGAGAACGTCGCAGGTACATGCCTGACAACATGGATAATTTAGAAGAAAGGTTTGGTTTGGTTTGGTTTGGAGTGCTACGGTCTACTTTTTGCAACACGAGGGCTAATGAGACCGGGACCTACAGTTTAACGCCGATTCCGAACGGCTACGAACATCCATGCCTCAGTGGGATTCGAACCCACGAACTCCGGTTCCGAAGGCCAGCACCCTAACCAATCGGCCATCGTTCGGCAGAAGAAAGGTTTATCTCCCAGTCTACTTAATTAGTAAGGGTTGCGAGAACTACGCGGGCTTAGACTGAAATGGAACAAGACAATGCTGACTGGATGCTCGATTGTAGCACGACTTGACACTCTTAATAGAAACTCTTTTTGTAGCCAGTATGGAAACGCAGAACAGTATTAATTTCAATGACAGTTAACAAGACCCTTCTACTCAAAAACCTATATATGGAGGAGAGGTAATATAGACAAATAGAATATTAAACACTATATCTCTCCGATTTAACCTATACAAATTATTTGTTTTGGATATATCAAAATTTTTATTTATTTGGCAATTATTATAATAGAACAATTTTTCACATTAAACAATTATCGATTGTATATTAAAAAAATATTTTTTTTTATCTGTGTTATTTTTTTCGTATTGTGCATTAATTGTAAATGCTTTCAAGTGAGTGACTATGCCTGGGTGTTCTATTACAGAGGATTTGCCTTGCGTTGCCCTTTTTATTCTGTTGTGTTTTTGTCAAAATTGTGAATCCTTTAGAGAAACAGTAACAGATTTAATCCTGAAATAGTGAACTATTCGTCTTCATTAAAAAATAAAAAAACTGGACCAAGTTTAGCCTAATTAAGATACTGAACCAATTGCGAGAAATTCTACAAGACAACAGTCGTAATCGTGGTCCGTATTCACTCAAAAGTCACCAAAAAGCTCGCTAATACTACCCATGTGGTTATTCGACATACTCTAAATGAATACCACAAGATTTCATTTGAATTCCTGAGATATAAACAAACCTGAGCCTCAAAAATAAAAAAAATAATCTTTCTGTAATCTAAATTGAAAAAAAATTAGAATACTGGGAAGATAAGAATGCAATCAAAAGCTATTGCTTCTTGTGATAACGAGATGATAGGACATCTGAGGTAGGTTAAATCCCACGGAACAGCGCCAAAACTTCTGATTTACACAAATGTTGCTATGCGCTGTTACATTGTAGATTGTACTCTAAAATATAGAATCCGTGTGGTGATACCAATTTATTGTTGAATAAGCTATGGTAGAATAAAAAAGTTATACAAAAAATAAATTTTCCAAACTCTTAAAGACCTATCTATTGTGAAAATGATATGTATTAGATATAAGTACAAGATGAATAACAGAGACATCTTAAACTGTCTCAGTATATACTTACAGGTAAGTCTAGATTCCTTTTCATTGCTACCACAAAGTGAATGTCAGACCCTTACGACAGACTTTATTAGTTTTTTTTGAGAAACCTGTGACTTTTCAGTATGCCTAAAAATGAATTTTCTTCTCTTCCGATCTTTTGCGTTTCTAATAAAAGTCTCCTCTTTTCACTCGCAAACAGGGAATTTCAAGATAAGAGTGAACAATATAATATTTTATATTATAAGATAAAAGTTTATTTATTTTCAGATATTTACCTCAGAAATGTTGTACAATAGTCAACAATTTTAGAGATTTTTACAGAGATGTTAGTTTTAGAAGATCGGGTAAATATTTCTTCGTTCGAAAATACATTAAACCATGAATATATCTTGTAAGTTTCAAAATACGGATCGATAAACTAACTATACGAATCTTTTCGATTTCGTATAATTTCATTACCAATAAGCAATTTATAACATATTTTTTTTTTATTTGAAAAGGTTTTTCACGTTGGCGGTCTCAAGGCGGGGTTTAAGCAGACCCGTTTGGACAATAAGAAGGAAGAGAGGACAAGGATGAAATTAATAAAATAAGAAAAATCTAAAATTTAGAAGGTGTTCGATAGTCGAGACGAGGAGCAAGTCCGACAGAAGAGGTTCGGGAGTCGAGTCGACTAGACAAGTCCGACGGAAGGTGTTCGGTAGTCCAGACGAGGAGAGAAGTCCGACGGAACGTGTTCGAGAGTCCAGTCAAGTCCGACGGGAAGTGTTCCTGTATCAAACAGCACGGCCGCACCCGGAACACTCAGGAGGAAGCCACTGACCAGACGACCGGAAGATCTACAGATACCCAATCCTGATCAGCCATACATACCCATCAACCAGCAGTGTTACGGGCACACCATTTTCACTCCCCAAAGGTACCCCCTTTTACTTACATTTTGAAATTGAGATTAGGTCCTCTCTCTTATATTTACATAATTATTTAAGTATTAAAAAATTATTGTCAGAACTAAATTTAGAAGATGTTGATAAAGCATATTTTATGAAAATTAGCATCAGTTTTGTATGTACGTAGATGTATATATATTATAATAAATTTATTTTTTTTTATATTAAGCTAGTTTCGAATGCTGTTAATTTAGCTTTTAGTTTATTTTCATATCTTATGTCTGTAGTTTCTCAGAACGTGTGGTTAAATTTAGTACTAAAATACTTTTACACAACGCAATCGAAACAAAATCCCACTATGCATTTGATCACAGGTTAATACTGAAATAAAAACGAAGACTATACGACAATGATAACTACAGGTTTTAACTGAAATACGAAATATATTTTACAATCTGCAGGTGTTCAATGTAATTATTGAATGAAGTATCAATATACGCTTCACTTCGCAGTAGCAAAGTAGTTACAAAACTTTTTCCCATCATTTTTCCAGCTTTTCTCCTATTTTCATTTTCTGTCCACCATGTTTGGTTAGTAAACAAGAAATAAAAATATATTTTAGGACCTAACAACGGTAAATATATATATTTTATTAAGTACTAACCTATAGCCCGTCATATGACGGGATTAGTAAAATTTTTAATTTTTCAGAATTGTAAAGTACTCTATGAGGCAGGTAAAAAATGGTTTGTTTTTTGGCTGAGAATTATCTGGTGTATGCTCAATAATTTGTTTATCTTCATACTCCTCTAAAGTCTCCCGATACTGTAAATGCAGTTTAGAATTACGTTGAATTCATTTAGTCAAACTGTGTGGTTATGTATTAAAACCAAACACACAAACGAACAAACTTCTTAATTTTCAAAGAGATATAACTTCAACGCTAGATATTTATAGTCCGTGAAATAGATTCATAGACTTTTATAAAAAGAATTTGTTCTTAATACCGGTGATAAAATTTTCATTAAGTTATCGATGATTAAATTTAAAATTATCACATATGTACCTAATCTATTATTTAAGCCTAATATTAAAGAAAACTATTTACGTAATATCTATATAAAGTGATAAAACGTATGAAAATAATGCAAACGATATTTATATAATTTAAAATAAGAAATTATTAAATGAGATGGTTAGTGGAATGACGTCATAATGCTAGAAAAATGTTATATGTTATTTTTACATATTTATTATGTGATAAATTTAATTGCCTGCTCTTAACAGGGGAAAATAGGGCTTGAAATAATGGCATTAAATGTTCGAAAAGGGGGGAGGGGGGATTTCGAATGTTTTAAAGACTTGCTTTGAATTTTGCTAACCCTAACTCATCAAGAATCTAATATGGATGCTCCTATCCATTCCAGGTCCAACCGCAACATAAATTCCAGGACAGACAGGCAGAGAATTTAGGATATTACTATATACGAGATTACTGACTAATACGCTTATTAAATTAAATATCTGGTAAAGTGTCATAATCCTTGGTTCAGTTTTTGTCAAGGACAATCTCATGCGATGATGAATTCAGATTAACAATCTGAATTCTGATAGGATTCGCTTTCTGAATCGATCTGAGTTTTGTCTTAATCTACAGAACAGTTGAAAGTTGGCTTTAGCAGAGGTTGTAGAAGCAAACGGCACAATACTTAAAAAGAAAATGCATGAAAACTCTTAAATATGAATGACGTAAGTATACCAGAATTAAGGAAACGCATTCGCTTGAAACGTGCAGAGTCATTAATAAAAAGGTATTAATATTTAAACATAAATAAATTATTAGTCTTTAACGGTTGTTTTTCGGTCTCATCCCGAAGTATTTTCCCTTTAAATCTACATGACCCTGGCTTTCTTGGTGTCTTTCTACCGTGTGCAGTTAAGATCCAAGTTGTTATCTAGTTAAAAACTAATAGACCAAATGAAGATAGTTCCATTTTACAAAATACGTCCATAGTAGTTAGAGGTTCACATTTTATAACCCAACTTTAAAAGTTTTATAAAATTATTAACTGGTGATCTCTACCCTTCCAATAAAAAAAACTTAGCTGACCCTCTTGTTGGTCATGATCCCCTGATTGGGAATCATTGTAATGTCCTCTACCGGTTCCAATTTCTGAAATCCGATTTCTGTATCTTATAGTAAGTGTTACAAAAAATTACGCATAAAATTTGTTCAGATTCTCTCCATCCGTAAAAGACATACTCAAGTCAAAAATCTTACTTTAAAAACAAATCTACTCAGTAAAGTTCAGATAACATTTCTCTTGATCGGGATGACAATCTATTTGGACTGACCCATTAACTTAGTAGGCTCTTTTTGTAAATGATTACATGTGCTTTGAAATTATATTTAGTTACTTAATTTTTTGTATTATTATTTGAAGTATTTTTAATTTCATTGTCTAATCGTTTTTACACTGACTACAGCCTTTCTAGCCACTTATCAGAGCGACTCACCTATATTAACAACAGCTATATCTTTTAATTGTATTTTTTAGACCATATATATATATATATATATATATATATATATATATATATATATATATATATATATAAACTAATATTTTAATAAAGGAAATTTTTAGTAATGTATTCAAAATTGACTTTGTCTACTTCTAAATCAACTTTACAATGGATAAAGCAAAAATGAATAATCTATGGTAAACTTAATTGTAAAATGATTTTCAAAAGATCACAGGCAAAATGTAATTTAGTGAGATCAAGGTGCTGGAAAGGAAATTGTGATATTCCATCGTTTTCCACGTTTGCATTGTTGATTTTTAATTAAGGTGAGTGGCAACAAATAGAAATGGTTGTCCTGGAGATAAAAAAAAACCGTGCGGAATAATTCAGAAGAGTGATTAAGTAAGATGTAGTGCCAAGAGGAAATTTTTTTATAATGTTATATAATATTTAATATTATGTAATATTTAATATTATATAATATTTGTTCAATGTTATTTGTCAGATTTCAGAGTAAAATTTCCGACAATTTATTTCCAGATTCATTTGGTTTGGTTTGGTTTGGAGCACTACGGTCTGCTGTTTTGCACACAACGGCTAATGAGACCGGGACCTACTGCTTAAAGCCGATTCCGAACGGCTACGAACATCCATGCCACAGTGGGATTCGAACCCACGAACTCCGCATCCGAAGGCCAGCACCCTAACCAATCGGCCATCGTTCGGCGTAAACTTTCTGGAAAGGAGTAGCTTGGTCAGCTGGATCCCCTAAATTAATTCCTGAATACATCCCTGTCATAAAGTACATGAATCAGATTTATAACCGTAAAATGTTTTTATTTTATTTTATTGTCTAAAAATTACAGCAAAGTAAAGTTTTCGTAATGTTTTACAGTAATTACCCATGATGAAAAGAACAATAACCAATAAAGTGCCCTAACCAATTGGCCAGCGTTCGGCCCAGATTCATTTGAAACCAGTTTCATTTACAAATAACTTTATGGAATGTTGTTAACTGAATGTCACAATATATGTTGTGATATAGCATGTCGGGACGAAAGTTATTATAAAACTTCTTTATTTTATTAAAGATCAAATCAACACTTTTAACGAAAATTACAATTAAAATATAACCGATGTAGTATAAAACTAACAATAAATAACAATAATGACAGGACTTAAAATATTTTAATTCATCTAGTAGACTTATATTTAGAACTAATACATTAATATTTCGGCAAAAACCCCTTAAGAAATAAAAAACGATCTTTAATGGTCGTTTAAAGAATACTAATTGTGTCGCTCAAAATATCATAGAAAAACAGCAATAAAGGCTTATCGCTTACGCGATAGTTAGACTTTAAAAGAATTTTTAAACTGTTTATCTCCTATCTTCCCCATGCCCCTTTTCCCAGTTATCGATTTTTCTGTCCAACACTTAGTGTGATTATCATAGCGAATTTTGCAAAATATTCGGCTTGTTGCTGACAGAAAACTTTCTGAGGAGTTAAAGAAGCGAAATTGTTTAGGAAAATATCCGCCAAGAATTTTCCTATTTTTGTTGAAAAATGATATCAGTTTGTTTAATGATTAGATAAAATGTTCTGAAAGTGTGCAGAGATAATAATAAATGCATTCAACGCTATAAGTGACTTGAAATTTCTGCTTGAATAATCTTTATGCCTTAAAGAGTAGATTCAGTATATAGTAAAAATATAGGGATTTTTATTTAATAGGACGTGTGACTCACAAAATGGCAGGATATGCTTAAATATATAAAACCCTTTTTACTTCCTTGTGTTTGTTTCGAGGTAGCTCAGTTGGCAAAGGCAACGCTCTCGTAACTGGAGGGTTGAGGGTTTAGAACCCGAACCGGCATTAAGATCCGTCGTGTTCGTGAAAGGTGACTGGGGCACGTAAAATATGTTGGTGGTCACAATGCCCTTCAAGTTCTCAATCTACACCTCTGATGTGGCAGGCTAAGTTTTGTGGGGGAGGGATTAAGATCCGTCGTGTTCGTTAAAGGTGACTGGGGCACGTAAAATATGTTGGTGGTCACAATGCCCTCCAAGTTCTCAATCTATACCTCTGATGTGGCAGGCCAAGCCTTGTGGGGGGAGGCATTAAGATCCGTCGTGTTCGTTAAAGGTGACTGGGGCACGTAAAATATGTTGGTGGTCACAATGCCCTCCAAGTTCTCAATCTATACCTCTGATGTGACAGGCCAAGCCTGCGGGTGGTGGAATTAAGATCCGTTGTATTCGTTAAAGGTGACTGGTACACGTAAAATATGTTCATGTTCACAATGCCCTCCAAGTTCTCAATCTATATCTCTGTGGGTAGCAGGCCAAGCCTGGGGGTGGTGGCATTAACATCCATTGTGTTCGTGAAAGGTGACTGGGGCACGTAAAATATGTTAGTAGTCACAATGCCCTCCAAGTTCTCAATCTATACCTCTGATGTGGCAGGCCAAGCCTTGTGGGGGGAGGCATTAAGATCCGTCGTGTTCGTTAAAGGTGACTGGGGCACGTAAAATATGTTGGTGGTCACAATGCCCTCCAAGTTCTCAATCTATACCTCTGATGTGGCAGGCCAAGCCTTGTGGGGGAGGCATTAAGATCCGTTGTGTTCGTTAAAGGTGACTGTGATACGTAAAATATGTTGGTGGTCCCAATGCCCTCCAACTTCTCAATCTATACCTCTGATGTGGCAGGCCAAGCCTGGGGGGGTGGCATTAAGATCCGTTGTATTCGTTAAAGGTGACTGGAACACGTAAAATATGTTGGTGGTCATAATGCCCTCCAAGTTCTCAATCAATACCTCTGATGTCGCAGGCCAAGCCTGGGGTGGTGGCATTAAGATCCGTTGTATTCGTTAAAGGTGAGTGGAACACGTAAAATATGTTAGTAGTCACAATGCCCTCCAAGTTCTCAATCTATACCTCTGATGTGGCAGGCCACGCCTTGTGGGGGAGGCATTAAGATCCGTCGTGTTCGTTAAAGGTGACTGGGGAACGCAAAATATGTTGGTGATCACAATGCCCCCAAGTTCTCAATCTATACCTCTGATGCGGCAGGCCAAGCCTGGGGGGTGGCATTAAGATCCATTGTGTTCGGTAAAGGTGACTAGGGAACGCAAAATATGTTGGTGGTCACAATGCCCTCCAAGTTCTCAATCTATACCTCTGTGGCAGGCCAAGCCTGAGGGGGGAGGCATTAAGATCCGTTGTGTTCGTTAAAGGTGACTGTGATACGTAAAATATGTTGGTGGTCAATGCCTTCCAAGTTTTCAATCTATACCTCTGATGTGGCAGGCCACGCCTTGTGGGGGAGGCATTAAGATCCGTCGTGTTCGTTAAAGGTGACTGGGGCACGTAAAATATGTTGGTGGTCACAATGCCCTTCAAGTTCTCAATCTACACTTCTGATGTGGCAGGCTAAGTTTTGTGGGGGAGGGATTAAGATCCGTTGTGTTCGTTAAAGGTGACTGGGGCACGTAAAATATGTTGGTGGTCACAATGCCCTCCAAGTTCTCAATCTATATCTCTGATGTGGCAGGCCAAGCCTTGGGGGGGTGGCATTAAGATCCGTTGTGTTCGTTAAAGGTGACTGTGATACGTAAAATATGTTGGTGGTCACAATGCCCTCCAAGTTCTCAATCTATACCTCTGTGGCAGGCCAAGCCTGAGGTGGTGGCATTTAGATCCGTCGTATTCGTTAAAGGTGACTGGGGCACGTAAAATATGTTGGTGGTCACAATGCCCTCCAAGTTCTCAATCTATACCTCTGATGTGGCAGGCTAAGTTTTGTGGGGGAGGGATTAAGATCCGTCATGTCCGTTAAAGGTGACTGGGGCACGTAAAATATGTTGGTGGTCACAATGCCCTCCAAGTTCTCAATCTATACCTCTGATGTGGCAGGCCAAGCCTGAGGGGGGAGGCATTAAGATCCGTCGTGTTCATTAAAGGTGACTGGGGCACGTAAAATATGTCGGTGGTCACAATGCCCTCCAAGTTCTCAATCTATACCTCTGATGCGGCAGGCCAAGCCTGGGGGGTGGCATTAAGATCCATTGTGTTCGGTAAAGGTGACTGGAACACGTAAAATATGTTGGTGGTCAGAATGCCAAGTTCTGAATCTATACCTCTGATGTGGCAGGCCAAGCCTGGGGGGAGGCATTAAGATCCGTCGTGTTCGTTAAAGGTGACTGGAACACGTAAAATATGTTGGTGGGTACAATGCCCTACAAGTTCTCAATCTATACAAGCCTGCGGGGAGGCATTAAGATCCGTCGTGTTTGTTAAAGGTGACTGCAGCACGTAAAATATGTTGGTGGTCACAATGCCCTCCAAGTCCTCAATCTATACCTCTGATGTAGCAGGCCAAGCCTAGGGGGAGGCATTAAGATCCATCGTGTTCATTAAAGGAGACGTAAAATATGTTGGTGGTCACAATGCCCTCCAAGTTCTCAATCTATACCTCTAATGTGGCAGGCCAAGCCTTGTGGGGGGAGGCATTAAGATCTATCGTGTTCGTTAAAGGTGACTGGGGCACGTAAAATATGTTGGTGGTCACAATGCCCTCCAAGTTCTCAATCTATACCTCTGATGTAGCAGGCCAAGCCTAGGGGGAGGCATTAAGATCCATCGTGTTCATTAAAGGAGACGTAAAATATGTTGGTGGTCACAATGCCCTCCAAGTTCTCAATCTATACCTCTGATGTGACAGGCCAAGCCTGCGGGGAGGCATTAAGATCCGTCGTGTTTGTTAATATCAGTAAAATGGTGTATTAACTAAATAGATAAACAATTGATACGTGTTTTTTGGGTAAGTGTTTTATTTAGTATCATAAGCGAGAAAATTTCATACAAATCATGTTTAAATACGCATATTTCAAAGGAGAAAATATAATGTACAGTGCTGCCATCTATTGCTAATTTTAAGCTAGCAACAAATGACTAAAGTGTACTTATTTGGTATTAATCTTATATTACATTATTTTTAATATAAAATTTACTTTATCTTAAGTTATATTTATTTATACGTATTTATTGGTTTATCTCAAAAGCACATAAAATTAAAAAATCTTCATATTTTTTTAAAAAGCAGAGAAAAAGAATGATTTAAAGGTTAATCTAAATTCAATGCTCAATTTTGTTTCAAATTGTGGGTCATGATTAAAAACTCTATAGTACTTAATGCCCCTTAATGATGATTGCATACAACAATAAATGCATATTGCATACACACATATTTTAATAAGGGCAATTAAATTTAGTTTTTATAAGACCGACCTGTCTTAAAAAATTATGAAATAATTCCCTCCTGTTTAACAAATACAAATCAAACGTTGATCCTATTACACCTTCATCCCTACATACTTGTTGACCTCCCCACGAACTGCATAAACCCTCCAAAATCTCCTGATACTTCTTAATCACGTTAATTATACCCAAAGCGTTCAAGACAACATCCATAATGATCAACTAGAAAGAAACAAACTAAAAAGTAAAAACATAAAATTCTAGAAACTGACCACACGTTCAAACTCCAGGAATTATTTAAGGCATAAGAAATGGCTAGGCAAAAGAAATACCTAGAAAGAAATTATTCAAAAGAGTCGGGTGGTGACGTCAGAAATCACGTGTACCAAAGGGGACGAAAGAACTAACTAGGGTTTGCCATACAATATCAGGGTAGACAAAGCTAACCAGTTATCGCCCGGCAAAACGCTCGAAAAACCGCCAATTTGGTGACAAAAACCACGCATCTGTACCAATAAATATCGCATCTGTAAAAATGAAATTACTTTTAAATCTTATTTATGAATCTCATAAATATGAAATATATGATTTTTTAATATTTTTTTTTGACATTGTTAATTTCTGAAACATTTCCTAGTAGAGCGTGAATAGTATCCTTTTTAGAATTCAAAATAGACGAAGACCAAAGAATAACATTTATTAAAAATATGTAGTAACTAAATAGCTAAACAATTTATAAGTGTTTTGGGGTAGTTATTTTAATTCAGGATCATAAGCGAGAAAATTTCATGCATAGGAGGTTTAAATACATATGTATCAATGGAGAAAATATTATGAAAAAAGGGCTGCCGTCTATGGTTGATTTTAAACTATTCACCGATAGCTAAAATATACTTAACAGTATTCACTGATTTGTGTTAAAAGCATAGAAAATCGAAAAAAATTCTTCATATATTCTACAATAAGCAAAAAAATAGATTTATTTAAAATGGGGTTTCGTAGTGGAACCACAACCATTTAAAGTAAAAATCTAAAAACCATTGGCTGATATGTAGAGTGCTAAAATTATTTTTTTATTAATATTCTTGGTTAGTTCAAATTTTAAGGAAATATTGTATTTGAATCAAAAATTCTTTTCTTGGAGCTTTTAGTATCTTTATATACTTCTAGTAGAATTCTATCACACAAGATTATATTTCTGAAAAATATATTGTTCAAAGTGGAATAGAATTATTAGGTAATGTGATAAAAATATTTTTTTATTAATATTCTTGGTTAGTTCAAATTTTAAGGAAATATTGTATTTGAATGATAAATTCTTTTTTTTGGAGCTTTTAGTATCTTTATATACTTCTGGTAGAATTCTATCACACAAGATTATATTTCTGAAAATTATATTGTTCAAAGTGGAATAGAATTATTAGGTAGTGTGATAAAAATTTTTTATGAATATTCTTGGTTAGTTCAAATTTTAAGGAAATATTGTATTTGAATCAAAAATTCTTTCCTTGGAGCTTTTAGTATCTTTATATACTTCTAGTAGAATTCTGTCACACAAGATTATATTTATGAAAAATATATTGTTCAAAGTGGAATAGAATTATTAGGTAGTGTGATAAAAATATTTTTTTATTAATATTCCTGGTTAGTTCAAATTTTAAGGAAATATTGTATTTGAATGAAAAATTCTTGTCTTGGTGCTTTTAGTATCTTTATATACTTCTAGTAGAATTCTATCACACAAGATTATACTTCTGAAACATATATTGTTCAAAGTGGAATAGAATTATTAGGTAGTGTGATAAAAATATTTTTTTATTAATATTCTTGGTTAGTTCAAATTTTAAGGAAATATTGTATTTGAATCAAAAATTCTTTTCTTGGAGCTTTTAGTATCTTTATATACTTCTAGTAGAATTCTATCACACAAGATTATATTTCTGAAAAATATATTGTTCAAAGTGGAATAGAATTATTAGGTAGTGTGATAAAAATATTTTTTATTAATATTCCTGGTTAGTTCAAATTTTAAGAAAGTATTGTATTTGAATCAAAAATTCTTTTCTTAGAGCTTTTAGTATCTTTATATACTTCTAGTAGAATTCTATCACACAAGATTATACTTCTGAAAAATATATTGTTCAAAGTGGAATAGAATTATTAGGTACTTTGTCTCCATAACTAGTTTTTATTCCTCCTATCGAAAGTATTTACTACTCATTGATTATTAATTCATAATATATTTCAAAAAAGTGTTCAGAAAAATATGTCAGAATATTCAAAATTACTTTTCGCGATGTTTCGGGAAGAAAAAAAAGTAACTTTCTTGTTTAGTAACCTTGATATTCATAGAGGATTTATGATGAATATTATATTATATGAATAAAATATATATTCATAGAAAATATGTTTTATAGGAAGTTGATATATGAAAAATATGCTTCTCTCATTTTCTGCAAGACAGCATAAATATGGATGGCAGTTTCTTTCCAAATAAGCATATTTATTTCTGAAAGAACAGTTATGCTTATATTATTTATAAGAGATTACTTATCCAAGAATAATTAATAAATATTTACATTATTTACTGGAAAAGAAGGGAATAATCAAGCTTTCAAACTTATCCAAGAATGTATTTAATCTAGTAATATCAATAACATATCCAATAATAAGAATTGATTTTATGTTTACATTTATATGACTCTTTTAGGTATCCGTCTACGTTAAAAACGTCATTTCTGCCAAAAATCATAATTTTTTTTAAATTTCTCTATTGTAAAATTTCAACTTTTAGGCTCCTAAATCTGTTTTTGTTTTGTCTCTACGGCATTTTAAAGAAAAGTTACAGCTGTTTAAACATCAGTGACAGCTGTCAAAACAAAACGGATGTAGCGACTTCGAAACCGGAAGTTGTGAATTTTTTTGATAAAACATTTTAAATTTACATGAAGATTAGTTTAAACATTTTTCTAGTATTTTTAATAATTAGCAACTTGGCAATTAGAAAGTTTTGAAGCAAGAAAGTGTGGAGAATTTTAAACATGTTTTTCAACTTTTTAATTGTTAAAGTTGCTTTCATAAACTTCAAATGCGTTTTTCTCAAAACTGTATTTTTAATAAAATGTTGAAACTTGAAATGGATTTTTTCAAAAAGTTCTTAAAATATTTTGTTGAAAATTATTATGAATGCTTTTGATAGTATTTACTAATGAATGACCTAAAAGCTTAAAATTTGGATAATTTTTAATGATGTTACACTCATAGTTAGATATAAAGGTAGTGAAAATTCGTTAAAAATTCAATGTGTATGATTTTGTAGGACCAAAATTTTTTACCAAATGTAAATTAAGCAAAGCTTTTAGATGATTCACTAGTCCAGTGTATAAGAAACGTGTTGCATCAAAAAATATTGAAATAATTTAATTTATTAAAAAATTAGACCTTTTGAAAAAACCCTATTTTTTTACTAAATTTTCTTCATTTATTAGAAATTTTATAAAAACTTCTCCAGGAGTAAATTTTTTAAATGCAATTCTCTATAATAATATTAAAAATAAATCTAAAAATGTAAAAACATGAAGTAGTTTCTACGTTTAAAGAAAAAGTTCTTCGAACGTAAACGGATACCTTAACTGTTTGGTGACTAATTTAGACCGTGAAAACTTTGACTTTTGTTAGTATTAGGGAATAAATGGCATTTAATCTGCGGTTTGTAATGAATCGGTAAATGATAGAAATAATTTAAAGTTCTTCACTTGGTTCAATATCAAAATTGAATTTATATTGATTAACTGTTTGGTGAATAATACTGAGTTTCTGAATACTGGCTTTATTTTGTGGATTATATTTGTTGCTTTAACAGGAATCAAAACACATATTGAGTAGTTTATTGTAAATAATGGAAAATGGCATCCAGCAAGCTCTTGACCAAATAGAAATGATTCGTTTTGGGTCGTTAGTTTAAGCATTTTTCACATGGAATCGGAAAAAATTTCTTGTAAAGCAAGTTTAAATACGTATATTTCAAAGTAGCAAATATCATGTATAGTGCTGTCATCTACTGTTAGTTTTTAAATAGCAACGGTTAGCTAAAATATATTAATTAGTGTTTTTTGTTTTTTGGCCAAAAGCATAGACAACTAGACTAATTGTAATATATTGTAAATATTGGAAAAGTAACATCCCAAATAAAATCCAAGATGTTTACCAAGAGGTTTTTCAGATTAAAGATATAGGAAAATAATATTAAATAAAAACATTTCTTGTCATAAAGCATATTTTACTTTTTTCAATCAATGCTAAATATTTCTCTCGCATACACACTCGCACACACATACTCATATGTTCATTTTTTAGCAAGACAAATTTTATAAGATATCCCCCGAACGGAAAGGCAATTTGCTTTCGTCATATCATGACGAGTGATTTTCTAGTGATTATTAAATGAAATGAAATAATTTATGCAATATAGCTACATTTTTTAGGGGTGTTTTGAGAATACTATTTATAATTAAAAATAAAACGATGATTTAAAATTATTAAAATCGTTTTCTACATTTTAAGGAGACGGTTGACCTAACAAAGAGTTTTTGTAAATTACTAACTTTGAGTTAAACTTCGTAAAGTGCAAATTGAATTATATCTAAATCAAATATGTTAAAAAAGTAATCTATTAATTTTAAAAAATTTAACTTTTTAAAATGTTTACTAATATTTAAAAAGCTAAAATATAAAACTTGCTAAAATGTAAATTACTAACTTTGAGATAAACTTTGTAATGTGCAATTCGAAGTATATCTAAATCAAATATATTAAACAGTAATCAATTAACGTTTTAAAATTTAACTTTTTAAAATGTTTACTAATATTTAAAAAGCTAAAATATAAAACTTGCTAAAATGTAAATTACTAACTTTGAGATAAACTTTGTAATGTGCAATTCGAAGTATATCTAAATCAAATATATTAAACAGTAATCAATTAACGTTTTAAAATTTAACCTTTCAAAATATTTACTAAAATTTAAAAGGCTAAAATATAAAATTTGCTGAAATGTAAATTACTAACTTTAAATAAAAATTCAACTTTTTAAAATATTTGTTAAAATTTATATACTTATTTTGCTTAAATTTTCATAATCCAAAATCGTCATATTTTTACTCAAAAATATTTTTAATATATTTGAGTATTATTTTGCCCATTGATGATAGAATATTTAATTTACAGAAGATGTTATGTATGTTGAATTTGAAATAAAAATTCGGGGTTTCCTAAATTTAAACTGAATTTTAATTAATTTAACTTCACTGGTTTCATTGATTTATTTTAACCTATCGATACCCGAGAGTCATTTTCCAGATTTTAAAATTCTGAACATCTTAAATCTAAGTTATTGGGGACTGCATAGAGTAGAAAAAATATAAAATTTAAATAACTTTGAATATAATAGCCCAAGATCATTAATTATAATAAACTATTATTTTACACAACATATGATGTCGATTATATAAAATGAAAAACTTCATGATGAGAGATTTATATGGTATCACACATAAAATAGAACTGCCCTGTTAAACTTTATATAAAACTTTGCTTTATATAATAGCTAAAGTTTTATATAATAGCCCTGTGATAAAGCTATTTGTCACGATTTCAGTCGATGCATCAACTAAAACAGTAGATTTGTATGGAAGACTAAAATACTTACATTATGTCTATCCAAATGACAGAATTTCAGGTAATAACATATACTCAAAAACAAGGTAGATTGTTTATAGGATTATTATCTACCTTTTGCTGTGAAATAAAACTTATGGGAAATCAAACAAATTTTAAAAACTATTTCTTAGCAATCCCTAAAAATAGACGCTAGGCATTTATAGGTTAATATATGTTAAATGTGTTTGGAATTTTTGGTAAAAAAACTTTTCAGGAATCTAAAAAATACAACCACATTGAGCCTTTTAAAATTAAGAAAAACTTTCGAAAAAAATAGTTTAAAAGTACCTGATACAAAATAATTATTTGATTAAAAATATCAAAATGATTAATATAGTTGCACTTCAGTGTATATGTGTACAAAAATTCTTAACTTTAAAAATTAATTTAAAAAATACTTTTTAGCGCCTACCATCCTCTTAAAATGAATTTTTAGAAAGTTAGAAGAAACTATTGAAAAGACAGAAGCCATTTGCGTTTGAAAAGATTTCGGTCAAAAGTATAAAACCCATTCTTTTTTCTTCTGTATTTTTACAGTTACATTAGTTGATTACAATTTTTAATTTACTTTATGGATATAATTTTTTAAAATTTTTTAAGCCTACATTCTGTAGGTTGTTTGTTGAAAAAGTATAAATTTTTTTAGTTCTGTTTCTTGATTGATAAAATGTGTTACGAATGTGAGTTTTAATAAAACAGAGAAGACGGAAGTACGTGCACTAGAGGGATGTATAAAGAGGATGCTCACATGTGGAATTAAGGAAACATAGCACCTTTCGAACTGAAAAGTCTTCTTTTCAACAACTTAATTGTGATTCAATTTAGTATAAAATAAAAAATTCTGTTCTGCTCAGAAATGTTTTTCCTAGATCATTAATAAAGATGTAACCTAGTCAATACTGTGTTATTTAAAAAAAAATACACAACTCTGTAGATCAAAACCAAGTAATTTTTTTAAAGTTAAAAAGTTATTAAATCCTGAAAAAATAATCTTAAAAGGATCAGAATCGTTATTTTTAGGATAAAAAAAATCAAGGCTGTTCTAATAAGGTTTTAACAACCGAAAGGTACTATGTCTTCCTAAAGTAGTTCAACTATTGTGCTTACAACAAAGCTGTTGCAATACATGCATTAAAACAGTTGTAGAAGTTGGTGAATAAAATAGCCAAAAGATGCTTTTTATTAAAATTAGAAACCCCATTTGCAGAAACTTTTCAACCCTGGTATAGCCCATGTTAACAAGATTTCTTCAAAGTAGGCTTGGCAGTCAACGTGTTGCATAGTGAAATAAATACACAGCGTGGGTAATCATCAGCGTTCAACAATAGCTCAAAGATCAATCTATTTTACTCGTCATCTCGGATCCCTCGGTGCTACTGAAATAACTAGATGTCGGTCACTATAGTGTCCTCCATGGTGACTAATGTACTACGTTGAATGCCAACTTTGATATAACTTATGTTGACAAGATTCCTTTAAAACGGGTTTGGCAGTCAACGTGTTCTCTAATGAAGTGCAGTGAGAGTGTAACTGGCAGCGCTAAACAATAGTTCAAACATCACTCTACTTTCCTCGTTGCCTATGACCTCCACGTAACTAATGAAATAACTAATGAAATGATCGACTGTACCCATATGTCGGTCACTAGGAATTCCAAACATATTATTCGTGTGCATGTGTTCAAATTAGATTATGTGTGTAAAATTTCTGAAAATTACAGAAAAAGCAGCTAATTTAATAAACAGCACTTTTTGTACAGTACCTATCTCTTCTCCTGATTTCATGGGCTGAAATATGACAGAACGTCTTCGGCACCGGGTTTGTATGCTCGAAACTTAACCCTCCGAGTGGAACACAAAAAAATTCTCCAAAAATACGCTAAAGGTTTACTGTGTCAGTGGCCAAAGCATTCTATGATATTTTTCTTCACCCTTTGTCGACTAGAATGGAATACGGGAAACCCACCCTCGTTATTGTCCCTTTACTTCTGGTTATAAATAGATATATAAATAGATATTATAGATTGTTAATTTTTAATACACATAAAGCTCGTTAAGTCTCGGAGATCATCCCACAAGAAATAATGGATTCTAAAAGTACAAATAAAAACATTTTTTGAGTGACTTGTTTATATTTTTTTTTACGAAAGTCATCCAAGATATTTAAGTGGTGTTAGAGGTACATATGTTACTGCAAACGAAATACTTCGAAATAGAGATTTACAAAGCCATGAAAAGCTATCAGCGTTTTTGTGCATCAGGGGTAGGTGTGTATCCTTCAATTAATGTTAGTCAAAGAGGGCTGCAGTTCCTAAACAATCGACCTGACCCTCCTACCACAAAACTCCATGGGGGACAGCACAGGCAAAAATGTACATTACATCCATTTTCGGAGCGTTTTTGGAGGTCGAAAATTGTACGTTTTGAAGACATCATCGGTTTGGTGGAATTGTACGTGCGAACCGCTTAGAGGGTTAATGCTGACATGGATGTCAGATATTGGTTTTAAGGAGAAGGTTCTAGTGGAATTGATTCTCATGCAAATTTTACACCAAGGTTAATTACAGCTGATCACTGATTAAGTATAATATATTTCTGTAGTACTTAATTGCATTTTAGGTTTAGCTGACTGGACAAAGTCAAATTTGTCAGTCATATGAAGTTTAGCTATGCCCATAAAATTATTAATGTTATTTTATTTCTGACAAATTTATAAAGGATTCCGATTACTGTGAACAATAAATGTTATCATAACTTTTTAGGAATGTTAAAAAATGCATATATATGGAAATTTTACCGTGAAGGTGTTTGAAATGCATTTTTTAAAAATGAGAGAATATGGAAAGTTCTCTATTTGTCCTGACAAACTGCTGAAGATGTGAGATTTTAAAATAAATACATTTTGAAACTTTTAATGAAACTTTAAAAATACAAAATAAATAAAATTAAATGTCGGACATAGTTTACATTTGAATATCTTTTCAAATTTTTGACAAAAATTATCGAAAATTAATGAAATGACGAAATTAGTACACAGTCATAAAATTATCAAGGAACTCAGTTATAAATTTTAGATATATAAATAAAATACAACTTACTACATTCACACAACATACATAAGCAATTGAAAAACAAATATTTTAACTCTCTACAACGAAAAATCGTTGAAAATTCCAGTCCTTAGAGTATCGTATTGTTTTAGACGGGTTTCTCTGTGAAGCATTCAAAGTCCTGGTGAAAAATTATTCTTTAATTAAAACAATTGATTAGAAAGTGTTTCAGGTGTAATTTGAAATGAAAATATTCTGTTGCATGAGACTACTGAGGAGGTTCTTTTATGCAACTAAAACATATCTTAGTGTTTTAACCTTGAGTAAACTATCCCCATTTACAGTTAGCGTCTTTTACCCACAAATCACAAAGGAATAAAATAAACCTAAATATTTGAGAGTCATAAATAGACCTCGATGGATAAAATAGTTCATTAACACTAGATTTACTGATCGAGCCAATTTGACTCATTAAAAATTTGATCACTATATATATATATATATATATATATATATATATATAAACCTTTAATATCACTTTCTAAAAAACATACGTTAGTAACTAAAAAAACATACGTTAGTTTTTAGTTAAGTTATAAAATATATGTAAACTTTCATTCCTCTTCCCCGCAGACCCCTTCATTTCGCATTATCAAACGTGGTATACCTATTTTCCCGGTTGTGAGCCAATTTGACTCATAGAATGGTTTAAAGGTTAATCGCATAACATGAAGTTTATTGGTACTATCAGGTTCAGGCAACAGTCAAGATTTTATTTTCCAATTGGCTGAAGAGCTAAGAAGTAAATATAGAGAAAAAGTCGAGAACACTTCCATTCCAATGACAGAAATGTATGCTAGTGACACATGGAAGAATTGTCAAGTTCAACAATCATGCAAAAGAAGCAAATGTAGAAACCATTGTGTTAAATGTATAGAAATGTTTGCGGAAAATGTGTTTCAAAAATAGATTTTATATGTAAAAAATGTTTTCTATGAATTTTTTGATAATAAACATTTTATTCAAATTAATTTGGAACTATTTTATTTGCAAAAATAGGTATATGATCAACATTCGTAAATCTAGTGTTAACGACTTAGTTCAGTTTCGACAGTTATCCATGTGAGATTATTTCACAAAGAAGGAAGTAACTGTTAAACCCTAAAAAAGCAAAAGTGAAAGCAAAATTGTATTCCAATGTAAGGAAGATAAAATTACTTACCTATCGACCAGTGAATCCTCCTGACGGGTGGTATGGCTCCGGACACTACGCAATGGAGGGACAGCTTCTGGGGTTCTCTGACCGTGACTGTGGCCTGGTGCAACAGTTTGCGACCTTCCAACTCCAGGTAAGGATCCGAAGGGGAACCTGACGAAGGAAGACCTGCAGATATTAGGGCAGCTAAAAACACCTATACCACTCAATGCAACAAACTACATACTTTTTATTCCCTTTCACTTACAGCTACAGTTTAACCATTCACCAAAAATATACTTATGTGTTACATTTATGACTTTTGTAAACGAAACAAGTGAAATAGTAATCATTGGTCTGTTTACTCTTAAGTCATTTACAATATTGTTTCTCAAATAGAAACGCATTATGTACCAATAAAACATATAATTTTCTAGTGTGGACTCTTATTGATAATAGTTCATTTTAGAATAGCTCATTTAATCGAAGTACTTGAGCTATCATTCTTAGTATCTTTTTATTTCATAGAATTAAGCTAATTTGTGTAATGTAAATAAACAATGATACATTTTTGACTGTCAAAATACGATAATAATTTAAGCATAAATCATTTTTGCCTCATTTACATTCCATTGAATCGCACAATAGGACTAAAAACATCACGGAGAATTAACTAGTTTAAGAGACAAATATTACATTCAAAAATGTGTGTTTAAAGTACTGCCGCAAATAATCCTCAAAATTAATATGTTTTAATAATTTATGTTTTTATCACAGAAGATCTGGTTTGGCCCAGATGCACTGACTTACCACAGAAACCCATATGCAGATACTAAGGTTTCTTACAGCAATACTAAATATAGCAGGGAGATGGATGGTTGCTATGCTTGACAACTTATACTTCACTTGGCAATAAATTTGAACAGTCATGCAAAAAAGCTTTATCCACGTGTTCTAGTCCCGCTGTTTACATGAATGTTCGTAGCCGTTCGGATCGCTTTAAAGTAGCAGGTTACCGTCTCATAAGCACTCATGTTGCTAAAAAGTAGACTACACTGTTCCAAACGAAATATGCAACAAATCGGAAACTTCTCGTGCTACAATTTATTAAACTTCTATCATATTATATACATATATATATATATATATTATATATATATATATATATATATATATATTATATATATATATATATATATATATATATATATATATATATATATATATATATATATATATATATATATATATATATATATATATATATATATATATATATATATATATATATATATATATATATATATATATATATATATATATATATATATATATAATAAAATGATTAAAAAACTGTTGGGCAAGGAGAAAGCTAATCAGCTAGCAGTAATAACGAATGGCCACATTGAAGAGAAAGGCATAAGTTTAAATAAAACTTTATTTTAGAGCTGCTAAAATGGACATATTTACAAGTCAACGACAGACAATGAAAAGACACAAAAAACACTCTCCTCGAACAAAGGTGCACCAAAGACCTAAGACAGAAATAATTTTCTCACTTACTCAGCGAATTTAAGCGCAAGATGAGGAAAAAATCGGAGACATTTGCCGGCGATAACTAGGAAACGTGTTGAATAGACAAAAGATTTACATATATAGCATGAAAGCTTTGGGAAATGGATCGAAAGAATTTTAAGTTGAGGACGCTCCTTTAATTAAGACATTTCGAGGCTTGGAAAAATATTTTAAGGAATTAAAATGGGAAAGAGGAGGTTATATAACTTTTATATATTACAGATGTATATATATATATATATATATATATATATATATATATATATATATATATATAAATGTAATCCATTTTTTATAAAACTCCTTTACAAGGAGAAAGCTCAACAGCGAGCAATAATAAAAATGCAGTCAGGCCGACATTGAAGAGAACGCAGAAGTCTAATTGAAACTTTATTCCAGAGCGGAGACAACACACATCTTTTCTTCTGGACAACATACAACCCAAAGCCACACTGTTCACTCTGATCGGACAGAGGTGCACCCAAGAGCGAAGACAAAAAGAATTTATCCCACAGTAAAAAACAATTTAATAAGCGAATTAAATGCAATATCAGCAAAACGCGAAAGCATGTTCCGCCAACAGCTGGGAAACTGCTGTATACACAGAAAGTTTACAGTTTTATGACAGAAAGGAATGTTAAGTGGAAAATACTTCGTTGATTAAACCATTTAGAGGCTGGGAAAGAGATTTAAATGATTTAGAATGGTAGAGAGGAGGTTTTTTGAAGAAATATTAAAGTTAAATAATTTTGATATATTACACACACACACACACACACACACACACATATATATATATATATATATATATATATATATATATATATGTAAAATTTACATTGTGACATAATGAGAGAATTAATATGCTAATGAAGTAATGCTACACATAATAACAATTTGAAGGAAATAAAAAAATGACACAATTTTGGCTCTGGTATTAAAATTGTGTAAACCCCAAAATTCGAATATTCATTCAAAACAATAGAATCTCCTATCCCAAAACCTTCGAAAACAACGCGTATTGATGGACCATATAGTTAAGCTAAAATTGATGTTCAGAGATAGAGTAGAAAATACAAAAAAAAATTCTTTAAAGAAGCCTAATTTCCTTTAATATGTTTTGCTTTAATGTATAACAGTTGTGTACTGCCAGTTTCTAAAATAAAATCATACTTTTATATAAACGCACTGTTATTGTATCACTAATCTTTAAATTTATGTTCCTCTTAAATTTTTCTTTGCTTCTATTGTAAAGTTTAGTTCTAAAGATTTACATTCTTTCTAATGTCAGCTATTAAATCCTTTTTTTTTTGCTTGCTAGCAAAAGTATAATTATTGATTATCATTTGCGAACCAATAAGATATTTCTATGGATTATCCATGGTCAGCGGAACAGCAGTTTAGAAACAGTGATTTACAGTAGTACTTAATTAAGTAAGGTACCACGGGTTGCAGTAAACGGAATTACAAAGCTCATATATAAACATATAATTTGAGAAATGAAAACTTATTCAATTTTGAAGTTGGACAAAACTATGGCAGGTATTACAACAAGTTTAGATTAAAAAATGTCTATTAACACATTGTTTACGGGTACACTTCGAAGCGGAATTGTACCGGGAGAGGGCATTTTATGCGTAAATTTAGTTATTCAGTAAAATATCAATAGATCGAAAATTATTTAATTTTTTAACCAACTTTTCGAATTTTATATTGAAAAATATAAACAAATTTTTAAGTAGAAATATATAAATAAGAACCGTAAGATTTTGTAAACAAAAATATTTTTTTTAGTGAATAAATTTATAATAGTATTGTAAATGTGAAAAATCAAATAGAAATAGAAGTGTATATATTAAATTTTTCTAATTATGTTATTTATAAACATTTTTACATTATAAAAAAATGAAAGACAAGAACATTCGTCTTCGTTTCCTGTATATACCGTTATTTTTGTACCCACAAACAAACCATGTTGTTACACTAAGTACTAGTACGTGTCCTGCGCTCAAGTATCAATCGTCAGAAAACGTACTAGTACTTGTCCCGCGCTCACGTATCAATCGTCAGAAAACGTAATAGCCCGTGTCCCGCATACAATGCGTTAATTAAACATCACGATTGTATTTATTGTTGATCAAACATCTCCGGGCATGGAACATTCTTATTCATGTATATACCGTTATTTTTGTACTCACAAACACACCATGTTGTTACACTAACCCGTACTAGTACCTATCCCGCTCTCAAGTATCAATCGTCAGAAAACGTACTAGTTCGTGTCCCGCATACAATGTGTTAAATATACATGGATTTGCAGTCCCAGCTATTCAAATTTCATAAGATGCTATGAATATTACTTATTGATAAATTTGAACAAATACTTTTTTCCACATTAACTAGGATACCGTTTTAAATATATTAATTTACGAAATGCTATTTGTCTTTGATTTTTCCATAATAAGAGAGCAAAAGGTTTAAAATTCTTTTGTTGAAGGTTTAGTTTTTTATATACTTTATATAATCCTTTATAATTCTTATACACTTTATTTATTAATACTTTATATTTCTTACATGCTTTATATTTATAAATTCTTTATATTTCTTATATATATTATATTCATTGATATTTTGTATTTTTTAATATAATTTATGTTTATTAATACTTTATCTTTCAAATATACTTTATATATGTCATTTTGTATGTTTATAATTAAAATAGAGGTAAATTTGAATATTTAAAAAAAAATCGAGATTCAAGGTCTCCCCATCCGCTTAAAATAACTAGAATACCATTTTAAGTATATTAACTTACGAATTGTTATTTGTCATTGATTTTCCCATAAGAGGGCGAAAGGTTTAAAAATTCTTTTGTTGTAGGTTTAGTTTATTATATACTTTATATAATCATTTATAATTCTTATATACTTTATTTATTAATACTTTATATTTCTTATATATATTATATTCCTTAATACTTTGTATTTTTTATATAATTTATGTTTATTAATACTTTATATTTCATATATACTTTATATATGTCATTTATTATGTTTATAATAAAAATAGAGGTAAAAATTAAATATTTAAAAAAAATGGAGATTCAAGGTCCTCCCATCCGCTTAAAATAACTAAGATACCATTTTAAGTATATTAATTTACGAAATGTTATTTGTCTTTGATTTTCCCATAATAAGAGGGCGAAAGCTTTGAAATTCTTTTGTTGAAGGTTTAGTTTATTATATACTTTATAAAATCATTTATAATTCTTATATACTTTATTTATTAATACTTTATATTTCTTATATGCCTTATATTTATTAACTCTTTATATTTCTTATATATATTATATTCATTAATATTTTGTATTTTTATATAATTTATGTTTATTAATACTTTATATTTCTTATATGATTTATGTCATTTTTTATGTTATAATAAAAATAGGGGTCAAAATTAAATATTTAAATAAAAATTGAGATTCAAGGTCTCCCCCCCTATCCACTTAAAATGATTAGGATACCATTTTAAGTATATTAACTTATGAATTGTTATTTGTCATGGATTTTCCCATAAAGGGCAAGAGGTTTAAAATTCTTTTGTTGTAGGTTTAGTTTCTTACATACTTTATATAATCCTTTATAGTTCTTATATACTTTATTAATACTTTATATTTCTTACATGCTTTATATTTATTAATTCTTTATACTTATATTCCTTAATACTTTGTATTTTTTATATAATTTTTGTTTATTAATACTTTATATTTCTTATATACTTTATATATGTCATTTTTTATGTTTATAATAAAAATAGAGGTAAAAATTAATTATTTAAAAAAAATTGAGATTCAAGGTCCCCCCCCATCCGCTTAAAATGACTAGGATACCATTTTAAGTATATTAATTTACGAAATGTTATTTGTCTTTGATTTTCAAATAATAAGAGGGTAAGAGGTTTAAAATTCTTTTGTTGAAGGTTTAGTTTTTTATATACTTTATATAATCCTTTATAATTCTTATATACCTTATTTATTAATACTTTATATTTCTTATATGCTTTATATTTATTAATTCTTTATATTTTTTATATATATTACATTCATTATTACTTTGTATTTTTTTATATAATTTATGTTTATTAATACTTTATATATGTCATTTTTTATGTTTATAATAAAAATAGAGGTAAAAATTGAATATTTAAAAAAAATTCGAGATTCAAGGTCCCCCATCTGTTTAAAATGACTACAAAAATCACTTTATAATTCATAGTCCTCTTCGTCAGTGTTTCGTATAACACTTCTACGCATAAATTTTCCCTCGAAAAACACTTTACGTTCGGGGTTCGCACCAAAACAGTGTCTAGCAATCACGTGGGTATATTGAAATTTTGAAAGGAAAATAAATACCCCTTCTCCTTTTTTACGCAGAGCCCATTTTTGCTACAATATTTTAGTTTTCCTCGATGGAGTGAACGTTCGAAGGGGAGGGGGCACGTTACGAGGTACAAAGCCCAGGCGTGTCTGAGTAGGGAATTCATGCATAGGCACACAATGCTTTTATAGCACCCCTCATCACTTTTTGGGATTCTATTTTATTTGGAATTTTTTTTTCCTCTCCGTCGCGAATACATTGTCGCCGGGGAAATTGAACGCTATGGGCTCTGTAATATTTCTGCGATATGCAAACCAGTTATTCGCGCTGTCAGGAGCATGTGTTGCAAGGAGACTGGAGCTTGTTTAAACCGAGCGCGAAGAAAATCACTCTGCATTTCATTTTAATTCGGGTCTGTTGTGTCCCAGAACATGCACACGCATCCGAAATGCGGAGAATTGTCACTGGTAATTGAATGCAGCATGTGCTCGCAGTAACGGTGAGTTAAAGTAAATAAGATGCATCAACTGAAACCTGGACAAATGGCTATACTTGTTGTGAAACTTCGCAATGTTTGTTTATATGTGATAGAAAGTAAATCTTTTATCCAGTTTTTCTTTTCATAAATGACATCTTGTGATATTTTAAAGTGACAGCTTGTCAGTAATGAGTACAGGCTGCAATACTTAAGGTATCCCTTTACGTTGAAAACGTCATTTTCCCCAAAAATCCTAATTTTTTTCTTACTCTATTGTAAAAATTTCAACTTTTAGGCTTCTAAATCTGTTTCTGTTTTGTCTCTACAGCATTTTAAAGAAAAGTTACAGCTGTTTAAACATCAGTGACAGTTGTCAAAACAAAACGGAAGTAGCGACTTCGGAACCACCTTTACACACCTTGCTATAATTTTGTTATTTACGAGGGTTGCTATTTATATTACTGGCCTTGGCAACAGTAAGTGTTGCTAGGCGACGGCAATCGATTTTAATCGAAAGTTTGATACTTTTAAACATAAATTCAGCAGACGATTTACCACTATAGTTTTATTTGTGTTGTTGACAGTAAATTGAAAAGTTCTTCTCTTTCAAAAAATGGAATTGAATCGTGAACATTTTCGTGCCATTATTTTTCATAACTCTCGACGTGGATTGTCAAGACAAGAGTGCTTCGATGAACTTAATTCTTTATACAGCGATAAAGCACTATCCTACAGCACTGTAAAAAATTGGTATAACGAATTTAATCGTGGTCGATATTCGATCCAGGACGAATCCCGTGCTGGTCGTAAAAAATCCGTTGTTGTGCCAGAAAAGATCGATGCTGTGCGTGAGCTGATAAAGCAAGATCGTCATGAGCCATACCGTGAGACAGAAGCGTCTTTGGATATTAGTATGACTAGCATCAATAAAATATTGCATGAACATTTGAGCATAAAAAAATTTGTTCGCGTTGGATCCCGCATAATCTGACAAACGCTCAAAAAAGGCTCGTATCGATTGGTGCACAGGAAATGTTGCAAAAATACGTTTCAAGGTACATCAAAGGCTGTGTATAACATCTACACAGGTGACGAATCATGGATCTATGCATATGAGCCGGAAACAAAACAGCAATAAACTGTATGGGTCTTCCAAGACATGGAAAAACCAACAAAAGTTGTTCGAGGAAGAAGCACATCGAAAAATATGATTGCCTGTTTCTTCGGCATTAACGGTCAGAGCAACGCAGGACGGTCAATTCTGAATGGTACACGACCATTTGTTTGCCAGAAGTCATCGGATAAATTCGAAAAAAGCAGAAGAACAGGCGAATCATTCTTCATCATAACAGTGCGAGCTCTCATACATCGACTCAAAGGCATTTCTGACGGAGCGAAAGATCGCACTGATGGGTTATCTGCCGTACAGCCCTGATTTGGCACCCAATGACTTCTTATTCCCACACATTAAAAATAAATTACGTGGACAACGATTTTCGACCCCCGAAGAAGCAGTTGACTCAAAATGCATATTTTGGAGTTACCTCAATCGGACTGGAAAAAGTGCTTTGAAAATTGGTTCAAACGCATGCAAAAGTGTATTGATCATCATGGAGAATATTTTGAAAAACAATAAAACCAATTTCGATCCTACATATTTGTTTTTTCATTATTAGGCCAGAAATATAAATAGCAACCCTTGTACTATACTGAATTCAGCATGATACAAATTTAAAATATATACCACAAAAGAATTATATCAAATCTTAGAATAGTATTTGACTTTAATCTTGGTAGAAAAATTTTAAACTAAAAATATTCCAAAAATTAAAATACAAATTAGATTCTTAGTTTAAACAATTATTCTTAAAGAAAGATATATCAGCCGAACTTTCCTGTGTTTATTGATTTGTTCGAGCAGATGAACTAATATTTCATGCGCTCGTCTGAGAAATAACTTCTCAGGATTAATCTTCCGAATCCTTGTGCTTTCCTTTCTGGAATCAATCATTTACTTGATGTCAGACTACTTGATATCATGTCAGTTAATCATCTCATTAACGATTCACGCCGCGAAGTTCTTAGCCGCTGATTAATCAGGTCTTCAGCGAGTCAGAAATTGGTTAAATTTTACAGATGGGGTCTTAGATGCTTTTTCGCTGAAAATTTAAATCTCAAATTTTTATTTCCATAGATATATATATCTAGTTATCAATGCACTATATACAGGAAATATCTTCCCCCTATAGATATTTAAAGTCAAACTAATTAATGTCAATAAAAAAAATCTACATGAGCAAAACATCTTAAGGAATCCGTCTACGTTGAAAACGTCATTTTTTGCCAAAAATCATGCTTTTTTTATTTCTCTATTGTAAAATTTCAACTTTTAGGCTTCTAAATCTGTTTCTGTTTTGTCTCTACGGCATTTTAAAGAAAAGTTACAGCTGTTTAAACATCAGTGATAGCTGTCAAAACAAAACGGAAGTACCGACTTCGGAACCGGAAGTTGTGAATTTAAATCCTTTTAAAGATCTTTTTTTGGACAAAACATTTTAAATTTTCATGAAGATTAGTTTAACCATTTTTCTAGTATTTTTAATAATTAGCAACTTGGCAATTAGAAAGTTTTGAAGCAAGAAAGTGTGGGGAATTTTAAACATGTATTTTAATTTTTCAATAGTTAAATGTGCTTTCATAAATTCAAATGCGTTTTTCTCAGAACGGTATTTTTAATAAAATGTTGAAACTTGAAATGTGATTTCTCAAAAAGTTCTTAAAATATTTTGTTGAAAATTTTTATGGATGCTTTTGATAGTATTTACTAGTAAATGACCTAAAAGCTTTAAATTTGGTTAATTTTTATTGATGTTACACTCAAAGTTAGATATAAAGGTAACGAAAATTCGTTAAAATTTCAATGGGTATGATTTTGAAAGACCAAAATTTTTTTACCAAATGTAAATTATTAAGCAAAGATTTTAGGTGATTCACTAGTCCAGTGTATAAGAAATGTGTTTCATCAAAAAATATTAAAAAATTAGACCTTTTGAAAAAACCCGATATTTTGTACTAAATTTTCTTCATTTATTAGAAATTTTATAAAAACTTCTCCAGGAATAAATTTTTTAAGTGCAATTCTCTACGATAATATAAAAAACAAATTTAAAAATGTAAAAACATGAACTAGTTTCTACGTTTAAAGAAAAAAGTTCTCCCAACGTAGACGGATGCCTTAAAATTGATTACAATTCTTATTTTCCATTGTTCTGAGTCATCAATAATAACTTAAAGTATCATCATTATATATTCGGCAGAGAAGAAATAGGTGGTTTAAAGGGTTAACCATAGACGATATCCTGTTTATGATGAATGTTGTTACTAGTGTTACGCCCACAAGACAATTTAAAAAAAATTTAGTTTAAAGCAAGGAAAAAAAGGAATACATGCACTTTTGTTTTAAAAACAACTTATTGCAATAAAGTTATTTTCAATTGTAAAAGATTGTTACTTTAATTGCAAAAGTGTATACAGTGGACTCCCCTTAATGTGATCGCGGTTAATGTTATCAATCGCTTATTGTCATCGAAATCACTTGGTCCCGATTTTCTCTATTCATTTGTATGTTAAAATTATTGTTTTATGGGATCGTTACATCGGTTAATGTTATCTGTTTTCGAACCTCAATTTAACTGGCCAAAGAATAGTCACAATATATTCAGTAAGAACCCGTTCTTTTCGGAATTTCCGAAAATTCTCCGTCTTCCACTTAGAGAAATGGGAATGATCAAAGGAGTGGGGACAAAGGAGTAGAGTTTACACGTTCCTGGAAATTTTCAAAAATATACACACCCTGATGTTGGTCAATGGTTAAATAAGCAGAAGGCAACACATTCTTATTGGAATCTTAAGAAGCGTGTGCACATTTTATGCCTTGCTCGCTTACACGTAGCTTAGGATATGGAAACCAAAAAGCGAAATGATTTAACATTAAAACAAAAGATCAAAATTTTAAATCGTTATGACAGGTTGATTATGATTACGAACAATTTATCAATGAGTTTCTTAGAAAAAATTGTAGACAGTCAACAATTGATCAAATTTTTTAATTATGTATACAATTCTTATGTTTTAAAGGATAATATACAGTACATAAATATAAGGTGTGTTTTTCATTTTGTTTTGAAATTTAGTACGTGTGAATTAAAGGGAGTGGGTAAATTTATCTAATTTTGCATATCGTGTATTGTTATCAATCGGTTATTGTTATCAAAATCACGGTGTCCCACACCGTGATCTGATAACATTAAGCGGAGTTCACTGTAGTCTGTCCCAGGAAAAAATAGCAATAACTGTTAGGTTCTGATTTAGTGTGACGAATTTAGCGCAGGTGCTAGGGCCTTAAATTTGATGGGACACCCATTTAAAATGTATTTTCACTGTACCGTAATTTGAAATCACATTTTCAAAATTTTTCCTTTTTTAAGATTTTTACATTCTTAAGCACAATAATCCAAACGGTGGCCGATTGGTTAGGGTGCTGGTCTTCGGTACCGGAGTTTGTGGGTTCGTATCCCACAGTAGCATGGATGTTCGTAGCCGTTCGGAATCGGCTTTAATCTGTAGGTCCCGGTCTCATTAGCCCTCGTGTTGCAAAAAGTAGACCGTAGCACTCCAAACCAAACCAAACCAATCTTAAGCACAATAAGTAAAATCTTAAATATTTGAAATAATGAAACAGCACTAACATTTTCTCAACTCTCGAAATATCTAACCATGCAGTAAAATAGTTCTTTTCTGTATTACAAAGATTTAAATTTCCGTGTAAGAACCTTGATGAGTCAAAAAAAAATTATCATCATTTGCTTTAATAGCACTGCTATCTGATACTATAATGATTAGTTTTTAATGATATAGATCACTTACTAAAAATATTAAGTAATTTTATTAAAAATCATTAATATATTATGAAGATGATTGATATTCTATGCTGAAACCGTTTCTTTATGACACGGGACGGAGGTGGATTATTTCTTCTATGCCATCACAATGGTTATGTGTATATGTGCGTTAACTACTTTAAAGTAAATATGTTGATCTACCTGGCTCAACAATCTTGTGCAGGATATCTTGGTTCTTAAAAAATGTTTTGCCAATAAATATCTTTAAATGAGGACAACTATGAATATGATCAAAATGTTATAAATTTTCAAGAACTTTTGACTTAAAGTCATAATAAGATCACTGGATTTGATGACCATTTTGTGCCCAAGACCTCCTCTTTACTTCATAACCTCTAAAGTAAAGCTCGTTTTGTCATCACCAAAGATATCTGTGTTCAGATTCAACGAAAATGCTCATTTTGACAATACTTGTATGGATTTAGAACATATTTACTGCTGCATCACTATGCACTTTTAAAGAAGATTTAGCTTTTAATGTAAATAACCCTTTTGATAATTTCTGAACCTGTCGGGATTAGTGACCTCTTGACGTCTATGCGTTGGTACGTATGTACTTGGCATAACTCAAAAACAATTAGCTGTACAAAATTGAAATTTTGTATTTCTGATACAATGTCTTTTTGTTACCCACCTTTTTGACTGCAATCTGCACAGTTTATAGCTAAAAAAACTTTCAAATAAATTGGAAACTGAATAAGATATTTACATGTAAAAATATGTACATTTAGGTAGAGTAGAATCTTTATATTTAAATATATAGAAATGCTCCGGATTTAGCATTATTACGGCAGTTGCAGGTTCTCCGCATTTTCCATAAACCAGCCAGTTTATTTAGTTTGGTTGAGAGAGTTTTGCTGTTTAGTTGATCAGCCCAGGTGTTCTCCAGGCCTTGTGTGGGTGCTTGAAATGCAATCTTTTGTAAAGGTTGTTTCAAACAGGTAGTAGTCGGGTGTGCTCTGGTCACCGCAAAACAAAACTAGCCGATTCGGAAAGGAGGAACCGGGTTAGGTACACTAGGATTGGTACATGCCCAGTAAGGAACGCTCTAAGGGCTTGTACTACCTGTAACCAGCCTCCCACCCGAAGTCGGGTGTAGGGTGTTAAATTGTTGGTTCGGTCTGACCGTCCGACAACAATGCGGTACGCAGGGGCCTAGTCAGCATTCCACCCATAAAATTTAAAATAACAACAACAAAAAAAAATGTAGACAATCTAAGCAAATAAGTACTTTTCCGAAAGTGCGGGGGATACTCCGCAGGGGTCCTGCCCAGGTTAAAAGTCCGGTTGACCAGGTGTACTACATTTAACTTTCTGATACGAGATCAGGTGTTGGTGAGGGAAGCAGTATAGGCACAGGGCAGTTGTGATGGCCATTTGTGAAGGGGTACTTTGACACTTGCGGTGTGGTTTTAGGGCTGCTTTGGATATTAGCCTTGCAAAAATTATAATAACTATAAAACAAGAAAATCTCAATATAGCTAAAACAACATTGCGAATCTCCGCAAAATGGCAGTACTTGAACTCTAGTCAGGCGACAAGATTACCTTGAGAAAAGAAACCTAGTATATATCTTGAAAAAGAAAGTGCAAATGATTATTCTGATGATGCATCATACATATTTTACGAAAGAGGTATAATATAATAAAAGTACAAGGAAGTCATGTGGAAGCCATACACATTAGATTTTTTATAAATCGTTTCCTGACAACTAAGACAAGGACTTTTGTGTTGCATGTTGTTAATGTGCATTTTGAGATATATCTGTTTTTTAAATATTAACTGATTTAAATAAGAAATATTTTATTCACAGAAAAAAGTTTCATTTCCCTTTCAGCAATGATTTATTAAAATAGCATTTTGTTGATGCTTAGTTTTGATGTTATTTCAAATTATCAACAAACACTTTTCGCATATCCAACATAACAGGTTATTTCTCTTTCGCGTATGTTTCAAACTGTAATAAATAATGTTTTGCCAGAGAGTAATTTCGACTCTCGATTACAAGGCAATAAATTTTAGTATCCGGTGAATCATTACTCATTAAGAATATCGCAACTTTGAAAAGTATCGTCGCTTTATTTTAAAGTGTTTTCATCAACACCAAAGTGAGAATGGAAAATATGCATTTTTTAATTTATGAAAAGAGAGATGATGAAAAACTGCTTGCGACCAAAGACTGAAGATTTTTGACTTTGTAATTTCTTTGTAGGAACTTTGTAAGAAAAATAATCTTCATTTTAAAATTTTATTCATATTTATATACAGGTAAAGCGATTTTCGGAAAATGAGTATAATTCTTGTTATATTTTAGGTTTCTAAATGCTTAATAAAACTATATAAAAAGTTATAATATATTGAAAACTTTTTTCATGTGTTTAAAATTATGAAATTTCTCTTGATTACAGTAAAATTATAGAGCAATTAATATAGAAGAAATTAAAGCTATGTTATACCATTAGTACCATTAGCCATAATATAAAACAAATTCCACTCTATAGACAAGCCAAAATTTTCTTTTGCTTGTATATATATACAGTGGACTCCGCTTAATGTGATCAATTTGGGACATCGTGATTTTGATAACAGTAACCGATTGATAACAATAAACGCTACGCGAAATTAGATAAATTTACCCACCACCCTCTTTAACCCTCTGACTGCTCATCCCGTGTTTTCCACGGGCAACTCACATGTAGCAAAATATTCTCATCCCACGATTTTCACGACCATGTGTTTTTCTTTATTTATTATGGAGCTTATCTCACCTTTTCACTGTTTTACTAGTAACATATATTTTATGTAGTATTAGATGTTTAATTATGTAATAAATATATTTATATGACTAGTACTATAGTTATATTAAATAACAGAATTATAGACATTAAGTAATAAATAGATATTAACTGTAATTCAATTGAAATTTATTAAAAAGTAAATTATGTACGTGATAACATATGAAATTCGTTTTTCTGACAGCTTAATTTCTCATAATAAAAATCAATATGAAAATTCTTTTTTAGAAAGATAAAATGAGTATTTCAATTTTCCAATATATATATATATATATATATATATATATATATATATATATATATATATATAATATATATATATATATATATATATATACATATATAAATATATATATATATATACATATATAAATATATATATATATATATATATATATATATATATATGTATATATATATATATATATATATATATATATATACATATATAAATATATATATATATATATATATATATATATATATATATACATATATAAATAAATATATATATATATATATATATATATATATATATATATATATATATATATATATATAAATATATATATATATATATAAATATATATATATATATATATATATATATATATATATATATTTATATATATATATATATATAAATAAATATATATATATATATATATATATATATATATATATATAAATATATATATATATATATATATATATATATATTTAAAATATAAAAAAGAAATACTCAATTATTGAAGCTGTCTCGGTTTACAAATTGACATGAACTAAATTTCAAAATAAAATAAAAAAACTCACCTTCTACTTATGTACTGTATGTTACCGTTTAAAATATAAGAAATGTATACATAATAAAAAAATTGATCAGTTGTTGACTGTTTACAGCTCTTTCTAAGAAGCTCATTGATAAACTGTTCGTAACCATAATTTTTTTTAAATCATCAGAGCGGTGTTGAACTCAACGTTTCAACACTTTCAGTGCATGTCTTATTTCAGCACTTGTAGGAGGTGACTCAGTATCAAGAGGTCTGACTCATTAGTTCCATCAACCTGTCATAATGATTTAAAATTTCAATTTTTTTAATGTTTTAATGTTTTCTGCTTTCCATATCAACAAGCTGCATGTAAGCGAGTGAGACATAAAATGTAAATACGCTCCTTCTCAGTTCCGATTAGAATGTGTTACCTTCTGCTTATCTGACAACCATTGGCCGTTTGCACTCGGCTTTAAACAGTATTTTAGATCTCAGTAGCCCACCTATAGTATAAAAAGCACATCACAGCGTCCAAAACCAAACCAATTGTATACTTCGGAGGGTAAAACCGAACAATGACCTACAAGTAGGGTGTTTGGTTTGGTTTAGTTTGAAGCACTATGTTCTACATTTTGCAACACGAGGGCTAATGAGACCGGGACCTACTGCTTAAACCCGATTCCGAATGGCTATGAACATCCATACCACAGTGGGATTGGAACCCACGAACTCTGTTTCGAAGGGCAGCATCGTAACCATTCGGCCATCGTTCATCCAGGTAGTGTATTATCTTTTGATACCGTCGGTTTGAATTCTTTTGTTGACAGAAATGTTTTTAGCCACTCGACATGTGTTGAGAATTAACTCTCTCTAACATTTATTCTTCTTATAAAAAGAAGTGCTAAGAACTAAACTATCCTCAAAAGTTAAACATGATATGTTAAGAGATGATATTTCATGAAATGCAAAGCAAAATGTCCAGGTTCTAATTCAAAGAAAAAATGTTCAACTTCGGAAAATCAGCAAACAATTTTGATTAATTTATAATCAATCGTTTAAAATTTAATCATTCTTTAATTCCCATACAATTTTTTATTCACTGCTTGCTCGTCATTTATTATTTCTTCGACCCAATTTCTTCTTTTCTTTAAATATATTTTTTATAGCTTATCAAATTTATTTCTGTCTTTTTTTGTCTCCTCTCTTTTGATACTCTTTTTGTATTATATTCTACTGACACAGATTATTTTTTTTGAGCTTCAAATTTGTCTCTAAAAATGTTAAATGATCCTTTTACCACTCCGTGTTTCCCTGTCACTCCCCCCTTTTTATAAAATGATAACAAACTCATTTTCTTAAAAAAATCAAATGTCATTTTTTATAAAGATTTACTCGTCTTTTGCCTAGAGTGGAGGTGTTGCAGCTGTCTCTGAATATGTTGACAGTTTATTTTAGAATAATGAATTTTATTATGTGATAATTCATCAGTCTTTCTATTTAGATGAAAATATTAGATTAAAAAACAATCCAATTCTTTAAATCAACTATTTTAAATCAACTGCTTTACATCTCCATATATTCTTACTCACTGCCAACTTGTACTATTTTTCGTGCAATGTACGAATTTACAGATGATTATACAATACTTCGGATAATTTAAAAAAGTACGAATTTTTAGGAAAAATGACATGGAGAGAGAAAATCTTTATAGAAAGCATATATAATAAATTATTTATAGTGAATTTTTCTGTTGATTTTTCATTTAATAAATAACTAATTTCGAAAGAATTAAAGAGCGAGTCTTCCATACATATTATATGGAATTATTCTTTCATACTGCTATATGTAATGTATATGTATGTATAAATTTATATATTTATATTATGTATATATATATATATATATATGTATATATATATATATATATATATATATATATATATATATATATATATATATATATATATATATATATATATATATATATATATATATATATATATATATTGTGTGTTTTAAAAATTTTATATTTGTATTCGACAGTATACCGCATGTGTGTGCACGTAAATAATATACAGGGCATCTGCCAAAATAAAATGTTTCAAATTCATGACTTTTCATGACTTTCCCTGATTTAGCAGATCATTTTCCATGACTTTAAAAAGCTTTCGTTAAAGTATATATGAATAAAACTTCTGATGTACATACAAATAAAATATATGCTTTTAGAGAAATTACAGGAATTTTATCATAAAAAAACTATAAACTTACTTTATAAGAGTTAATAAACTCACATACATAAAAATAAATTGTTGTATCTACATACCTAAGTTTAATCATATAGCAATTTTTCAATCAAAATGTTTCCAATTTGAATTCAGGGTACTTTGGTATTATCCAGTTGACCATGAATAATAGCCAAATATAACTCTATAATGTTTATATACAGTATCCCCAGAGATAAACTTATATTTTGTGCAAAATTCTTAATTTTTATTAAAAAATATTAATTATTATATTAATAAAATTTTAACCTACAATTTAAGAAAAAACCAGAATAATATACATTTACCCACCCATTGAGCTTTCTTGCTTTGAGTTTCCTTGGTGAACAAATTTTACTTGGTAATATGGTCAATAGGATAATACATAAATACCAAACTCAGTAACTTCAGCCAAATGACAAGTAAATACAGAATTAAACAATTCAATGCATTTTTTTTTCATCGGTAGTTTAGCGGATCCATGACTTTCCATGACTTTTACTCATTTTACTTGAAAAATCAAGACTTTCCATGACAAAATTAATCCATTGTCTAAATCCATGATTTTCCATGACTTTCTCTGAATTTCCAGGTGCGCGGAAACCATGCATGCGTTTACACATTAAAATAGCATACCGGTAAAATTTGACTAATTTTAAAATTGTAATTTTTGTAGATATGGTCATTAAAAATACAAGGGAAAGCAGCCTCAGTATAATACCAAAGTGATGCCGTGTTCTAGAGAAAAGTTTTTCGCTTATACTATGGATGATTAAATGAAATCAGAAATTTTTGTTTTGGTTTAAAGGTATATAGTTACATTTTTGTGAAAGTATTAACTCTAAAATGCTATCCGGATTTTGTTGAACTTTCCTGCTTTCAAAACGTCGGCAAGACAACATTTTAAAAATTTATTTTAAAGTAAGGAGAAGTAAATAATACATACGCTTTCCTATTAAAACGCGATTTATTACCAATTAAAGTTAGTTTCAGCTTTATGCAGTTTATTATTTTAATTATAGAACGTATCCAATGCGTAATAGCTGAGCAATGACCGAATGGTATAGTGGTGCTCTTCGGTACCGGAGTTAGCGTGTTCGAATCCCTCTACAGTATGGATGTTCGTTACCGACTTTAGGCAGTAGGCCCCGGTCTCATTAGTCATAGTTTAGCAAAACAGTGCACCGCAGAGTTCCAACCAAACTAAGGCATAATGATATAGTTCTAGGATTAAGTATATTTTATTGGCTTCTGCCTAAGAATTATGTAACAGAATATGTTTCCACGTAGGAAAGGTAGTACTAGATAAACGACGACAGTAAGGCGTTGCAGTTTTCTTTGAATTTATTGACACTTTCATACTAGTCTACCTAATTCTATTATGTGAGACCACTTTACGAAAAATTAATTTTTGAATGCTAGTCCCTTTACATACATGAGAAATTAATTTTTGGTTTCAGGGACAGATGCTTTACTACTCTGTATTAGAACCTAAGTATTTCAGGCTGCAGTTTAAAATCCACTTACAAAGATATGCCAATTAATGATCCGTTGTAGCTTAATCAGCAAAGGCAGATATACCGTGACTGGAGGGTAGAGGGATCGATTCTAGAGTTTGCCAAAGATCCGCCGTGTTCTGTAATGGCGGCAGGAGCAAACAAGATAGATTCATGGTTGCAATGTCCATCAAGTTCCCAAATGGTAACTCAGGAGGTAATAGGCAACCCTGGGGTTCTTCTGCTTGGTCCCTGCTTCTGAATTACGAGGACACATTCTTTAGAATTTCAACCTCTCGAGGTAATAGTAACTATTTTTACATAAAAAGATATATGACTTCTAAATGGATACGACAAAGAGCAAAAAAGCATTCCAAAAGGTTTTATTTAAGACCTGTTGATTGTGAGAGTGCAGCTATGTTTAGATTTGCGAAACTGATTTGCTCGCCGCACTCACACGTTGTGGGTTGAATGCCCAAGTTTTTTTCGCAACTCCAGGAAGCGTGTGGTGTGGACAGAGAAAATAATTGCACTTAAACTTCACCAAGTTTTGGAGAATCGTGATTGGTCTCCAGGAGGCGATTCAGGACCATCCTTGGAGTCCCGGTCCTTCTAGGCAGAGCCGGAAAAGGACGCATTGTAAAAAGAACAATGGAACAACGAACAGGATAATGGAAAAAGTGTAGGGTTGCCTGAGTCGAAAGAAGGAAGGTAAAGAATGCAGCGTTCTCTTGGACATTGGCAATTTTTTTTTTGAGGCGTAGCACGTGGAGTGCTCCTTTTACTTTTTAATTTTTATATTTTTTTTGCATATTTTCTTGTCGTTTCTTCTAATTTTGAACATTGTAATATAGAACAGTGGTACTATACTATAATTAAAAGCAATATAAAGCAACTTGGGGTTATCGGTGTCTTCGAAATGACAATGCAATGTACTACACCACAACAATTGTTAAAAATTAAATTTGGGAAAAAGGATTATTTTAAAGAAAGGCATGAAGCATTTTCAAAATTAAAGGAGAAAGAGGGACAAACGGTACAAAATTTTGCAGATGAAATTGAAATGTGTAAAAATTTGTAAAAATGTTTATTGTGAATATAAAGTAAGATGGTTAATAATAAGGTAGTTCAATAATCTTAACATAAGTCATTTTAAAAGTGTTGGTACAAAATGTATGAAGTTGTAATGGAGCTCAAATGAGTATCAATTGTAATTGCCATTTAGGTTTGAATTTGATTTAAGATTATGAACTTAATATACTGGATTTTTACCACTGTTTCTATACTTAATTTTTCTCAATCTATGTATACTTTATTTTTGCTACTGTTTCTATACTTAATTTTTGCCAATGTTTCCATACTTCATTTTTTTTCGCCCTTTTATTCATATGTGTCAAAAGGAATTTTTTTGCTGTCGATGGGGAGGAGTGTGAGAGTGCAGCTATTTAAGGTTTGCGAAACTGATTTGCTCGCTGCACTCACACGTTGTAGGTTGAATACCCAAGTTTTTTTGCAACTCCAGGAAGCGTGTGGTGTGGTCAGAGAAAATAATTGCACTTAAACTTCACCAAGTTTTGGAGAATTGTGATTGGTCTCCAGGAGGCGATTCAGGACCATCCTTGGAGTCCCGGTCCTTCTGGGCAGAGCCGGAAAAGGACGCATTGTAAAAAGGACAATGGAACAACGAACAGGATAATGGAAAAAGTATAGGGTTGCCTGAGTCGAAAGAAGGAAGGTAAAGAATGCAGCGTTCTCTTGGACATTGGCAATTTTTTTTTAGGCGTAGCACGTGGAGTGCTCCTTTTACTTTTTAATTTATATATATTTTTTTTGCATATTTTCTTGTCGTTTCTTCTAATTTTGAACATTGTAATATAGAACAGTGGTACTATACTATAATTAAAAGCAATGTAAAGCAACTTGGGGTTATCAATGTCTTCGAAATGACAATGCAATGTATTACACCACAACATTGATTATATTTAAAAGGAGGGCAGATAAATTTATTTTTAATCCGTCATTAAAGTGTTTAACAGTAGGTACAAGTCTTATTAGCAATCGTCCAGCAAAAAACAAACCATAGTACTTTACTCCAAATCCAAACTAAACCCGTTTTAATATGAAAAATAAACTTTACCATCTAGATTAATTTCAGTTTCTGCACGCAAACATCTAATCTCGTCTCTTATCTAACAATTTCATTTAAATGCTCTTTACAGTCCTCAGCATGAAAGCTTTTGAAAAGAACATTTATTTATGCAAAACAGCTAAATACTAGACATGTAAAAGCCGTTATAAAGGAAGAGTTTTAATATAAAATGACAAATATTTGTTTGTTAATTATATGCAGGAAACGCATGCTACATTCATGAAGCAATGTTTAAGTTTTCAAAATTCATGCATAAAACAGTCAACTAAAACATATAAAAACGATGTTAAATTACTTTTTGGTTTCGCTCATGTGAGTCTCAGCTTAGTGAACTATGTTTTGACAGCCGTAGAATAATATTTTTTTGCACTCAAAAGTATTAATATTTTGAAACGAAAATAATTTTCTTCTTTTCTAGGAAAGGAATGTTTACATCAGACTGCTTCAAAGAAAAAAAAAGATTCTTGCTCCGGTAGGGAAAACTACATTTATGGTGAATAAATTAGGTATTTTTAAATATTAGAAAAATATGCTTTGCTATATGAATATGTTTTGGATATTTGTTTTAAATTTTTGATTCACGGATAGAAATATATTTCGATTATTTATTTTCTTTCAGCTTTATAGAAAATATACGATTTTTGGTATTATATATAAAATATTATCAGTAAGTAATGCATATATAATTCTTTTTGCTATAGTAAATTTAGCAAAAGTATTAATGGACAATAGAATTGGAAAATGTCTGCATATAACGTGATGAAAATCTCGGTGACTCTAGTAACCTTAGCGTTAATTTCTTATCACACGTGACCATATACATGTTGAATAAACAACAGATTCAGTTTATCACTTCCTTTACTGATGAAGAAGTCATGATTTTCTCGTGTGGTAGCAAAAAATTTGCAATTTAAAGATTTTTAATTTTTTATTTTAAAGAACTTATTACGTGCCAAACTGAAACAAAATAAATTGATTGAAAACTTTTTGCTATCCCATGTGAAATCTACACATTTTTAATAGGGAAAAGGAATTGTAAACTGAATCTGTTGCTTTTTCAACATGTACAAGCTGACATATAGTAATACAACACGTGGTAATCACAATATTGCACATATTTTTATAATTGAAAATCGTTACATTTAAATTTTTATTACTTTCAAATGTTTTTCATAGCCAACGGTAAAAAATTTGCATTCGCTCAGGTCCGGCCACTATAAATGAAGAAACAAATTTTCTGCTCGTTGTTCCAGAGTAAGCGCTCGGTGCAGCAGTTTCTTCCAGTTGCAATCTCCCTCTATCTGTAGCTGACGCTTTTTCCGTTATCAGTTCCAGGTAAACTCTCCTCTTCCCTTCATCACATTTTGTTGCGAGGTCAACAATATCAACCCTGGATCCTTAGTTATCTCCAATTTTCCGTTTTTCGTCTTTGTCATACACATAACCACTAATGCTTGATGTGCTGTTGCAAGTTTTAAGTATATTCAGTTGTTTAACAATATATATATATATATATATATATATATATATATATATATATATATGTATACATATATATATATATATATATATATATATATATATATATATATATATATATATATGTATACATATATATATATATATATATATATATATATATATATATATATATATATATATATATATATATATATTTATATATATATATATATATATGTATATATACATATATATATATATATATATATATATATATATATATATATATATACATATATATATATATATATATATATATATATATATATATATATATATATATATATATATATACATATATATATATATATATACTATATATATATATATATATATTTATATATATATATAAATATACATATATATATACATATATATATGTATACATATATATATATATATATATATATATATATATATATATATATATATATATATATATATATATATATATATATATATATATATATATATATATATATATATATATATATATATATATATATGTATACATATATATATATATATATTATATATATATATATATACATATATATATACATATATACATATATATATACATATATATATACATATATATATACATATATATGTATACATATATATATATATATATATATATATATATATATATATATATATATATATATATATATATATATATACATATATATATATATATATATATATATATATATATATATATATGTATATATATATATATATATATATGTATATATATATATATATATATATATACATGTATATATATATATATATGTATACATATATATATATATATATTATATATATATATATACATATATATATATATATATACATATATATATATACATATATATATATATATATATGTATACATATATATATGTATATATATATATATATATATATATATATATATATATATATATATATATATATATATTTATTTATTTATTTAGAAATAGAATTCTATAATTATAATTTCGATTTTTTGGTTATTTCTACATATGCACAAATATATTTGTTGGGTGTTTAAAGTTTTCACCACTACAACCATGTAAATTTATGATAAGACCTTAAATCGCTGTTTAAATGGCGTTTGTGATGACACCACTAGCTTTGGAGTAGTAATGGTCACTGATTGTATTTCTTTTAAGAAAAGGAAAGGAACTTAGTGTAAACTATTCCTGAATGTGAGCTTTATTCCTCTTTAGTTTTCTAGTTTTACGCGATAGTATCGTATGACAGTCCATTATTCTTTTCTCTAAAATACCTTTTTGACAATTACATTGTTTGTTTCTATCGTACTATAGATTGTCTATTCCTACCGTTTTGGTGTTTTGGAGGAGGATGAGCAGTAAAAAATTAATTTACTGATTATTATATAAATTAGAATTTTCTGAAAAAATAACTTTAATATCTGTAGTAGTCCCATAATTCTGAAGTATGTCAATCAAAAAGACATACATTAAATTGATTACATCGTAAGTCCTCAAATGCATTTTAAAATTATATATTAATATTTTTTTTATGTAGCTACAGTATTAAGCAAAAATAAAGAATAAAAGTCAATAAATAAAGAATTCAATTAATTCCATGTGCAAAATTCATCTGCTTATTAATATGTTAAAATAACTATAAGTCTAATTCGAAATGATATTTATTCAAAATTTCAATACAATTAAAAAAAAAGAAAAAACAGAACTTTTGTTTTTAATCAAAATTGAAAAATTTGTATTTTACCGAATCTAGAGTTTTAAACGTATTCTTAAAAATAGATTTAGTTAGATATTTTTTCAGTACTATGATATTATATTATATTATTCAGTACTATGATATATTATATTATTCAATACTATGATATTATATTACTGAGATTTTACCTCGAACTTTTTGAACGTTTCAGGATAAGTATGACTGAAGTTAAAAATGTTTTATATAAAAAAAACATGCTCTAATGGATAAACACAAGTGTACAAAAAATGAAAAATAGTTTCCTATTGATATTATACAAGTTGAAAATATTACAGTAAAAAAGCTCAAAATTACTAAATTGTAAATTCTTTTCTTTCAATAAGAATCATGATCAGTAACAAAAAATGTTAGTAAATCACGTTAAACAAATAAATAAACACTTATAGAGCATCTAACAACATTTTTCACCTGTCCTGCTTTGTCTTTTCAGAATCAAAAGCCGGAGTAATTTATACTTTCACTCTTTGCTTTTTTAAACGGAATCTTTTTTTTTTTTACTACAATTACACTAGAGAAACAGCGAGACTAAATTTAAACTTGTTTATGCAATCATCATAATTCAGAGAAACTTAAGAGCGCATGCTCCGGATGAAAAATAATTTTCTGCAAAAGATTACTCCAGATTAGAGATCAAGAATAAATCTTGGAAGATCTAGACAAAAATTATTTTTAAAATTGTGATAATTTAATTTTCCGTTTAATTGTATTTTAGCGAGAAAAAAATTATTTTCTAAGTATTATGTTTTGAGTTACCATAATGCTACTGTTTAATGGTACAAAAATTTATGTCTTGCTAAATAATCATTTCCTCTTTTTAGAATAACGTTCTTGACATTTTGTTTTAACGCCTCATTTTGTTGATGTTCTGGAATTAAAACGAATCTTATCAAATTCCATTTTCATTCTAGAGAATTCAATGTCTTAATTTAGAATTTCTTGTTTTAAGAGATTAGTTCACATTTGATGGGACTTTAGTTAAAAAATTACAGATGAACTAACAGAAAATAATCATAATTGAGTTTCGAAAAGAGAAATGTTTAACGAATGATTTGGAAAGCAGAAGTATGGAACAAAATTAAGTAAAAATCAATTCTTTTACTTCGAATGTGCTTTAAGTTACAGGTTTAATGATCAAAATTGAGCGAAATTACAGATTTGAAAGGGAACAAAAACGTCAGTTTACTTTTTCATTCAGATATTTTCAATTTGTTTTTTCAGTAAGGTATTAAGAAATTGTTTTTAAACATAAAATTTAAAAAACAAACTGGAATTTCAGTCGAAAGGAACTTATATAAATCCATTTAACTGTTTAGCTGCGGATAAACAGTGCTTGTTTTTCAGGATGAAAACTGAAACCTCTCGTGTTCGAGAACATATAAAAGTAAACTAAATAAAATTGTAGTAGTCAGATATAATTTAAAATAAAATTCTGTGATTTTTTTATCTCATCATTTAAAATTTCCTATAAAGTTCCGTTAAAATGAAAAAGATATCTTTGAAAGCCATTATAGTTTCTGATTTTTATGTTTAAAGGGATTTTGAGCCTGTTTCTAAAAGCCTTTATTTATCTAACTGAAACTGAACACTAATGTTTTATTTACTACTTTAAATTTTTTAATACAAAAATTCTGCTTTCTACAGCATTCCACAGATTTTGTTCAGGTTTACAATACGTGAGGATCTGAATGAAACTGTAATCCTATGTGTTAAACAACAGAATCAACTAAATTTAATCAAAATAATTTTAAAAAATAGGATTTTATGCAGTTAATTGTATTTTTTTAATCAGTATTTTGTAAGATTAATAAAGATATCTCTTGAAGAACTGATAAGGTATAATTTTGTTGTTTAAAGTAAATTTAAACATTTCCAGAGTTTTGTTTATTTCACTGAAAACATTTTGACCTTTGAATATAAGTGAATATACTATTTTTTAGGCTCAACTGCATTATGAAAATATGCAACGATATTTTTTTCATTACCATTTTACTATAGTCTTTATTTAAAATGATATAATTAAAAAGTTCCTTTTCTATATATTACATAGTAAAAAGATCTCTCAATGTAGCTGGTTCCCCCTCTGACGAGTAGCAGAATCGAGTGTGTATAAATATATATATATATATATATATATATATATATATATATATATATGTATATGTGTATGTATATATATATGTATATATATATATATATATATGTATATATATATGTATATATATATATATATATATATATATATATATGTATATAAATATATCTATGTATATATATGTATATATATATGTATATATATCAAAATTGAGCGAAATTACATGTTTGAAAGGGAACAAAATCGTCAGTTTACTTTTTCATTCAGATATTTTCAATTTGTTTTTTCAGTAAGGCATTAAGAAATTGTTTTTAAACATAAAATCTAAAAAATTTCATTCGAAAGAAACTTATATAAATCCATTTAACTGTTTAGCTGTGGATAAACCGTGATTGTTTTTCAGGATGAAAACTGAAACCTCTCGTGTTCGAGAACATATAAAAGTAAACTAAATAAAATTGTAGAAGTCAGATATAATTTAAAATAAAATTCTGTGATTTTTTTATCTCATCATTTAAAATTTCCTATAAAGTTCCGTTAAAATGAAAAAGATATCTTTGAAAGTCATTATAGTTTCTGATTTTTATGTTTAAAGGGATTTTGAGTCTGTTTCTAAAGGCTTTTGTTTATCTAACTGAAACTGAACACTAATGTTTTATTTACTACTTTAAATTTTTTTATTACAAAAATTCTGCTTTCTACAGTATTCCACAGATTTTCTTCAGGTTTACAACACGTGAGTATCTGAATAATACTGTAATCCTATGTGTTAAACAACAGAATCAATTAAATTTAATCAAAATAATTTTAAAAATTAGGATTTTATGCATTTAATTGTGTTTTCTAAATCAGTATTTTGTAAGATTAATAAAGATATCTCTTGAAGAACTGATAAGGTAGAATTATGGTGTTTAAATTAAATTTAAACATTTACAGAGTTTTGTTTATTTCACTGAAAACTCTTTTGACCTTTAAATATATATAAGTGAATATACTATTTTTAGGCCAAACTGCATTATGAAAATATGCAACGGTATTTTTTTCATTACCATGTTACTATTGCCTTTATTTAAAATGACTAAGTCAATTAAAAAGCTCCTTTTCTATATATTGCATAGTAAAAAGATCTCTCAATGTAGCTGGTTTCCCCTCTGACGAGTAGCAGAATTGAGTGTATATATAAATATATATATATATATATATATGTGTGTGTGTGTATCTATGTATATATATATATATATATATATATATATATATATATTTATAAGTATATATATATATATATATATATATATATATATATATATATATATATATATATATATATATTTATAAGTATATATGTATATATGTATATTTATATGTATATATGTATATATATATATATATCTGCGTATATGTGAGTGTATACATTCATTTTCTATACTCTGTATACAAAAATGTTTTAGAAATGTTCCTGTATAGAAAAAGAAGCTTTTTAATCAACTCTTCGAATTTAAACTAAAATAAGAAGGATAATGGTAAAAAATTGTGTTCTTCTTTTTCCATTATACAATTTTTTTACGCAAATTTATGTAACAGAGAGTAAAAACGATGTACAAGGCATACGATACAAAAATTGAATGTGCCAGAGGTCGTACAGCACGACAATGTCATATATGGCCTCAAGAGGCTTACAGAACTGTAACAAAATTGGTAAAATACATCATTGGTAAACATGAAAAGGCAGTGAAAGAGGCCTTACGAGTCCTAGAAACCTCTGATACAAATATGGGCCTCACCATTAATGAAGACAAGACGAAGTATATGGAGGCTTTATCCTCGACCGTGAACTACAGCATCTTCTTTTGCATAGACAGCCATACCTTTGAAAAGGTATGTGAGTAGATACCGCGGAACTATTATAAATGATCAAAACAAACTGAAAGCCGAAATTGCTACCAGAAAAAAAATCGGCTAATAAATGCTTCTTCTGACTGAAAAAAACAACTAAGATCCAAACTTGTCAGCCGAAAAACGAACCTAAAAATATACATGACACTCATTCTACCTGTGCTGCTGTATGTTAGCGAGACCTGAATATGAAATTTACATACCCCGAAAGCCTGGAGACTTTCGAGAGAAAAGTATTTAAAAATAACTTTGGTCCTATCCAGGAACGAGGTTGCTAGAGAACCAGATATCATTTCGAGCTCTCTAGGCTCTACAAACAGATTCAAATTACACTAATCATCCGAAATAACAGACTAAGATGACCCCGTCACATCTGCAGAAGCCCTGAGAACAACCCCAACAGAGTATTTATTTTTAAGAACCCTGAGGGATCTCGTACTAGAGGAAGACCGCAACAAGGTGGCTCAATGACGTTGAAAATGACATCAATATTTTAGGAATTAAAGACCGGCAGAAAGTTGAGATGGACCATGTCAGTTGGAGGAAGCGTGCTGTTCAGTCACCTAAGACCTACAATAGGTTGTCACGCTATTAAAGAAGAAGAAAATTCCATAACTTGCGTTCCAATAACATTTGTTAAAAAATTCCAGAACTACTTTTAAAATAATACTTTTTCGAACATTTAGCTTTGCACAACTCTTTAAAAGTCTCGTTGTATTCTTCTTCAGCAGCACTACAGCCTACTGGAGGCCAAGGCTTTCTCTGTCAACTTTCTCCATTCAGCCCGGTTTGACGCGATGTTTCTCCATCTATTAATGCCCAGTACTCTCAAATCGCTCTCAACACAATCCATCCACCTTATTGGTGGTCTTCTTCATTTGAAACCCTCAAACTTTGAAAACGTCAATTTTTTAACAGGCTCTTGGTCCTCTTTTCGAAAAATGTGTCCCAGCCGTCTGATTCTGTAGGACTTTATGACACTTAAGAAGTCGTTGTATTACTGAGTAAAATTTTCTTCTTGAAATCAATCCGTAAATTCAAAATACCTACAACTAATGATATTTCCCTTACAGATATTAACATATACCCGAGAAAGAACCTTAGGTTTATAATAAATCAACAGATTTAAAAGTATTATATTTGTATAATGGTGGAATTATACAAACATAGGCAGTTTAACGCCTAGTCAAATCTCATATTTTCTAGTTTTATTTGCAATTAGTGCTCTAGATATGAACTAAGAGCACAAGACATATTTTTGTGTTAATGATGTTTATAAGCAACAGACAAATTTTACTTTTGTGCATTTGAATTTAATTTTAATACTAACTATACTTTGTTTAAACAAGTTTATCGAGCTAGTTCAAATATTCAGCGTTCTTTTCAATTTACCAACAAAAAATATTTCCCAATAAGTATTGATCTGAAAACTTTTGCTCCAACTCTTGAAACGACTTGAAAATTTATTTGAGAAATAGTTAAGACATTATAAAATCCAATTCCTATCAGAGCCATTGCTAGGAAAACCCGGAAAAATCATATGTTAATTTAAATTTATCTTAGGGAATTCATACTAGTTTCATTTTCCACTCAATCAAGAATTCTGATTTCAAATTTGATACCGAATTTTGGAAGCAAGAGGGAATATTAAATTTTCTTAGAGTTACGATGATTAATTCTTGAGAAATATATTCTTTAACTGAAATCTTTACGTATTTAAGATTTAGATACATTCATTTAGGTACATCTGTCACATTAAGATTGAAAATTGATTGTAAAGTTAGTTCTAATAAATGTGCAAAAGTCGTATAATCTAATGAACATAAATGCAGTAATAGTTATTAGAAATTTTATTAATATATAATTTAAATCATAAAATCACGTTCCCCTGAAATCGAAATATGACATAACTGAGCTTTTATTTGAGGTAATATAGATTTTATGTTAATAAAGTAATATAATTTTTATCACTTCTTTTAAGATTTTCTCCTTAAAAATATAATGACTAATTTGAATTAAAGATATGCAGAACAAGCAGAAATTTTCTATTTGAGCGTGAAACTAAATGTCTAAAATAACATATATATGCTGAATGATGACCAAATGGGTAGAGTTCTGATCTACGGTACTGGTTTGAATCGCACGACATTTATGTTCGTAGGCGTTTGGTATTGGCTTTATGCAGTAGGACCCTGTCTTATTTGTAGCAAAATACTTGACCACATCACTTCAAACCGAATTTGACCAATCTTGAAATTTTTTCAGGTACATAGAAAAAGTAAGATACTACTTTCTTGAGACGATAACCAAATGTTAGAGCGTTGTATTTCGATACCGTAGTCAATAGGTTTGAATTCTGCTCCTTGTATGGGTGTTCTTAGCCATTCAAAATCGACTTTCAGCAGTAAGCCCCGACCTCATTAACCCTTGTGTAGCACAAAAGTAGACCGTAGAGCTCCAAACCAAACTAGGAAGAGCGATGGCCGAATGGTTAGGGAGCTAACCTTCGGTATGGAATTTAGTGCGTTCGAATCCCGCTCCCGCTGTGGAATGAATGTTCGTAGCCTTTCGGTATCGGTTTTAAGCAGTAGGTCCGGATGTCATTAGCCTTCCTGTGCTAAAAAGTAGCCCGTTGCGTTCCAAACCAAACCAGATATGTATACACAAAATCCAGTCACATTAATGTGACCACCTGCCAAAATTCAGTATATCCACCTTTCGAAGAGTGGACAGCTGCGAGACGTGCAGGAAGATAATTAGGTACCTGAAGGTGTTCACTTGGTTGTTGAACCATGCCGACTTCAGTGCCGTGGCCAGCTGAGCTAAGTTATGCAAGTAAAGATCCGTTGTGCTAACATTCCGATCGAGGTGGTTCCACAGATTCTCGATTAGTTTCAAGTCCGGGGAATTTGCTGGCCTAGGAAGTACGATAAACTTCTCCTGGTGTTCTTCAAACCACGCATATACATTGTGAGCTTTCTGACATGACGCATTGTCTTGGTGGTAGACGGCAGCATCCTGGGGAAAACAATTCACATATATGAACATGGTCCGCAAGGATAGCTGTATACTTGTGTTGATTGTGCCTTCCACAATGACGAATAAACCTAGAGAATATCAGGAAACATTCCCCAGATCACAATGCTTCCTCCTCCAGCTTGGAACCTTCTGATAATTGTTGCAGGATGTTTGCTTTCATACATTTCACGCCGTATGTGCTGACATGCATCTGACCGATGGAGCATAAAACATGATTCATCCAAAAAAGCCATCTATCGCTACTTAGTGGAAGTTCAATCGTGGTACTGGCTTGTGCAAATTCCAGCCTTCTTTGCCGATGAACAGCAGTCAGCATAGGTGAATTAACAAGGCGTCTGTTGCGGAGGCCCATATGCAGCAACGTTCACTGACCATCGTTGTGGAGACACTAATGGTAGACCCTTGGTTCATCTGAGCGGTTAGTTGCCCATTGGTTGTACGTCTATTCTCAGAACGCATCTTCGCAGATGTCGTTCACTTTTGCCATCTATGGCCCTTGGTGCTGACTGTCTTATGTTCTTTGGAGAAAATTCATAATCCGAAAATATAATTATTTGTACCTCCTGCTCGGAAAATAGTTTGAAATTTTTCTACGCACACAATAGCCATTGAGTATGTTGGGTATTTGTGACTCATCACTAACGTTTCATTTTCTATTTCCTCTTTTAATCCAGGTTCTCCTTATAACAGGGTTTGTTAAAAAAGAGTTGAACTGTAATTTTGAATTTTAATTGTTTTATTAGTTCCTGTACAGAATAAATAAGTAATTTTAATCATACAAAATCTGCCTTATAATGAAATATTTACATAATAAAATACCAACGTAATAAGTGCTAACACTACCTGTCACTATCAGATGTCAGTACCTGAGTTTTCAGATAAAACTGATGGCCTTAGAATAATATAAATACTTAATGTAATATAATTAGTATACTGTACTCAGTATAACAAGTATAATATAAACTGATGCAGAAGGAAGTCACAGTGTTCACATCAGACTTTTATAATTTATCTTCTGAACATCACGTTAGTTAATATTTCAACAGAAATCCCAAACGTTACCTTTTGAAATATCCTGCACCTTCTATAACGTTTGTACTAGAGGCCGGGTAAATTAGTTCCTTTGTGAAATTTTCCTGCAATAGAAATAGTTGTCTGCTCAGCATTCTTGTGATAAAAAACCCTTTTTTTCATTTTCAATGACGCTGAAACTTTTGCCTCCAGCTGTGAGTTCAAATAATGAAACCTCGAAAAGTTGAACTTTTTTTGCAACATTCTGTTTTGTTTCTAGTTTGAGAATCGCTAATGATGCTCTGGAAAGAGAAGACAAAGGTCTCTCAGGTGTTTTTTCTCCAACGTTTTTTCTTTTTAAAAGATTGTATTGCTTTGCAAACACTTGTGTGAATTTTCGCTTTAAATTTGGATCTCATGGTGAAACAGGAATGATACAGATAATTCTTAGAATTATTGGTTTAAAAAATGCAGCCATTTCCTGCCGAAATAAATCAGCTACAGAAAGGATTGTTTAATGTAGTAATAAAAATAAATGTATAAGGAGACAATGAGCTTTCAAAACTAATCTTTATTTTAATTAAGTGACTAGGTAATTTAGCACGTTATTAGAAATATATGTATGCAAATGGAGTCATAACTTCAACAGAAAATATGATTTAATTTGGAGAATATTAATTGTTAGCTATGTAAAAAGTAACTTTATGAAAATTTACCAAGTGAATCTCTTTCAAAACAATGCAGCCATATTTGTTCATACAATACATTTAAACATTTACTATAAAATTTAGCTGTAAATTTGTAGGAAATATTAAAAGAAAATAATAACAATAGTATAAATATGAATCTGTTTTCGTAGAAATGCCTTTCAAAGTTTTTTAAGTACAGAAATAACACATGTTGTATCTCGAATTATTTTAATTGTAACTAATTTTGTTGTATTTGGTATAATATAAAATGTTTATAGTTCTTGATAGCAATAATTATACTGAATTTTGAAGTAACAATTATATTTCTTTTAAATTGATTCTAGAATCAAAGCAGTATATAAAGCCATAATAGTACCACTTCTCTAACAATATAATAAATATTAAGCTTTTTATTATTTATCTTTTTATCTTAATTATTTATTTTTAATTGACACTGGAGGGAAAGCAGTATTTAAAGCTATAATAGTACCACTTCTCTAACAATATAATAAATATTAAGCTTTACTTATTTATGGGTAATTCCATACCAAATCGACACAAGGTTTCTACCTGACCCCCTCCAATTTTGATTAAATTTGGTATAGTAAGTGACTTCATGGTAATAAAGAAAATCCCCAAATTTTATGTTCAAATAAAAATTGGTTTGGGAGTTATAAGGCTTTAAAGTTGCCAGATTTGTCTAAAAAGTATACTATCGGCATACCTTTAAATTACACCTGCTCCTCACCTAATTAAGCTAGAGATATGTGCAAGGTGTTATTTTAAAGCATTTTTAATGGGCTGTCATATGATATACAACATATGATGACTTGAAATTTTTTTAAAAAATTTAAATTTAAATTAAAATTTAAAATTTAAATTTCTCAAAAAGCCAAGTTTTTAAAATTTTGAAAAAAATCTCAAAAATTGCTCATATTATTGTTAATTAATCCTCAAAGTTTTATGTTGGGATCACAATGGGATCACAAGCTACAAAAGTTTTTTGTTTGATTTATTTACTATTTCAATAACTAAAATGAGAACATGCATTCATTACTTTTAATCTAACTCATCTGTATAGGATGGCATTAATGTTTAAACACTACCTTATCTACATATACTCTAGTAAATAGTACATTTAACATTTGTGAAGATTTTAGAATGAAGAAAAATTATTAAAGTGCATTTCTTTTGATGGATGGTGCTACTTATTTAGTTGAAACTGGTAGAAAGCTTTATGTGTTTTGAGAATTTCTACTTCAGAAAGAATATACATTGGTCCTGTTGGAGTTAAAGGATCCACCTTACACATAACATCGGAAATTGGAATCCATAGTACATCTGGCTTATATAGATATAAAAAAAGATGATGATGGTCCAGATGAGTGAAGGAATGTCACTTTTACCTCTTCAGAGTTTTTCTCTTCTTTCTCTTAACATAAATGTAAGCCACCAGTTGCAATTATAAACAGCAGTAATATAGCCATTTTTATCAGCAAATAGAAGCTTTTATTGTGATGCTATAGCAGTTTGCATCAATAAATCTTGTGAAAAGGAAAATGTCTTCTCAAAGACTTTTGTTTTTGATTCTGTGGGTATAAAAGCATATTTCTGAGTCCCAGGAATTTCAAAAGCATTTTTAAATTGGTCATCTAGAAATATAGCTGTAGAAACATGTTCTTTTTGGGTTGAAAAACAAAATGTATTCTTGTGATGTTTTCCTGTGCCCTGTTAAAAAGTTGTTGTGGTGTAAGTATTTGATTTTTATATGGTCGTTGTAGGCTTGCTCAAGCCGCTAACTCTTGAGTGTACCTCCTACCCCATCACAAGGTCCTTTACCATGAGCTGTTGTCCAAAACTGCCATTCTGCCTCAATGCCAAAATCTTCCTTATGTAAGCATAAATTGGCAAAGTTTTTCTTATTTATATATTGTGCAGATGACCCATCTGAGAAATAAAATATTTTCCTTGCACTTTTTTTAAAATTCTGTCTTAAAAAAAGTAATAAGCTTCTTTTGAAAACAGTAAACTGCTACTGTATTGGGCTCCAAACAGTCTTAAATTACAATGTATGTAAAGTGGTAAATTCCAAACTTCCCTTTGTAATATACAACAAATGGGTGAGTTGTAGATTGAACATTAGTCCAGTGGCAGCTCTGGGTCTCATACTGTATAACAAATGAGTAATTTTCAGCAAAATCAAGAACTACAAACTCTGAATCTTTTAAATTTCCTTTTATATTGTTTATAAATGAATTTTGTTGTTTCAGCACAAAGTAATGATAAACTAATACAGACATTTTCTCACAAAATAAGTCAATAAATTCTGATGCTGACTTTTGTATTGTTTCTAAAGAGCTCCTATCAACAGAAATCCACTGATTGAAAATGATCTTTTCCCCCATATTTTCATCGAATGTTTCACCAAGTATGGTTTTTAATTATGTAGTCCCAGAACATGATGTACACTCTCCCATGTGGCAGCTGACTGATACTGGATTACAAATCATCATAGCAAAGCAGTCCTTGTATGTGTTAATTTTTCCATGTGTTAATGGAAGCTAATTTGGTATTTTATAGCTTGTGATCCCATTATAATCCCTATGTACTATGTCACAATGTATGAAGCCAGATGTACTATGAATTCCAATTTCAGATGTTATGTGTAAGGTGAATCCTTTAACTCTAACAGGACCAATGTATATTCTTTCTGAAGTAGAAATTCTCAAAACACATAAAGCTTTCTATCAGTTTCAACTAAATAAGTTAGCACCATCGATCAAAAGTAATGCACTTTAATGATATTTCTTCATTCTAAAATCTTCACAAATGTTAAATGTACTATTTACTAGAGTATATGTCGATAAGGTAGTGTGTAAACATTAATGCCATCCTATACAGATGAGTTAGATTAAAAGTAATGAATGCATGTTCTCATTTTTGTTATTGCAATAGTAAATATATCAAACAAAAAACTTTTGTAGCTTGTGATCCCATTATGATCCCAACATGAAACTTTGAGGATTAATTAACAATAATATGAGCAATTTTTGAGATTTTTTTTCAAAATTTTAAAAACTTGGCTTTTTGAGAAATTTAAATTTTAAATTTTAATTTAAATTTAAATTTTTTAAAAAAATTTCAAGTCATCATGTGTTGTATATCATATGAAAGCCCATTAAAAAAGGTTTAAAATAACACCTTGCACATATCTCTAGCTTAATTAGGTGAGTAGCAAGTGTAATTTAAAGGTATGCCGATAGTGTATTTTTTAGACAAATCTGGCAACTTTAAAGCCTTATAACTCCCAAACCAATTTTTATTTGAACATAAGATTTGGGGATTTTCTTTATTACCATGAAGTCGCTTACTGTACCAAATTTAATCAAAAATGGAAGGGGTCAGGTAGAATTTGTTCTAAAATTGTGTCGATTTCACATGGAATAACCCTTATCTTTTTATCTTAATTATTTATTTTTTAATTGACACTAGAAGCAAAGCAGTATTTAAAGCTATAATAGTACCCCTTCTTTAACAATATAATAAATAATAAGCTTGTACTTATTTATCTTTTTATCTAAATTATTTATTTTTTAATTGACACTAGAGGCAAAGCGGTATTTAAAATTATAATAGTACCACTTCTCTAACACTATAATAAATATTAAGCTTTTACTTATTTATCTTTTTATCTTAATTATTTATTTTTTACTGGACACTAGAGGCAAAGCAGTATTTAAAGCTATAATAATAATATAACTTCTCTAACAATATAATAAATATTAAGCTTTTACTTATTTATCTTTATATCTTAATTATTTATTTTTTAATTCACACTAGAGGCAAAGCAGTAAAGCTATAATAGTACCACTTCTCTAAAAATATAATAAATACTAAGCCTTTACTTATTTATCTGTTTATCTTAATTATTTATTTTTTAATTGACACTAGAGGCAAAGCAGTATTTAAAGCTATAATAGTACCACCTCTCCAAGAATATAATAAATATTAAGCTTTTACTTATTTATCTTTTTATCTTAATTATTTATTTTTTAATTGACATTAGAGGCAAAGCAGTATTTAAAGCTATAATAGTACCACTTCTCTAACAATATAATAAATATTAAGCTTTACTTATTTATCTTTTTATCTTAATTATTTATTATTATTTGACAATAGAGGCAAAGCAGTATTTAAAGCTATAATAGTACCCCTTCTCTAACAATATAATAAATATTAAGCTTTTACTTATTTATCTTCTTATCTTAATTATTTATTTTTTAATCGACATTGGAGGCAAGGAGTATTTAAAGCTATAATAGTACCACTTCTCTAACAATATAATAAATATTAAGATTTTACTTATTGATCTTTTTATCTTAATTATTTATTTTTTAATTGACACTAGAGGCAAAGCAGTATTTAAAGCTATAATAGTATAACTTCTCTAACAATATAATAAATATTAAACTTTTATTTATTTATCCTTTTATCTTAATTATTTATTTTTTAATTTTGAGCTTTGTATTTCTCCACAGAGCTCTCATTCTTAATTCATAGCCCTTATCCTGTTCAACGGACGCGCTACAATTCATAGAGTCTGAAGTCGTTTAATTCTGATGTAAGCATATAAATGGATTTCTTTTATTGATACTAGCCGAGTTCATTATCATAACAAAAGCAATAGGTGCATGAAATACGAGGCACTTATTCCATCACGCAAAAGTTCTGTACAACTACATGCGTGTTTAACTCTCTGCTTGTGAATTAAATCTTTCTGGAAATCAACTCACTAATTTCTGGCTTTTTCTAAAACCTTTTTCGTAATGCTGTGGTGTTCCATTCTGTTATAATAGTTTGCAGTGTATCTAACACGTGGTTGTTGTAGTCTATTTTATTAGTCTGTAATATAACAAGTGTGGCTAGGACAGTATAGTACACATTGTATTAAAAACAAGTACGTATACTATATTTACACATATGTAACGCTACTTTTTCGAATATTTAGAGACTCCAAACATAGAATATTTTTGACTAATTCTAGCAATACAGTTTGAATTTACACAATATACATATAAATTAAGAGTGTATCACTAATTTTTGGCGTCTTTAAAGTATTTTTCAGAAGGTTGTGTTACTGCATACAGTTTTAATAATTGGTAGCCTACCTAAAATATGTTTGTGGTAATCCATTTAGATATTTGTAGTTTTTAAGTTTTTTAAACGTGATTAAGATAGTATAGTACAGACTGCATTAAAAAGGCACGCATACAGCATTTACACTTATATAAAGCTGGCTATCTTTTCAAATATTTAGGACGAAAGCTCAGAGTTCTAAATAAGTTGTGTGTTGTCCTGTTGTAGTGATTCTCAACCTGTGGTTGAGAACAAAAAAATATTTTTATTATTTTGTAATTTTTAAACACGTGATTATGATAGGTATAGCACACACTGCATTAAACAGGTACACATACAGCATTTACACTTATATAAAGCTTGCTATCTTTCAAATATTTAGGGCAAAAACTCAGAGCTCTAAATAAGTTGTGTATTTTTCTGTTGTAGTGAATCTCAACCTGTGGTAGAGAATCACTACAACAGAACAATCCCTCCCCCTAGAGAAGCGTGATTACATAAAATGGGAGAGGGAAGAGCAAACATATCCAAGAAAAAATATTACAAAAATTATTTTACTGATAGGAAAGCTAAACAAAATATAATTTGAAATAAAAACAAAATATAGATTTATAGGGCTCTAATATGTTTATAAATAGGATTGTATCAATCTTGCAAATTGAATTTAATAATTTACTAAAAGATCCTTAAATGTTCTGTGTTGCCTTTTGGCAACATATTCGATTTAGTCTTCTAAAATACTATTAGAATAATATTGAAGTCCTAATAGCTAATGTTGCCAATAAATACATACTGAAGATACTACTAAACAAATTTTCAACATGTAAATGGCAACTCTACTTCTTTTAAGAATAAATATTAATGTATTTATTAATTTGTTTGCTGTATGGGCTTTTCATGATTTTTGGAAACTTCAAAATACACTATTTTGTACTGCAGTGCTCAAGTAAAAATTATTACATGAAAAGGTAACGCATGTATTATGGATATTTAACTGTAAAATATTTGCTGTAACCAGATTTTTGTCTTTGTTGCCAATAGGATACAATGACCACAAACTTCTACTAAGCTTAAAGGAAAAAAAGACTGTTGGTTATATTTTTTCTCTATTCAATAGAAGTAGCTTCTTTTTGTATTAGTTCATAACTGTAGTTTAATTTTTTAAAATGTATATGCAGCCAAATTTATGACGTCGTCAAAGGTTGTGACAAAAACTTTTGTAGATAACTTATTCTCATATCGTCAAGTGTCATAAAGTAAACAATTTATTTTCTATTCCAATTTGAATTTTCAAAAGTTAACTTTTAAAAATATTTTGTGGGAATTCTTTATAATAGTTATTAAAATTCATGTGTGTTTGACATTTAGATATAATAGAAAAATTAATTTTTCTATTAACCCCTTGCCTGTGACGTTCAAACTTAATACAATCAACGATCAACACGTATTAGCCAATTTTGGAATGCGCGACCTGAGGTAGGGCAAGAGAACAATGGTATTTGTATTCCGTGAAGCTCAGTATCTGTTTGTCCAATGCATAATATTTAATTTGCAAAAGTTAGGCAGTTTCGTGCTATTTATCACTATTTCTCGAATACAGTAAAGAATTTGTGAAATTCAAAGGAAGAGGGACATGAAACTCATGACAGTGGATATAGATAGCAATATTGTTGTTTTAGTTTATTATATACTCAAGAGCCAAAATATTATGACCACTTGTCAATAACGAGTTGGCACACCTTTGGCGCTCTACACAGCTTCAACCCGCCTTGGCATGGATGTCACAAGTCTTTGGTAGATGGTAGACAGACTGTACCAGATGTTTAAGCAAATGTTACGCAAATACGAGATATAGTGAATTGGTGGTCTTTGAAGTCTGAGCTGCCGTCCCATGACATCCCACATTTGTTTTATCGGATTACGATCCGGTGAGTTAGGTGGCCAGGACATTAACTGGAGTTCAGCATCATATTCCTGGAACCACTCCAACACAATTTTAGCCTTGTGACACGGGGAGTTGTCCTGTTGGAACATTCCATTTCCAGCTGGAAAAACAGAAGCTATGTAAGGGTGCAACTGATCCACAATGATGTTCAGATACCCTGTAGCATTCATGGTCTGCTCTACCACAACCACGGGTACCAGAGACGCCCAAAAGAAAGTTCCCCAAAACATAATACCGCCACCATCGATCTGCGTACGACCTTGTACATTGAGGGAGCAACTGTTCGCCTGGAAGACGGCGTATCCTGACACGGCCATCGGTCGTGGTGATTGACAAACCGTGATTCATCTGACCAGGCAACTCTCTCCCACTGATCCTTATATCAGTAGCGATGTTTCCGGGCCCAGCGTAAGCGCAGTTGGCTATGACGCTTGGTCAGCAAAGGCACACGAGTGGGACGTTTTCTGCTTAGTCCCATATCCAACAGCGTTCTCTGAACAGTGTGCTCCGATACTAGTATTTATACAGGAAATTGTTTTTTTTTGATTTATTTTGCTGTAGTTTGATCAAAAGTTACTGTAATCCATTTAACATTTTTTTTCCCATTTATGTGAAAATATTGAAAATAATAGTTATTTCGAACACAATGTTTAAAAAAAATCTATTTCTAACATTTTGGTGATAATATCGAACAAAATTAAAGAAAAAATAAATATTCATTTTTGGCACGTTTTTTCTCAAATATATTTTACAGGTAAGGAGTTAAAACCCTCTGTTGCCGATTGGCAGTAACCCATTTTTTAAACCTTAAACTATACTTAAAACAAAGTATCATTTTTTAAGTATTTTTCCTATTATTTATATAAGAAAGAAAAGCCAAAAACATTTTTATTTTGTTTTTAAAAAATTGGGCATTTAAGGGTTAAATTTTTTTTAATATCAGCATGTTTATTTATTTTTATTATTTTGCAAGACTAGCAATTAAAGTGATAGTGTAGCATTATCGTTAAAATACACAAACTTAATTATTAATGTATATATACTTGTTGTATAAGCAAAGGGGAAGGGCGATAAAAATTATTACTTTGGTGGTAAATTGGGACTTGGAAAATTGGGTGGCAAAAATGAAAGTTTGAGAAACGCTGTTCGAGTTTTGTGATTTATTCTTCTTTTGTGGCCAGTGGCTACATCAAACCAGGGAAAGCGTATTCCAAGGTTAAATCCTGAATGATCTCGCAACTTTGAAAAGAGGGATGGAGAAGCTAATTTTGAGAAGGAGTTTGTAAAGCTGTTTTTCCCACAAGTATTTTAGAGATCACTTCATAAGCTTGCGTATTTACATTATCTCTGCGGAGTCTTTTCTTCTTCTTGTGCTTATTATATTTGGTCTAGACTAGAAGTACAGAAAGACTTGCATCTCCAAAAAGTCATAAACAAGGAGAGATTGGTTGGTCTATTTCTTGCAATACCATGAATGGAAAACCAGGGCCTACTGCTTAAAACGATTTTCGTAACGGCAGTGGACATCCATGTCATAATGGGATTCAAACCCACTAACTCCGACCTACCATAGAGCAGAACCCCTACCCATTCGTCTATCGTAAACAAGGAGAGGCGTAGCAAATATATTCTGAAGCACAGACCTCACGCAGTTTAAAATTTTATTAGAAGAGGACTGTGAAGATGTACAGCTGCAGCAGTTTCGAAACATTTTCTGTTCATATCCAAGTAAGGCTCCTGGAGTGCTCACTAACAAGTGATGGTGAGTTGGATACTTCTTTCACCTGTTAAGGGCAAAACCAGGAAATATCCAAGTATACCATGAAGGGTTGAGTTTTTCGAATATCTATACTAGTGTGCTGTGATTGAAATTTAGGTATAGGCGTGTGTGTATGTGTGTGGGAGAGAGAGTTGGATCGCTGTGCACTTACTGCCAACCACCAGCTCCATGACGTCCGCTACCCTCCTGACGCTGCCGTCCGCCGCCAGCTCACGGCACTCCCACCGACCGGCGTCCGACCTTCGCGCCCCTGCGATGCTGAGGGCGGCGGTACCGTCCGCCTTGAAGGTCCACTGCCGCCTGCGAGAAGCCGACTGGTCCAGCACCACCGCTGCCCCGTTCTGCAGCCACTGCACACTGCCTCCAGGGCTGGACAGCGGGCAGGGAATCGTCACGCTGTCGCCCACTTGCACCGTGCGTTGCTCGAATGCACACCACGCTCTGCCACCTGTAAAACAAAATGAAGGAAAAATTAGTGATTAAAAATTATATGTATGTATGACAAGTTTATTAATTTAAGGAGGAAGTTTTAAACTAATACTCGTGCTGACAGCAATTGCCTAATGATAACATTTGTTAAGGAGCAGTAAACCAAATAATACAGGTGATATTATTATTGGAAATTTTTTTCTTTTTATTTAGAACTACTCTGTAAATTTTGTCAGGTCTAAGAGAAACCATGCGGTTTTGGGCAAATATTAAATTAACATAAACACAAACACATGCACACACATACACATCTATGTGTATGTGAGTGAATTGGTAAATGTGAGTGAATTGGTGCGGAATTGGTGATCCGAATTAAAACATAATTAATAAAAATAAGTTTTTACAGATAAATATATTAAACATTAGTATGATTAATGATCCTAATTAGCTACTACTGAGTCAGAAGTGGATTTTCGTTTTTATCTTAGTAGCAGTTATTTAATATTATTTCGCCTTATTTGTTGAAGAAACTATTACGTTTTGACGTCGTAAGTAATGCTTTAGAACTTTTCAACCTGTAATCATGTTTTTCAATATTTTTGCACTTTTTATAGATGAAAATATTTGTTGCATCAAACATAGTTCCATTTTAACTACTGTGATTTAATTTGTTTATACATAAACATATACTGGCAGATCTAAACAAGTGTATTGGTCTCGCTGTATAAAAAACTATTTGTGAAATTTCCTTGAAATTTTGTATACATGTTCTTTAAAATTAGTTCCTATTTCGACAAATTTCGGAAGAAAATGGCTATCTACAATAGGTGATTTAAATATATTTCAACATATTAAAGAATTCCCTACTTATATAACGATCCGTTAAGCTGTTTTACTACACAATAATATTAATTTTATCACCACAAATGAATTCCTGAGTGGGGAATACCTTAATCGGATCTAATATTTAAGTATTTCTCATATTCAATCTGCATTTCTTCAGACTGTTGAATATATATATATCCGATTCCCAAGAAATCACACGGTCGCTACTGTTACTGCGTACACTTTACTGTTACTCATACCTATTTTGCAGATGTAGCTTCTTCAACCATCTGCAATTAAGCTGGTTTGTGGTCTGGTCTGAGATTAACGGCAAATGTTCCGGTATTTACAAAATGCAACGTAATTTTTAGAAATTTGTAATTGCTAATGGGTCTTTATAAATCCTTTGCCTGTCAAAAGGATTTTAGCGCAGTAGAACCATTTATGTTTGATTTAAGAAAACAGCCTAAAGTGCGATTTGGTAAATCCAGTATCATGAAGAAGTCTTCTATTAATGGAAAAAAATGCATCACTACTATTTATATATGTAAGCAGGGAGTAGTTGTATCGAAAGCCTGACCAAACTTGCACCATGGTTAACTACAGTTAAACGCTGATTAAATAATCAGTAGGTACATTTATATTACAAGTAGGGAAAAATGATTTTACTATTTTCAGTAAAGACTTTGAAGATGCTAGCAAAATATAATGTTGGGCTCTATATTTTTGTTTTCTTTCTATCTAAATGCGTATTCGCATTGACTCGTTCGCCAGCAAAATGTAGTAGGTTTAAAGGTGCTACCATATTACGGTCGACATATGTTACTGGTTACTTCTGAGTCATAATGATGTCAGAGAGAGAACTTTTTTGTATCAAATTCACATCTCTGGAGATTTTTGACGTCATTATGACGCGGAAGTCACAATGACATATGTCGACTATAATATGATAGCACCCTAAATATTGTGTTTATGCAAATTTTTTTGTTTTCCATGTAAAAACACGTGTTGTGTGAAGAAGCAAGATATAGGGGTGCTACCATATTACGGTCGACATATGTCACTGGTGACTTCTGCGTCATAGTGATGTCAGAGAGGGAAATTTATGGTACCAAATTCCCCTCTCTGTCGATTTTTGACGTCATTATGACGCGGAAGACACTTGTGAAATAAGTCGACTGTAACATGGTAGCACCCATAGAGTGCATGCATGCTGATAACCATCAAGACTTGAGAGCTGTAGCAGGTGTTTGTAACGGCAATATGATAACTTGTAATTTACTGGAAATGAAGTGTGTTTAGTTTAAGTAGTAAATAATTATTATTTAATAAAATCTTCTAGACATATCATATTTTTATACTGCCCCAGTTACATACATAAATTACACTGGCATTATTTGATAACTGCACTCAGCATAATCTATAAAACTTTAAAAATATAGGTAGATAATATGGTGCATGTTAAGAAATATATAAATTACCTGCTCCACAAATGCCATCTTTTCTCGACTAGATACAGAAATGTGAATTTTTTCTTATTTTAGAAACTTATCCATACAAAAGTTTTTCGAAATCGATTAGGCAGTTTTCGCTAGAGAGAAGTGTAAGTATTTCCTGTTTAATTTGGATACCTCCTTATATTACTCTTTATTAAAAAGAATCTAATATTTAAGGAAAAACTCATAAGGGAAGGCAATATTTGCAAGAGGGGTTCAACACAAAAAACAGTGGTAAGATGAGTTTAGTGTAAGTAAAGGAAGTCATGCGAAAGAAAGTTAGGATAAAAATGAATGACATTAAAAAGAAATGGCGCGAAAGGAAAAGGACAAAAGGAGAAAATGAGAAAAAGGCTGGTCTTGGAACGAAGAAAATATGAGCTGCAGTTAACGAATTGGTACTAAAAAACAAAATGCGGTCGTGAAGAACAGTCTTAAATAGGATTAAATATGGCGTTTGGTTTAAAGATATATTGCGATAAAAGTAAAGCATTCGGAAGGAAAATAATCAATAAACAGAGTAATTAGCTAAAAAGTGTATAAATAATGAGAATAAATATTTAAATAGTGTAGGTAATTATAGGTAAGATACATTAAGAGGTAAAACCCTTTGTTTGATATTAAGAATAATGAATACAGAAAACAGAAAATGCATAAAAGCTCTTTTATATATCAGTTGAACGTATTAAATATGTTCAGAATAAAAAATAAAGGAAAAATGATTACTCTGTACATTAAATTGAGCGAAAAATAAATAAAAGTTAAGATTTTTAAGATGATGTATTCCAGCATTTTTTCCATTTAAATTTCATTTCCGATGTGGATTACACATTGCTTCTTTTATGAAGACGTGACTTTTTTATTTTCTGATTCTCTTTATAATTAGTTTGTTTCCACAAGGTACAATTTTGTACTCAAAATATCCATTTTATTTCCTTAATGCTACTATTTTAAATACGGGGTGACAAAAAAGGTTACTACGTCAATTTTTCTGGCTTTTCATCTGTTGTAGAGAAATTAGCAGTATGCGGAACTTCTAATGCGTGCGGTTGGCAACTGTTTAGAGTTTTAGTCACCTACCACCTACCTAGTATTTGTAAACCTAATCAAAACAGCAACTTGTTTATAAAGAAATCTTTGCGTTTATAACCTGTCTCGCAAAGAAATCCGCTCAGTTATTCTACTTTTTGATTGAAGTATGTAACAGATACTGAAATTCATAGGCAGCCTCTAGAGGTTTACAGAGAAATTTGTAATGTCAGATCAGCATGCCTAAGAACTGTGTCGAAATGTTGGTGTCTGTACAGAAATGGTCACCAAGGACTACTAGAATATCATTGATCACTTTCTTACAGCCTACACATGCTCCTCCCAAATTTCCTGTTTTTCCTTATCTGAAGAAGCACCTAGGAGGCCGACAATTAGCTTACAACGAGGAGGCGAAACAGTTCGTGACATTGGGGCTGAACATGTAATAACGGTTGGCAACTGTTTAGAATTTCGGTCACCTACCATTTACAGTGCTATTTGTAAACTTAACCCAAACAGCAACTAGTTTATAACCTGTCTCTCAAAGAAATCCGCCCAGTTATTCTATTTTATGGTTGAAGTATGTAGCAGCTACTGAAATTCATAGGCAGTTTCTACAGGTTTGCGAAGGAATTGTAATGTCAGACCAGCATGTTTAAGAATTGTGTCGAAATATTGCTGCCTGTACATAAATTGTTATCAAGGTCTACTAGGATATCATCGATCACTTTCCTACAGCCTACACATGCTCCCCGCAAGTTTCCTGTATTTCCTTACCTGAAGAAACCTAGGAGGCCGATGATTCGCTTACAACGAGAAGGCGAAACAGTTCGTGACAACGGGGCTGAACATGCAAGAACAGAAGGGAAAATTCCCATTCATTCCAAGAAATGACAAGTACCTAAATGATATGGAGACAACGCCAAAAATTAACTTCATGTATGCAGTATCAATGGTTGTATTAGTTGTACAAAATAAAATGTACACGTTTCACTGTAGGATTTGAAAGCATTTTTGCACATTTCGATTCTCATTATTCGATTCAGATTTCTTTTTCATCTTTGCAAGCATTGTCTAACTGATATTTAATTTTAACCTAGGACTTGTATAATTATATTTTCTGACGAACTGAAAGAAATTCGAAATGAATTTTCTCTATAAAATCTTAACTCAGCATGTTTGTGAGAAGAATCTCTTTCAAAAGTCAGAGATAACTTAACGACTGTTTGAGTGCTAATGACCTCCTGAACTGAAGTCTGGGATTTGAGAAAAGCTGTTTGTAATTAGCTTTAAAGTGTTTTATCCAGGAGATGTGAGTAACTATGGTTCAATGCTCTTTTTGAATTTTCCAACATCGATTTCACACCAGTGTACTCAATCATATTAGCTTTGCTTTTCGGCTCTGTCATAGTAACCCTATTGTCTGCAACTACGCAGTTCGTTTTAATTAATACATATATATATTATATGTTATATATATATATATTATATATATATTATATATATATATATATATATATATATATATATATATATATATATATATATATATATATATATATATATATATATATATATATATATATATATATATATGTATGTATGTGTATATGTATGTCTAGAGAGATAGATAGATATAGATGATATAGATAGATAGGTAGATATAGATAGATAGAGAGATAAATATAGATAGATATAGATAGATATAGATGATATAGATAGATAGATATAGAGAGATAAATATAGATAGATATAGATAGATATAGATATGGGAAAAGAAATAAATTTAATACATTCAGATTATTTTATTTACTAGTTAAAAAATTAATTACTGATAAACCTTGAGTTAAGAAAAAATAGTACCTTTCAAGCTGAAAATCATTTAAAATTAACCTAATTTTGATTTATTTAAAACAATATTCTCTCTTTAGAACAAGATATTTGCTAGATAATTAATATAAGTTTAACTTTATAAAAACTATTAATATTTGTTATATGATTAAATAAATAGCAATAAATAAAAAAAATTAAGTATGAAAAAAAATACACACCAATTGGAATTCGTAAATTAGAAACTAATTTGTTTTTATGAAGTTGAAGTTAACTGTATTTTTTACTGCTAACTTCAATTTTATTAATATGAGCAATACATTTTAAATACGAGTAATACATTTAGCATGGTAAATGTAATTCTTAAATTTTCAATCTCATGAAAAATTAAATTTAAAAAATTTTAAAATGTCAGATACCTTTAAAACTTTGGTTTACAGAATAAAGGAGGTTTTATTTTATATTGATATAAAAATTTAGTTTCTAATAAACGTATTTCAAAAGTTAATGTGAGAGAAAGTTACTTTAATTTTTAATTTAGTTTTTTTAAATATGATACTGGAAATGACAAAAGTAAATAAATTTTTAAAGCTAGAGTAACTAAAGAGAAAAATGAAAGTAGCTAAAGAACTTGTAGAAAATTTATTCTTTTTAGAAAGCATCTTTAAAAATATTGTAATTGTAATTTATATTGTAAAACAATGGTGTTATTAGATATGTCTGTGAGATAATATATATATATATATATATATATATATATATATATATATATATATATATTAGGCATGTAAAATATTTTCTAATGTCTTGACAAAACATTAGTATTTACATTTTGATAAAGATTGTAAAATTCCTCATAAGATTACTTTTATATTCTTGTGAATGAAATACAGTAATTGCTTAAACTTCCGGTCTTGAGATTTTAACGAAAATTCAGATTATGACCGTATATTATCCATTTTGGCTAATTTCAACCGTATGCCCCTGCGTACATGCAAGGAATCTTTAACTACGAAACTTTAAATATTCATTTGGACTATTCCGGAATGATTTTTGGATAGTTTGAACGAGATGTTTGTAGGTACGTATCTCGCATAACTAAAAAACGAGTAACCATAAAATGTTGAAATTTTATATTTTCAACTGTTGTAACTTTTAATTGTGCAACTCCATTGGGATTACAATTACTAATCTATATAACAAAAAGTTTCAATATAATGTACATGAACGCAGCCGGTCTATAATAAGGAAAACAGAAAGATATTGACATATTTATATACATTTGAAACTATGCTTTTTAAGGAGCTTGATCAACAAGACTTAAAACGTAATTATTTTTAAACAGGCAAGTGGAAACAAAATTAAAATTATTGGCAAATTTTTTAAGAATAATTCTGGAATATTATTATTTATTACTTCTTGGTAAACTGTAAAGGTAGCATTGTAATAAGAAAAAAATGATTTATAATAAAATATCTTTATAATGTATTAGACATTAATGCTGTCAGATATCAGTACTTAACACTTGGCATTCGGGTATACTTCACCGCCAAATTATACGTACAGCGGGCGTTTTTTCGGGAATCGCTCGAAAGTTTAGTTATTCAGAAAAATCGCAGTAAATCGAAAACTACTTTGTTTTTGTGAACGAACCTTTTTTTATTTTACACTTTAATATATACTGTATGATTATTTAACAAAAAAAACCCAACGTTTTTACGAAATCACAAAAATAAACGATTTTTAAAATTAAAGTCCGATAATTTTTCAGCGCATATTTCTTCATCACTATCTTTGTCACAACAGCTCATTTTATCAATTTTGTATTCAACAATAAAAAAAACCAAGCTTCAAATTGACAAAACACGACTTTACGTTCTGGAGTTAGAAATTCGATTGAAGACGAAATAACGCAACAAAAGACCGAGTAACTCGACAATCATAACTTGCGGAAAGAAAAAATGCAAAGCGTTGTATAGCAACACACATAACACGCATATAATGTCATACATATAATTATACGTATTTAGTAGATTTGTAGTTGTTAGCGAGTATCCACCACAAATCTACTAAATACGTATTTTTACGTGACCCGAGCTCCAGTGATAGACTGCTAAAAACGTAAAAATACGTTTCCCGCACTCGAAGTGCTAAGCTCTATTGAAACAACGTATTGGTTTCGTTTGGAGCGCTACGATTTACTGTTTTTCACACGAGGGCTAATGAGACCGGGACCTACTGCTTAACGCCGATTCCGAACGGCTACGAACATCCATGCCGTCAGCGACATTCGAACTCGCGAACTCCAATTCCGAAGATCAGCGCTCTACCATTCGGCCATTGTTCGGCAACAACGTCTTGACATTAGGAAAAGAAACTAGCTTTCAACCTTTAAAGTTATATCCAAATGGATATTCTAATGACATATTATGCAAAAAGAGAGTGTATAATTGAATAAGTGTGCAAGGAGGTAGCACTTTGTTTATATCATATTTTATCATATAAAAAACTTTCCAGCAAAATACGTTTAATCAAGTCTTAAGTTGGCTTCTAATGCATAGTGAGTTATCATACTATTTTCTTAGCATATTCTTCGGAAAAAATAGTAGAGCTAAATTATTTATTTAAAGACAATGATTTTAAATAAAAATTAAATGAAACAGGGTAACGGATAAGTTAATGTTACACAATGTTAAAAAAAGAGTACATGCATTTTAAAATGCAATCAGAAGAAAAAAATAAACCCACCTTAAAAGTATTAACTTATTTAAAACAAACTCGATTTAAAAAAAGGTTTTTTTCTAGTTGTATCACCTTAAAACTTTTATGAAATATTAAAATTACGTTTAAATAGTTTCATTCGTTGTGAAACAGTCATTTAAGCAATGCATTAGAAAATATGAAATAGAATTAAAATACTAATGAATTCGAAAATAAAAAAACTCTATCGAAACTCGAAACAGGAATGTTTTTGATTTTATTCCTTTTTATAGAAATTATTCGAAGATTAAAAAAATTATAACAGAAGTCATAAAATGCGTTTAAGATAATTATTTTTTTATTTTGTAATCTGATTGGAAAAGTTTTTTTTTGTGATTAAATATAAGTAGAAATCAATTCCAGATATACTAAACTTTTTATGGGTGCTTAATACTTCATATATATGTATGAAAACCTGTAAAGAAGCAATCTAACAAAATATTTCATGAACCGATTTCTACTTGATATAAATATTCGCTGAGTAAAAACTGATAATTTTTATCATAGTTAGCAGCATTTCTTTTATTCACTGTAACATAAAAATACAACAAATTTAAGGCTTTTTTTTACACTTCTCTCTTTTAATAAATCATTAAAGGATTACACTCGACTTGGTTTTTTTCTTAATTCATTAAAGGATTATATTTTCCCATTAACTTGATTAAAAACTGCTACTATCTGAAATTTTTTTTCATAATAGATCCCTGATTTTCCTATTAGATATTTTCGTTTTTCAGAATGTTTTCTGAATCTCATTTCATTTTTTATACGAATATTTACTGAGAACTAAGTATATTTTAAAGCGATAAAAATTTTTTCAGTCTAAGCATTAAAAGGATAATAATGTAAGGCAATTTCTTTCCTGTCTTTTATTTTTTAAGACTCACGAAGGGGTTTTATTCTGCTTGTTTCAAACTGATGAGCATTATTATTTTCAAGAAAAAAATATTTGTAATCTTTTAATTTTCCGTAATAGTTAGAAAAGGGTTAGTTTTGAATATTTCATACTTAGATATGAAAAGTTTTAGTTTATTTTATATTAAAATTCTCACAAAAATCTAAATGGCTTGAAACTATTGATGAGGGTAATAAAATTATTTTTGATTAGGAGTTTAATAAAAAATCTCTTAAGCTTCTTTTCAAGGGGAATTTTCATTGATTCATTAAGTTATTTAGTTTTTATCAACCCTTTAAAAATTAGAGTCGTCATAAATTTCATATGCTGCTGTAGATTTTGATGAGTCTAAGAGATCGAAGAGTCAAGATCTGCTTTCAACGGACGACGTGCAGTATTTTTAGATAAAAGATCAGTATTATTAGATGTAATCTTTTAAATATCCATAGTAGTTAAAAAAGGATTAGTTTTGAATATTTCATGCTTAGATATGAAAAGTTTTAGTTCGTTTTATATTAAAATTATCACAAAAAATTTAAATTGCTTGAAACTATTGATGAGGAGAATAAAATTATTTTTGATTAGGAGTTTAAAAAAATTCTTAAGCTTCTTTTCAAGGGAAATTTTTCATTAAGATATTTAGTTTTTATTAATCCGTTAAATTGAAAACGTCATTAATTTCATATTCTACTGTATATTTTGATGAGTCTAACACGTCAAGATCTGTTTTCAACGGATGTCATGCAGTATTTTTAGATAACTCGATTACTTCACTCGATCATCGATTTTGGTTAGTTTAATTGTTTAACTTATCTAGCTTTGCTGGAAGCGTCATTTTGACTTACTTCGAATTTTATAAGGAAAACTAATTGCTTCGCACCCAGCCTTCGGTCTGGGTAAGTTTGTTTTGGTTTGGAGTGCTACGGTCTACTATTTTGCAACACGAGTCGGTCTGGGTAGGAAAAGTTTTCCTAATAAAGGTTATAAACTACTATTATAGGTAGACAAATTTATAAAAATATTAAATAAACTCGTTCGCTGCAGATTGTTGACAAATATATTTTTTAACAACAGAGAATCCCAATTATAAATATGTTCGGGCATAGTATTGCCGGGACACCATAGCATAATGAAGCTAAATTCCACGACTTTCTGCTCTACATGAGTTCATTTTCAACACGTTATATATATTCATACATGTATGTCTTTACTGTGAAAATTTATTTCAAATACATTTTCAAAAAATGTTTTTATTACATACCCAATTTCAAGCTTATTATTTTGGTGCATAAATTACAGAACCCTTTTACGATGTAAAAAAAACACTAAGAAATTGTCAAAATGAATTAGTTTTTAAGTCATTATAAAGAATTTAATGTATTAAATCTCACATAGGCTTAAACTACATAAGACATACAACAATTTTATGTTAGTTATTTTATGTTATAGAGCCTTTCGATTTCTTATATTGGAACGGTATTAAATGTTCAAGTCATATTTTGATGAAATTTTTTTAAAATTGTAAAAAAATATGTTGTTACATTCGAATTTTACTTGTATAGATTATCATTCTATGGGTTAGATTGCGAGGAAAAACTTTTAATTTAGGTAGTGAACATTTGAGGATATCGGAGAATTTGGAAAATACAACAAACCGTATGCATTTAATAAACAAAACATATACAAGCTGACACTGTTTTATGTATAGAAATAATTACAAAACCATTTTTCATTTTTATTCTACCTCTTGTACTTATTTTTACATATTGAATAAGGTAATTATGTATTGAAGTCTATTTTCTTTAAAAGAGTTGAAATATTGAAATTTTCGATGTGGTATACCTATCTCTACGGATATGCGTCAATTTGAAGCGTTATCGTAATGTAGACAAAATATTTAATAAATTAGTTCTACTCATGCAAACATTACAACAATAATAAATAAAAATGTACCGATAATACTTTTATCCGTTATCTGATATTGTTATTTCAAATCAAACAAGCAATAAGCAACAGTAGGAAGAATGAAGCGCAGAAAGTCAGAGTGCGAAGAGATTTTGAAGGTTTTAGTTGCTTTGTTGAAGTATTGAAAAATAAAATACTAGAATATTTTTTGAACTAATAATATTATAAGTAAAATTACAAAAACCTTTTGAATTTTTATTTTATCTCTTGTACTGACTTTTATCCATTGAACGAGGTGAATATGTATTGAAGTCTATTTTCTTTAACAGTGTTGAAATATTGAAATTTTCGATGTGGTATACCTATCAATATGGATATGTGTCAATTTGAAGCGTTATCGTAATGTAGACAAAATATTTAATAAATAAGTTCTACTCATGCAAACATTACAATAATAATAAATAAATATGAACCGATAATACTTCTATCCTTTATTTGATATTGTTATTTCAAGTGAAACAATCAATAAGCAACAGTAGAATGAACGAAAGGCAGAATGTCATTTGAAGTCAGAGTGTGAAGAGATCTTGAAGGTTTTAGTTGCTTGGTTCAAGTATTGAAAAAAAATACTAGAATATTTTTAAATTAGTAATATTATAAGAAAAATTACAAAAACATTTTTAATTTTTATTTTATCTCTTGTAATGACTTTTATCCATTGAAAGAGGTAAATATGTATTAAAGTCTTTAAAAGCGTTGAAATATTGAAATTTTCGATGTGGTATACCTATCGCTACGGATATGCATCAGTTTGACGCGATATCATACTGTAGACAAAATGTTTAATAAATTAGTTCTACTCATGCAGACATTACAACAGTAATAAATAGAAATGTACCGATAATGCTTCTATCAGTTATCTTATATTGTTATTTCAAATGAAACAAGTAATAAGCAACAGTAGAAAGAACAAAAGGCAGAATGTCATTTGAAGTCAGAGAGTGAAGATATTTTGAAGGTTTTAGTTGCTTGGTTCGAGTATTGAAAAATAAAATACTAGAATATTTTTTGAATTAGAAATTTTATAAAGAAAATTACAAAAACCTTTTGAAATTTATTTTATCTCTTGTACTGACTTTTATCCATTAAATAAGGTAACTATATATTGAAGTCTATTTTCTTTAAAAGTGTTGGAATATTGAAATTTTCGATATGGTATACCTATCTCAACGGATATTCTTCAATTTGATGTGATATCGTAATGTAAACAAAATGTTTAATAAATTAGCTCTACTTATGCAAACATTACAATAATAAATAGAAATGTACATATAATAGTTCTCCGTTATCTGATTTTGTTACTTCAAATGAAACAAGCAATAAGCTACAGAACGAAACGCAGAATGTCAAATGAAGTCAGAGTGTGACGAGATTTCGAAGATTTTAGTTGCTTAGTTCAAGCATTGAAAAATAAAATACTACAATATTTTTGAATTAGTAAAATTATTGTGAACATCAATATTATCATATTTTAATTTTTTACTTATAGTGTATAATTACATTGCTTGCTGAGTGTTGTTATATAAATTTTTTCATGTGTCAAATCAACGCATGTTAATAGAGATAGGTATATACGAGTTATTTCAAAAATGACCGGTATATTCAAAAATCAATAAAAACTAAACGGACAGTGATAGAAATAAACAGTTTATTGCAATATGCTTGGGACAATATTTAATTTTTAGGCAGACAAACTTTCGAAATTAGTTACAATGTTCCACAACAGATGACGCTGCAGTCTGGAAAAATCTAAACTACGATATTTTCCAAATATCCATCATGCGCAGCAATAATATGGCGTATTCTCAGAACGAAATTATCAGAAATCTGTGTAAACGTCTCAGGCGGGATGGCGTCACATGCAGAACAGTGTACTGTTCCAGTTATTCAATTGTTTCTGGATAGTGGCGGTACACCTGGTTTTTTAAGAGTCCCCACAAACAAAATCGTAATTTAGATTTTCTCAGACTGCGGCGCCATCTGTTGTGGAATATTGTAACTAATTTTAAAGTTTGGTCTGAAAATTTACTATTGTCCCAAGTATATTGCAATAAACTGTGAATTTCTATTACTGTCAGTTTAGTTTTTTATGGATTTTTCAAAAGTACCGGTCATTTTTGAAACATTTTGTAAGAAATGTCCGTAAACCTAGTGTTAAGAAGCACATCACATTTGAGTAACTTTAAATGGGAAATTTTTCCTTATTTTTCGCCTTATCATATCTCTTTTAATTATTATTTATATGCAGGGAATTTTTATCATTTGTTATCTGTATTTATTTAAATAATCTTGTGGAATTTATTTTGCCTATGGAAAATAAGACATCCTTTTATACAGTCAAAAGTGAGAGTTTGTTGTAACAATTTTTCTCACATACATTGGGAAAACTTACGACAACACGAAGTGAGTGTCATTAATAATTTTTTGATTTTTTGCAATATTTAGATATAATTCTTCACTTATTTCATTTTAAAAAAACATCAGAAATATTACACCAGAGGATTGAATTTTCAAAAATGTTAGAATAATGGTTTAAAATTCCATTTCAAATACTATACATGCTAAATAAAATAAACAACAAGATGTAGGTAGAATTTCCTGGTACCTCTATAATGTAGTTAGTTACTGTGTATTGTGTTAGTACTGTGACGTCGCTACACCCCATTGTTTGTTAAAGCCAAGGAAACTTGCTGTTTGGGTTTTTGACACTATATTACAAAGGTTTTTTTCTTCGACCAAGCCTTGAGATGTCTGAAGTGATTGGAAGGTCGGATGCAACGCCGAAATCTCAGACTGTGAGGCACCAAAATATGCACCAATTGGATGCTACCAGGACTGCGACGTGGGAAGGAAAAGCCAATAGGAAGAGGCAAAAGGTAACGTCCGGCGACTCGAGTTTTTCGCCGGTGAGTCCCCAGGAAGAAAACGAATGGAGACTTTGAATTGTGGCGGTTGGTTTTTTTTTTGAGAGCTTTTCTCCAGTTTTGTGGATTCAAGGAGTCCCAGTTGTACCCCTGTACAACGGTATCTGTCGGAATCTGACCGCAGATTGTTTTTTTAGGTTCGCTTCGAATCTGGGACTTTTAGATACGCACCAGCTCACCTGAGCCCTTTGATTTCCATTTCTTAAATTTTTACATAACCTTATTTTAATCAAGAATAAACGTTGTTATTGTTCTAAGCTGTACGTCGTGTCATAACCACTTCGACACTCACACCCTACCCTAGGATTCCGTGACGTTACAGTACTGTAATTGTAAATTTTTGCATGTTTTAATTAGAATATTTTAATGGGGTTTATTTTAAACGATTGAAAAATTCTAGAGATATTAAAAATTTAATAGTAAAAAATTGAATTTTTTAAAAGGTAATGGTCTTTGATAAAAGGCTCCACCCTTCCAGCTTCTTAACAGTACCAATAATAATATTGTATCCATAAATCTGTAAATCAGAAAGAATATCATTCAATGCAGTATTTGATAGCAGTGTTCTCGTAAAGCGAATACAATATTTGAGTCTGATAGATACAAGTATTATATGTCATCCACACAAGTATTATATGACATGTATCAAAAATTTCTAGAGATATTAAAAATTAAAAATTAAAGTTTGAGTTTTTAACGTGTAATGGTGGCGTTTCCCTGATAACAGGCTCCACCCTTTCAGCTTTTCAATAGTACCAATAATAATATTGCATCCATAAATCTGCAAATCTGAAAGAATCCCAACGAAAGTAGTATTCGATAGCACTGTTCTTGTAAAGCGAATACAATATTCAAGTCTGATAGACACAAGTATTATATGTCATATATAAAAAATTTCTAGAGATATTAAAAATTAAAAATTAAAATTTGAATTTTTTAAAGTGTAATGGTGACGTTTCCGTGATAACAGGCTCCACCCTTTCAGCTTCTCAACAGTATCAATAATAATATTGCATCCATAAATCTGCAAATCTGAAAGAATCCCAATGAAAGCAGTATTCGATAGCACTGTTCTTGTAAAGCGAATACAATATTCGAGTCTGATAGACACAAGTATTATGAAAAATAGCAGAATTGACAATGTTTGAGTCAAATGTTATAACAATCGAAATTAAAAAAAACCCCTCTATATAAGCTTGCTCATAACTGTTGAGTTAATTTTAATGTTAGCTTTCGGTCTTATCAAAGTCTGTTGATAATACAGTCGGATAATATTGCATCCATAAAATGCGAATCAGAATGAATCCCATTCAAAGCAGTATGCGATAGCAGTGTTCTAGTAAATCGAATACTGTTTACGAGTCTGATAGACACAACTATTAGGGAAAATAGCAGAATTGACAATGTTTGAGTCAATTAAACGTTATATGACAATCCAAATTTTAAAAAACCCTCTATATAAGCTTGCTTGCTCATAACTCTTGAGTTAATTTTAATATTAGTTTTCGGTCTTATCAAAGTTGATAATATAGTCGGATAATATTGCATCCATAAAATGCGAATCAGAAAGAATCCCAATCAAACCAGAATTCGATAGCAGTGTTCTGGTAAAGAGAATACAATAATGGAGTCTGATAGATACAAGTATTATCAAAAATAGGAGAATTTACAATGTTTGAGTTAATTAAATGTTATATGACAATCCAAATTTAAGAAAAAAAAACTCTATATAAGCTTGCTCATAATTGTTGAGTTAATTTTAATATTATTTTTCGGTCTTATAAAAGTCTGTTGATAATATAGTATATTGCATCCATAAAATGCGAGTCAGAAAGAATCCCATTCAAAGCAGTATTCGATAGCAGTGTTCTCGTAAAGCAAATACAATATTCGAGTCTAATAGACACAAGTATTATGAAAAATAGCAGAATTGACAATGTTTGAGTCAATTAAATGTTATATGACAATCCAAATTTAAGAAAAAAAAACTCTATATAAGCTTGCTAATAATTTTTGAGTTAATTTTAATATTATTTTTCGGTCTTATCAAAGTATGTTGATAGTATAGTCGGATAACACTGCATCCATAAAATAAGAATCAGAAAGAATCCCAATCAAACCAGAATTCGATAGCAGTGTTCTGGTAAAGAGAATACAATAATGGAGTCTGATAGACACAACTATTAGGGAAAATAGCAGAATTGACAATGCATGAGTCAAATTAATGTTCTATGACAATCCAAATTTAAAAAAGACCTCTATATAAGCTTGCTCATAATTGTTGAGTTAATTTTAATATTATTTTTCAGTCTTATGAAAGTCTGTTGATAATATAGTCGAATAATATTGCATCCATAAAATGCCAATCAGAAAGAATTCCAATCAAAGCAGTATTCGATAGCAGTGTTCTCTTAAAGCAAATACAATATTCGAGTCTGATAAACATAAGTATTAGGAAAAATAGCAGAATTGACCCTGTTTGAGTCAATTAAATGATACATGCCAATCCAAGTTTAAAAAAATCCCTCTATATAAGCTTGCTCATAACTGTTGAGTTAATTTTAATATTCTTTTTCGGTCTTATGAAAGTCTGTTGATAATATAGTCGAATAATATTGCATCCATAAAATGCCAATCAGAAAGAATTCCAATCAAAGCAGTATTCGATAGCAGTGTTCTCGTAAAGAGAATACAATAATGGAGTATGATAGATACAAGTATTATCAAAAATAGCAGAATTGACAATGTTTGAGTTAATTAAATGTTGTATGAGAATCCAAATTAAAAAAACAACCCTCTGTATATGCTTGCTTATAACTGTTGATTTAGTTTTAAGATTATTATTTGGTCTTATCAATGTCTGTTTAATTTGTATGTTAAGGGATTAAAATGTGCAATGTTCATTACCTGATGAAATAAATTGTTGAAAAGAATAAAGGAAAAATAAAACTGCTGAAAATAACTTTAATGTGGAATAAATTATTTTTTATTGAAAGGAGCGTACGCATTTTCTTGCTTTGAAATAAATTTTAATAGGATTATAGGAACAATAAACAGATTATTTGTATAGAGTTTTTTAAACTTTTCATGAAACAATTTCCCAAATTTTGAAGAATTATCTATTATATATAATTACAGAAGTAACAACAGTAACAAAACTCGATAATGCTCTAGCATTAATCCTATACATTAAAGTACAAAAAATAGAGAAATTCTTATACGAACAAAATATCCGATAACATTTCACATGCCTCCCAACTCTCTCCCTAATATATTGAATATCGCTACAATGCATATTGAAATCATGCATAATTTAAAAGGCTTAAAAAACTTAAATGTGAATCATATTGGTGATTAAAGAAATGTAAGAATAACCTGAATATTAAATATGACTTATATAACTTTTAAAAATTCAATGACAATAATTAAATTAATTGATGTTATTTATAATAGCATATGTGTTCTTAATTAGACACGAAAATCTAGATAATCTAATTAGGAGTAGTACAAAAAGATATGAGCACAAGCTAAATTTTAGGAAACGTGAGTATAAACAATTAAAGGGCAGAAATACTTGTAATTTAATACATAAAAAATTTTAAAAATTGAAAATTTTTATAATAAATAATTATAAAATAATTTAATATATATATGTATATATATATATATATATATATATATATATATATATATATATATATATATATATATATATATATATATATATATATATATATATATATATATGTATATATATATGTATATATATATATATACATATATATATATATATACATATATATATATACATATATATACATATATATATATATATATATATATATATATATATATATATATATATATATATATGTATATATAATTAAAATTAATAAATTTTATATTTTTATAGTTTTTATTAATTAAAAAGATTTATCAGTCTAGTAACATCTCAAATAAAATCATTTTGAAAGATTTTTTTCTATTTGTTTTGATTATAATAACTATTAAAATTGATTTTAATAAGATTTATTTGCAATACATTAAAAATCTTAGCCCTTTAATGAATAATATCTTTTTTTGATATGCTAAATCAGATGAAATAACAATAATATAAATCGCTATTTAACACAGTTTTCTTTGCTATACAAGGGCGGATGAGTAAACTTTAAAAATAGCTCACACTGAATATAACCTAAGAAATGAAGGCTTAATGAAAGCATTTATCTCTTTGTTTCACGAGCAATAAATTTATATGAAACAGAATTTAACCCTTTAAAAGTCAGTATTATAAATTTTTAGGGATTTAATGAAATTATTTTATAAATGGTATCTATGAACTTTATAAATGTAAATGCCTATTTTTTTTCACATTTTTTGAGGGGCGTGGAATTTAAGGGGTGGTTAAAATGCAAAATCCAGCCCCTTGTATGGAGTGAAAATACTTTTTTAAAGGTTTAATTTTGCTGCGGGAACACTGACTATTATCTAAAAGGGTATAATAAAGAAAAACTAACCACTTTACAGTCGAACGATGGCCATAAAATACAGCGCTGCTTTTAGGTACCGGAATACATGGGTTAAAACCCCACTGCAGGTATGGATGTTCGTAGCCATTCGGAATTGGTCTTAAGCTGTAGGTCTGGATCTTATTTACCCTCGTGTTGAAAGACAGTGGACCGTATCAAACATAAACAATTTATAAGTGTTGTTTGTATAGACATTTATTTGGGTTTATAAGTGAAAAAATCATATTACTAACTTTTCCAAGTAAAGTAAGTTTAACCACGTATATTTCAAATCAAGTATAGAACTCTTGTATACTGTCTGTTGTGAGTTGGAAATGGCATAAACATAGAAAACCTAAAAATCCATCGTATGTCTTTCAAAAGGAGAGAAAGAATTTAACAGGTGGTTTCGCTCCGAAACCACTGTCCTTTAAAGGGTTAACGTTCAGGTGAATCGGGTTGTGTATAGGGGACACTGGATCCCCCTAGCCTCATGGTATCCTATGGCTTATTTCTAGGTTGAATTCACAGATTATTTTAAACAAATTTTACTTGATGATAGAGAAGAAAATTTTCCATGGTGCTGCATAGCGAAATTTTTAAAAAGAGCTAGAAAATATATTTAATTTTAAATAATTTGTGAAAAATTTTGATATAGTCTTTTTTGAAAGCAAATAATTGCAGCATTTCATGGCGTAATACATATAAAAAGTCACGCGCAATCCTGGAGAATTTGATATTATATCACGTGACTGAACGTGTTTAAAGGAGTTATTAAATGTAAATGGTCCGGTAATAGACCAATTTTATGTATAAGTAATCTATAAGTATCTGTATCTATAAGTAACAAGTAATCAAGGGAATATGTATCCCAATGCCTTAAGCTCATTGCTCGTTAAAATTAAACGCGTTTTACATTTCAGTCAATTATATTTGAAGTTTGTATCAAATATCAGTATGCAAAACAGAGAGAGAAAAACTAATATATTTTAAGCGTACAGTTGTATACAATAAACAAAAAAATTACTCCTCAGAAGTGAATCGAATAGTCAGAAAACATTACCAAAATGATTTAAATATTGATTACGAGCAAGTCCACCAAAAACAGTTTGTTATTCACCCTTTCTGAGATTTTTTACTTAGATTGACCATTAAGGCTTATTGTCCTGAAAACCGTATAATAGCATATATGTTCTTAATTAGAAAAAATTTTTAAAATTGAAAATTTATAGATTTATCAGTCTAGTAACTTCTGAAATAGAATCATTTTGAAAGATTTTCTTCTATTTGATTTGATTATAGTGAATATAAAATTGATTTTAATTAGAATTATATGCAATAGATTAAAAATGTTAGTTCTTTATTTTTTGATATTCTAAATTAGATGAAATAACAATAATATAAATCACTATTTAGCACAGTTTTCTTTACCATACAAAGGCGGATGAATAAACTTAAAAAATTACTTACAAGGAATATAATCTAAGAAATGAAGACTTAATGAAAGCATTTATCTCTTTGTTTCACGAGCAATAAATTTATATGAAACAGAATTTAACCTTCAGGTGAATCGGGATGTGTATAGGCGACACTGGATCCGCCTAGCCTCATGTTATCCTATGGCTTATTTCTAGGTTGAATTCACAGATTATTTTAAATAAATTTTACTTGATGATAGAAAAGAAAATTTTCCATTGTGCTGCATAGGGAAATTTTTAAAAAAAGCTAGAAAATATATTTAATTTTAAATAGTTTATGAAAAATTTTGATATAGTCTTTTTTGAACACAAATAATTGCAGCATTTTATGGCGTAATACATATACAAAAGTCACGTGCAATCTCGGAGAATTTGACACTATATCACGTGACAAAATGTGTTAAAAGGAGCTGTTAAATATAAAGGGTCCAGAAATAGAACAATTGTATCTATAAGTAATCATCTAGCGGGGGGAATATGATATAACTCTGTCCCAATACCTTAAGCTTATTGCTCGTTAAAATTAAACGCGTTTTTTATATCAGTCAATTATATTTGAAGTTAGTATCAAATACCACTATGGAAAACAGAGAGAGAAAAAATTAATATATTTTAAGCGTAGAGTTGTATACAATAAACAAAAAAATTACTCCACAGAAGTGAATCGAACAATCAGAAAACATTATGAAAATGTTTTAAATTTTGATTCTGAGTATGCCCACCAAAATCAGTTTGTTATTCACCCTGAGATTTTGTACTTAGATTAACAATTAGGCTTATTGTCCTGAAAAGATTAAACAGATTATTTGTATAGTTTTTTAAATCTTTTCCTGGAACAATCTCTCAAATTTTTAAGAATCATCTATTATTTATAATTTTGTCATTTGGGTGAAGATTTCTAAAATCTCACAAGTCAATTAATTTTACAAAATGAATTAATATTTAAAGCAAGTGGAATCAGGACTCATAGGTACATCTGTAAAAGAACTTTACTTTAGAGTACTGTGGTTAAATATGATAACAAATAAACCTGTGATCGTTTTTTTTATAAAACCATAAAATGTTTAGAAACTACAGCTCATTATATAGAAGAAATATGAATATTAAACAACATATTGTTTTAAAAGTGGTTTAAATTTCATATATATTTCGTTAACTTAGATTTAAGATATTATCAATTGGTGTTAAAGTGTTAATAAACTGTAAAATAATTATTCCATTTTATATAATTTTCATAACTTTGTAAACTTTGTGTGCAATTTAATCCGGTAAAAACTAATATTTCTGCGTAACGTTTTTACTAAGTTAAAAATGAGGAATTTGTGCTTTATCTTTTTAATTCTTTTCGCTCCAATGTTGATTCTGACTCGTTACCATCATTCTTCTGTAGTAAATTATAAAGCCAAGCGAGGCTTCGCAGAAATTTAAATTTAAAATAACTGATTACGCTTGGTTAATAGAATTAAAATTGTCAAATCAGTTGTAAATTGATATAACTCAAATAATATTTCGGACTAGAGTTTTAGTAATCAGGAAAATTAGTTTGGTACGCAAAAGAATAAAGTATTTGAAGTCAAGTAAAAAATACGTTATTATGTTCAATCTGTCTTTCAATTATATAACAATGAAATATAACAATTTTATGTCAAAAACAATGATGGAAAAATAAAAAATCACAGAAAAAGTTTTTTTCTGAAGCAAAGTTACGAACTTACTGCTGCGTTTGTTCATGAAATTTCGTGGCCCCTCCATTAAACTTAATTCGTTAATCCGATCCGAAGCTTGTGTCTGAATTAAGAGCTTATGCAGTGTATGAAAAATAACTGCAAGAGAAGCAAGGAGTTGGTGTTTAAATTCTCCCTCCTTGCTTCTTTGCAGTTTCTAAAAGCTCTCAAAATATTCTCGTGGATTTGATTTCGGTTTACATGCCATAAAAATTTTAGCCGCACTTCGAACCTTTAAACTTTCAATTATTTCAGTTTCTTCTTTCTTTAAATTTGTATTTCTCTAAGATGTGTTTGAAATGTACTGTTCTGCTATTAAAACCAACTTGTTTATTGCATTTTGTAATGTGCAGCAAAAAGAATGAAATACACGAGGACTTTACTTCAAGAGTCTTCTATTAAAATTAATCATAAAAGAATCGACAAACGTACAGAATATCTTTATAGTGAGATTTAAAAAAAAGTTAGCCAAAT
>CM063506.1:18142681-18160181 GCA_032207245.1 Pardosa pseudoannulata
TATATATATATTATATATATATATATATATATATATATATATATATATAATATATGTATATATACAGTCAGTACCGGCTATATGGTTACCCGCTTATATGGTCCGTTTTCTAATGTCCCGTCTAACTTAATAGGAAACTTGTGTTAAAGTGCACCGCTCATACAGTCATTTTCTTTTTCTTGTTACCGGTTATAGGGTCAGTTTCATGTTTTCAATGAGTTTCCGGTTTTTTTCTTTTTGTTTTTTTTTTCTTTTGTTTTTTTAAGAAGTCAGTGCGAAATCTTAGAGGACCTGAATTCAAGCTTTTATTTCTCTCTTTCTCCCTTTCTTGTTTGTGTAGACATCGCCTCTCTCAGTTCTCTTGCTTCTAACAAGAGGTGGACATCTCTGTGTTTATCGGTAAAAGTTATCTCTCCCTGCTTAAGTTGAAATTGAGACGAAACAAGTAAAGGAAAATTTTGTTTCATTTGGATCATACGTCATGAACTAGAACGTTCATTTTTTAAATATGGCTTCGAAAAGAAAGAATTTATCATTTGCTGGCAAAAATGAACTGATTGAAATTTTTAAAAAATCTAACCTTTTAAAGGCTACTTTCTCCAAAGCAAATTCGATTACCCGGATGACATTAAACAACATTTAACAGCCTAACTTTGGTCCTCAAGTGTTGAAATCGGTGATTAAGAAAGAAAACGTCAGCGCTTGTCAACTTATGGGAATGTGGATAAGACTCTTCTGTTATGGATTAAAAATGCACGATATATATGAACAATGGGGTTGTATTGTGCCGCATATATGGTCACTCCGCTTATATGGTCTGATTTTTCTAGACAACTGAGCTGACCATATAACCGATATATATATATATATATATATATATATATATATATATATATATATATATATATATATATATATATATATATATATATATATATATATATATATATATATATATATATATATATATATATATATATATATGTGTGTGTGTGTGTGTGTGTGTGTGTGTTTTGTGTGTAATTATTAAACAAAAAAAATGAATGGGTAATTACTAGCAAAAAATTCATATTCCATTCACGTTTTTTTTTTCTTGAAAAATTAAAAAAAAATTTTACAACGAAACTGTTAAATTATGAAAAACATTTTATTTGGTCAATTGCAAAATTAACAGTTGGGAAAATCCGGATTTGAGACTGTCTACCGTATTTAAAAGTAAAGGAATTGATTCCCAATATCTTAGAATCCTTATCAGAATCTTATTTTTTATTTAACTAATATTAATAATAAATATTATGTGATTGATATAACTAATAAATATTACGTGTAGATGAAAAACAAATGGCAAGAAAATCCGATTTTAAATCAGAAGAGGAATTTATAATTTATTTTAATTTTAAAAAATAACAGTTGGGAAAATGTGTGTTTGCTTGTGCGTGAGTACTTTAAAAATAAAGTGCAATAATGACTCATTCATAGCAAGTTATTAATACGGGTGATTTTTACTTACATCTTTGATTACTAAAATTATATATCTAGATCATATTTCATACGTTTCAAACTGAGTTTCTTTTTACCCAAAAAGAAAACATACATATCGTATGACATATGATCGATGTATTTTTTTCTTATGTTCAAATCTAGAGTTCCAATATCGGCTTGTAAAAACAAAATGGACCATTAGCGTAATCTGAATCTAATAAAAACCATTCAAATGGTTCACAAGTATGTAATCTTGTAGAAAAATCGATGTTAATGGAATATAAAATACGCAGTTTTATTAAACTATATAACTAAGAAGAAGATAAATAAACGATAGGACCTCAGATCTATAACATTTAAAATTTTATTTTTATTAGGTTATAATCGTCTATTTTTCTCTACTGTAAATAATATCTTTCCTGCTTTTACAGAAATATGTTTCTTAAATACCAGGAAAAAAAGTAATAATTCGAATAATTATCCAGTTTTATCATATTTTGATTTATCTTAGTGATCATGCAATACTGTAATCGAATTTGTATCCGAAAATATCTTAAAGAAGAAATGATAAAAGTAAAACGATTTACTGATGAATAACATGTTTCAGTGCTTTTCTGTGTACAAAAATATATTTTACTTTTGCACTCAATTTAAATGGCTAAGCTGCAGAATTTGTTCAAAAAAAAAAAAAAAAAAAAGGTGGTATAAAATAGAATAAAAATATGTATGTTTAAATGACTTGAGAAATATCTTTAAACCTCATTTAAAGTCTAGTCGAAATTTTGGATATTTAACAAACATATTCTCTCGGACACAAATTAAAAACTTAATTTTTGTTTTGAGGATTTTTTCTTAAAATCTACTTTCGAACAAATAAATTAAAGATTTTTTAATAAAAACTTCATACATTTTTAAAGAAGCACTAAAGAAAATAAACTATGTAACCGTAGAAATGAAATGTAAAATAACTCAGAGGGAAATGTTTATTACATACTTAACATTACAGAACTAAACTAATGTATGTATATTTAAACATTTAAAAAAGTAATATAATTCTTTATGTATGTATAGCGTAAAATATACATCGGTTTAAATTATAGGAATAATATACTTCTGCCTCATTTTATATTTATATAAAAGAAGGGACGGAAATTTAAATCACATCTATTATCTTTGCCTTTTTCGCTTCTTGAGAATGAATATTACATCGTATGAATGTTAAATGGCTTTTTTTTATAAAAGTCACAAAAAAGGAGATAAAAATTAAATCAGAAGGGAACGAAAATATCTTCCCTCTGGCAGTTGACAAATTTGTGGTTTACAAAATAAGAAATATCTTTATTTTGCATGAATTATGTAGTTGTCAGTAATTTAACTTAGAGAAAGTAACAGCTAAAGGGGATGTGACATTAAACATAAGGGCTGGAGTGTACTAAGTAAATATTAAAATTTTATAGGAGTCTAAAATTATTTAAATTAATTTGAATATTTATTAACATTTCCTTGTATTCATTGGTTTTGTAAATTAACTTGACAAACGGTATAAAGTGGAGAGTAAATTAAAAACTAAAGTTTTTACTTATAGTTGTGCTCTTATTTCAAAATTTGTTAATAATGGAAGTAAATACAGTTAACTATTTCAAAAAGAGTCTAAATAAGAATTTCAAAATGAAAATGCAATTTATTTAGTTAAAATATTAATTTTTGTTTTTGAAGCATGGTATAAATAAAGTTGTGTGCTGTTAGATTGATTTTCAGTCATCGTTCATGCTCCCAATTATTGTAAAACGCAGTATTTGCTTATTAAACTTCTTTAAATATGAAAGAAGAATATACGCTAAAAGATTTGGATGTAATTACATCTAAATTGAAATTCCAGTTTCTGTTTTCACTTGTGGATATTATTTTTGTAGATAAATACCACAGGCGTAAATATTTAATGCGTCTTGTATGATGGCATAAAATAATCTAAAATGGACTATACTTAAGTAGAGGGATGCAATACCTGAGGAAAAAATAGAATGCATAAAATACTGGCATTCGGTACTTTACCAACAGCATACCTTTCAAACAAAAAATAGAGCCCCAGTATCTCAGTCAGCAAAGATAGCAAAGGCAGCAAAATTATAACTGGAGGGTAGCGAATCAAGACTCCACACGGCCAAAAATCCATCGTGTTCATTAATAGCGTCTGGTGCACGTAAAATAGGTTCGTGGTCACAAATGATACAGCTGGAAATGATAGGCTAAGCTAGGAAGCCTTCTGCTTGGTTCCTGCTTCTAAATTACGAGGGTCCACCTCTTAGAAGTCCAAACTCTCGAGACAATGGTAACTGTCTTCCATGAGAAGTCTGACTTAAAGAAAGACAAGACAACCACTAACTGTAACAATGAGTACTACTGTACAACGTCAGCGAGGACGAAAGCGATGTCAGTGCCCCCCCTCGACACCATTGGACAAGAGGGGTTGCTAACGCGTATCAGTCTTTGGCCCTGGCAACAGTAGTCATTGAATTTTGCTCAGTAGATTTGAAGGCCCCTTCAGAGAAAAAGCAGGCCAAGATGCAGTGAACGGATAACTTCATCTGATGCAGGGAGTGCTCCACCATTATTTTAGATGAACAGATAGCGTCATCAAAAGCAGGGAGTTGCTCCAACAATCTCTGCCGTATATGGAGACACCATATTGATATTTAATTTGTTTTATTTGTGTCCCCAGATTGTTCATCATCAAAAATAGAATTGTAAAATAAAGAGTCTGCAAAAGGGCAAGTCTTCGCTCATTTGTATCGGTGTCTTACTCCTTGTGTTATCTCAAACCTGGTATAAGTTATTGGTACGTAATACTAACCAACCGAAAAATAATAGCTGCATAGCCCTTTTTAATTTATTATAAAATGCTTTTATTAGTATTAAATATTATACGTTTTTAAAAAATATAACTTTGTACGAATTGTATTATTCTAATATAGTAATTTTCAAGACATAAAATCTTCATTATAGCAGCCTTTATTTGATTCAAGATTAATTTTAAACAAAATTTTAATAACGCTCTAGCTTTTAAACAAAGTTAGTTTTGTTATTTCATGTAGCTTCTTTCTAAAATAGCATAAAAAATAAGTACCAAGCAAACCAAAAAATTCACTTAACCATAACATAACTTATATTAAAATTATATGTACATTAAAAAACAAATTATTATATCAAACTGAAGAAAAATATCTATTTTACACTGTAAACATAAATTTAAGAGTATCTGTGTACCGAGGTACTTTCCCACATGGTCAGGATGTGCATGCATAGCTGTGGGAGAAATTTCCAAGAAGAAATTAGGACTTCGAATGTTGACTTCGAGTTTAAGGACCCCTGCGGAGAAGGTATAGATCACGGAATGGCACAAGCCTAACGGTCAAGCTCGCACAGAAAGATAACCGCGAGTTATGGGGGCAGGGGCTAAAAATAATGCCAGCTTTCACGAAACGGGCTATTTTAATGAGCCCACTTGTACTCCCGAAGAGTGTGCAGATGCGGTCAAATTTCAACAAACAAGTGATTGACAAAGAAGAAAAAGCGGCTTTAAAACCGAGGGGAGGAGTTGTGAAAGAGAGTTAAGAAAAGAGTCGGAGTCGGGATTCAAGAGGAGCTGGACATCGAAATCCCAAGCCCTGTTCGCCAGCACCGACGTCCCGTGCGCCCGAATGCCAGTACCGACACACCGCATGAGGAAAGCCCCTGCCTGCTCCCCTGTACCTGCACTGGAAGTAAAACAGATTTAACATATTCATGACGGTTGTTTAGGCCTCATATTTTGATTAAGGAATAACGCATAACTAAAGAGAATTGTAATAATTATGATATAAATATGAATATAAAACATAAATAATTGCTGGTTGTGTAAATAGCGTACAGAATAAATGTCTTAATCTCAATATAAGGTATCATATTTTTTACTGTGTTTCCCCTTTATAAACAAACTGCTGTTAGTGTTGTAAGTACATTACAACAATGTGATAAAATATAAAAAGCATAAAACAATTAAGAAGTAAAAAATTAAAATCAAATTAGTCTTTGTCTTGCTATAAAATAAAATATATTTCTGGTATTTATATAATTGAGGTTAATAGGATATTTTTTAACCAGAGTACTTTTTAGCAGAGCTCGTCAATGCATCAGTACGCACATTTCTTGGAGCAATTATAAATAAATTTTAAGGCATCATGCATACAAAGAAGAAATTTAAGACAAAAAAGTCTAACAATTGTCCGAATATGACAGATTGAAATAATTGAATTCGCAATAACTGTTTTACCATTTGATATTAGATAAAAGAAATGGAGTCAAGAAATTAACAATTTTGCAGCTTAATGTATAAAAAATTACGAATTCAAAGATTTTAAAGATTTAATAATCTTGAGCTCTCTTAAATGAAAAAAAAACATTCTTTTGGCTGAAACGGCATTTAGAAATGTAATAATGAATTGATCACGAGGGTTCAGCGTTTAACTCAATCGATTCGCCCCGAGAGTCGTTTTTTTCCGCGACGTTTTATCATTTCCCTGTAAATCTTCCTTTCCCTTCGGCACATTAAATATGCAATGAAACATTGGCACACCGAGTAGGACCATTTAAGTAATTAATGTATTACAGCAGGGAAAAAATCAGTAAATCACATTACCGTTTAGATTATTATTGGTAGAATTTTGAAGGACGTTTAAGAAAAAATGTTTGTAAATTGTTTTAAAGTCTCTTCTCTAAGGAGATACAGTTTAATAAATTATTTTTGGTAGTAAATCTTTTTCTTTGTTTAAACTATTAATGCAAAATTGATGACTTGTGAAATACAAAAGACAAATTTTCTTGACATGCTCATAGAAATTCTTTAAAATTAAGCTAAAAATTCATCACACAATTAAAACTGATATTTACAATAATAATAAATTAACAAACTTATTTCCAATTTATATTCATGGGAAAAATTACGAAATTGCTTACTTTTCGTATTCTATATTCTTTGTGAATCGTTATAAAATATTTGCATTTTAATTCTGACACTGAGAGTTTTAATATACTATTTCTAACATGGTTATGAATATAAAGATTTCTATAAATTATAAATTTTTACAGACGTTTTTATTTTCTTATTGTGTTGGGATAAGAAATTATGAAATTGAATATTAAGATAACAAAGCACAGCATGGATTAATTAATTATTAAAGCATTTTTTACAATATTTAAACGTATTTTGAAAATAATTGTCTTTTATATTATTAATTATGCTGAAAAGCAATATAATATTTGTTTTAAAATTCCGCTCAACAATTTTGTACTTCATGAGAACTTAAAAATGCACAAAATTAATTTTAATTGGAAGCAGAATAAATATTCATTATTTTTTCTTTTAATACATGTGTAGACGCAAATAAAAATGGGTATGAGATTCAGCTTATGTCACAAAACTCGAAGTAAAAGGTGATTTTTAAATTGTACTGTTTTTAAAAGTGAAACAACTCAGCAAAATTAAAACTTTTATTTAATGGCCCTCGAGGTTTAATTATATAATACCTTGAAAAAATAATAATGATTTATATTTCTACAATTAATTTTCAGCGTAGTAATTAACAAAATCAGCTTTAAAATATTTTTGTAGAACTCGAGTTATAGAGTGAGTTCGGGTAGATTGCTACGATATTACGGGTTTAATGGTTGATAAACAATTTCAGTATACAAAAGTGTTTTGAAATTATTAAATAGACAGTAATATATTCAAGAAAATACGCTTGTAAATTGTTTTAAAGCCTCTTCTCTAAGAAGATTTTAAAAACAGTTTAATAAATTATTTTTGGTAGTAAATCTTTTTCTGCTATTTAAACTATTAAAGCAAAATTGATGACTTGTGAAATACGATACAAAAGATAAATTTTCTTGACATGTCCATTAAAAATTCTTTAAAATTAAGCTAAAAATTCAACACACAAATAAAACTGATATTTGAAATAATAATAAATTAACAAATTTATTTTTTTTGTTTTCTATATTCTTTGTGAAACATTATAAAATATTTGCATTTTAATCCTGATACTGAGACTTTTAATATACTATTTATACATAAAAGTTATGAATGCAAAGACTTCTATAAATTATAAATTTTTACAGACTGTTCAATTTTATTATTGTGTTGGGATAAAAAATTATGAAATTGAATATTTATTAAGATAACAAAGTTCAGCATGGATTAATTAATTAATAAAGTATATTTTACAATATTTAAACGTATTTTGAAAATTATTGTCTTTTATAGTATTAATTATACTGAAATGCAATATTTATTTTGAAATTTCGCTCAGTAATTTTGTACTTAATGAGAACTTAAAAATGCACAAAATTAATTTTAATTATGAGAAGAACAACTATTCATTGTTTTTCCATTTAATAGATGTGTAAACGCAAACAAAAATGGGTATGAGATTCAGCTTATTTCACAAAATTCGAATTAAAAGGTGTTTTTTAAATTTTATTGTTTTTAGAAGTGAAACAACTCAGCAAAAATCGAAGTAAAAATAAAGATTTTTTTTAATGGCCCTCAAGGTTTAATTATATAAAACCTTGAAAAAATAATAACTATTTATTTTTCTAGAATTAATTTTAATTATCAAACTCAGCTTTGTAAAAACTTAAAAAAATAATAACTTAAATAATATTAAATAATATAAACGAATAATATATTTCTACAATTAATTTTCAGCGTAGTAAACGAAAGTGTCTTGAAATTATTAAATAGTTAATAATATTTTTAAGAAAAATATTTGTAAATTGTTTTAAAGCCTCTTCTCTAAGGAGATGTTAAAAATAGTTTAATAAACTATTTTTGGTAGTAAATCTTTTTCTGTGTTTTAAACTATTACCGAAAAATTTATGACTATTGAAATATAATACAAAGAATACATTTTCTTGACACGTTCAGAGAATTTGTTTAAAATGAAGCTAAAAATTCATCCCATAATTAAATCTATTATAAAACAGAAAAAAATCTCTTTTTAAAATAGGAACACAGTACAATAAGATGCAACAGACGTAATGAATTATAACTCCCTTTACAAGAGATGATTAACATAGATGTACTCTGAATATAATTGAACTGCAAGGATTAACGAACTTCGTCCTTGCTTTTATAAAACCAAAGACCTTTCTGAGCACTGAGCCTGTTGAAAGATATCAAATCCAAAAAGTCACCCAAAACATCGATAACGAGACCAGTATCTCGCTGATTCGGAGAGTTAAATATGCATCCTATGTAAAAAGTAGGCCTACTGGAGCTTTCTTATCAGAGGTATTTTTAAGGTACACAATTCGCAAAAATAACATGCGTTACTTAACACTTGGCATGCGGGTATACTTCATCGCCAACTTAAGAGTGCTGCGGGCGTTTTTTCGTGAATCGAGCGAAAGTTTAGTTATTTAGAGCAGTCGCAGTAAATTGAAAACTACTTTTTTTTATGAATGGAACTTTTTTTTATTTTACACTTTGATATATACTGAATGATTATTTAATAAAAAAAAATTACGAAATCACAAAAATAAATGATTTTTAAAATTAAAGTCCGTTAATCTGTCAGCGCTTATTTCATCATCACTATATTTGCCCCAACGGCTCATTTTAATCAATTTTGTATTCAACAATAAAAAACCAAGCTTCAAATTGACAAAACACGACTTGTAAGTTCTGGAGCTAGGAATTCGATTGAAGACGAAATAACGCAACAAAAGACCGAGTAACTCGACAATCATAACGTGTGGAAAGAAAAAATTCAAAGCAATGCAAACAATATGCATATAATATCATACATACATATAATTATACGTATTTAGTAGATTTGTGGTGGTTAGTGGGTATCCAACACAAATCTACTAAATACGTATTTTTACGTGACTCGCGCTCCAGTGACAGACTGCAATAAACGTAAAAATACGTTGCCCACATGTGAAGTGTTAAGATTGCTGATTAGCTTTTATTTCAAAACTATAATTTTCAACATTAACCATAAAAATGATAGAAACTTATGAATAAATACACTTGAAATTTTCTAAATTTGAAAATATTTTATTATTTATGAAACAGATCAACGTAACAAAGTCCTTCAAGTATTTTTAATATTTTAAAAATTGAGTTAAAATTTCTTATTTTCCTTTTTTTTTTACAAAACTTTTTGAATGATATTTTTAACCTCTTTCCTTAAGAATATATATGAAAAAAAATTGCAAAAAATCATCAAAATTTTTTCATTTTATTATTAAATACAGAAAATGATACAAAACAAAATATGTACGTTTTAAGTTGAATTTTTAATTTTTTTACAGGAGTAAAAGCATTTAGTTTTAATATTAGTTTACCAGCTCGAGTTATCTCGGGCAAATGGAAAAAAGTTAAATTTTAGTCTTTGTATGATAGTTTTTGAAACAAGGACAACACAAATTGATACCCGACATTCTGAACACTGGTATCTGGTCTCTTTTTCTTATTGGCTTACCTCTGGAATCTGTTTTACGTGAGAACACAGTACACTGTTTCGTTAGATTTGATTTTTTTTCAGTAGCAAGAACAACATCTGTAAAATGCCTTGAGGTTAACCTGAGTCATAAAGGACTAATAATGGGTCTTCCTGATGTGGCAGAAAATTCGTCACGATGAAATTAGTTTTCTAATCAGTGGAAAACACGTGACCAGTTCCGCTAAAAGAACCGCGAACCAACAAAACTTGGCAAACTATCTGTCAAAGTTGAATATTTCCTTTCATTTTCTCCAAGCCGAATAAAACTGTGGTAAAACGAATAGTACAGATAAATTCTGCTTTGCCCGAGTTTTCTCGGGATAATAATTAACTGCAGTATATACGAACCCGAGATAACTCGAGATAATCAGGTAAGCGGTTAAAAATAGTTGCTGGTGTTAGATTTATTGGGCAGTTAATTCATTCTACAGATAACAAGCTTGTATTCAACTACAAAAAATTTCTAACAGATTTGTTAAATAAATTTTTAAAAGTTCCAAGAGGGAATATATTGCTTTAGAAATATTCCATTATATTTATTACCACAGAATACAGAGTATGTAAAGTAGTTTTTTCTTTTTGTTTTGCTCATTGAACTATAAATTATTTGTTAGCATAAAAATTTTAACAAAATTATTTTAAGCACTTGAAAAAGCTATCAGACGCTCCGAAGAACTTTTAAATAAATAATTTTTTCTATATCAAGATATTTTTTGAGAATTAAGTTAATATCGTATTAATATTTTTCTTTTATTTTAATTAGTAATTCAAAGTACATATTTTTAAATTACTATTTTTGAATTTAAAGGAATCTAAAAACTTATAATATTTTATCTTACTGAAAATAGACTGCAAACAAAAATTTTAGTTTCATTTAAATTCGTATATTTCTTATATGCGTATTATAAAAGAATCAAAAGGTTATTGCCGATGAATTTAATAGAGTTTTTGGATAGTTTAATAAGTTATAGCAGTCTGATAATCTTAAAATTTAATGAATGCTCAATTTATTTAAGTTCTTCATTTAACAAAAAAATCTACAGTCTACAGTGATAACTGACTTTATGAGACTTTATTAAGAACGATAAAATGTTAGCTTTATATTAGATGTGTTCTTTGTTATTTGGTGACAAAATAATTTAATTAATTAATTATTATTTAAAAAAAATGTGTATAATTAATTGATTCCTAGTAAAATTCTAAATTCAGAAATTGAAATTCTGAATACTCACACTAATGAAACATAAGAGATTGAGATGAAGTTTACCGTTTTTACATGGCATAAATTCAAACAAACAAGGTATAATCGACAGAAGTTTCCAAGTAGTTTTTTCTTTACTTTTTAGTATAAAGAAAATGGAATAGTGTAGTCACAATAAAATTTAGTGCTTAGAATTCAGCGGAAATATCTGTTTTGACGATGGCTGATTGAATTTTGGCTGATCTCAGTATAACTTCTACACTGTTTACCAATAAATATTTGGACACCTATGCAAATGACGATATCTGTGGTCCGGAGGTACGTCACGGCCTCCGCCGATATATATCGTGTAGAAAATAGCATCGGCATTAGCCGCATGCAAGATGCCACGTAGTTCGGAGCTCCCTATTTTCGAAAAAGGTTTAATTATCGGGTATCACAAATGTGGCCGATCCTTAAGGGACATATCTAGCGATCTGAAGTACCCAAAATCGACAGTGGCCTATGTGATTAAGAAGTGGAAAGTGAGCGGTGATTGTCCGAATGTGCCCCGAGTCGGCAGATCAACGAAACTGGGAGATAGAGACCGACGAGTGGTGTCCAGAGAAATTCGGAAGAACCATGCCCAACCGATGGCCCTCATCCGCGAGAACTTTCAACAGGCATCCGGGAGTATGAGTATTGCTTCAATGAATACCCTCCCTAAGGAAGCATATATGCTTGGTTTTAATGGTCGTGCTGCTGTCCGTAAGCCTTTGATCACAAAGTCCAACCGCGCTGCTCGGTTAACGTGGTGCAAAGCACATCGAAATTGGTCCGTAGATCAGTGGAAACGGATTCTATGGAGCGAAGAATTAAGGTTCACCTTTTACCGTTCGGATGGCAGGGTCTGGGTCTGGAGTCTGCCTTGAGAACGTCTCCTGCCAGAATGCCTTGTTCCAACAGTCAAGTTCCGCGGAGGTGGCATAATGGTGTCGGGGTGTTTCTCCTGGTATTGACTGGGACCCTTGGTCCCTATTCATGGTAAGCTTAATGTCGATACCTACTGCACTATTCTGGATGACAATGTGCTTCCTACGTTGAGGCGGTTTTACGGGCTGGACGCCTGTTACTTTCAGGACGACAATGCCAGTTGTCGTGTTTAGAGGTTAAGGCTTGGTATGGGGCCAATGGAGTTCATCGAATGGACTGGCCTGCTCAGAGCCCAGACCTGAATTCTATTGAGAACCTATAGGACGAGTTGGATCTCAGATTTAAGGAGTGCACTACCCGTCCAAAATTGGTGAAAGAAATTGTATGTCTACTCCAAGCCGAGTGGAATACAATACCACTAGCCGTAATACAAAGACTTGTGGAAAGTAATCCCTGGATGGTTCAGCTGTAATTGCCTCTCATGGAGTCTCTACCAATTATTGATTTTGAATAAAGTTAGTTTTTCTTTTGTATCACAGGTATCCAAATACTTATCGGTAGACAGTGTATATGTACATACTAGAAAAATTTAGTTTTTAAAATATTAAGCATCCATTTTGACCATTTCTGACGTGGTTATGACACTTCACTCTTGACTTCTGTACGTTATGGGATATAACTTTAAAGCAGTTATTAATAAAATATTGAATTTTTTTTATTTAGCACATAACATTAGTTATAACATCTAGTTGGGTTCCTCGATTTTTGATTACAGTATTCCTAATAAAAGTATGGTCATAAAAGTATTGCAAGTATACACGTAAGTATTGTCTTACTATTATATTTACAATATCTCCAATCAGAGCTCAAGGATTTTTCGGACTATAATATCTTCATTCCGGGTTTATTCACCACAGGCATACCTTTTAATTGTAACCGGAGTATAGGCAGAATATATTTGTAGTTCAAAAAGTTTTCTCTCTGGAAGGTTATTCCTAAGATAATAGTATGAAATCGAGTGAAATATTTCTTTTAAGGTAGTCTTTTCCTCTTCAACGAATGGAATTTCTATCCACCTCTTAAAATGTATTCGGAGTTATGGTTTAATGCGGAGAAATTGTTCATAATTATGGTTATTCTTGTTCATAAGAGAGTACATTTCGCTCAGCCAGATGTAAAAATATGTTGTTAAAACTCATATATGAAACCAAAATGTTAGCAGGATATAAATGCATAATTACTCCGTGTTTTTTCATTTTAAGGAATGAAATCCTAAATATACATATACCTCCTGAAAAGAAATCCATATGATAATTAATTAGTAATCAACGTTAATGCTTAGCATGACACTAATTTTTCACAACCATAAGACTGGTACAAATTTATATCACTTATTTAAAATTTTCTCTGAAATCTATATACGATAGCATTAAAAATTTGTATTCACTCTTATTTACATTAAAATTCAGAATTTCACTCTTATTTTTGCATGGTTAGTAAAGTATAGTAAAGTTCAATTAAGAAATTTAAGAACAAAGTTTGTTTAATTTTATATACTGTTTAGAATTATTGGTGATCTATAATTAATTTTAAAGTTCATTATTTATGTGTTTATTTCATTGCTACTTTTTAGAGGAAAATCATAAGATGTTGGTTAACCAATCAGTACTTAACCACTGTAGTATTAATTTAACTTAAAGAAAAACGAATGTAATGAAAAGGTTGACTTCCTGTATAAGGAAGGCTAAGTACTCAAAATACCAGCTAGTCCAATAACCTTTAATACTCTAAAGGTCTTAAATTTGTGTTTAGTAGTAAATTTTGTTTATCAAATCAAGTCAAAGAAAAGCATGAGAGAAAATTGTATAACCTATAATTTCGGCTATTTTAAGTTCTTCATGTTTTTATTTCGGCTTCTACTCATATGAGCATGACTATCTAAATGCTTATTAAAAATGGTGTAAATTTCTTATATAATTCCATATTGAGCAATTTCAGACATTTTACAAATAATGAGACCTTTTACGTATGTATTGATTTAAATGATTTTTATCGTGCTGCGTTGAAATATTGAAATTTAACAAATACGCTAATGACCTGTCAAAACTTCAACAAATACATACCAAATGCCTGGCGTTTATACAAATAAATAAAAATTAGCTGAAGCTATTCTCACTATGAAGTAACAAGATTTCTAAATACCTTTGTAATAATAATAATAATGGAAAACCAGCAGTACAATTAAAAATACTAGCAAAATGCTTTTTCTATAATAATACTGAGTACTATAGAAATAAAAATAGTACATAGATGAGCAGCATTGTTGTGTTGCTATTATCAACAACAATAAAGAAAACAATATTAAGACCAAAGAGGTAAATTGAAATATTCGCCCTAAGAACAATAGGTAAAACTTTCTCGCAAAATAGTACAAGAATTAAATTCGATAGAAAATGAGCAGTTGAATTAAAAAATACTAGCAAAATACTTTTCCTACAATCATACTGAGTACTATAGAAATAAATATAGTACATAGAAGAGCAGCATTGTTTTGTAAGCATTATCAACTGCAATAAAGAAAACAATACTAAGACCAAGGAGGTAAAACGAAATATTCGCTACAAGAACACTAGGTAGAACTTTGTCGCAAACTATTACAAGAATTAAATTCTATAGAAGATGAGCAGTGCAATTAAAAAATACTATCAAAATGCCTTTTCAGTCATAATACTGAGTACTATAGAAATAAAAATAGTACGTAGATGAGCAGCGTTGTTGTGTTTGCATTATCAACAACGGTAAAGAAAACAATATTAAGACCAAAGAGGTAAAACGAAATATTCGCCCCAAGAACACTAGGTAGAACTTTGTCGCAAACTATTACAAGAATTAAATTCGTAATAATCTTATTTAATACCGGCCGATGAAAATATTTACAGACTGAGCATGATATATCGCCTTCTTCATCTCATGATCAATATACATCAACTCCCCTTCTCCCACTACCCCGATACGTGTCATACACGCTGCAGACGGCCATCCGTCATCCGATATGAGAGAGTGAAAGGATAAAACGCGAGAAAGTGTGTCTCTGGTAAAGTCTATTTATCAGCTGCAGTGATCGGGAATCATTACAAACGAACCTTAACTAATATACAAATGGGAGAAGTCGTCTCGGTCGATTTGGGATTGACTTGCCTCTTTCATGCGTAAGAAAGACAAAAGATGAAGAAGAAAGCCTCAAACCATCCAATTGATTGTGTTGAAATTGCATTTGAAGCATCGTGGGAAATCGAAAAGTAAAATCGTGTTTCTAGCACAAATAGTTCTTCTCTGAATAATGAAACAGTTGCAAAGTTTACATTTTTATTATATTTTAAGTGAATATAAATGATTCCATTATTTGTTCACACAGAATTGATTTAGAACAATTTCATTCTGTACCTTTACATAGGTTTAAATTATATATATATATATATATATATATATATAAAGATATATATGTGTGTGTGTGTATATATATAGATATATATATTTATATATATATATACATATAAATATATATATATATATATTTATGTATATATATACATATATGTACATATATATATATACATATATGTACATATATATAAATACATACATACATATATATATATATATATATATATATACGTATATATGTATATATATAAATATATATATATATATATATATATATATATATATTATATATATATATATGCATATATACATACACATACATACATACACATAAATATATACACGTATGTATACATACACATATATATATGTATATATATATATATGTATATATATGTATATATATGTATATATATATATATATATATATATATATATATATATATATATATATATATATATATATTATATATATATATATATATAATATATATATATATATATATATATATACATATATATATATATATATATATATATATATATATATATATATATATATATATATATATATATATATATATATACATATATATATATATATATATATATATATACATATATATATACATATATATATATATACATATATATATATATATTATATATATATATATATATATACATATATATATACATATATATATATATATATATATATATATATATATATATATATATATATATATATATATATATATATATATATATATATATATATATATATATATATATATATATGTATGTATGTATATATGTAATGAGAGGGAGAGAGAGATAGGTAGAAAATATAGACAGACATGTAATAGGCATAATATATTTTTTATATGTACTTTCGGAAATAAAACTAGTCTTTATTTGGTTTTCTGGGGTGAAACAGTTATAATGCTTCATTAACTTTACATCAAAACTCAGAAAATGATAAAGAAAAATCACTCTGACTGGATTTAAAATCCAAAGGGATACCCAAAATTTCAGAACAAATTCATTGTAAAAGTGTAAGGTTTGTAAGGTTTTTATTCCTGGGAAAAGGAAGTAACTCAATTTTTAAATTGTAGTTTTTTTTCATCACGTAGCAGAATAAAAATTGGGAAAAATAATTTAGTTGCTTATTTTGATAAATTTTTTATGCACACACACACTTACACACATATATGCTTGGGTAGGTATGTGTGTATTTAAGAAGTACCTAATAAACGAAATTAACCTACACTTGTATTTATATGGTCTATTGTAACATTTCGTGAGAAAACTTTAAATTTTCTGTTGTAAGGAATACATAATGTATAACCAGAACAATTTTATAGCTGAAATATTTTTATTGGTATTTCATATAAAATAGAAACTGTAATGTCGTTTTCATGATTTTTGAAATAATATGTAATATACTTCCCTCTTTTATTATTATTACTTTTTATTTTATAAAGAAAATGTTTAAAAATTTGTTGAAAGTTCTATCAATAGAGGGGAAAAAAGCGTGTGTGTTAAATGAGTGATGTGATAAATAAAGATGCCCAGGGTTAATTTAACAAAATTTAGTTCCACGAAACATCAACATTTACACACAAATCAGAAATATAAACATAATGGGACGGGAATTCAACACAACCACAGATTCAAAATGCTAAGTTCAGAATAAACAGGTACTATGAATACGCATAAGGAATTTTGCTACAGATGATGTGAGAATTGCTAAGAGAATTGTTTGCAGCTGCTTTACATATAGTAAATTAAGTGGTTCGTACCGAGGCTGTATTTAACACATTGTGTGCGGGTACATTTCGCTGCGGAATTGTACCGGGAGCGGGGGTTTTGAGCATAAATTTAGTTATTCAGTTAAATCTCAATAGATCGA
>CM063506.1:18165181-18170181 GCA_032207245.1 Pardosa pseudoannulata
TTTTTCTTCTATTTGCGGAAGAGTCCAACGGAAGAGATAAGACAAGGATTTAACTGTAAGGAACTGAATTAAAATTTCACTAGAAATTAGCATATCGAGGTGATTTGAGGACAATTTAGCATTTGTGAGCGAATTTTTTTAAAAAACAGAGTGAAGTTGAATTATTTTAATGGACACTAAAATGACTTGTTGCATTGCATGTATTTGATTTTAGTTATTCAAACAAAGGATTCTGCAAAGACGTGATTTATATTATTTGGGATAAAATGATTAATGATGCCAAGAAGGATTTATATAGTAAGGGGAGTAGATAATTCTGATGGAAGGGGCCTTTACGAGAAGAGTTATACATTTTATTTTCTTGGAATGACGTAAAACAAGTATTTTGTAATCACGAACACTTTCTGATGTCAGATTTTAACGGAGATACCCATTTTGGTCATACCTGAATATATTTTGACTAGTTTAAGCGTTATGTTTGTGCGTATATACTAGGAATATGTAGCTTTAAGATTTAGATATCACTTTCGACTAGTTTCGTCGTGGTTTCTGTACTTATGTACGTATTTCGAATATCTAAGAGACATTTAACCATAGAAGGTTGAAAGATTATTTTTAGAATTGTTGTAACAACTAGTTGTACACTCAATGTATGATACAAAAAATGATTTTTAAATAGTAGAAACAATTCTTTTAAGTAATGCTTTTGAATCCACTGAAAAATAAAAATAGAAATCCGTTGTTTGCAGAGAAAAAAATTGTATTCTTATCATTTCTTAATCCCTTTATTACTTCCTGGCATGAAGTAAAGGTAATGTTGTAAATTGTGAAATATATCAGTCTATAAGAAAACCTCTATGAAACGAAAAATATTCAATGTAAGAAATTTTAATGACCCGTCGCTGACAGATTTTATTAGCAGAGATACAGTACTTTAGCTCTGAGACCATGTGAGGTATCATGGAAAACAGATTTTACTGCAAGCTTAAAGATTCAGAGTAAGTTCTTAAAAATACCAAAAGGATAATTTTGAGGACGTATCACAAAACCAAAATAAAAAAAAGATTGTGTGTAGTTAAATAGGCGTTTCAAGGAAGTCATATCATGTCCAAATCTGATATTTTCCATTTGCTGGTAACTCCAAACGAAGAGGTAAAACAGGAACAGCGTTATAGGAATTGAATTAAAAATTAACTCGAAATTCTGGAGCTTTGAGTTCTAACCGAAGAAAATTCTTTGGTTGCAAATGAACTTTGAATTATTACGAGTCATGCTTTTTGTTTATTTGTCAGCATCTCCAAAGAAAGAGGTGGGATAAAGATTATCGTTGAAACTCAATTAATATTTTATCCAAAATTCTATAGCAACAAGTTGAAATTAAAAAAAAAAGAAAATTAGGAAACGAATTTTTTTAAAAGAAAAGAGTATATTTTATGAACTTGTTTGAATTATTTAAGTGGTAACAGTAAAATTACCTGTGGCGATGTCTGTGTTAGATTTTAACTATTCCTAAAAATAATACCGTAAAGACGTAATCTATATAACTTAGGATAAAATTATAGAGATGTGGACTCTTACCCCAGGTAGGATATGTATATATTGAAGTCACTCCCTAATGAGTCGACAAATTTGGTAGCAGATACATAGCAAGGTTTATCTTTCTTGAAAACATATTGTGAAAAATCTAACTCACAAAACAAGGAAATGAAACTACTCACAATAGAATGTCGTCGACAGCCAGACCTACAGATATCCACTGACCACAATCCAATAATTCATTTATGCCTGAGTGGTAAACACTTGCTTAGGTTTGACTACAGCCTCCGTACGAACCACTTTAATTTCTGTACGTCAAGCAGCTGCGAACAATTCAGTCTCCTCTGGTTACAATTGTGGCTTGGTAATACCTGTTACGGTTTATGCTCAACTTAATGTTTTTTTTAAGAAACTTGTTAGCTTCTTCAAGCTATGCCAATTTAAAGGTCGATTATTGTTATATTATTAGGTGGACCTTAGTAAATGTTACACGATGTTATGAAATTATTTTAAAGGAATGTGAATAGATCATGATAGATCAATCGGGAAAGGCGTCGAGCTCATACTCAGAGTATTGTGAATACAATATTTAAGCCGGCTAAAGATCCGTCGTGTTCATTAATGGCAGCTAATGCACGTAACATATGTTAGTGGTAACAATGTCAGCCTTGTTTAGACAACACTTTTAGCGGTGTCAGGTCAATTCTGAAAGGTATTCTGCTTGGTTATTGTTTCTAATTTACGAAGACCCAATGGGAGCAATGCCAGTCGCGTCCATAGCATATTTTAAACTACACGTGCTCTTTGGGTGGTGATAAACGAATAACAGCATCGAAGGTATGTTTCTCCTAAACATATGTGTTCTTATTGCTAGTTGCATTGGAAAAAATCTTTGGTTTGGTTTGATTTGTAGTATTACTGTCTACTTTTCGCAATACGAGGGGTAATGAGACCAGGGCCTACAGCTTAAAGCAGATTCCGAACTGTTACGAACATCCATGCCTCAGTGTGAGGCGAACCCACGAACTCTGGTACCGAAGGCCAGCACCCTAACCAATCGGCCATCGTTCGGCGGAAAAAAAATCTTTGAAAAATAAATTACAGAAAATGTCATGTTTTGCCTATTTTAAGAAAAGTACAAAGAACGATATGATAACAGCTGCTTCGTAAGAAATGAATTAAAGTTATTCGTAATTATTATATCGGGATGATTGGAATAAAACGTATCATTTGAAGTTCTTTTTTTATGGCAATAAAATTAAATTTGTGAATCTAATTGTATTATTTTCACATAAACAGAAAATAGATGCTATTTCTGTATCAAATTTTAGGCCTTCAAACTTATGATATAGTCCACACGTTTATATTAATTGAGATAAAACAAGAGATGACGCCAATAAAAAATTAAAAATAAAGTGGAATGGAAATTTCTAAATGAAAATCCCAGAAGAGGGGAAAACTTATACTGGCTAATTAACTCATCAAAAGCACAGAAATAGTTTTTGAGTCTTGCGTAGAAAAGTGAAAGAATAAAAGTTAATCCTTCTGTCAGCATGTTATTAGTTTTGGTACCACTTTATTTACTATCCCACGATATTCAATATAACATGTCACGTATTAGAGGTGTACTATTTTTATTGATACTCTGAATTATACAATAACCATTAAAGTAGATGTATACAAATATGTTAAGCTAAGGAAATTCGGTAAAGGAAAGTCCAAGGTAGGATAGAAAGGCAGACTTTAATAAATGTATAAAAGTAAGATATTTAATAACTGTTAATATGATGGTTTTAGTTTAACCTGTTTTATACTGATACGAAAATGCTTGCAATTATATATGTGAATAGATTTATATACACTGAAATTCTAAAACATTATCCCCATTTTAAAGATTGCACATTAGTTTAAAATTCTAAAAAAATACTTCTGGTTTATTTTAACTACTTCTGCCATATGACGACTATATATTCCTAAATTTTCACAATTATAAGTCTCAACTTCACAAAATTATAAGTCACATTATTTTCTTCCTGTGATAGGAAATACAATGAAACAAAAATATGGAAACACGTGATAAAGTCATATTTTATCTAATACGGTGTAGGAAAACTGGTGGTATTCAAAAACAACTTTCAATCTTCTCGAAATGAAAAAGTCCTTTATTTAAAACAGTTTTCAGTCTTCTCGAAATGGAGAAGTCTTGTATTCAAAACAGCTGTCAGTCTTTTAGAAATGGAGAAATACTGTATGGTTTCCACTGAAATATTTTGCTATTGGTACTGCAAAATATTGGCAAGTTCAGAAATCGAGGGTAGATGTCGATGGCGGTCATGTACATTTATCTCTAAATTATGTCTTAGAGGCTCAATAATTTTGAGAGGGTATACCTGTGGTGACCAGGGGAGATGTATCATCCTCAGTGTCACAGAATTAGTTTTGTTTGAAGTAATCGGTATAGAAAGGGCTTTTTTATTTTGGAACATGGGATTGCAATTGGAGGGACAACATTTTACCACAGGTGCTCCAATTGTGGTTTGTCAGTAAATGTCAAAATGATCACATAATCCTTGCCGGAAATGTGATTTTGCAGGTGAATCATGGGGACCATCGAAGACCACGATATGGCTGTCCAAACCCTGACCAAACTACTGTCAATTTTCACTCTGTACAATTAGCCGTTTCTATCACAAATTTTAGATATCGTTCGTCAGACGTAAACTCGGCTAGAAGTTGTAAACAGTGTGAAAAACATTTGTCTAAACGAATGTCTTCCAGTGATAAATAGAAAGTTTGACGGCTACATTACCATTTTTAACTGTTACGAGCCTCTACATGACATGACTGATGTGTTATTTTGTTAAGCCGTTTCTATCACAGGCTTCAGATAGCTTTCGTGAGACTTAAACTCGGCTAGAAGTAAACAGTGTGAAAGAAGACATTTGTCTAAACGAATGTCTTACAGTGATCCATAGCAGGTTTTACGGCTACATGACCATTTTTATCTGTTAAGAGCCTATACATGACTAATATATTATTTTGTTATTGCTTCTTGCCCTGAAAATTACTGCTTATGGAGTTCTTTTGTCATAGTTCTTTGCCGACAAGGTTTGTGAGCCCAACATGCAATGCATGTGAGTATTTTGTAGATACCGTGTTGTTATTTTTCTTAAAAAGTCTTGAATGACCATTTGCAAAGATCACAAAACATAATTCACACGTAATTCATCCGCATTGTCGCCTACTGGATGATGGTTTCTGCATGCGGTATAAGTGGTTGTAATAACATTATAAAAGGGATGATGTAATTTATTCCTCTTTACAGCATTGCATGTGCTTTCTGGAGCCCATGGTCAAGTTTTTGGTTTATGCAGCTGTACACGCTCTATCTTTCCATTGTGAATAAATTTAATCTCACATTCAGAGAAAAATAGTTTGTGAATTTAATAACTGAGCCCACTTTA
>CM063506.1:18175181-18202681 GCA_032207245.1 Pardosa pseudoannulata
AGATTTGACTGTAAGGAACAATGATATAATAGAAAGTAGGAATTACAGTCTCTATTTCTAGTCAATATGTTTTTATGACGATTGGTTAATCTCTCTCTCTCACACACAGTAAAATTGTTTTACCTATATGATAATTGATCACTAGTTTACGTAAATTTTGGAGTTTGAAGGGCATACGAAAAGGTCAATTGACTATTGAAGGTCTTCGATTAAGGGTGGCCAAATTTGAATGTTCTCCGGTATTATCCATACAAGCTTCAATTTGGGATGAGGTTATTTACACCTGTTTTTGACCTGAGATTAGACATCGCAAATATGGACTAGTTCTCACTTGAGTTTCTTATTTGCTTTGAGGTTGATGTAGACTGGCATTGGAGTATCCTCTGGACAGATGATACACACTTTTAAGTAGATGGATCGGTGAATACTCACAACTGCGGAATTTGGGAACCAGAAAAATCAACAATTAATCTGTTTTAATGCATTCCTGAAAGTAACCATGTGGTATGGGTTTTCTGCATTTTTTGTTCTTGATCCGTATTTCTTAGAGGAATTAAGTCCTAGAGGTCCAGCAACAAGTAAGTAGAAGAGTTTAATTATGGACGCCTTGTATATTTATGTGTAATCACTGAATCTGATGGGATGCTAGGATAGTGTTAGAGGATTCATGCTACACTGACATGCTTTTAGTATCAATGAAGAGGTATATCAATTTTTTTGATAAATGTTGAGATAATAGTAATGTCAAATAAAGAAATAAATATACACTGCCTCTATATTGAGAAATTTGAATCTGGTAAAGTATTACAGTTTGTTCCACATGAAATCATATAAAATGCATGAAAAATAAGGAACCCTTTTTAGCTGAACAATTTTACTTATGAATTAATTTATAGAGAATGCTTAGAAGTTTCGAGCTCTATTGCATGATTTTAATACTGCCTTGTACATTTTGTGTCATTTTTTAAAAAACATAAATGCATCATCATATGAGTTGTTTAAAATATATTGCTGTTATGTCCACTTGACAAAATTAGAAGGAAATTAATCTCTATAATTAGATTTTTTAATATTTGCTTTATTTAGAATTCTAACAGTAGACAGTAATAATTTTTTTTAAGGAGAGAGTGAATTATTTAATAAATAAAAAGAATACTATTTATTAAATTTAAATTAAAAAGAGAAAATATAAAAATGTAGACGAAACTGTTTAATCTTGTAAGCAAGTTCTATATGGAAGTTCTTAATAAGAAAATACTTTTAATTTTAAAATTTATTGCTTTTACATGGTACCTAAATAATATGAAAATTCTAAAACCAGACTGCAGTATGTTTTACACAACAAATCTGATTTCCTTAAACAGGGTAAAATAACAAAAATCAATTTAACTCTATGTAAACGCTATAAAACTAACAAAGGTATTTCTCATTCAACAAGGAGTTTTCTGATCGAATCAATTTGAAAACTTCTTGATCCCAAAGGCGCAAAAGCCAAATACAGAATGCTTTTACAATCAGAACTAGATTTCCTGACGGTACTGAATACAAGATGCTTTAGATATGTGTGAAATAGGATATTTTTAGAAATTTCATCTTATCTCTTAATACATATGAAACTCAGTCTTTTGTACTTTGCACCCAGCGCACAGAGAACTAAGTTCCAGTGAAAATAAATTTTCTTTGTAATTATTACCTTGTAAAAAGTAAGGAAAGTATTACAATAACGAAATAATTACATGTTTGTTCAGTATTCATAAAAGACTTACTATTTTAATTTTAATTTTTAAATAATTCATAATAGTTGTTTCATTTTTATTCTTTATTGTATGTGGTTTCTGTTCTAATTGTTTGTATTTCAACAGATGGCATCATCCTGAAACGGCTTTTGTTGTTGTTTTATTAATATTCAAGGTCAGAAAAAAATGGCTTTTAGTTTGGTATTTGGTGTGTGTTTAATTCTATTCATTAAATCTGGATTTTAATTCCCATTCATATGGAAAAAAATGTATTAAAAACCTAACATAATTTTTAATTCATTTTGTGTACTCAATTCAGCGTGATGTGTGTTGCATAATTAAAGAAAGTTGTGTTTGACAATAGACTTCTGTTTTCATCCATAATTTCGATTTCTACAGATCCTTCACAGCAAATCATAAGGGTAAAAAGAAGGTAAGCAATTACCTTATTCAATTGTTGATTATCACCACTGCTGAACATTTCAATTGAACATTTTAATTGACTTAAATCAAAAAATCAAGATTCATTTTTATTCAAAGTAAAATTCTTTCTATTCATTACACTGTTCGAATTTCAATGAAAATACCCATTTTGGCCATGTCTGAATTCATATTGACTAGTTTAAGCGTTGCATCAGTACGTCCGTCGAAACATTTAAACTTTAAATGTTGAAAATTTGTATTTAGGATTTTTGTAACATTTAGATGTACACTTCATTTTCTGAATTTCAATTTTAACTCAATAGGATAGAAAATTTAAATATAACAAATATCAAAATGTTGGTAAAGCCAGAGGGCCTTATTTAATTTATACTTATTTGTGAATTAATAAATACTTCCTTTGCTGAACTAATGTTACATAAATTTTTGTTATTATTAAAAGTAATATCTTAATAGTATACATGTATTCAATTAAATGAAGTGCACTAAAATGGGCATAATTTAATAGGTTTCATGTTTTGTACATACTAGGTATTTCTTAAAAACATGTTGCATAGATGCTTCTTTAAAACCAGTTCAATCCTTATTTTGCAGTTTTAATTTAACGGAGAGGGTTCCGAAGAAGAGAAGCTATTTTTCTTCACTGAAATATTTTTCCTTTTTAGTTATCAGATATATTCGGATGCAGTTTTTAGTCTAAAAGTTTAAGAAGCATGAATGAGTTTGTAGCAAACACGACTATATTGGGACTTATACTTTGCTGTAACATGTTGTAATTCTACAAAATATCTACAGATTACAAGAGACAAATAGCACTTGTATATGTAAAGAAATTCAAGTTAGAAATAAGGTTTGAGAAAATTTCATGATAATGACCGTAATTAATGAGCTCAATTAAAAATAATTACATAAATAAAAACTTTGTAAAATTTAATAGACGCTACGAAAACAGAAATCAATAGCATTTTAACTTTTGAATAATTAAATTGTAAATTACTTTCTTCAAAGTTATTATTTGGCTTTTTGTACGATAAATTTATGTGATTTACACAATGAGCTTTAAAGGCAGTTTTATTGATTCTTATTATCCTTTAATACTGCAATTAACACGATTTACTCAGAATTACTATAAAATGTCAGTACACAGATAGTTATAAATTATTCATGCAAAGGTAACTTTTCAGCAAAGTAATTTTAAATACTTACAAAAAATATGTATTTTATTTGTTTGTAGACACTAAAACTTTTGTAAATTTTCATTTTTATGTTTAAAAGTATTAAAAACATTTTTTACATGTGAGAAATAATGTACTTTAATATTTAAGAAAATATTTTTTGAAATATTTTTAGAAATCTTTTTAACACTTTCAGGTCTTAGCTATTTTGAAACTGTTATTTAGCTATGTCGCCCTGTGTACTAATGGTTTGGGGAACATTTCATTGTTTTCTAAGCGTAAACTCCAAGAGTTGTTAGACATGAGGGACAAATGATTTGTTTTGATTTCGAGCGATACGATAATTTAATTGCTGAACGAGGTTAAAGCTGAATGACTAAAACTTAGCACTTTCAAGTCTCAGCAATTTTGACCGCATGTCGCCCAATGTACTGAGGGTTGGTTGAAATTTACATTATTTTCTAAAAGTAGTATAAAAATACATATCTTAGAAAATATTCCTTATTTTAAATTTAAAACCTATTAAAGATTAACTTCAGACTACTCATATTTACAACGAATTCATATCAAATGCGAAATTAGGCGAAAAATTAAATTTTTAACCTGAATGTACTACTAATATAAACATAATATTTTTAATATACAATTAGAATTAAACTTGAAAATAAATTTTCCTAAGAGGTTTAAAGATATATGAACACAGCTTACGTATGTAATTGATATTTATTAGTGAAATTTTGCTTCGGTATAATATATTTTAAAACATGCATTTGTATAAAGGCAGTCCCAGAAGATTCACAATAAGTTCGAATTTTTTTTCAGTTTCATTTCAGCTTTTTCTTTTGCTGTGCCTCTGAAAACCTTACAAATTCTTTATTTTTTATTTTTAAAAGAAGGTTTATAGATATTATCTCAACTGACTCCGAATGCGTATATACGGGAAGTTTATGGTTCAGAGAGTTAAAATTTAACCGAGAGAGATTATTGCTTTACTCCTTACCTCGAAAACAGAAACCCGAAATACTTTTAAGAACTAGAATTTTTTGGAGAAGGTATAAGGAAGTACATACGTCCGCTAAAAAAACAAGTGATAAGGAATTAAAAATAGCGTTTGATGTAAATCTTTGATTACGTAAGTGTATAAAAACAAAATTTTCAATCAATAAAATAAACTATTCAATCAAACAATTAAATGAAATGCATCAGTCTTTAAAAGATTTAAGGGACGAACTCTGGCCGATTGGTTAGGGCGCTTTGAGTTCGTGGGTTCGAATCCCACTATGGCATGGATGTTCGTAGCCGTTCGGAATCGGCTTTAAGCTGTAGGTCCCGGTCTCATTAGCCCTCGTGTGCAAAACAGTAGACCGTAGCGCTCCAAACCAAACCAAACCAAACCAAAAGATTTAAGGATCTTCAACCTATATAACGTATATATGTCACGTAACATTTCAATATAACAAATAGTAAAACGTTGTTGGTCACATCCAGATGGCAGTATGTGAGCTGTAATTATTAGTGAACTATAAGTGAGCTCATTATTTTAAAGAAATGCATTAGTCTTCAAAAGATTTAAGGATCTTCACCCTATATAGCGTAACATTTCAATATAGCAAATATTAAAACGTTGTCGGTAACATCCAGATGGCAGTATGTTAGCTATAGTTATTAGTGAATCAATACTGAGCTCATTATTTTAAAGACAAAGACTAATATTAAAATGAGAAAATATCAAAACTTTTAAAATTTAATTATTAATTTAAAAAAATTAATTAAAATAAATTACATTTGTTTACATTTGTTGATATAATAATGTAATTAGAATCCAGTTTATACGGGTAAAATGTTTCGTAGTTCAATGTTAATAATCTATGGACATAAAGAGAAAGTCCAAATATTTCATGAAAATTAAAACACATAAAATAATTTTCTATAAATTATTTACTCAAGTAATCAACACAATACTGCTGAAATATGCTTAAAATATTTTTTAATAACATTAAAGGTAAAATAGATTAAATATGAATTTTAAAACAAAAATGAATTTTTAAAGACGAATTTTTAAAAATGAATAAAAATTGAATTTAAATAAATTTTTTCTGAATAAATATTTTAGTAGGATTTAGTTATACTGTAGTAATAAGTTGTATAACTAAGTTAATTATCTACAACAGTAGTAACGCTCACTGATACTTAAAAGATAAAAAAATGGATACTTGGATAATTATAAAACTAAATATAAACTACAGAAAATGTTTTTTAGAAATTTCACTGTCTACATCAGACATATCAAACTTATATTACGAGTGCTACAAAATGACAAATGACAAGTGATTGGGTAGCACTAAACAAGTTTATAATTATTTTTATTTACTTAAACTAACTGAAAACTATTTCCGAGACTAGCAGCCGTCAAAGGCAGATTAACAAACGATTACGAGCATGACGGTCAATATGACATTTAGTAGGACTGAAAGGTTATTAGTACCCTCCTCCACTACATATGAACTCATAAGGACCCTCACGTTTTCTAGGAGAAGTACATGAAGGGGAGGAGTTATAGAGAGAACCCAAACTGGATTGCAAATTACCGCATAGTTTTGTTTTTGGTTTCTTATATTTGAATGTGAAGCTGGTATGCAACAAAACTGATGTTTGGAAAAATGGAAGCGTAATTTTTTGAAAAGACCAATGGATGCTTTCTTGTCCTTTATTAAATCACACAGTTTGATTTTCCAAATATAATAATCTAAAGCAGAAAAGGTAAAATGCTTCTACACCGTACAGAAACTGTATTTTTAAATAAATGTTACTTAAAACATTTATATCACAGCAGTGGCTCCCATATTGTGACAAGAGCACAAAGAACATTTTAAAGAATGCAACACTTTTATGTGGATTATAGGAGGTTAAACAGGATTTTTTAAAAAATATAACAAATGACACATCGGACATTAAAAATTTTTAACCTTAATTAACTGGTAAACTATCGAAAAATATTTGCCATCCCTAGTTTATACAGGGTGCCCCAAAACGACCACATAAACTCTGCACATCTAGATTCCTCGTCAGGAGTACATAAAAATTGCCCAAAGAAGCGTTACTATACGATCCATAGTATACGAGAATAATACGAAAAACAAAGAATGACGTCACTTTGGGTGCAAGAATACTCTATTGAATATATCAACAGCAGTATATGCACGGGCATACTCCCTAACAGTTCGTAAGGTATTTCCATTACATCGGCCGTACATCAGGTACATGTCGCAGTAGTCACGAACGGAATACATGGCCACCATACGAAGACTACCGGTAACTGCAAGATGCAGCCTTTTAAATACCAGTTCAACAGCGGCTTAACGTCATTCCATGGCTCGCGCGCATGCATAACGCAATATGCACGGCGAAGGTTTTAAACATTATCGTCTGGAAAGATATGCAAATATTGTTGTTGGTATGTCCAATAAAGTGTTTTTATCTTGCATCGGCAGTGACGTCATACTTTGTTTTCGTTTTCTTCTCTTAAACTATGGGTCGTACAGGAACGCTTCTTTGGGCAGTTTTTATGTACTACCAACGAGGAATCTAGCTGTACAGAGTTTATGCGGTCATTTTGGGACACCCTGTATAAATTTCAGAACGTCCCGAACGTTCTGAAGCAATGACTAGCAGTTTGTGTTATTCTCAATCAAATAGTTTCATTCTGGGACTGACTTCAAATGAAAAAAATAATGAATGAGAAGTAGTTCTCACTGGCTAAAAATTTCTTACTCCTTTCTATTTAGAGACTGTAACTTGCCTTCTTATCAAACCAAAATGAACACTCACGTTAAATGTCTTGAAGTTATTATGTTTGGCAACATTTTAATCGGCTTAAAAATCAGCTTCGTCGTAACTCCTTCAGTTTTTTGGATATGTGCCAAATTCTTGAAATATATCTGTGTTCACGTTTATCCGTCGGCTATGTAAACAGTCATGAGATTTTTTTTATCCTTAAAAAGTAAGTAGAAGTATCGAATAACATTTAATTAAAGTAATAAACAATATGAGACAGAAATATTTTGTGTAAAACATTATTAATAGAGAAATATGAAACTTTTCAACTGCAAGGTTTGCCAGCAATTATGAAAGTTAACACAGGAAGTAAAAAACAATTGTTTTGGTTTTGGATATATATTCTTTGTGTAAATAGAGATTACATATTGCAGCACGTAGAAAATAATATTAATGGATTATATGACAGGCTTACAAACAAACGTTTTCACAAAAAACACTTAAGACATAGAAGTAATAAATTCTTGTAATTTAAAACAATGTTTTGGAATTTACTTTATTAAAACTGAGATTTAATTGAATATCACACTTTATTTCAAAACTGATTAATGAAAGAAATTTAAGACTTCCGATTTGCAAATGTTTTTTCTTTTTTTGCAGTATTTCAGTAATAAGCACAAAATTATGTTTCTATGTTTCAATTATATTTTTCTGATATAAGTTATCCAATTTAATTTACTATCAATAAAATTATTTTTTATATTTTATTAGTCTTCTATATGTAATAATTTGTGAAAGTCCTTTTAATAATTAGTAATGAGTGTATTATGCAAGCTTTAAAAAATGTTTGTTACTTCATCATTTGATAAAATGCATTAAAACAAAATTAGTATAATTTCAGGTAGATCTGCTAGCCTGTCGTATAAGCCACACACATGAAAATTTAACTAAATTAAATTAAAGTTCATCGTATCTGCTGTCCTGGTGTATACACCACACACAGTAAGTTTTAAGTAGTAAGTTCAGGTCTCATTAAACCTCGGGATGCAAAAGTGTGGCCTTTGGGCCCCAAACCAAAACAAACCATTTCACCTTGTTCGGACTAAGTCGGAAATTTTGGGCTACTTTATATTTTTCCATTAAATACAATGATTGTAAACTTAGAATGGGCCCGGTACTTTCCGGAATAAAACTCGACGATACCGTATGGCCTGGTACTTCAGACTGGTGTTGTATGACAATCGGTAACAGTGTAAAAATGTGTGACCTCGCGACTATCAGTTTTAAACGAACAACAGACGAATTACTTGGTAGTGCAACGGTGGTGTAGGACTGTCTGGGCAAAAAGAAATTTGTTCCAGCCCCGTCGTTGACAGTCCTCCCTTAATGATTCAAGATGGTAGACAGGTGGGGAGTCGGAAAACTATGCTTCAGTTAGTAGTAAATGTTATTCTAGCTAGGGAATGTCTTATGCTACGGGATGACTGAGAAGAGGGAGAAGAGATCGACTGACGTCAGGCAGCGTGATCATCCGAGAGGGGAAGAAAAAAGAGAACTTTGGTAGGAAAGAGAAAAAAGACCTCACGTAAAGGGTATGTGCTAGTTGTTTCTTTTGAGGAGATCTCATCTCCTTGTCACTGAGTTTCCCCGAGCTGTGAGTGTACAACAAGTAAACTTATTTTTCGGAGACCTGACCTCCAATCGGATATATTTAGATTCGTCAGTATCCTTCTGATAGACTCCCTAGGAGTAGTCTCACATCCAGTACAAATTTATGTCCACCTGGAATCCCTTTGTTACTTCAGAAATCTCTTTTGATATTTTATTCTGAGCATTAAATATTTTTTGTTACTAAAGCTGTGTTCGTGATCTTACAGTGTCTATGTGTTCTATATGTGATTGTAATCAGCCCTCTCCCAGAAAAAAATATTCAGTATAGTAGATATTAAAGCTCACAAGCATAACTCAAAAGTAAGTTCTAGTTTGTTAGAATTTTGTATTTAGGGTAATTGTATTGTAACATTTAGTCTAGTGAGTTGTATATCTGATTATCATCTGCACTCTGTACAATTAAAAACTTCAAATAATTTTAAAACGCTTGTGGTCGTCGCCAGATGTCAGTACTTGAGCTCTACTTATTGTTGAACTAATATATACTACCTATTGTTCGATACAATAATCATAGAAAAGTCATTAAGGAGAAATCTTCAGAGAAAGACATTGGCCTATAACTGGACTGTCTAACCGTTTATGGTGATAATGATGTTGGGTTCAGTTCTATTCATTGTTGAATTATTTTTGATGTTATTAACCCTCTAAGTGGTTCGCACGTACAATTCCGCCAAACCGATGATGTCTTCAAAGCGGTTGTCACGTAAAATTTTCGACCTCCAAAAACGTTCCGAAAATGGATGTATTGTACATTTCTGCCTGTGTTTTTCCCCATGGAGTTTTGAGATAGGAGGGTCAGGTTGATTGTTTAGGAACTGCACCCCTCCTTGATTGACATTTATTGAGGGGTGCACCCCTACTCCCTGAAGCACTAAGACGCTGTTAGCTTTTCATGGATTTCTAAATCTCTATTTCGAAGTATTTCGTTTGCGGTAACATACGTATCTCTAATTGCACCACTTCAATAGCTTGGACAACTTTCGTAAAAAAATATAAATCATTCTCTTAAAGAATATTTTTGTTTGTACTTTTAGAATCCATTATTTTTTATGGGATTATCTTCGAGACTTGACGAGCTTTATGTTTATTAAAAATTAACAATCTATAATGTCTATTTATATATCTATTTATAACCGGAAGTAAAAGGACAATAACGAGGGTGGGTTTCCCGTATTCCAGTCTAGTCGACAAAGGGTGAAGTAAAACATGATAGAACACTTTGGTCACTGACACAATAAAACTTTAGCGTATTTTTTGGAGACTTTTTTCCTCGGTGTGTTCCACTCAGAGGGTTAAAAGGTAATATTTTAAGGAATTGTGCAACTTTTGCGCTTATTAAAAAATTGGTATCCCATATTCAAATAAAATAAGTTTAAATAAAGGGCATGATTAAATGTATACAATTATAATAACAGTACAAAAAAATTATATCGTATGACGTAAACATCAGATTTATTACAAGTTGCATCCTATGTTTTATAAAAACCAGGGTCATCATTAATTAAAGCTGTAATATTCAAATTATTTAAATATTTCTTTTTATCCCCGTGAGTTTCCAACGACTAATATTTAAAATATTTATAAATATATATCGAACAGAAATAATTTTAACTTAAATAAGGTAATATTCTTACGAAGATTTTATACTTAAATAAAGATTCAACTCTTACCCTTCATCAGAGCTTTCCCAGCGGAAGGCCAAAGAAATTTTCCGAAAGTTTAGAATTTCCTCGAAAGTACTGAAACGAAAAACAATATGCCCTTCGCAAAGATTTACGTGACTGGGGTGGAGTGGAAAAAAAAATGAAAGGAAAAGTTCGCATTTTATTATAAAGCACACTCTCTCTCCGAGTTTCCGTAAATTCTTTGTAGGCGGAGACAAGCCGGAGCCCTCTCACAATTGATCCATTAAAGTAGCGTCGCCATGACCCATTGTTGGAACTGATGACATGAAATCATTATTGCCTTTTGTTGTGTTTGTTTAGAATTGACGTTGCGGTTGGGAGAGGGAATACAGTCATAAAAAATAGAATAAACCCTTTATGTTACTTTTGTGAAAAATTAGCTGTGTTCTTCATAATAGATGTGCAAATTGGTGTACGTTTCTGACAGAGAAACTCCGAATACGGTAGAGGCTAATGATAGCCAAATAATTTAGTAATTTTGGAAGTGAGTAACATTAAAAAGTAAGAAAATGGACAGAAATTAGTTCTTTCAGCCATTATATATACATATATATATATAAAGTCTTTAACCACTTTAATACTCCGTAGACTCGAAATTAATGAGAAAAAAATGAAACAGTTTATATAGGAAACGGAGACAACGAGAGAGTTTATGTAAGCGTGAAAACAGGTTTAAAATATTCGAGATGACAATTTTTTTGTCTTCCTAATATTGAATACTGGATAAATATAATGAAATTCTGGAGAAAGTTGCCGAAAACATGTATCCTTAGGGAAGGAAAGAAAATTTTAAGGTAACAAGTACAGATATAAAGACACCAAAAAATCAAAATACTACACAAATAAAACATAACGGAATTATGTAAATTATATTTCTACCTCCTATTTCTATTTGATCATAACACATGTGATGATGTTCCCAGATTACTATAGAAACAGAAATTGTACATAGTGAATTGATGGTAACGACAACCAAGAATAGAACTTGAATGAATGAAGTAAATTCAGAGACGACCGAGAATAGAATATGAATTAACGTCAGAGTTATCAATACTAGAACTTGAAATGACATGAACTCACAACAGTTGTTTCGAATGTGTTAACCGTCCTACAAAGGAAAATATTGCCTTTCTACTACAAAAAGCTTGAAAGATCTCAAAAAAAAAAGTTTTGTGAAACGGCTCCACAAAATGTAGGAAAAAATTTAATTTATGTATCAAAAAAGTAGTTTCTAATTGAAAATTAATATTTGAAAAATGAACATTTATTGAGGGATGCACGTATCAACGAATTTTTTTTCAGAATTTCTATTTCGAAGTTTTTGACAAACATAAAAAAAAAAAATAAAAAAAAGAAAAAAAAAAAAAAAAAATCCAAAAAACAAAAACAAATTATTAAAAAATAAAACAAAAAATACAAAAAAAAACAAACAACCGAACGAAAAAAAAAAAAAAGAATTGTTTTCACATTACACAAAAGACAAAAACACAACCCACAAAAAAAAAAACTACAAAAAAATCTAAAAAAAGCTTTTTCATAAAAAATAAAACAATTTTTTTTTTAATTTTTTTTTTTCGTTCAACAAAAACAAAAAACATAAAAAAAAAACAAACATGTTTAAAAAAAGCATTTTTTTTTGAATTAAGACAGAAAAATTAACGAGCATCGTTAAGGTGAAAGTAAGACTTAGCTCGAACACACACAACAGAATCTTTTTAGGGGGCCGTTCGAATTCATTCATACACACATTCATCAATCTGCAAGTCGGAATTTAGATCCAAACCAGAGACTGACTCATTCCTGATTAGTACCCCCAGAGGTATAATTTGTTATGGGAATTTGGAGAATTTTGCAGTCACAACATATTTAAAGTGCCTAATCTGCCATTAGTAACACGGTGGTCTTTGGTTGAGACGAGGACAGAACTCGCCACCTTTCGGTTACGAGACTGATGCTCTACCATCCAGGCTACCACGGACCACATTTGTCGTTTTTATATTTAAAGCTAATTTTAATTAAACTATCCCAAAAACACATAAAACTTAATTTGTGGTTACCTGCCATTAACTATAAAATTTAATTTGTGGTTACCTGCCATTAACTATAATGCAGAAAAAAAGATGGATTGTATTCTATGGAGAACCATGCTATGGCTCGACGGTTCATAAAGAAGTATCTGCAGGGATCACATCATTTAAAACGATGCTCAGAATGGATACACACGGTGCAGTTTAATAAAACAACTAGATATAGACAGAGGCATTTATTTAAGATAGTATAATGAATGATGTATAGCTCTGGATATAAAAACTGAACTAACGTTGCAGAAGTTTAAAATACTGAAAGTACGTGCAAGTTACATAATCAAACATCAGCACCTTCGATGCAACCGAGCTATCTGTTACTGTCCCACTGACTCTTATTTAGGCAGACAACATATACATACATTACAGATATTTGTATATTTAAAAAGTTTCTGTGTTGCCACAAATAAAAATACGATAATTATAAAACTTTACTCATAACAAATATCAGTACATATCAATGAATTTATATTACAATAATATGTGAAAATACATTACAATATTTATAATATATACAATACACTATTTACAAAGACTTAACATTACGTCAACAGCCTTAATGACGGAAATGACGAGTATGACGTCAATCTTCGGTGAATCAAAACGAGGCAACAACTTATAGGCATCAAAGTATATTCTTTGTTAAAAAACATTTAGTAGGAATTTTAGATATCTTATTTGCGAAACCAGTAGAAGGGTAGATAATGCCACACTCTTATTGGAAAATTAACGCTCTATATGATAGGAAAATTTCACCATCGGTTTTCTAGATCATAAGTATTTCATTTGAAAAATAGTGATAATGATTATTCAAAATAACGTTTAAGTCTTTTTCCAATCCAGCAGAAGATACAGATATCATCGTAACGCATTAACAAGGCTGCAAATCCGTTACCCATATAGCGCCACCCGGGGAGCATGTGTAGATTAAGGTATGCTACGGACGCTAGTAACATTACCCCCGCTGGGTCCTCGTAAGTTAGAAGCAGGGACATATCCAGGGAAGATATCCAGGCTTGGGGTATCGTTTGAGAACTTGGAGGACTTTGTGACCACGAACATATTTTAAATGCCCCAGTTACCTTTAGCGAACACGGCCAGCTGCAGCCCCGAACCCGCAACCTTTCAGTTACGAGATCACTGCCTTTTCTGACTGAGCTACCGCAGTTCATAACGTTTAAGTAAGAACAAGGAAAATATTTTTATTTAGTTTTACTAAGGTTTCCAAGTAATAAATATTTGAATATTTCGATTTGTTCTAGCTGAATCGTTCCAACAACTGAGACTGAAGCTGAACTTTTTAATAAGAACACTATTATACAAAACTGGGAAATCTCCGCTTGTCCTCAAATTCCGACTTTCCTCTTTGTGTTAGAATAAAAATATATTACTGTCAACAAGGAACAATTTTTATTACACTAGAAATAGAACTTTAAAAATTACACATGCAGCTATCACCTCCACTGTTTCTCTTTTTAAAGAAAGGAGATTTTGAGAACGGGAGAAAATAAACCCGCTACGTAGAATTTAATTTGAAGGTGAAACTCATAACACGAAAAACAAGTGTTTTGGGGAACGTCATTTACGCTGGCGGCATTTTCAAAGAGGAACTTCGTTACACCGAGGTTAAACTCTATTCATTATCTCTTATGGCATAAATGGCTGAGTGAAATTTTGTTTATGCCAGTCAATCATGTATAGCTCGAAAGAAGTTCGTCCTATTGGGGAATAGAGTTAATTTAAAACGAATGAGAAGCTTAAATATTATAAAATTGAAATTATTTAAAGTAATAATAGTAGCCATAAAGTAAGATAGATCTCGAATAATACATTTATTTTATTGCTTCTTTAAACTATGCACATATATAGAGTAAAAGAAAGTGTTTCAAAATTTTTATTAAAACGATACACTAATAAATGCTTTGGAAATGATGTTTTAGAATCAATATCGTATACGATAATGAAATTTTACTACGCTTTTCATTAGAAAAATTAAAAATATAGTTTTAAACAAGGCTATTTTTGTAAAATAGTGGTTTCCAACCATTCCTTAATTACCTCTCCCTTTACAAGAAAACAAATATTCGAACACCCTCTCTTCTATTATGGAAATAACATTTAATTATACCAAATATTAAAATATTGTTGCATATTATCTAAATATATTAAATTTAACTATCATTCTCTCTATCTATTACGAACCCCAAAGCTGATATTCATTTAAACGGCCATGAAATGTAATACAAGTAGATTTATAAATTTTTTTAAAAAACCATGAAATCAAAACGCCCATCAAATGTAATACAAGTAGGTTTATAAAAATTAAAAAAAAAAGGAATGAAATCAGAACAAATAAAAAATTAATCAGATGGTTGAAGAGAGAAGGGTTTTGAAAATTTACTAATGTGGTATTCCTATTTCGTTTAACATTATTTGTAACTCTCAACGTTTGGTAATGTTTCTTTTCTTAGACAGTCAACTAGCTACTGCCTTGAGCTCCTGTTCTGCAAAACACGATGAAGGATATGTAATTAAAATTTTTATACTCTACAGGGGTAGCCAACCAGCGTTCCGTAGTGGAAATAATAATATTTTAGACTGATAAAAATATCGATTTTTATGGTAAATACAATATTATTCGATTGTGTTATTGATATTTTTAAAGATATCGTGCATATTTTATTCATATGTTTCCTACCTCTTTTGACTGCTTTAACACTCTCCATTTCTCCCTGAACCCGTTACCATCCCCCTAGAAGGCTTTAGTTCCCACTGGAGGACGGGGCCACATCTGTAGGGAAACTATGCTGTAATCTATCCAACTATATTCAAATAAACACTATAGGACATAAATTTAGTAATAAATAGGTACAGATGCATTATAGACGCCGTGTTTTTTTGTCGCCAAATTTGGCGATTTTTTGGGGATTTTATGGGGCGATGAGTGGTATATTTGTCCTGATTTGGTGTTGGGGTATGGAAGCCCTAATGTGTTCTTGCACCCCATTGGTGCACATGATTTCTGACGTCAGTACCCGGCACTATTTGAGAAATTTGCATCTTAGATGTTCTTTTGGTTTACAGTCGCCTAGGCCAGGTTGTATTTTTTTTTGTTCTTATAATTTTCTGGGATTTAGTTAATTTAGTTATGACGGGTTCTTACTATTTTTTAAATTGATAAAGAGTATCATGATATCCTAAATCAAACAAGATACTTTGGTTTGAAACATTTTTGTTCCAATAAATGTTTTACATACAATAACCTTTATTTCACACATACATTTATTTTATCTACATTTTCTACATTTTCTATGACATTTATCTACATTTTATGACTATTGATGACTACATTTATGACTATATTTTATGACTTACTATTTATGACATTTATCTACATTTTCTATGATTATTCTTCATTAAAACTTATCTAGTGAGGTAAAAATGCAGTAAGAAAGTTGATGGTAAATTAATTCAGGATATAAAGGGTAAATGAATATCATGAATAAAAAATAAAGCCGGACTATAATCCTAGATAATATTTGAAAGGGTCAAGATTTAGAACAGTTTTACATCACTTTATTAAACCTACTCCAATATTGTCTCATCGGCGTTGATGCCTCGTTCTAAATTTTGAATTCTAATCTATTTACATGATGTGAAATATTCGTTAAAACATCTATTTAGTTAAATTATATTTGGTAGTCAATACTAAACTGATTAAACCATCTTCTATTTTTTCTGTCTAACGATAATATTTATATTGCTTCTCAGACATATGAAAAATTTCATTGATTTTGAATACATCAGCATATCAACACCTCAACTTAAGAACATTTACATTAATTAAAACTTTTTAATATATGATATATTCTGTAAAGCCCCAATATTTCTTTTCAGATAGAAAATAATTTTCTCCTCTCTCAATTTCCTTATAAATAAATAATACTTAGGAAAACTACTTTTGTTTAAATATAAATAAACTTAAAACAATAATCACTGGTTGACTTTTTTTTCAGTTTTATTGAGGGCAACATCCGGATATGGAATTAATTATGCATGTAAAAATAGCAAGCAACTCTCCATTCTAAAAATGAAATATAAAAAGGTTTAATGTGGTGTATTAAAGCGATAATAAGCAATAATAAACTAAATATTATAGATATATCTTTTATATTACTTATTCACGTATATATTTTGTATATATTATTTATGTATATATTTTATGTAAACATGTAAATAATTGTGTATGTTTTATTTTATATTTATGTGCATTTTGTGTATAGGTGTTTGTATATTTTCGGATAGAAAGATTACAGATAGAAAATTTCTCCTCTCTCAATTTCCTTATTAATAACTAATAATTAGGGAAATCACTATTGTTTAAATATAAGTAAACTTAAAGCAATAATCACTAGTTGACCCTATTTTCAGTTTTATTTAGGGAAACCATGGGATATGTCATTAATTAGGCATGTATCAATAGCAAGCCAATCTCCATTCTAAAAAGGAAATACAAAAAAGTTTAATGTGGTTTATTAAAGTAATAATCAGCAATAATAAACCAAATATATTATATATAATTTTATATTACTTATTCATGTATATAATTTGTATATATTACTTATGTATATATTTTATGTATGCATGTAAATATTTGTGTATATTTTGTATTTTATATTTAATGCATTTTGTGTATAGGTATATGTATATGATGTGTATATTTTAATCTTAGAAAGAAATACATGCTTATATTTTAACTTTGGTATTTTCAGCATGCTGCATTACCAAATCTTGAATTTCCAGAAAATTCTTCATTTAATTTTTGGTGCTCTCATTGAAATATATTTTATTTCACCATGAGTTAAACCGAGTAACTAAGGTAGACATTTTTACTGATTTAGCTATTTTTAAAATATTCATCAAGCAATCAGTTTAAACATTAAATGAGAGGAGAAGAACAGAATTTTGCACTTCTATTAATTTGAAAATCAATCATACCACTGTCCTTTACTGACAATGGTAGAGTTTTTTTTTGAGCTGTTTAAGAGATATTAATTCGTAGGTTTACGAGTTTTGTTTAACTTTATAGAATAAAATAATGATCTTATGGGAACAAGGAAACATTAAATCGGAATTTTTAAAGCATTCAACTTTTACTGGCAACTGGTTTTTGCAGTAAGTAGATTGTAAAGCTCGGATGTGCATTTTTCGACGCAAATATTGTCAGAATAAAAATAAATAGATATAAAATATTTGAGGTGGCCATACGTAAGAAGGGAAAATTTTTTCTAGTGAAAGCGTAGTAATTTTGTTGTCTGATAGTCATTTAAAAAGTCATGAAAAACAGGATAATTATAAAAAATGGAGAGTAACATAAGTATATATAAAATGAACAGTATTTTATTTTGAGGAAGAATGAAAATTATTTGGCATTCGGGTCAAGTATGTGTAGCAATAAGTTACATTCGGTGCTTCAACTTTTATTTACCTCTACACTTTAACCGCCAAATGCATAGAAAAAAGGACCGGTTTAAACTAATAAGAAACTTCGGAAGAATAGAAAGGTTCATTGGTTTGGCGGGATTCTGACCCCTCCGTTCTTGAGTGGACCCCTGTTTTTTTCTCTACGAAGCAGTCTGATTTTTTAGAGGACAAGGTTGTTACTAGAGGAAAGAGGAAGGTAAAAACACTGCTGGCATACACTGTTTGCGGGATATATATTTTGGAGCAACATGAGACAAAGGAAAAGCGACACGATTTTTTTCAGGAGTCTTCTACATCTACAGGCGATAAGTTGTATTCCTTAGGCATTTAATTGTATAAAATAATTTACTGAAGACATATTAGGTGTGTTTTTTACGAGTTTTCATTTCTTATTCTTAAACACTAAACCAACGTAACATTATTCCCACAGTATGGTACACCCAAAAATTTTCCTATCATGCCAAAATATTTGAATTATCAATATAAATAAATAATAAACACTTAAGATTCTCATTGTTCGGGCATTCTTGATTTTGAGTGGATAGCCAGGATCCGAAAATAGTAAAAAAGTACTCATTCTTGAATGAGTCTTCAACGTGAACGGATGTCTTCGGCCGCGAAAATATCGTGTTTTTTTCATCTCTAAACTCTCTGCTCCTAGTTATTTTGTATTATGAATGACGAGTCCATCGTTATCTATTCTTTATTTCATGTTTAGTTGTTTTATTTTCTAGCTCGTTGCTATTCATGCTCACTGAAGGAAACGCAGGATTGAAGGACAAGGCTTATAAAATCCTGTTGCTCCATTTAACCCTTTTTATCCTGACGGTACTTATAAGTACCGCTTCAATCAAACACCTATATATTCCTAATAAAGCCGTTTTTCCTGACGGTACTCACAAGGGCATGAACGATGCAACAGAAAAGAAATGACCACCAATCTCAATTTTTAATGATAGTTTTGAAATTCTTCTAAGAAAATAATTTATTTTTATTGATATATTTGTTTACATGTGTACTGCAATTAAAATAAATTTCCCATTCATTTTAAAGTTATATACACTCATGTCCATAAATTAAGGATAATTCAGAATCACAGCTGCAAAATTAACTCTAAAATAAAAATTTTCCCCTTTTCTATGATTATCAAAACTTATCTAGAAGAAAAATATGCAAATTGCAAGAAACCCCCAGATGGCGCGGATAGTACATCACAATGACGAGAGTGTATGAAAAGGGTATATAAGGAATGGTAGCAAAGAAGTAAAATTGTTCACAAGCGCTTTAAAAGCCTTTCAGTGCAATAACCGCATAGTTATGGCACAAAGGAAGCATTTGGATGATTTTTTACGTGGTAGAATTATCGGACGACTGGAATGTGGACGTACCCAGCTGGAAGTATCCAAGGAACTTGAAATCGCCCAGAGTGTCATCTAGGCTTTCAACGATTCAAAAATGATGGGTAATGTGAGTAGATGTTACAGCACAGTCGCCCCCGAGTTACTACGCCGAATGATGACCGGTATTTGGTAGTTACAAAAGAAACAGACGGAGCACTGCATCAGACCTGTGTCGTCAGCTCTCTTCAGCTACCGGTACGACAGTTTCAAGGCAGACCGTGTACAGACGCTTAGGGAACATTGCTCTATATGCTCGTAGGCCTGTCAGATGTGTTCCCCTTACCGCAACTCACTGTCGCCTGCGATTATGCTGGGCTAGAGAGCATGCATTGTGGACACCGCAACAGTGGTCTTGTGTGATGTTTTCCGACGAGTCCAGGTTCAGTTTACATATTGATTCTCGCCTTTCATATGGAGAGCGCCAGGTACCCGTTACCACCAAGAGAACACCATTGAACGACACCGTTACGGTGGTGCAGGATGGCTCGTTTGGGGAGGAATTATTCTTGGTTCCAGAACTGACCTGCATGTTCAGAGTGTAACGATGACAGGCCACATCTATCGGGATGTCATTCTGGAACAAAATGTACGTTTGTTTTGCCATGGGTCCTGAATTTCTGTACATGGATGACAATGCCCGAAATCACCGTGCAAACATTGTAGACGAATGCCTTCAATCGGAGGATATCACCCGTATGGATTGGCCAGCACACTCACCGGACTTGAATCCAATAGAGCATGTGTGGGACATGCTTGGCCGACGAATTGCAGCCCGTCCCCCCCTCCCAACTGTCTATCGGAACTTAGAGGGCATTGCTTAGTGTGATAAATTTTAAGATCATATTGATAATCTAATACTCAGCATGCGTAGGCGTTGTAACGCTTGTATTGCATCGTCCGGGAGACATACTCCGTATTAACCATCATACTAACCATGTTATACTGTTTTCTGTAAAATATTCTTTTTTGAAATTTGCTCCAGGGAGTAAAAATCGCAATTTTTCTTAATTATGTCAAACATATAGCATGTTTTTTGCTCTTTACCTTTTGTTTACTAAATAGACTTTACAAATAAGTCAAATTTGTTTTGCTTTTGTCTCTTTCATTGCCTGAACTTCATTATCCTTAATTTATGGACATGAGTGCATTTAACGCAAATTTTATATAGCATAATCATTTAAGATAAATTTAAATTAAGATTTTGACTGAAGGAAACGGTACTAGGCAAAACTGATATGCAGTATAATGAACTTTTATTGAAAATTTCAATAAAAAAATAAACAAAAGAAAATGAAACCAGATGAAACTGATATTTAGTGTCACGAACCATTTATTAGAATAAGTAGATAAAAACGGTACTGATATGCAGTAAAATGAACTTTTTATAGGAATTTTCAATAAAAAAATAAGCTAAAGAAAATGAAACCAGATGAAACTGATATTTAGTGTCACGAACCATTTATTAGAATAAGTAGATAAAAACGGTACTGGGTGAAACTCACATTTAATACTACGAACGTAAATAAATTTACAAGAAGATTTCTTGTATGTATTTTCAGTTAATATATACTAATCCGAAATATGAGTAGAAAACAAATTTTAGAGCCATCGGCTGACAGTCGAAGATTTATAGGCATTCCTTAATGCATTTTATTATGTATCCATCTAAACAAAATACAACAAGTTGATTTAAAATTGTACTGCCCTTTCTCCCCATTCATAAAAAAATCGATTGCTGCAAAAAATCCTTTTTTGAAATAATGACATTATTTCTGAAATAAACGTTCATAACTTCTTTTATTTCTACGTCAAATATGAAAAGACATGCAAAAATATTAGCGTCTTTGAAAAATTCACTATGTGTAAATAATAAAATGTAAAAATTCTTAGTTAAGAAAATAGCTTTTTAAAACAGCGAGGATAATTAAATCCGACTCTGAAGTAACAGATAACATAAATAAAAAGTTATTTCTTTAGTTGAAAAACAAGTGAGACATAAATTACCAATGGAGACACATTAAAAACGGGATAAAAGATGCAAACATTTAATCTATTTATTCAGAAATAAATTTTCAAATGTCAAAATTAATTTTTAGTCTTATATACTTTACAGAAGCAAGCACAGCAAAATGTCTTATCTTCTTTCAGTTTGTTAGAAATTGAAATATTGCATTTAAAAACTTAAAGTTTCCTGTGAAAAATCTTTGTTACGCTTTGTTGCTGAAATGATTGTCAGGGATAATTAGCGTTTTAATTATAGTGTAAATTCAGAAAATTCAAATGAATTATTGAAATGTAGCTTTAGAATATAAAGCGAGATAACTTTCGGTAAAAAAAAAAGATTTTAACGTAATTAGTTTTCCTTCCAAGTCTTTGGCATAGCGTAATTACGCAGTATCGAATGATTAAGCTGTTGCTCAAGGATTTTGTTGATCCATCTTACTGGGAAAGTCTCCAAGGGTAGAGTGGATCGAGGAAAATTACTCCGAGCTGTAGATCGATCACCGTCTCCCAAGCGGTCAATCCCTGGAGGCTGTGCGGCAAATCGGTCTGTTTCACGAGTTCATTACCAAACATACCGCACGAGCCTCCGGGGTTACACATATTACGGAACACGAACTGGGGACTTGATTTGTTCCCCCGGTAATCTGTTTAATATAGCCGTAACGGCCTACACGCATCATCCTTCTTGACCTTCCCGAGTGCCGGTAACAGGCATTGTTTAGGACGGATGATGTACATATTTAAACCATCGTTTAGCGTTGCAAAATTGAGTGGAGACATGGCCTTGATGGAAGCAGGGGGAAGAATTCATTTAGTTGGCATCTAATGAGCAATGCATTAGGCTCCAAACACATCCCGATTGTTTATTCAGCTTTACGAGACTACTTAAAACCCTACCTTACTTTGAGAGCGAAGATAAAATACAGTGAATTATTTCGTTTCATTACTTCATTTCAACTCTGAAGTCTGATAAAGAATAATTAACTCACCTTTAGGTAACCCTTGATGATTCCGACCACTTTAGAAAGTCTTGGATTTATTAAATGGTGTTGTTGAATGGAATTCTACTTTATTAATAAAACACGAAGAATGTAATTAATTTTAGTTCGTAGTTTCCGAAAAAGAATTCCTGCTTAGACACAATTTCCCCTGAATGAGAATTCTCCTACGTTTTAATTCTTTAAATTGAAGCTGAAGTATTAATTACAGCACAGAAATGAATAAGCAAATTTAATTTAAATTTATTAGCTTTAAATGACAAACAATAAAAAGAATGCAAAAGAATGTGTAATAAATTTGATCTCATTTAGATGCAAATGAGTTTAGAATTCTTTAGATTTATAAGCAGAATGTGGAATAATAATTTTTACAGCTACTCTGACATAAACTATTTAATATAAATATAAAAAAAACTATATATATATATATATATATATGTTCATGTATGTTCATAAAAGTACATTGAAAAACACAAGTTAACCAAAGTAAGTTTATAAATGTATACAACATGTACACCATGGAATCAAAACCTTATGACCACTTTGAGGTTTATTAAAATTTCTTAACAAATACTTAGCAATTTGTTCTCTAACTTTATTATATATAAAGAACATAACTAAACACCTTTTTTATGGAAGTTTTGGGAGTTTGTCATTTTAACGATCATCCATATAATAAAAAAAGGAAATAAATAAAATAAATAAATTTTTTATCTTTCTCACAGGGAGTTTAAAATTTTTTTAATGTATTGCTTCACATAACAAAACTAAATAACTTTTATAAATGATTTTTTTTAAATAGAGAAGAACTTATTTTATAATGAAGTAAAAATTGTCTTTTATAGTGAAAACTTTTTAGCTCTAAAGGTACAATATCCCATAAGAGTTATAAACCAGTATAGTGATTCAAAGAGTAAAGTTTAAGGGGGAGGGGGAGACTAACTTGAAATTTAAAAACATTCAAATTTTGTATTATTTTATATGATATTTTGAAACATTAGGAATGTTTTTAAATAAGATACTACGTTTATTTGTGTTTTAGAACCTAGTGTATAATTAAAAGTATATAACAAATGTATACAGATTTTTAACTTTAAACTGCTTTTTCTCAAAACTCTTCGTAACTTGTGTGTGCACAACATTACTACAAAATTAAGGTGTATAGAATTTTAAATTTTGGATCTTAGTGCATGTCATAATGTAGTACTATTACTTCCTATTTTTAAGTCAATGCTTTTAATAATTTTTTAACAATTTCTTTTAAATTTTTAAGTTTTATCTAATTTTTCCCATTTGTCAATACAATAAGCTGAAAAAATATTTCATTCAAATTATACTAAATGTTTTAGGTATAGGTCATAAAATAACCTTTTATGAAGGCATTTTAAAATTGTAAGACGATTGTAAGCGGACATGTGGAATAGTTTTCATAAAAATTTGCTTACAATGCATTCATAACAAAACCCCAATATAAAAATATCATATATTACTTTGCATATAAAAATTTCTGCTATATTCTCATTTACTTCTATATATGAAATAGTTTATTAATTTTTGAATAATCCATGCTGAAAAGTTATTTCCCCTCTTAAGTACTTTTAGCAAAATTAATAGATTATTGAAATATCCCGCTTGCGATCAGTCTAGATTGGATGCTATAAAATTCTATCCGCTTTCCGAGGAAATTATTAATCTTAAAATCATTCTTGCTTGATAAGAACATTTCTCTAGCGTAATGAAGTTGGCAACACTTTAGCTATCTAGTTACATTTCAAAATTATAGTTTATATTTAGCTTGGTAATCCCCATTTTTGGAATTTAAGAGGAAAAATATTTCCAAGAAAAATATTTACTCTTCACTTCGATTACAATTCTAAAAATATCTGAAGAAAACGAATCAAATCAGTTTGTGGGGGAAAAAAAACGAAATGGGTAAATAACATTTTCAATCTTTATAAACCTTAAAAGGAACATTCCACATATATAAGTTCTTTATTTAGAGTTCCTACAACAATAAAAACAACTACCCAGAAGGACCAATCATCGCTTTTTTCCAAAGGCTTTCGATCTTAACCTTCGAACGAAAAGGAAAAAAAGGGAGAAAGCGACGAGCAGAATAACGATCGGCTTGAAAAACAGTTCTCGTTTCTTCTATTTCTAGAATGGCAACATGCAAATTGATGCCATTATTACTTCAGGCAAATGTGTTCCTTCCCCACTGCTCAAGTATTGATTAGTCACTCAATATTTCAGGAAAGGGGAGCTTCCTACCCGTTAGGATTCCACCTCTCTCTTTACCTTTTTTTTTTTTTTTTTTTTTTACCTTTCCTCCCCCAAGTATTTTTCTTGTATTTCGGTTCAATGTAGAAATATCGATGAAAATCGTGATTTTAAAACATTTTTGGGGAGTAAGCGAAGTTAAGTTCCTATATTAATATCTGGATGTTTTAAATTTCATTCGTCCATGACGTACGGTATCTATTCTTTTAGTTTTTTTGTTTCTCTTTGTAAAAGAAAATCGTAACTGAATATCTGTGAGATATTCTTCACAGTATTAGTTTTCAAAATAATACTGCAATCGAGAGTATCTTATGAGGTATATGTATGAGGTGGGTTATTGTGAAAATTTTATTTCCAGTAAATTCTTTCGAAAACCAGTAGATGTCATGAGCTGATATATTTCTACTAAAATATATTAAAAACATTTATGCAGAGTAAAAATTTTTTTTCAAAGAAAATAAAGAATATAATTTTTTTGGCTGCTCACAATTTTTTGTTAATATATCTAGTGTATTTTAAACAGAATAAAATCTACCTTGATGGTTAATTTAATTTATTATTTAAAATTATAACGTAATTTGAATTTGTTATCATAAAATAATGAAACAAAATATTTTTTATAGCTAATGTCTATAGTTGTTAACTGTCATTCATTTAAATAAATTAAAGTATTTAATTAAATTTTACAGTAAATTAGCTACTCGTTTAATTATGTACATACAAATTCTAATATAAGTTTGTTTAGATAATTTAATAAATCTAGTGAATTTTAAACAGAATAAAATCAACCTTGATGATTAATTTAATTTAGTATTTAAAATTCTGATGTAATATGAATTTGCTATCATAAAATAATCAAACAAAATATTTTATCTAACTATGTCTACAGTTGTTAACTGTCATTCATTTAAATATATATTAAAGTATTAAATTATAATTTACAGTAAATTAGCTAAAATAGTTTTATAAAAATTTATTATAAAAAGATTAAGGCATTTAGGAAACATTTTTCCACACTGAATAAAAAAATTTAAACATGACGTTTAATTTCACTGACAAGCCTAATGGATTTAAACAGGATTTATTCCGCTTAAAAACTCGTTTAATTATATACATACAAATTCTAATATAATATAAGTTTTTTTACATAATTTAACAAATCTAGTGAATTTTAAACAGAATAAAACAACCTTGACGGTTAATTTAATTTAGTATTTAAAATTCTGACAATAATTTGAATTTTTTTATCATAAAATAATCAAACAAATTATTTATTATATCCAATTATGTCTACAGTTGTTAACTGTCATTAATTTAAATATAAATTAAAGTATTTAATTACATTTTACAGTAAATTAGCTAAAATAATTTTATAAAAATTTATTATAAAAAGTTTAAGGTTTTTAAAAAACATTTTTCCATGCAGAATTAAAAAAAGTTAAACACGGAGTTTAATTTCACTGAAAAGCGTAATGCATTTAAACAGGATTTAATCCGCTTAACAGCTCGTTTAATTATATACATACAAATTCTAATATAAGTTTGTTTAGATAATTTAATAAATCTAGTGAATTTTAAAAAAGAATAAAATCAACCTTGATGGATAATTTAATTTAATATTTAAAATTCTGACATAATATGAATTTGTTATCATAAAATAATCAAATTATTTATTATATCTAATTATGTCTATAGTTGTTAACTGCCAGTCATTTAAATAAATTAAAGTATTTAATTATAATTTATAGTAAATTATCTAAAATAATTTTATAAAAACTTATTATAGAAAGTTTAAGGTTTTAGAAAACATTTTTCCATGCAGAATTAAAAAAAGTTAAACACGAAGTTTAATTTTACTGAAAAGCCTAATGGATTTAAACAGGATTTATTGCGCTTAACAACTCGTTTAATTATATACATACAAATTCTAATATAAGTTTGTTTATATAAGTTAATAAATCTAGTGAATTTTAAACAGAATAAAATTAACCTTGATGGCTAATTTAATTTAGTATTTAAAATTTTGACGTAATTTGAATTTGTTATCATAAAATAATCAAACAAAATATTTTTTGTATCTAATTATGTCTATAGTTGTTAACTGTCATTCATTTAAATATTAATTAAGATATTTAATTATAATTTACAGTAAATTAGCTAAAATAGTTTTATAAAAATTTATTATAAAAAGTTTAAGGCATTTAGGAAACATTTTTCCATACAGAATAAAAAAATTTAAACACGACGTTTAATTTCACTGACAAGCCTAATGGATTTAAACAGGATTTATTCCGCTTAAAAACTCGTTTAATTATATACATACAAATTCTAATATAATATAAGTTTGTTTATATAATTTAATAAATCTAGCGAATTTTAAACAGAATAAAATCCACCATGAGGGTTAATTTAATTTAGTATTTAAAATTCTGACGTAATATGAATTTGTTATCATAAAATAATCAAACAAAATATTTATTATATCTAATTATGTCTATAGTTATTAACTGTCATTCATTTAAATATAAATCAAAGTATTTAATTATAATTTACAGTAAATTAGCTAAAATAGTTTTATAAAAATTTATTATAAAAAGTTTAAGGCATTTAGGAAACATTTTTCCACACCGAATAAAAACATTTAAACACGACTTTTAATTTCACTGACAAGCCTAATGGATTTAAACAGGATTTATTAGGCTTAACAACTCGTTTAATTATATACATACAAATTCTAATATAATTTAAGTTTGTTTATATAATTTATA
>CM063506.1:18207681-18217681 GCA_032207245.1 Pardosa pseudoannulata
GATTTACTCTCGGGGAAATGTGTCTCGATGCTTGAATATTGATTCGCCACATAATATGTCACGAAAAGAAGGTTCTACTTAACTTTTTTTTCCAAGGTTTTTTTTTACTTACATCTGGCACGTCTCTTACTTACGACAGGCAAGTTATTTTAACGTTTTAAAACTGTCTGAAGCTTAGCGAAGCATATAATGGAGGAACTGTTGCATTGATGTAAGAAATGCATTGCTGTAAATTTAATTAAAGTGTATCTTCACATTCCCTGTTTTTTATTATGAGTAATTTGATTACTCTTAGATAAAACTGCACTACGTTTCTCGAGAATGAAATTTTATGGAAGATTCTTTTAAAGCGAATTACTTACGTTATTTGGATCACATTGTGATAAAATATAGTTCCACGTAGCAAATTAACTGTTTCTATAGCAGCCGAAATTAGATTAATGAATCGAAATCCGATGGAAGCATTTTCTCCCCTCCATTATTGCCCATGCTTGACAATCCTATGGGCAAGAATGGATGATACTAACAGTTTGCCATTTACTTTGCTTTCCTTGTGGCGGTTACTATACCTCTTAAATGAAAACGTGCATGTTGAAAGTTAACATAGGATTAGTTTCTAAATCTATATATATATATAAATGAATTTGTATCTGTCTGTCTGTCTGTACTCGATAGACTCAAAAACCATACACCCAATCGCCTTGAAAATTTGAGAAATTATTAGGTACATCTCTAGGAAGGTTTTTGAACATTTTTAACGTTCCAAATCCATTCATTCCCCCCTTTTCGAGTGTTTCATTACATTATTCCAAGCATTATTTTCCCCGGTTAAGAGCAAACGATAACTTTTTAATTTATCGCATCATAACTAAGGGAAAGAAGTAATATTTCTAGCAATGTGACGTCATTCCGTTAATCACATGTAATTGTTTTAAGCGCAGTTTTCCTTGGTTAAAAGCAGGAGATTAAAATTTTAAATTTATCACATAATAAATAGGTGAAAACGATATTTTTTTGTCATTATGACGTCATTCTTTTTTATATATATATCTCATTAATTCATTTCTTATTTCATATTATTTAAACATCGTCTGCTTAGTATCAATTCCATTTGACTTGGAAATTTAGATATAAAGTGATTGACTTTCATGTCTATGTGACGCAAATTATAGCATTTTTATATAAGAACTAATTTTGAATTTAATTCTTGGTTAATTTTTAGGTTACAATGAAATGTTTATCAACAATATTCTAACAACAAAAAGTACAAATTTCAGTGACTTTCATGGGCAAATAAAAACCTATCATTTTATATAATTATCTTTATATTCATATGGTTGTTACTATGAATGTGTGTTTCTGTTTCATACAAAACAATGTGGTTTGTCATAAATTTCCTTAATTTTAGAAAACATTTATTAACACCAACAAAATTAGCACTGTTGCTGTCAAAACCTCTGCTTCCTATTCTATCACGTAATATCGCAAGATCTATTAACGTTGCTAATCAACGTACATTAGTAATACAGTAATGTAATTTAGGGTTAAACTTATATTTCACCATAAAAAAAGTTCCAGCAAATTTAATTTGACACAAATTTGGTTATAAAAACTGAATATTGTTATAAAACGCTTATAATAGACATATATAAATATGCCAATGACTCGAGCTGAACTGTGACGAATTTAGAGAGTTATGCACGAAAAAAAAATCTTTCTTTAAAAAATATATATTAAATCTACCGTAGCGAAGCACGGGCACTCTTGATAGTATTCAATAAGCATTTGTGAGATAATCAACACTTACTACATCTATTATAAAATTGTGAAATTACTGCTCCTCTTAATTGATTGCAACAAAAATGTATAATGATTAATATAAAGAAATTAAATCGATTTTATATCACTACCCATTATATTTTAAAAATTATTTCTGTGTGCATACGTGTGTATTATTTATAGAAGGAGTTAAGGTATCTATCTAAGTTAAAAACGTCATTTTTTGCCAAAAATCATAATTTTTTTTAATTTCTCTATCGTAAAATTTCAACTTTTAGGCTTCTAAATCTTTTTTTTTTGTTTCGTCTTTACGGCATGTTAAAGAAAAGTTATAGTTGTTTAAGCATCAGTGTCAGCTGTCAAAACAAAACGGAAGTAGTGCCTTCGGAACCGGAAGTTGTGAATTTAAAGCCTTTTAAAGAGCATTCTTTGGACAAAACTTTTTAAATTTTCATGTATATTAGTTTAAACAGTTTTGAAGTATTTTTAATAACTAGCAACTTGGCAATTAGAAAGTATTGAAGCAAGAAAGTGTGTGGAATTTTAAAAATGTATTTTAATTTTTTAATAGTTAAAGTTGCTTTCATAAACTTCAAATGCGTTTTTCTCAGAACGGTATCTTTAATAAAATGTTGAAACTTGGAATGTGATTTCTCAAAAAGTTCTTAAAATATTTTGTTGAAAAAATTGTTATGAATGCTTTTGATAGTATTTACTAGTCAATGACCTAAAAGCTTTAAATTTGGATCATTTTTAATGATGTTACCTCATAGGTAGATATAAAGGTAATGGAAATTCGTTAAAAATTCAATGTGTATGATTTTAAAGGACCAAAATTTTTTACCAAATGTAAATTAAGCAAAGATTTTAGGTGATTCACTAGTCCAGTGTATATGAAATGTGTTGTATCAAAAAATATTGAAATAATTTAATTTATTAAAAAATTAGACCTTTTCAAAAAACCCGATTTTTTTCACTAAATTTTCTTTATTTATTAGAAATTTTATAAAAACTTCTCCAGGAATATTTTTTTTAAGTGCAATTCTCTATGATAATATAAAAATAAATCAAAAATGTTAAAACATGAACTAGTTTCTAAAGAAAAAAGTTCTCCGAACGTAGACGGATACCTTAATATAATTCAAATAAATAAATAATAAGGCTATTTAAAATGACTAATTAGTTATTTTATTCTACATTTACTATTTACTTTTGATTTTAATTCCAAGTTTCATATTTTTTTAAGATTCTTACATAAAAGAAAAATCTGTATCATTACTTCATTCTATATAATGCAGTTTTCAGGTCACCATAATTAAGTTGTAGGATAATACTTATAATCTAAATTAAGTTATCGTGAGGGCTGTTATATAACATTTAAAGTAGTTTCTCATTGTTCTATAGTTTTCATTTCAGTAACTTAAATACGAATTATTTCATAATTTTATAAGATATGAAACACATCTTAAATATTTCAAAAAGTTTTGCATAATTTTATTAACTTTTTAAATTATTATTATCTTTTGAAATAAATATAGTTCCAGCATGCTTCAAATCTCTAGAAGCTTTGAGGCCCCCTTAACTACCGATAAGCTTTCTTATACCAATATTTTAATCTATCATACTCAAAGGAAAATGTTTTCTTTATCTTACCACTAAAGCGAAAATTCTTCCAAAGTAGGTCAAAATACAGCTCTTAATTATTTAATTGCTCACATTTTTAAGAAATTAAGTATCGAAATAATCTCGAAATTACAAAGTATGAGATTAAATAACTGCGTAGAATGTATGTTCTACATTTATAATTGAGTAAGGAGAATACGAAAAGTGTAAGTTTTACTTTAATACTCTCTTCTGTAATTTAAGAGGAAATATTAATTATTTTAAGCATAATATGCTTATTACTTACTAAAGAGCTCAAGTAACATATATTAAGAGGTGTACAGATTATACGTTTCAACATTTGGCTATTTTCTGATAATTTGGCGATATTTTTGTATGGTTAAATTTTCTTTCTGTTTTTTGTTGAATTTATTTTGTATTAATTTGGTCTGATTTTGTTTTCTCCTATTTGTCAAAATCAATTTGTTTTCCATTAAAAACTAATTACTTTACACTCATTAATTAAATCAATTAATTTAAATTAATTACTTTAACGCTGAAGAATTAGGCACAAATACGACCAAGATAACTTGATATTCCATTGTAAGACCCATTATAAATATTTTTCTAGGTTTAACCCTCCAAGTGGAACACATCGAGGGAAAATGTCTCCAAAAAATACGCTAAAGATTTACTGAGTCAGTGGCCAAAGTATTCTATGATTTTTTACTTCACCCTTAGTCGATTACAGTGGAATACAGGAAACATACCCTCGTTATTATCCCTTTACTTCCGGTTGTAAATAGATATATAAATACATATTATAAATTGTTAATTTTTAATACGTATAAAGCTCTTCAAGTCTCGATGACCATCCCATAAGAAATAATGGATTCGAAAAGTACAAATAAAAATATTCTTTGAGGGACTTTATATTTTTTACGGAAATCATCCAAGATATTTAAGTGGTGTAATTAGAGATACATCTGTTACCGCAAACGAAATGCTTCGAAATAGAGATTGAAAAGCCATGAAAATCTATCAGTGTCTTTGAGCCTCAGGTGGTAGGGGTGCATCCCTCAATAAATGTTAGTCAAAGAGGGGTGCAGTTCCTAAACAATCGACCTGACCCTCCTATTTCAAAATTGCATGGGGAAAAGAACTGGCAGAAAAGTATATTACATCCATTTTCGGAACGTTTTTGGAGGTTAAAAATTGTACATGAAAACGGCTTTGAAGACATCATCGATTTGGCGGAATTGTACGTGCAAACCGTTTAGAGGGTTAAAAATGTACACCAGTTTTTATTGTGGATATTTCTGTTTCGTGGGTCCAAGGGGTATTTCTTGAAAGGTAGTTAGAGAAATTCTCTCCAGCGAATCTACGAAGCTTAAATACGCAAAGTTTTTTTTCTATTAATATCTGTCTATCTCCTTTTACAGGATTCGCAAATCCCAGTATCCTCATGATGCGTGGTTAAGCAAAATTTAAAGTAATATTTCACCAGACTATAATGAGGAAAATTGAATTTTATCAAGTTTAAGATGATATAAAATGCGAAATATACCAACACATTCTGGCTGGCAAATACATTAGCTTGTCAGGAAAAAATGATATGCAAGTATCGAGTGTTATCTAGCAAAAGTCATTTTTAGTCAACAAAATTTTTATATGGTAGAATAACTTCAAGAAAGCTGTATAACTGCTATTTTCCTGAAGTTACTACGCATAGCTCTAAAATTTCTTAAGGGAATTCAGCTTTCAGAAGGAACAGATCTCGAACTGTGCAAAAAAGGTATATCCCATTACAAATGATAATGTAGAAAATATTGATTTACTTATTTAGTGCAGCGGGAGTGTTATGTATATATATATATATATATATATATATATATATATATATATATTATATATATATATTTATATATATATTTATATATATATATGTATATATATATTATATATATATATATATATACATATATATATATATATATATATATATATAATATATATATATATATATATATATATATACATATACATACATATATATACATACATATATATATACATATATATATATATATATATATATATATATATATATATATATATATATATATATATATATATATATATATGTATATGTATATATATATATATATATATATATATATATATATATATATATATATATATATATATATATATATATATATATATATATATATATATATATATATATATATATATATATGCCTTATCACATGTCAACCTGCGTAGTTTAAAACGGCAATGGATTCAGTTTATGATTGCTTTTCTTGAAGATGAAATTGTTAATTTCTTGTTGCATAGCATAAATGTTTTACTGGTTACATGTCAACAGGAAAAGTAATAAATCTCGTTAAAAATTTCGCTTCCAAGGGAATTACCTGGTTTCTTCATACTGAACATAAATTGAATCCGTTGCTTTTTTGAAGCGTAAAGTTGACGTTTGATAAAGATTAATGTTATTAAGTAATTTTGCGATTATGTTTAAATTAACATCCTGGTATTCCTGAATATCCCAAAGTGTTTTTCAGCATTTAATACCTCACGATTAATACGATTACGAAATAAACCTTAAAATCAAAATTTAAAAAGTTTGTAAACACTCATACCCAAAGTGGACAGCCATATCGAATTCTTGTTCTCCAGATATTGGAAATTACTGGTCTAAAAATTTGTTTTAAGAAAAATCAGTGAAAATCTCAAGAGCATTGAATAAATACATGTCATTCTTTTAAAGTATAAAAATGGTAGATTGGAAATTGGCAGATAGTAACAAAATATATGATAAAGATTACAAAAAAAATTCTTAGAAATATTCAATTTGGAAACGTTCTCAAAATCAAAATTGCTTAGTTATATAAATGTGTAAAGATGTAAATTGATAAAAAAAAAGAAATAAAATGATCAAAGCTACAGAAAGGTAACAGTAAATTACGTACTTCAAAGAAAAGCTTTTAAAAAGGCTTTTAATAAACTGAAATAAAGTACGTTGTATAACTAAACGTCCGTTTATACTTAACATAAGAACATTCTAATGATTCAATCTATAATATAATTAAAGAAAGATTAAAATAAGAAGGATGTCATTTTTTTCTCAAAGGAAAATGTAATTTGTCTCGTTCTTCAGAGGAATTAATGGTAAAATATATTAATAGTATTTGAGAAAAAAAATCTTAAACTAGTACATTTAATAAAAATGGGATGTACTTCCAATCAAATTGTAATAGTTGATATTCAGCATTTCGTGTATTAATTTAAAGGATACACGCAATAGCGGGGAATAGAATTTTTTAAAGATTAATTTTTTAAAGCATACTTTTTTTATATATTTTAACGGTATGTTCTTGAAGATTTAGTAACATCACAAAGGGGAAATTTGTCTGCGTAGGTCTCTTGTATAAATATATTTTAAAAGAAAATTTTTTCCGTGGTTGTAGATAGGATATTGTATATATACATACGTATAAACGTTGAACAGACATTAAATTATGAATACCCTATTAATAAGATGTAGAACCACCTTTAGTGCTCAAAATCTCCAGTACCGTTGTGGCATCGACTCTAAAAAGTGCTGATAGGTAATCTGATATATCTAGTTCCATGAGTTCATCAACTGGTTCTGCAATTCCCGAACATTGCTAGGGGTAGCGTAGCAGTACGAATTTGTATTTGTCAAGTGGGACCACAAATGATTTATTGGATTATTTTAAGGTGAATTTGGAGGTCAACACTTAAAAGTCACTGGAATGTTACTCGAATCACTTCCTGAAGATTCGACCCTTATGACATGAAGCATTATCTTGTTGGTAAACATAATCTCGCTCCAGAAATTCTGTTGTCATGAAGGCGTGAACCTGGTCTGCAACCATGTTCACTTAGCACACAGACGTCAAGGATTGTTCTATGAGAATTATGGGTCCTAATGTATTGCATGAAAACATTCCCCCCCAATAATACCCTCACTACTAGCTTGTCTTCTCCAACTGGGCATCAAGGAGCCAGTCTTTCATTTGAAAATCGGTATTTCCTGGTCTATCACGCCCGTCGATGTGATAGACCACGAAATTTATTTGTCGGACCATGCAATTTTCTTCCATTCTTCTAATATCCAATTCCGATGTTTTTTGGTGCATTGCAGATGCATTTGCCTTAAAATATTTCTCTAGTCTCAGGTTTCTCGTAAAACTGACACGAAATTATTTTAGCTCTGCATTCTTGAATATTAGAAATGCAGGATGATCAAAGTCTGAATGAGACTCCAAGATTTCATAAGAAACGCATTGAAAGGCCTTTGTACTTAACTGATATGTTATGTGATATTCAGTTATACGAACTACTCAATTAAAACTTTCAATCCCACAGAGTAAACTTTATTTAGTGACACGAATTAATTACGTATTTTCAGCGAATTGTTTACAATCGGATCGGTGAAAAGGCATTTCTGGTTAATTTTTTAAAACAAATTTGTACCTAGCTCCACTCCTCTCTCTCTCATATATATTTAGATTTCAAGATAGAAGTAATTTAGATAAAAGTATTGTTTCTGTTAAGTTTACACAGAACGTGCCCATTTTTTTACGATTTAACCAGCTATATAGCAACGTGCTGTCTAATATAAACACCAAAAGTCATTTTGTTGCAATGCAAACTATTCCCTTAAGTAACTTTGAAGCTTAAATTTACGTTTACTTATTAAGCGGATGAAAAACAGTTTTTCGTGTTTTTACGAACTAGATCAACTTTTATTCACATAAACGGAATATTTACTTTTACGTAGAATTTTCATTTCTTCTCTGTATTTGTATAGTTGAGATTCATTGTATATATGTATATCATTGACGAAGTGGCAAATTTTCCATGGGCAGGATTCTTTAATTTCAAGTCAAAATCAATACAGCAATCATTTCATACGTTATATATGTTTTCAGCAATCTTTAAGAGGTTGTTAGTCATATTATGTTGTTTTAGTTGAAAATTAAGGAAAGTTAAGGGAGCGAAAGGGGAATTTGGGACCAGTGCAATTTTTAATTCCCCCTCCTCTTTTCAAAAAATACACACTAATTTCAGATTTGTTTTACGTTTCATTAAAGAAAATCTTCTTTTATATATAATTTTCTATTTAATTATTGCTTGACCTCTTATTTACCAGTTACGCTTCGTACATTCCTATGAGAAAATTCTTTATAAATCGCTCACCCTTTTTTATCTTTCTCAACTTAGTTCAGAATCCAGGACATCTAAATTATCTATTTGTCCCAGGTTGTGATTTATCTCAAATTCTATTTCAACTACATATAGAAAAATTAAAGAGATATTCTTTACCTTGTTCTTTGGATTTTTAATTAAAAGCAATACTTTTTAAATATTTACTAAAAGACCCATTATCCATATTTTTTATTTTTTGAATTTTTAAAGAATTTATAATTTTTAATTTTAAAATCCCAAAGTCAAATTAATTTATCTTCTTTCTATATAAAAATGAAAGAAAATGACCTTTTTAAACAGCTCTTCATTTGTGAGTTAAATCAAATATAACATGCATTTACATTTTAAAATTAACTTTTGAAATTTTATTATTTTAAATTTGTATTATTTTCTGTATGTATAATACTTGTAGAAACACATTTTTGAGAAAAAAATATTACAAAGCGATAATAATTGAAAGAAACTAATTTTGCGTAACGGAACTCCTTTTCCTTGCAGGGAAAATAACATAAAAGTAGCCTGACAACTTTTAAACGGGCAACTCTGGTATGGTGCGATAAGTTCCGTCTGGAATTTACGAAAGGGGTGACTGCTTTGAAAGGGAAAAAGGTGGGGATGGTGGTCGGTGGATGGGATACAAAAGAGCCATTACATTATGACCACTCTCCATCTATAATAATGGGGTCGCTCATGAACAAAGCCATTGAAGTATATAAAGATTTTGCAGTACATAAAGTGGCTTTGCAATTCCTTTCCAAACATAGTGCAATTACCGATATCATTGTAAAATCTTATTTACTGGACTTCGATGAAGATGAAATCGTTATGGCTCGGTGACTGGGAACAGCAATAACAGAAACGGCTTGTTTAGTGGGTTGTTTACGTGTAATATATATCAAAAGTAGTATATATAAAAGTAGTATATATCATGGAGTATATATCAAAATAGGTGTATGGATGTTGAAACGACAAGCGTTGTGTCTCATCCACGGCACATTGATTCCAAAGGAGAGCATAGATTTCTAAGCATTTTTTGCCTTGATCAAATAACTACAATAGCCGAAATCACCACCAGCTATAACAGTGGCGACCCAGACAGTCTTTCTCAACACGCGGTGCAGTTTACATTGCTGCGTATGGGCCTACGCAGCCGGTGGCCGAAGTATGTTCCTGCACTGACTGCACGTCATAGTCAGCTGCGTCTGCAGTGGCGAATACATACTGGAATTTGACAAAAAGAAGAAAGTTGAAGTCCGACGAGCCATTTTTAGTCCCATATGGAAAACCAAAATTCATTCTGCCACGCTATCCTTTTGCAATATGCGGGAATCGTAGGACCAGTTTGTGGTACCAGTTACCT
>CM063506.1:18220181-18270181 GCA_032207245.1 Pardosa pseudoannulata
TACAGCCGATGTAATGGAAATGCCTTACGAACTGTTAGGGAGTATGTCCGTGCATATACTGCAGTTGATATGTTCAATAAAGTGGTTTTTTTCTTGCCCCGGAAGTGACGTCATACTCTGTTTTTCGTATTTTTCTCCTAAACTATGGATCATACAGGAATGCTTCTTTGGGCAGTTTTTATGTACTCTCAACGAGGTATCTAGCTGGGCAGTGATTATGTATATATATATATATATATATATATATATATATATATATGAGATAGATAAAGGCAGATAGTTAAAATAACTTACCATGCAATGCGCTTCACGCAGCAATTACATAAATGTAAATGTAGTAATAAAACAGAATAAAACTAAAACTAAAACACTATAACTCCATTAAGCCCAGTAAATGTAAAACGGATAGGAAGAAAGATGGATTGGGTGTGGTAGGTTTACGACTTCCATACATGGTTGCCACTGTGTCAGTTAAAATTACAACTGACTGTAATTTTAACTGACACAGTGGTAGCATAAATACTGGATGAGTTGGCTTTTTGTATAGCTTTATAAATGCTTTGTTCATCTATTTGTATTCTCATTTCATATTCTTCTAGTCTTTTGGGTGTACGGGAACGTTCAGGCTAGTTCAAACAATTGTTTTAATCGTGTATGGAAGTCGTAAACCTTCCACACCCAATCTATATTTTTTCTATCCGTTTTACATTTACTGGGCTTAAATGGAGTTATAGAGTTTTGGTTCTGTTTTATTATATATATATATATATATATATATATATATATATATATATATATATATATATATACTATATATGCATAAATAAATATGTAAAATGGGATTTTTATATGTAATACTATGTAAATAAAAAAAAAAATATATGTAAAATAAGTATAATATATACATGTAATATATACATATATATATATATAAATATAAATATATATATATAAATATATATATTATATATATATACATATAGATATATACATATACCAACATATATATATATATTACATAAATTATAATACATATACATATATATATATATATATGTATATGTATATATATACATATATATATACATATACATACATATATATATATATACATATATATATACATATACATATATATATATATACATATACATACATACATATATATATATATATATATATATATATATATATATATATATATATTCATTAGTGGGCGTTTTAGACCCAACACAAAAGAATAATGATTCCAGGTAGGATAGTTACAGTCTTATATAATAGTTCTGGAAAAAAGTCAAATTTGAGATTAAAAAATAATAAATTATATTGAGAAATCTCGTCTTATCCGTTAAAATTTATAACATTTGGTTTTAAAGTGATATGTGATGTTAATGAGAAGGCCATTGAGAATTAGTCACACTGGTTATTGAAACTAAGTTATGTAAAGGAGGTATATAAATATAGTTGAGCCAATCAGGAATGAATTTTGGTGTATGCGAAGGTCCCTAAAGTTCAACAATCAGAGAAGGAACAAATATTATGACCCCAAATACCCTAACCCCTAAACCCCCTAAACTAATCCCTAATATTACAACCTCGCGAGGTATCTCGCTAAATGTTGTAATATTAGTGATAGAGTCGCCAGAAATATCTTTAAAAATACATTTATAATTAAACTAGATAGTCTGGAAATAAAATATTACATGCGCACATATACACATACATACATATAACCTATAAAACTTATTGCTTGTCTCCAAAAGTTCTCAATATCCTCTCAATATACAACAATAATTTTTAATGTTTGATTTCCCAGTCACCAAAGGTAAGAAAGGAAATGATTCACTAAGATTAAATGCTTTTCTCTTATCATTCCTTAGGCTGAAATCATATACATAGTATTCAACCCTAATCTAAAATTATATATAACGAAGGTGTTGACCTGCCTTCATTTGTCAATCCTCACAGGAAATCAAGAATATAAAATGCAAAATATAAATGCGGATGTGCACGTTTTGGGCTAGAGATTTGTAGTTAATCTTTAAAAAATGCTGATTCAGAAACTATCCCTCAACAATTAAGTTTCATTTGATCAGTGTCTAGCGTTGGGAACATTTTTTTTTGGCATATTCTCAGATTTGATGTGATTTTTGCTGTCGAACGTATCTGTGCAAGAACTTTTATGATGAAATAACTTTCATAAAGATTCTATTTGATCTCTATATTTGATTGGATGTAACTCTTCATGAAAGATTGAACGGCCATTCTTAAAATTCAGATAAAACTAGCTCTTATTTTGTTTCCCGTATGCGACTTCTCAGGGTTTCATTAAGGTCATGCAGTAAACTATGAAAATAATAATTTTATCCCGAAGTCTGTTATAATTTTATTTTATTCCGTAAACTCTAAATCACGAATTACAATTCGCAAGTCTTTATACCATCTGCAACCGAAGGGAAATAAACGTTGTCATACAAAATTAAAGGTCTTATAACATTATTTTATAATTACGTAGAAAAATGAAGTTAAAAATAAACAAAAACATATTATTCTCCGAATAAGTCGAATGATGGCTGAATTGGTAGTGAATTGGGTGAATTCAATACTGACGTTCTTGCATTCGATCCCATTACCATCATATATATTTGGAATCAGCTTTCGTGGTAGCTTTTGATTCTTCATTAGCAGTTATGCAGCATAACAGTAGGCCATACGGCTTTAAACCAAAATTATGCCTGAACAATGGAATTTTCAAGATGATCACTCAACAGAGTCAATTTATTTGAATTAATATTAATAACCATGAAAAACAGAAAACCCTTAAAGACGTCATAAAAATAATAATGTAAAAATTAAGATTTTAAAAAGGAGTGTTTAATGGAAATTTTGTGTATGGTCACTTTCATCGACCCATGTCTTCCACTACTAGCTCTGCAAATCTCAAAAGATAAATAAAGGACGAATTTACACGTCAAATTCTGTATTAATTTTTCATGATTTTTAAAGGAGAAAAAATTCTGGAGCTACGAATATTATGTAAAGTTAACCCTGGGCACAAGAGGCCAGTTTACTGCCAGTTGGAAAATTTTAGTACATTGGACACAACTTAAATCAAGAGATAATGGAAAAGTACCAGAAATACCTATTATTGTTCCTCTATCTTGTTGAAATTCAACTTGAATTGAATTTTCCTAATTGTTTAACAATAGGTAGAATAAAAAGAAACTTTTAATAAATATTGCAACATTTGCATCTTGAAACACTAAATAAATATAAAACCTCTTTATGCTTATTTGTAAAGAATTTTAATTTTAATTTTAATTTTAATTTTATAGAAAAAATTCTGAAGCTACGAATTTTATTTAAATTTAACCCTGACCACAAGAAGCCTGTGTACTGCCAGTTGGAACTTTTTAGTACATTGGACACAACATAAATCAAGAGACAATGAAAAAGTACCAGAAATACCTATTATTGCTTCTCTATCTTGTTGAAATTCAACTTGAATTGAATTTTCACAATTGTTTAACAATAGATAGAATAAAAAGAAACTTTTAATAAATATTGCAACATTTGCATCTTGAAACTCCAAATATAAAATCGCTTTATACTTATTTGTAAAGAATTTCCTTTTTTTCCAAATAAAAGACAGAACTTCCGGCGAAAAAGCAGGTAAACGGCCCATAAAGGCACTCAACAGATAAAATAAAATCGATGAAATTCGGTGTTTTTGAATGTGATAAAAAAGTGATAAGGGAGATAACATGCAAAGGTTTTTTTTCATCCACATGCAGAAATATATTTCCGAATGCTCGCAAAATTTTTCTTTTATTCTCTACCTTCAAGAAAGTTTTGTTTCCTCAGTCAGGAAGCAAAATTTTCTAAGAAAACTCCTTTTTTACGGTCGAAAGGAAACTTTTCCAATTTTGTGGAGGACTTGGAAATTCAGAGAGTGATTCACGCACCATTTCGAAGCAAAGCAGAGTAAAAAAAAAATGTGTTCGACTCACTGGTTTTTGATTAAGCAGACGATTGGATTTCTTGTTCGCCTTCCACTTTGACTTACAGTATTTAGAAAAATGTCTGATCTTTAAGACTCGTTCATTAAGCACTCCACATTTTTTTCTCGCTGCCATGAATGATTTACTTTTAGATTATGAATAAATATAAATGCTTTACAATTTAAATTTCTCAAACTGATATTTCAGTAGAATGCTATCTCTTGGTAACCGATAAAAGCGCAATTAACTTCTCTAAATGTACTTTAATTCCTTAATGCACAGTTTTTTTTTTTGAAAAAGGCTGGCCAAAAAATCAATTTTTTTTTAATTTAAAAAACACAAATTAAGACGTTCTCTTTCCAAAAAATTACAAAAATACAAAAATTATCAAAGTTTTTATTGCAATTTTGGATTTTGATAACATTGCAGAAAATAGTCGAATATTGTAATATTACACATACATCGACTTTTTTTTCGAATTTTCATTTCAGAACAAGCCTTATTATCAGTAAAAATACTTACTTATACTTTTAAAACATAAATAATAACAGTACTAGTATTGATAAAATTAATCAAAATTTTGTTTGGTGTGATTTATTTCGAAACAAGATGCAGCACATAGCCCAACATTGCAACTCTTGCACATGTAACGTCTCTCTTTTCTTTTTCCTTTTCCTTTGCTACCTCTTTTAGCACAATGCACAGCTCAATATCTACAAAAGTACAACGCCGCTCGAATTATCTCGAGTGTGTACAGTTTGGCCAGTTTACCGCGCAGGAGTTAACTCGAGCGTGCACGTTAAGGGGTTAATACATTTAAGTACTTGTCATTAGTCCATATTTATGTAATCAGTATTGCAGTGAGTTAATGACTACTAACATAACTATATGTCGGTAATTATATTTTAATTGCTACATTTATTTAGAAACGTATTAGATAAACACACACAAATATATACAGGCCCCGAATTAAACGGCATTTAGAGCGTGCTTGCACGAAGGCAGCTTAATTTTTAGGTGGAGAATACAAATTTGAAGTATGTTTTATTTAATAGAATATTTCGTCAACAGTCAATAAATTGAAAAAAATTAACGAATGGACATGAACATATAATAATTTCAAATTTTCATCAAAGGCAAAATACTTTTTATAAGACTTTAGGAGTACTAATTATATAATGCGTTGTAGCAGTCAATACATACATCAGAAGGGTGTTGTGTTAAATAAAAACCTTTTATTTTTAGCCGAAATTACATATAAAATTTACATTTTGGTTTCGAACAGCTGAAAGTCCTTTGTCACTTTAATAATCAAATCAAATTTTAACATTTATTTATAAAAATTAGCATTTTTGTCTGTTATAAGTTTGATTTACTATAAAAATGAAGGTAGAATGGCCAGCCGCCATGTGTTTGGCTCTATTTTGGCCAAATTGTCGCCAAGTGATGTTTACAATTTGTGCTACGTTTTGTATTAAGTTTATACCCAATTTCAAAGCATATTTTAAACAAAAAAAGGTTTGAAACTTTATTAAGATGAATATAAATTAAAAAAAAAGAAAAGAAAAAATAGAGCAAGGTTTATTATTAGTAAACTGGTTCTAGAATATGGTTACATCGCCCACTCTTGGCCTGCCCACTGAACTTAGTTCGGCTGGTCCCCCGAACTAGGATAAGGCCAAAAATGACTATAATTTAAAGTTACACATGCAATGACGTTATAATTAATCGTTTTGAACAGCATGATAAGTGTTTTGTTTTATAATTATTAATTTGAAAAAGAATACGAAATCAGTTTCAATTTTAAAACGCTCAGTATATATTCGTATATGATAGTTATACATATCTTAAATATATTTTATTTCATTTAATCAATAATATTGCTTAGATTTACTTTAAAAAATTACTTTAGATTTCGCCTAAATGCATTAAAAAATTAAAAACATAATATCTCTTTAACCAATATGTTGGGGGGGGGGGGGGGGGGGTGGGGGGGGGGGGGGGGCATGGGGTGGGGGGGGGGGGGGGGGGGGGGGTGGGGGGGGGGGGGTTTTTTTTTTTTTTTGGGGGGGGGGGAAGGGGGGGGGGGGGGGGGGGGTTTTGTTTTTGATTGTTTCCGCTTTTAAAATCTATTATTTGTACAATAAACTTAATTTTAACGTTGTTTTGTTTAGAATTTGAGTCTTGGCTTTGTAATTTCTAATTACCTTAATTTATTATTTCTTATAATAAAGATTCTCTACTCATTATTGGGTAAGTCGTCTTAAATTTTAGACATTAAAGACTTTTTTGGCAACCATTGAACTGAAATATTGCCATATAAAGAAACTTAGCCAGCGAGCTCAGTGGCCGAATGGTCAAAGCACGCGATCCAGACCCGAAGATTGTGGGTTCGATGCTTGCCATTGCGGTTTATCCAAAGTACGGGTTTTTAATTTAAAAATGTTATTTATTGTTTCCTTATGTTCTTGAACATTCTAGATCTTTCTTTAATATGTAAATTAGTTATTTCTTGAATATTCTGTTCGGGTATAAAAGCTGATACCCACTAGTTGTAGGCAACTTCTCGATCTTGTAAAGTTGCGAGTTGCTACTTAACTTCAATAAATTCGTCTGTTAAGTTAAACGGTGTGTTCATTCGAATCTTCGGGACAATATAACCCCCCCTCTCAAAACATGAATTTCCAGACACGAACCTAGCAGCCCAGAAGACAAATTTTGCATATTTTTATAATGGAATTTTAATTATATACAAGTTTTCAACCAACAGTATAACTTTATAGCATAATTATACTTGACTAATTTCATTCACATCCAAAGCCTAAATACGATGATTGGATAAAACTTTTATGCTCATTTTTTCGTAAGAAAAGAGTAAAGAGTTACCTGACGAAATCAGTGTCAGATAAAATAACATGGCTTTTTTTATATAAATAGAGCTATTTACGTAAAATTACTGTTTGTAAATGTATAACTGATATGATTGAAGCACTAAAAGATGTATAAAAAGATTCACTAAAAGATTATATATATATATATATATATATATATATATATATATATATATATACACATATATATTATATATGTATCATACATATGTATTACACACACACACACACACACACACATATATATATATATATATATATATATATATATATATATATATATATATATATGTCAGGTCTAATATTTCCTTTATAATAATAAAATAAATGAAAAAGACCCACGCTCGCGTAAGCTTTTAGGATAATCCGGTCAGGCGGAAGCATTTTGGAAGTATTTGATAAGTTTGCAAACAGATAAGAGTAAGTTATCGCGTGGATATGGAACTGTCAACCCACTCTACGCGTGTCTCTGTCATGAACAAAATGGCACTAGTTTTGCTTTAAATAGAAAAAGATTTAATAAACTTATTATTATCAAGAAAGACTGTTTTCCATTCGCCTTAATACTGTATCACGATATATATATATATATATATATATATATATATATATATATATATATATTAATAGTTTTAAATATTTTCTTACTTATAGTAAAATTCAATACATTTATAAATTAAAATTTAGTTGGAATGAAATAAAATTAGTACATAAGGCTTACTCAATATGAGTTTGCATTCATTTTTATTCCTTTGAGATTCTCTCCTTTTTTAAGAGGTCCAATATTTTTTTCTGCACCCGCGGCCTCAATTGATCTTATTCCGCCTTTCCTTTGTCCAAAGATAATCCAGTCCTGATTTCCACGTCAGCACGAATGACGTTGTTCAGAGGTGAATACTTGGGGGGAGCTTAGATTACATCCTTTGTTTGGGGAACGTGTAACCTTCCTGTTTCTAGGGGAAGGGAACCTATATTTCTGTTACATTCCTGGAAAACTGGAATAACCTCGTGCAGCTTTCCATAATAGTTTATCTCTAGAGGTGTCAGTAAAAACACATAACGCATAGATCTAGCACGTTGAAAGTTAACACTAGATTTACGGATGTTGATCATATACCTATTTTTACTGAAGTGAGCCAATTTGACTCATACAAGAAAATTACAATGTGTTACACTATTTTCCTAACATCAGGATATTTTAAATATTTTGTAAAGAGATGTTCTCAGTGAATTATGGAGTGAATCGGTATGAATTGTGGAATTTAAGAATCATCTCCTAACACTAGATTTACGGATGTTGATCATATACCTATTTTTACTGAAGTGAGGCAGTTTGACTCAAACAAGAAAATTGAAGTTTTTTGTAAAGAAAATAGTTGAAAATTAATTTAAATAAAATGTTTATTATCAAAAAATTCATGGAAAACATTTTTTTACGTATAAAATCTGTTTTTGAAACACATTTTCCGCAAACATTTCTATTACATTTAGCACAATGGTTTCTACATCTGTTTCTTTTGCATGATTATTGAACTTGACAATTCTTCCGTGCGTCAGTAGCATGAATTTCTGTCATTGGAATGGAAGTGTTCTCGACTTCTTTTCTATATTTACTTTATACTATACTTTATATACTTTATACTTTATATTTACTTTATACTATATTTATTACTATATTTATTTATTTTCATATAAATTCTATGAGTCCAATTGGCTCACAACCGTGAAAATAGGTATACCACATTTGATAATGCTAAATGAAGGGGTCTGCGGGGAAGAGGAATGAAAGTTTACATATATTTTATTACTTAACTAAAAACCAACGTATGTTTTTGAAAAGTGATATTAAAGTTTTATATATATATAGTGATCAAATTTTTAATGAGTCAAATTGGCTCGTCCGTAAATCTAGTGTTAAACTTGTTCTGAATCATTGCCTTTATTAGCATTTTAAGACTTTATAAAACTATTTTGTATTTCAACGGTATATATATTTATAGTAAAATACGTTTTGGATTAAAATTAAAGAAATTCCTTTAAATCATTAAATTAAGTTTTTATAATTTTGACTTTATTTTTTTTTGTATATAATTTATGTGGTAGTTATTTCATTTAGATTATTTTAATATTTTACATTTTTTGTGTTAAATTCATGATGTCATGCTAAATTTTAATATATTTTACATTTTTTATATTGTAATTTTTAATACTTGTAAAGCATGTTTTTTAAACTGCTACAAATAATAAAGAATTTGCATCGAATGAAAGAAAATGGATCGATTGAACGAAGGATTGTGTGCAGAAGAAATTAGTTTCTCATGTTGTCTTCTCTTCTTCAACCAAAGGCAACCTTAATTGTTGAAATTATATTATGCAATAAAAACATTTTTCATTTTTGTTGTTATTTCTGAACTTATTAATAAAAGGCAGATCAATTGTTAACCGTAGACATTTAAGAATAGAGATTTTGGTGGTAAGTATCTTTAATAAGGCTTTAGAAAACGCCAACCAAGTTTTCAAATTTTTAAAAATGTACTTTATTAAAATAAGAGGACTAAATATAATTTTCTATGATATTTTTCATTTCAGAAAGAACAATTTTGATTACACCCCCTAGTTGTATTCGAATAAGTAAAGCGTCAAATTTTTACAAAATTATAGTTGCAACCCCTCTTTTTAGTCGGTGGTAAAAATAATGCAGACATTTTATTATCAATGCTTTTAAACAGGCAATATTGCGCGAGGAAAATTGTAATGAAAAGCTAGGAATTTAATAGAAATTCAAGAAAAACCTAAACGAAATTTATAGTATTACATAAGATAACATAAATATATTACATAAATATATTCTTTCAAAACATCCAAAGAGCGATAAGGCACATTTTGAATCGAACTGAACGCTACTCTTTTTTAAATACTAAACGCAATAAGCTAAAGAAGACACATCTCTTAAAGCGGGTTAAAATATTTTGACGAGACATTCATGCTCGTTTTGAAACATCTAAAGTAGTTTCTCTGTTGGAGTTTAGTAGTTGGTTATTCTCACGACAAGCATGTATAAATACGCTTCTGAAGCAATTTTCTGTATCTTATTCCGAAAAGATTATTATAGATTTTGGACTATATTTTTCAGGGTTTTTTAATGTAAACAAGAAATAAAAAGCATAAAATTGATAATTAGCAAAAAACATAAGGAAAAATGTTACTTATTTCATATTTTTCATTTAAACTTTCTTCAGTACCTAGCAGTTCTGTTTATAGAGTTAGAGTTAAAGTTAGAGTAAAATTTGTGTTATAAACTTCTTTTTCACAGCTGGTGAAACTTCTTCCCCTTTGAGGGAGTGCCGGAAATCACAGAACAAGTAAAAGAAAAAAAGAAAGAACACCTTCACTTCTTAAGTCACCGGCTTTCGATTAAGATGACGATTGGATTCTCCTCTCCGTTCCTTTTCGCTTTTATTCAATTTGCAGCCGAAATAATGTGTTGCCGTCTAAAAGACTTAATGGCCATTTCCTTCTTAAGCTTCTTACATTGTAGTGATAAAAAGGAAAATTATTTTATTCTTTTACTACACTACTGCTTCTTCATATTGTTTTCTTTCGTAAAGATAGTTTAAGAAATATAAGAAGCTTGAAAGATGAGGGGATATTCAGATAAATCTATTATAAAATTTTTTGGAATACATAAATATGAAAATTTAAGCCTCACGGTATTTTAGAGCCTTATTTCTAAATTTTGTCATGCCCTATATAATTTGTTAATCACGTAAGAGAAATTCTAATCACACAGTTAACAAAATCTTCCTCACAGTTTTGCAGTGCCTGGACACAAGCCACTACGGAATATGTTTGATGGTATTGGGCGACTCTGACGGAGAAGTAACTTTAAACATTATAGCAAACCACTTTGGTGTATAATGCAAAAGAAGTCCCCCAAAAGAGCTTTTTCTAGTTATTGTTCATAATCATCCAAAATTTTACGTTGTCACACAAATGAAAAGAAATTGAAGAATTTCCAGAACAAGAAAGGAATTAAGGTTTAATTCTTGTTGAGAAAAGCTCAAACCATTAAGAGTATGTTCGATATTTGCTTGAGAATTATGAAATTTAAAAAAGATCTTCTTGACCTCTCTGAACTAAACACGTTTAATGTGATTACAAATTCAGATGTCGCTGATGGGAATCTTTTATCGCAAACAAAAGAGATTTGAGGTTGGTTTGCTCCTGTACATACTAGTGGTGGGTGGCGTTATTACCCACACTGTCTCATTCGTTGACTTTCTAAAAGAGTATAATAAATTCTGGATAAATGATGTGGTGGAAACAAGGGCCGCTTCATTATTAGAGCCTTTCATGATATTACGTACCAATGACTTATACCAGGCCATGTTGATATAATACAAAGAGTTAAGACACCAGATACAAATGAGCGAAGACTTACCGTTTTGCAGTCTTTTTTTACTTATAATTTCATTCTTTTTTCTACAATCTGGTGAAGCACATAAAAAGATTCAATCTCAATATGGAGCTGTTGGAGTATAGATGCCAATATATCTCCAATCTCAATGTTGGACTATGGAAAAAATTTCTGCTGCTGCCGCTTTAATGAGATGAACAAAGAACTGAGATTTTTCTGCCTCTGCTGAAGTAGACGAAGGGGACTCCAAATCTTCTGTGTGGAAATCCAAAGACTCTTGTTGCCAAGGTCAATGACGACTGACCAGCGTCAGCCACCTCTCCTGTCCAATGGGGTCGAATGGGGGGGGGTAACTGACATCACCCTCGTCCCTCGGTCAACAGTGTAACTCACGTTACACATGATCAGTTTAAGTTTACTCCATGGATGTCCAGACAAAGAAGGCCTTATAATTACCACAAGAAGGTTTCATCCACATTAGCCAATTGAATCTCCAGTATATTACTGTGAACCGTGTAAGTCGATGTGAGTTCTCATTATCTACCTCATATTTGCGAGCTGAACGTGTTACAGCTTTAACAGATTGCAAACACTAGCAGCCATTTGTTTTACTAAAGCGGCTATAAATGCATGTCTACCGATGTACTTTCCCACGATGGTCTGCACGTCACACACATATATTGACTAAATTTCTAAGAAGAATTTAGACGCAGCAGTTGACTGTGAGTATTAATGGGGACCCCTAAGGAGGAATTATAGCTGATGGAATGGTACAAGTGTAACTGTCAAGCCCAGACAGGGATGCAGCGGTGAGATATAGGGGCAGGGGCTAGGCAATAATGTTAATTTTCACCAAAGGGGCCATTTTAATGAGCCCACCTGCACACCCGAAAGGGGTGCAGATGTGGGAAAATTTCACTAACAAGTGATTGGAAAAGAGAAAAAAAGGGGCATTGAACCGAGGTGAAAAGTTGTAGAAAGAAAGTTGAAAAAGTAGTGGAGGTTGGAAGCCAGAGGGAACGGGTGCAATCCCGTGAGCAAACTAGAGAGCTCGAGTCAGCAGTATTTTCCCAATCCCGCTTCCGACAAAGCGACGACCACTACGACAGCACTGGGGTTCGGCAAAGTAACGACCTTTACGCCACCACCGACGTCCAGCAAATGAACTTTACGCCAGCACTAATGTGCAGCCTGTCTAGTGCCCCACCTTGCTCTCCTGTAATTACTGGAGGTAAACCGACTTAATATTCAGGATTGTTACCTGGGTTTCATAACATTTGGATAAAGAATATCATTTTAAAAATATTGTTGAATATCAAAATCAAATAATGCAGGTCATGTCATATATTAATCAAGTCATGTATTAATCTGTAAATAATGTATATAATAAATGTCTTAGTTTAAATATAAGGTATTTACCTTTAATTCTATAGCGTATATTTTACTGTGTTTCTCCTTTGAAAACGAATATAGGTGTTTGTATTGTAAGTACATTACAATAACATGATTGGGATATATATATCAAAGGAAGGTATTCATTTTTGGACTTCCCTCTTTGTGCAAGATAATTGTTTGCAATAAGGCAGACCGGTCCATACAATTTCATTTTACCTGTAAACACTTAAGCTACTTATTGGCAAATTAAATTTATTTTTTTGGTAATTCCGAGATAGAAAATCTATATTCAAATTTTGTATTTCCTTTCATAAATTAAAGAAAGTGTTGCAATCACATTACAATACTTTCATGCAAGATTTCAACAAAAATACACATTTTGATCATGATTTTATCGTTCTTAAGTCTGTTCATACTTACTAGGAAACTCAAATTTCCAAACTTTAAATATCCTTTTTGATCATCTCTGCTTAAATTTTTGACCAGTTTTGTCCTGACATCTATACATACGTTTCTCGCAAAAATCAAAAGCGATTAACCGTAGAATATTTAAATCTGGTATTTAAGATTATTGTTGCTCTTAGTTGCGTACCTATATATCTTATTGCTATGTACGTTCTACATAGCTAAAATTCTCTGTATAACCTATGTTAAAATAATACTGGGTTGGCAGTATTTCATCTATAATCATTGTTGAATTAATATGTACTACTCAGTATTATAATTACAAAGAAAATATTCTTGAAGTTTAAAGATTATATATTAGAAATTGTGTAACAGTAGAAAAATTGCTCTTACAGAATTAGAGGATGGTATTTCACATTAGAATACAATAAGTTTAAAAAATGAAGTGCAGAGAAAATGTGTATAATTTAAAAGGAATGCACTTAGTTCGACATCATATTTTTTTATACAAAATGTTAGCAGGTATTTTTTACCCATGTTTTGTAGCATAATTAAATTCTGTTAGCGTTGGTTTCCCAAAGATCATGAGATTTACAGTATTTAGTGATTCAGATCAGAACAACTTTATGTATTTCAGATGCGAAGAATGGAATTCATCTTTCTTACAGCAGCTTTTTTTTCTTAGCTATGCATATTGTTTACAAACTACATTCAATGTATTGTAATTTCAGATGGATAAGCCGCCCTAGCGTATGCAATGCACAAGTGATAATTGACCTAACAATTAACGTTCATGAGATACTGCCCTACGTGCCGTGCACATAATTATCCGCCAAAGGTTTTAATTCCTATTTTTCACCAATTACATTTGCTTGGTGGTGAACTGGTTTTAATTGTTGGCTCTAGTAATTCCTTTTCCCTTTTCTCTATTGCACACTTCTGCAAATAATCTTCCAAAATTAGCCAGATACTGATACCTATCTTATAAGTTCTTAACTGCCGATGTACCGGTTAAGGAAAACTTCGCTGTTTATAAACCCCACTCATAGGTCCTAACAGTCTTTTTAGAAATAAATTTATTTGTAGTGTTCCTTGTAACAATAAGTTACATTCGGTTCTACGTTTTTTTACCTCTTCTCGTAAGCCATCATCAAAGACATACAGAACAGGACCGATCTGAATAAGGAAGAAACTTCGGACTCCTCCCAACCAATAAAAGGGCCCGTTGGTTTGGCGGTATTCTGACCTTTCCGTTCTTGAGTGGAACTCAGTTTTTTCTCCAATGGTCAGTCTGATTTTTTTAGAGGACATTGTTACCAGAGAAAAAAAGAAGGTAAAAACACTGCTGGTATCCGCTGCTTGCGGTATAGACTTTTTGGAACGACACGAGAAAAAGGAAAAGAGACACCATTTTTTTGCCAGACCGACGCCGAGTCCAGAGGAGTTTTCCATATCTACAAATGATAAGTTGTATTCCTTAGGCAGTTAGTTGTATAAAATCACTTAATTAAGACATATTTGTCAATGTGTGTTTATTAATGAGTATTAATTTATTCTTTCTCAAACACTAAGCCAACGTAACATTATTCCCACATTCCTAAAAAATCTAAATCCAGCAGTATATATTTTCTCAAAGTTTTCTTTCCTGGTTATAAATTTATATAAACTTGTCTTCGGAAATAAATATATAATCTTAACATTTCTAGATATATGAAGATTCAACATATTTACGAAATAATGTGTTCCCCTTGAAATGTTTGGCAATCAACTTTAGTTTGCGTTTTCTAACAATGCGCATATAATTTCATACTGGCTTCCTAAAAATAATTGGCTTTGCTACGAACATCCTTTAGAGCAGAGGGGGGCAAAAGCCGGTCCGCGGGCCGAATCCGGCCCATTTGCTTACTTTATCCGGCCCGTTGAAAAATCCTGCATGCCATTTTTTTTCTTATATACGATTTTGTTGAAATCAACAGTATTTGCATGCGTAGTGTACATATATTTGTGAAAGAACTTTTTCGTTAATGATTTACACGGAAAATAAACATCGATCACAAATTACTGACGAAAATCTACACTCGGTACTAAGGATTGCTACAAGTGATTTGGATCCAAAGTTTGAAGAAATAATATCAAATGAACATTCCAGATTTCACGTTTCGCATTAGCTAAAACTATTCTATTTTAACGTTTGATGTTTGTCTTTTCTTTTTATAATTCTATTTACTATTTTATTTACAAAAAGTAATATAAATATAAAAATGTAATAACTATGATAAAAATAAAATAATTTGTATCGTTAAGATATAAATAAATATCAAAATAAAATTTTTCATTAACTGATTTATTTAATGACCATTAATTTAATATAATGGATCATATTCCTTTAAAAATTATGTGACATATTTTACTGGGCACAAATTGTTCGCATATACACCTAAGTAAAACAAATTTTTATTACTATAATCTTTTATTAACTGTCAAATTTCTCTGTCCAAATGCTTTAAAATGATACTTATTGTGTTTCTGCCAAAACAGTTTCTTGGGCAGGGAAAAAACTCCACCCAAAATATTTGCGTGTGCACAGCGTACGCGGTATAGTCCTCCGGCCCGGGAGACATTTTGAAAATTTCATTTTGGCCCGTGCTTTAAAGTATTTGCCCACCCCTGCTTTAGAGTATTATTTGTTAACCTAAATCTAGTTGAATATATATTCTAAAAGTTTTTTTGGGGGATATATATTTACAAAAAGCTTATCCTCGAACGTAATTATATATTCAAAACATTCCTAGAGACGCTAGAAATATGGCAATTTAGTACTACTGAGAAGCAACAAAGTGAGTAAAAGCAAGTAAAGAAGTTATTCTCAATGCATTTCAAAATCTCCGTTTATTCCTCAGCTATTTTAATACAACTCGTACAAAAGAGAGCCGAACTTTTGCAGAAAGCAAAGGGAACAATAGAGTAAAACGTTTTCCGAGAGAAGCCAGCCATTTGAGAGAAATGGAATGTTTTTTTGTTGTCTAACGCACACATACATACACGCAATGCTACGCTGGAATATCCCGCGAAGCGAGTTTGATAACATTAATGTTGCAGCCATTACATTCCCTATCTTTTCTGACATGGCGTCCAAGCAAAATGGGAAGAAGTAAAAGAAGTTAAAAAATAGCTCTGCCTAGTCTGATCACGTAGGAATGAAGTATGACTAGGAAGATGTTCTCTCGTCTTCAGACTCCGACCTTTGGGAATTGTAAATTCTAGAGTGTTTTCATCTTTTATTTTGTTTTTGCGTATAAGATTACTCCTTTTTCCTGTAACTTCAAGATTAATAACACTTAATAAGAGAATAAATATATGGGAAATTCAATAATGAAAAATATTGCTTTTACTATTGATGCCCGTAACTTTATAATTAAGGCAGCAAATATGCGAAAAATTCGAATTTCTACTAATCGTTCTATTGTCCGCATAATCCTAAATTTTCCTTAGAATTTTATTCTTATCCACACTTTTTCTTCCCATTAAATTCTATGAGATACTTTAACACTAGAAAGACAACTGCGTTTCCCTAGAGTTCATTTTGGTTTGGTTTGGTTTGGAGTGCTACGGTCTACATTCTGCAACACGAGGGCTAATGAGACCGGGACATACAGCTTAAAGCTGATTCCGAAAGGCTACGAACATGTATACCATAGTGGGATTCGAACACACGAACTCTGGTACCGAAGGCCAAAGAGTTCATTTGACCTCTTTCTTTAAATAAAACTAAAACCACACTTTTTTTACGATTTGTTTTTGTAAAAAGTTTTTAAATATATTTAATTAAATTTAACACTGATGTCACCATTTCGAATGCCATGCATTATTTATTTTTAATATTTTTTATATTCATGAAATTACGATTTGTACATAATTTATTATTAATAAAATATTTTAACTAAAAAATCAAATATAAGTAAAAAATCAAATCTACTATACGTAGGGCATTTTTTTTTAAATTTTACAAATATAAATAGTCCTTCAATTTCTTCAATATCTCGTTATAATGTTTTTAAAATTTATATTGATTGAAAAGCAAATATTACCATATAATTTATTTACACAGCCTCTGTAAATACATACATCTACAACTTAGTTCAGTGAATGAGAGCAAATGCTGGGCTTTAATATGACATCGATAGACTTAACATTATTAATATTTTTTGCTTGAGATATATAAGTAAAAAAGATATATAGCCGTTTCTTAAAGTTTTATAAATTGACTCTGCCAAACATCATACTACACTTTCGCATCAATGGTTATATTTTCCTTTTTTTATTATGAATATCCATCCAAAAATTATTTTGATATATCTGTTACTATTTGAAATTTAGTCTTGAATATATCCAGTTTTGTGTCATATATTGTGTAAATAGGCAAAATACTTTACTGGGAAATAGTTGCTTTTCTGTGTTACACTTGCTATATAAGAAAGTTTGTTTTAATACAAGTCCAAAATTTCATAAGTGTGTTTTAAATTTCTGAATCAAATTTTATTTAAAACCAAGTTTAACCATTTACTAAAGTAAATTTTATATAAAAGCATTTTAGATGTCGTTAAATCCAAATTAAACCAAAAATATTTCATGGCTTAAGAATATAGCGTACCTGTATGTCGTGCAAAAATTTTGTCATAGAAATTGCTTATTAAAATAACTTTAAAAAATTAAAGCTAAATTATGTTTTAAAGTGACCCTTTTTGTTTATTCTAATTCCCATCCAAAGGGGATAAAACTAAAATATAAAACTAGACATAGGCTAAGGTATTCATTAGGCAGTTCAAACAACTGCAGTGTCTAAACATTTATCTTTCATAATAAAGTGTGAAAATGAATAACTTTTTATCTTTACTTTATGAATAACTAGGAAATAAGAATGAGGAAATAGGAAATCGAAGAATAAATAAGGAAGGTGCGAGAGTTTTAACCTTATCATGACTGGATGTTTCTCCATAGTCCCATGGATTCAGTCTTTACCTCTTGTGAACAACTTTTTTAATATTCCCACTTTGTACAAAATCATAAGAAAAGAGTTTTTCAGAATGGGAGGAAAATTAACCTTACAGTAAGAAGATTGATAGTTAAAATGATTGATAACGATGGCTCTGACTCACCCCGTATGACAATTGAATAGTGGACAATGGATGAAATAAGTTCTTGGAAATAGGTTCATGGACACTTTAACCAATCCCGTACGTTTGAGGTTTTGACATCTTGGTCAAAATATCTATCACCCGTTCTCAAAAGGTTAAATTGGTTTGTTGGGAAAATGAACGTTGCAATCTTTCTACTATAAGCAGCATGCAGTTCTTCCTATTACTTTTTCCTTTGTTGTAAAAACGGACCAATCAGCTAACCATAGTGTTTGATCCAGACTAAATGACCAACCAGAATTTTTATCACGCTGTAGTAGTTAAAAGTATTCCAGGAACTGTTGATACATCCTTGATACTTAAGAATGGTGCTTACAAGTTGTTTAAAAAGGCCAGATTCTCATGCAAATTCTAGAATTCAAGGTGAACAAATAATGCGTAGGTCAAACGAAAGAATAAATTTCAGCATTACCTACTTCTGCTGACTACGAAGGAGCTGTATCATGTTATGGTTAAATATTTATAAAAGAAACACAAAATTTTAAAGAATTTTTGGCTGCTGGACTAATATCAATTTACTTTAATAAAGTGTCATGTTATAACCGATGAGTAATCGGGATTATAAAACATTTTTATTATCAAAACTATTATTTGTTTGTTTGTAATTAAAGCAAGAAAACTTTTTTCATGCAGTTATTTTTACAGTCAGTTGTCCGCAGCATTATAATTTCAGCTAATTGTCGCATCAATTCCGAAATTATTGCCACATTTTTCTATGTCTTAGTCATTATTAGTTCTTAAGGTAACTAAGTACTTCATTTTATACATTTATTCTGCAATAAAAAAATAATTTCTATAGCTCTTTTCTAAGTAAGCTATAAACTGACTTTACACATCTATGTGAAGTAATGAATTTCTTTTATTTTATTACCACATGGTTTTTTTTATTAACATAAAGGTCATATGAAATTTTTTGTCTTTTATGGGTATTTGCACAAAAACATTATTCGACAGAGAGCATCAGAAAGATAGATGTTTGATTTTTGAAGATTTACGTTAATTGTTTGTTTTTTATTAGTGTAACCCTCTAAAAGATTCATTTTTTTTCCAGAATTCAATCAAAAAATGTGTAATTTTTTATTGCAATTTTTCTATAATTTTACAATTTTAAATGTGAAAAAGTTATTAAAATTTATAAAGCTTATAAAAGTTTAGTTTAATGTTATTAAAATTTAATATATTTATAAAATTTATAATATTTTTTAGCATTTTGGATAACTTTTGATTTCAATGAAAATAATAGGGTTTTTCCTATAAATTGTTTTATTGCTGGTGCAAAATGAAAAGTACAATTACTTTATAGTTTTCATTTCAAATACAATTACTTACACTTTTTTCTTCAGGATTCTATGGTTATTACAATTAACAAAATTAAACTGCCTTGCTTGACTGAAACCAACTGTACTACTAGCAGAATCTCTATCGAAATTATCTAGTACAACTCTCAGTACTATTAAATTCATTACTATAGTATTATCGATAGTTTAAATTTTAAATTTAAGTCCCAAGTCGAGTCATAAGAAATTAACTGCATACTTTCTAAACCAGCCATTATTTAAAAATAAAAATAGATTGCATTGATATAATTATAAAGTGATTAGTAAAATACAAGAAATATACTAAGCCCTGAAAGATAAATATTCTGCTAGTGATACGAAAATGTAAAAAAAAAAAAATGAAATAAGTAAAATTAAGAGTGAAGATTGTAAGACTAAACTAGTAAAGGGCGAGCGAGCGAGATTTTTTTTCTTTATTTCACTTAAAGATTTTAATTAAACTACTTATTTATTTATCATGGAGTTTAGTTTCATTCTCCCAACTGTTTAACCCACTGTCGATTCTGCTTTCTCTGTCACTTTGACACTAATTACTGGGTCTGTTCATATATCAAACTTTAATACTTGCAGTTTTACGGTACTATTTAAGAAAGCTAAAAACTATTAGCAAGTTAAAAATTGAGCAAAATTTACTTTTTCTGTAATTTTTTAAAAACATATTTAAGTTTTTTTTTCCTACTGATATTTTTGCCACTTATACATATAAAGTTTCTTTGAAGGCTGAATCGAAAATAAACGCTAATAAATTTTTTGTGATATAATTTTTTTCTAAAAAATAAGGTCAGTTAATATTTTTATTTTTAAGACTAGCAGTATAACAATTCTTTTAATAGGTCTCAGAACTACGAATGAAAAGGAAGAAAATTTAGTTTTATCAAAACTTTTTCCAAAAATCTCTAAGCTTTCTTTCCAACCAATAATAAAGATAATTTTTACAACTTATATAGAGGACCAAAAGTCTGGGCCGAAAGAAAACGACAATAGTTTTTCTTTTAATTATAGGAATGTTTTAATGTATTAGATATATATGATGGAATACAGTAGAAAATTTAGTATCTCAAAATTTTGATAAACATGTAATTTAAGGAAAGGGTGGAAGAACATTAAATCAAAGCCTTCACAACTTTAAATTGATACAAGTAAACAACATAATATAACTTTCTTAAAGCATGATGCAAAAATTTAAAGACTATAATCTGCTTTTGTCATTCATTCTATTTATCTAATATTTATCCAACCAATAATAAAGATATTTACAACGTATATAGAGGACCAAAAGTCTGGGCCGAAAGAAAACGACAATAGTTTTTCTTTTAATTATAGGAATGTTTTAATGCATTAGATATATATGATGGAATACAGTAGAAAATTTAGTATCTCAAAATTTTGATAAACATGTAATTTAAGGAAAGGGTGGAAGAACATTAAATCAAAGCCTTCACAACTTAAAATTGATACAAGTAAACAACATAATATAACTTTCTGAAAGCATGATGCAAAAATTTAAAGACTATAATCTGCTTTTGTCATTCATTCTATTTATCTAATATTTATCCAACCAATAATAAAGATATTTACAACGTATATAGAGGACCAAAAGTCTGGGCCGAAAGAAAACGACAATAGTTTTTCTTTTAATTATAAGAATGTTTTAATGCATTAGATATATATGATGGAATACAGTAGAAAATTTAGTATCTCAAAATTTTGATAAACATGTAATTTAAGGAAAGGGTGGAAGAACATTAAATCAAAGCCTTCACAACTTAAAATTGATACAAGTAAACAACATAATATAACTTTCTGAAAGCATGATGCAAAAATTTAAAGACTATAATCTGCTTTTGTCATTCATTCTATTTATCTAATATTTATCCAACCAATAATAAAGATATTTACAACGTATATAGAGGACCAAAAGTCTGGGCCGAAAGAAAACGACAATAGTTTTTCTTTTAATTATAGGAATGTTTTAATGCATTAGATATATATGATGGAATACAGTAGAAAATTTAGTATCTCAAAATTTTGATAAACATGTAATTTAAGGAAAGGGTGGAAGAACATTAAATCAAAGCCTTCACAACTTAAAACTGATACAAGTAAACAACATAATATAACTTTCTGAAAGCATGATGCAAAAATTTAAAGACTATAATCTGCTTTTGTCATTCATTCTATTTATCTAATATTTATCCAACCAATAATAAAGATATTTACAACGTATATAGAGGACCAAAAGTCTGGGCCGAAAGAAAACGATAACAGTTTTTCTTTTAATTATAGGAATGTTTTAATGCAGTAGATATATATGATGGAATACAGTAGAAAATTTAGTATCTCAAAATTTTGATAAACATGTAATTTAAGGAAAGGGTGGAAGAACATTAAATCAAAGCCTTCACAACTTTAAATTGATACAAGTAAACAACATAATATAACTTTCTGAAAGCATGATGCAAAAATTTAAAGACTATAATCTGCTTTTGTCATTCATTCTATTTATCTAATATTTATCCAACCAATAATAAAGATATTTACAACTTATATAGAGGACCAAAAGTCTGGGCCGAAAGAAAACGATAACAGTTTTTCTTTTAATTATAGGAATGTTTTAATGCAGTAGATATATATGATGGAATACAGTAGAAAATTTAGTATCTCAAAATTTTGATAAACATGTAATTTAGGGAAAGGTTGGAAGAACATTAAATCAAAGCCTTCACAACTTTAAATTGATACAAGTAAACAACATAATATAACTTTCTGAAAGCATGATGCAAAAATTTAAAGACTATAATCTGCTTTTGTCATTCATTCTATTTATCTAATATTTATCCAACCAATAATAAAGATATTTACAACTTATATAGAGGACCAAAAGTCTGGGCCGAAAGAAAACGATAACAGTTTTTCTTTTAATTATAGGAATGTTTTAATGCAGTAGATATATATGATGGAATACAGTAGAAAATTTAGTATCTCAAAATTTTGATAAACATGTAATTTAAGGAAAGTGGGGAAGAACATTAAATCAAAGCCTTCACAACTTAAAACTGATACAAGTAAACAACATAATATAACTTTCCGAAAACATGATGCAAAAATTTAAAGACTATAATCTGCTTTTGTCATTCATTCTATTTATCTCATGATGTTGCAAAATAATAGTACATTTTTACAACTGTAATAGAGGACCAAAAGTCTGGGCCGAAAGAAAACGATAACAGTTTTTCTTTTAATTATAGGAATGTTTTAATGCAGTGGAGATATATGATGGAATACAGTAGAAAATTTAGTATCTCAAAATTTTGATAAACATGTAATTTAAGGAAATGGAAGCATTAAATCAAAGCCTTCACAACTTTAAAATTGATACAGCAACATAATATAACTTTCTGAAAGCATGATGCAAAAATTTAAAGACTATAAATTTTTGTCATTCATTCTATTTATCTAATATTTATCCAACCAATAATAAAGATATTTACAACTTATATAGAGGATCAAAAGTCTGGGCCGAAAGAAAACGATAACAGTTTTTCTTTTAATTATAGGAATGTTTTAATGCAGTAGAGATATATGATGGAATACAGTAGAAAATTTAGTATCTCAAAATTTTGATAAACATGTAATTTAAGGAAAGGGTGGAAGAACATTAAATCAAAGCCTTCACAACTTTAAATTGATACAAGTAAACAACATAATATAACTTTCTGAAAGCATGATGCAAAAATTTAAAGACTATAATCTGCTTTTGTCATTCATTCTATTTATCTAATATTTATCCAACCAATAATAAAGATATTTCAACTTTTTAGAGGACCAAAAGTCTGGGCCGAAAGAAAACGATAACAGTTTTTCTTTTAATTATAGGAATGTTTTAATGCAGTAGAGATATATGATGGAATACAGTAGAAAATTTAGTATCTCAAAATTTTGATAAACATGTAATTTAAGGAAAGGGTGGAAGAACATTAAATCAAAGCCTTCACAACTTAAAACTGATACAAGTAAACAACATAATATAACTTTCCGAAAACATGATGCAAAAATTTAAAGACTATAATCTGCTTTTGTCATTCATTCTATTTATCTTTTTGACCAAAAATAGATATTTACAACTTATATAGAGGACCAAAAGTACTGAAAGAAACGATAACTTTTCTTTTAATTAAAGAATGTTAATGCAGATAATATGATGGAATACAGTAGAAAATTTGTATCTCAAAATTTGAATAAACAGTATTTGGAAAGTAGCATTATAAGTCTCATCACGTTTAAAACAGATCAGCAACATTTTAACTTTCCACTTCAAAAATTTCTTTATCTGCTTTTGTCATTCATTCTATTTATCTCATGATGTTGCAAATGATTCAGATTATTTGCATTTTTATTAACTGCAAACTGACCTCTAAACAGATTAACAGCTAACTTCATGAAGTAAATGAAAAAATATTTTAAGGTCTTGTATTAGTTTTAGTTTACTAATTTTCTTTAATCGTGACATAGCCAGTAATAAAATGTAAGCATTGATTTCTTTTTCAATATTGTCACTAATTATATTTAGAATTAAATACCGTAAAATATTTTTATAATAACTTTAAACACAAAAGTTTGAGGTTGTTTTGAAATTCTCAAATGAAGTGTAATAATTTATTGTTGCCTTAAAAACTACAAAGAATAATTTATTACTCTGAAAGTGAGAAGCATTAATTTGACTTATTTGTATGAAATGATTAGGGGAAAATTAGAAATCATCTAAATTATTTCTTATAATCGCAGGTACAGTTTTTATAAAGCATTTACATATCTCATACATATCTCATGCTACATTCAATTTATTTTATCTGTGCAGACAAAAATATATTGCTTACTTAGTTAATTTTATTTTCTATAAGTTCCACCAAACACAAGACGCATTAACCCTGTCAAGATACTTTTATATAAAGGTATCATGAAATATTTGTTTCTTTCGTGAATGATTTTTTAATAAAAAATACCATTTACTTTTTTTCAAGGGATTACTATCAAAACTTATAGCTTGGATTAACCTTAAAACGAAATTAAAACTTATAAATGGCCTCTCAAGATTCCCGTCTTTCTACTAAACAACAGTAAAAGGGTCGGGTTTTGATCTAGCCCTGAAACCCAATAAACGAGTAGTGTTCCAAAATAAACTTGTCTGGAAATTAAGTTTTATTTTCTATAACAAACAAGGTTGGTAAAAACGTCTCAAATTCTTAGCTTTCAGTGAAACGCTTTCTTTCTTTTTGACCAAAAATAAAAGATCCCGGGAAAGAGCTTTTCGAATGTTCTCTACTTTTCTTCTATCCTTCCCAATAAATATACTAGAGTTAAAGACAGAAAAAGAATAAATTCTGTAATTGTTACATCCCGTATCGTCTCGTCAATAGTGGAATGGAAGATAGAAAACGGAAAAGCTGATATTGCATTTGGCAACAGTACCCAAGTCTCATCACGTTCTGAGGAAAGATGATCAGGAAGACATTTTTCCCCTTCCACTTCTCAAGGGAACGTATTTCTTTATCGTTGCCATCTATTATTTATTTATCACTTGTCATCGAGAGGCGACTTTGATGTTTTCAGACATAAATTTCCCAGGATGGCTTCGTTCAAGATCAACACTCGACTCGAAAGGGTGAAATAGTGTATGTAATGGAATACTGTTTTTCAGAAGTTTAATTCCGTTTCATACACACATATGAAATGCATTCAGAAAGTAAGGGAACTGATCGTTTGATGATCAAAGAAATTGTTATATCAAAGTGAAAGAAATGATTGTTGTTTCAAAGAACTTGGGATTTAGTTGATTTTAAACACGACGGTCTATTGATTTTTTACACCAGAGCTAATGAGACTGGAGCCTGCTGCTTAAAGTTGAATACAAACGGCAAGAATATACGAGGCGCATCCAGAAAGTAAGTTTCCCTATGTTTTCCCCATTAAAGTAAACGTAATTAGCCGCGCCAATTGCTCATGCGTAATATATATATATATCAATGATGCCAGCTGACAGTCCCGACTTGTAGCGTTAACAGTGGTCCGTACAATAATTTGTTCTGTGCAATTCGAGCTGATCTTGAATGCACAAAGCATTGCGATTGAAATTAAGTATGTGGTCTAAGACGAAATAGCACAAATTATTTAGGAGCAACATATTTTTGCTATGGTATCACGATGTCGGCGACGAGTTCCTCGACAGGATAGGAGACTTAGATTTCACACTTTAACCCGAAAACCAAGCAACTGTCAGTTCATTGGCGTCTAGCATACCTTATGTCAGGACCAAAATGAAAAACACGCTGTCGGTTTGTAAGGGATTTGCACGGTGTTCTGGAACACGAAGGCTGTTTCCATTCACAGGCGGTAGAGTTCTACGACAGAGGGATACAAAAGTTATCCCACAATTTGACAAGTGTATCAATTCTGCTGATATCTCTGTTGAAAAAAATAGCTCAAACATTGCTGTACTTGTTGCCAATAAATATGCCCTTGAAAGTGTCAGTTCTTTTTTTTTCTTTTAAGTAGGGAAACTTACTTTCTGGATGCACCTCGTAAGTATAATCTATAGGATTCAAATCCTGGAACTTTGGTACTATAAAGCAGTAATCTACTCATTTGGTCATTGTTCAGCTGTTCGCGTTGTAAATTAAGGTTACTATGTAAAGCTTTTAGAAAGAATGATTGGTACGTCTTATCCAGTTTTCAAATTTGCATCAAGTGGCTTTTGTGTAGTATTGTTATGGGAAATTATAAATTAACTTTACTGAAAATTAATGGAAAAACATGAAAAGATAAAAAAAACACAAAATAAAACAGAAAAGAAAAAGTGAAAAAAAAACAATTCCTATATACAATAAAAACATCCGTTATTAACATGGGTATATTAAGCAAACACTTTCAAAATTACTAAATAACTATATGTTTGTATTTATAATTATAGTTTGTATTTATAATTATAGTTATTAGATTAAGAGTGGTCTCAGATTGTATGCACATTTCTCTTAATCAAGTGAATAATCTTGTTACATTAGCCGTATTGTTAGTAATTACTAAATAACTATATGTTCAGCAGTATTTATAATTATAGTTATTATATTAATAGTGGTTTCATAATAGTGTGTTTGCACATTTCTCTTAGTCAAGTGAATAATCTTGTTACATTAGCCGTATTGTTACTAATTAATAAATAACTATATATTCAGCAGTGTTTATAATTATACTTATTAGATTGATAGTGGTCTCATAATAGAGTGTCTGTACATTTCTTTCAGTCAAGTGAATAATCTTGTTACATTAGCCGTATTGTTACTAATTAATAAATAACTATATATTCAGCAGTGTTTATAATTATACTTATTAGATTGATAGTGGTCTCATAATAGAGTGTCTGTACATTTCTTTCAGTCAAGTGAATAATCTTGTTACATTAGCCGATGTACTTTAAGAGAACTATATATTCATTTGTTATAATTATACTTAAATGATATTATAATAAGTGTCTGCACATTTCTTTCAGTCAAGTGAATAATCTTGTTACATTAGCCGTATTGTTACTAATTAATAAATAATTATATATTCAGCAGTGTTTATAATTATACTTATTAGATTGATAGTGGTCTCATAATAGAGTGTCTGTACATTTCTTTCAGTCAAGTGAATAATCTTGTTACATTAGCCGTATTGATTTAAGTGTTTTGAGTCTGGATTAAAATTTTTTTTTAAATGAATAGCAAATTTAATTTTTAATAAAAAAAAAAAAAATTTTTAATTCATGAAAAATGTTAAAAAATGGCGTAATAAATTTTAGAAAAATATTCGAAAGAATATTATATGTTGAACATCAAATATTCTCCTCTTTTTTGTGGACCACTTCATTAGTGTCTTCAAACAAAAAGAAAAAAGAAGGCACAGAACTAAAAAAAAAGTATGTTAAGAAGCAGTCTAGGTACACGGATTTGTTGTGGTTTGAATTCACTGTGCATCAGTTGTTTTGTAACGTTGACTGTGTTCTTTGTAACGGAAACTGTGTGACTGTGTGTATGTTAGACGCATTAGGTTGGGATATCATTAACCCTCCTACTCATAGTTCTGATCTCGAAATTTCATATTTTCAGTTTTTTACTTCTCTAAAGTAATATATTCACTAAAAAGGTTTGAGATCCAAAATGCACTGAAAGGATGGATTGAAGACGCCGTAGACATTTATATGACTGGTATAAAAGAATACATTTTTCAGTTCACAAAGTGCATTGAGTAGAAATACGACTTCGTCTAAAAATTGCTTTTTATATGCGTTTAGTTGTAAAGTTTTCAAAAATATAAAATAAAAAAAACTGATTCATAATACTTCTTATAAATGTTTTGTTTGTTAGTACGATTAATACTTTAGGAACTTCTTAAAAAGATATTCAACCATAATTTTTCTAAAAATGTACTTTAAAGAGAATATATTTGTTAAATATGATTTAAAAGAATTATTAAGTTTTATCTATTTTTACTAAAATTATTATTTCACTTTTACTAAAAGTCGAATAATTGAAAGGGATAAGATAAATCCTATTCTGTTTTTTTCTCAGAAATTGGATGTGGGATAAAATGTTAGGGAGATTAACAATAAGAATTAAAGATTTTAATAATCATTGAGCAATAACGGAAATTAATAGGATAAACTAATTTTTTTTGTTAAACTTAGTGTAAAAAGCGCATGAGATAAATCTAAATTATAATGAGGAAAATTATTCCTCAAATAATTGTTATCGGATTAAATTTATAACCCGTGACTTTAAAATTAATCTTCTTAAAAATATTAAAAAATATTAAATATTTTTAGAAGCATATTACTTCCAGAGTGACTTAAAAGAAAATTTCCTGAAGTTTCCCGTTACTAACAAAAATGGCCGATTGGTTAGGGTGCTGGCCTTCGGTACCGGAGTTCGTGGGTTCGAATCCCACTGTGGCATGGATGTTCGTAGCCGTTCGGAATCGGTTTTAAACTGTAGGTCCCGGTCTCATTAGTCGTCGTGTTGCAAAAAGTAGACCGTAGCTCTCCAAACCAAACCAAACCCGTTACTAACAAAAAGGTAAAAATAAGTATTTTCTCTGCATAATTAATAAAATATTAATTAGTAACAATACTGTTTCTCCTATAAATTTATGGTAATATATATATATATATATATATATATGTATGTATGTATGTATATATATATGTATGTATGTATGTTTGTATGTATATATATATATATATATATGTATATATATATATGTAATATTTTTTTATTTCTCCTTCACAAGAGAATCAACAGCTAGCATTATAAAGTACAAAGATATATATAAGAACTAGAATCTAATAAAACTATTTCAAGATAACACGGACATTTCTCTGGTAATAAATATATAGATATCGCTCTAAACAAATGAGCACTGACAAAAATTTTAAATACAAAAACAATACTAAGCGAATTAGCAATAAGAAAACAGAACACATGTTGATAAACATGTATAGACGAAAGTTTACAGTTTTATGAAAAAGAATGTTAAGTGGAAAAACCCCCAACACACTTTAACAAAAGTTATTTAGATAATTAAAATAAGAGAGGATTTTAAGAATATTAAGTAAAATAATTTTTATATATATACATATATATACATATATACATATACATTTATATATATAATAAATATTATATATATTATACAATACAGTACATACTTGCATATACATATACATTATATATATATATATCTATATATAAATATATATATTATATATATACAAATATATATATATATATATTATATATATATATATATATTATATATATATATATATTATATATATATATATGGGGTCAACCTAAACTCTGCAACTATGTTCACCCAGCACAAAGACTTCAGGGATTGTTATATGGATTAATACTAATCGCTCTATGGATATGTACCTATAATATCTGATGGTTTGCATCCACTGTGCATGAAGGGCATTTTCTTTTATTGACGTAAGTCATCTGTTGATGTGATGCAACAACGCTCTTAATCATTTTTCTTCTATTTTTATGTCACAGTTTCTTAACCCATTACTTCTAGATGACAAGTCAAGCGAATTTGAGAAACACACACACATAACACAGCAACACACCACATCTCGCAAATATATATATATGATATATATAATATGTAGTTTCCCCTATAACTCAGTTTTTATTCCCTGGGAAATTACTAAGGAAGCATTGTAACAGGCAACATACTTTTCAATGTTTCTCAGTAGACACGAATTCCCTAATGCGATAAATGAGCATGACATCTTATGTTTCTCCCTAACTATTAGCTAAAGTAATACAGACAGAGGTTGAATTAAGTCTATAGCTTATCTGGAGGGAAAAATCAGAATTACCGCGCAAACCCCCAACGTACTTTATGAACAAAAGTTATTAAATTAAATTACTATGTTATATTTAGGCTCACCTGCAATAGGTAAATTAATGGCAAAATCATGCATTGAATGTTAACCTCTACCTTTGTTTTAAAATAACTATTATCTTTAATTAAAATAAAATGACAGTCTTTTTCACACCTTCTTTTCATACACATTATAGATTAATGATCTAATGCCATAATGAGACTGAAGATTGTATATATATATATTATATATATATATATTATATATTTTATATATATATATATATATATATAATTATATATATATTATATATACATATATATAATACATATATATATATACTATATATATATATAATAATATATATAAATAATATAAACTTATATTTCTTATATTTCTAGAAGATAGAAAACCTTTTGCTAAGTAACACTGCCCGGTAAAACTGTAGATTCGCGTGAGGGTGCCTTAAAAATCGAGATGCAACACGCAGAAATCCTGGAAACTTGCCAGTTGCAATTCTTTGCTTTATTGACAAAGTCATCTGTTGATGTGTTCCAACACGCTCTTAAGTTCGATAACAGCTTTCTTCAGAGACAAAGCGAAATCTGAGAACGACACCTAATGCAACCCCAATCTCGCGAAATTGTATTGATTTGAAACCATGTAGCCTTTTCCCCTAAACTCACTTTTGTTTTCCCTGGGAATTTACTAAAGGAAGCGAAATTGTAAAACTATCGCTGAATATTATGTTTCACTGACAGTCAGTCATACAGATTCGCTGCTAATGCGATAAATGTATTCATTTACATCTTATTGTTTCTCCCCGTCGCGTGAATACTTACGCAACACAACTATTTAAATAAGCAGGATCAGTCGTGACACAGAGGCGTCACAAAACGAATCTTCCTGCTATCGTGACACGTAAAGCTTTGTATCCTACAGTTTGTATTCCATTTTCGTTTTTGTTTAATTCAGTATATACAAATGATTGAATAAACGTCTATCGACAGCCGACTGAAGAGCTATTTAAATTACTATTTTTCAGTTTATGTTTTTTAATACTTGAAACTTTAATAGTGGCAACTATTTATTGACATGGAAAACAAAAGTAATTCACGTCACAATGGTTTAGTTATTCAATATAGTCGCAAGCATTGTGTGTAATCTGTTGGCAATGATATGGAAGCCTGTTATGTTGATAGTTCGAATAGTCTGGTCTATTGACGCAATAATCTCTGGAACAGTTCTGAAGCGAATGCCATGCAGTGATTCCTTCATATTAGGTATTAAGTCAAAGTCAAAGGGGTTAATCTGGCCCAAGTCTCATCCAGCGTAATGATACAGCATAAAAAAGTCTCTCCTTCGTGCTTATAGTGTTCCAGGTGGGTTCAAGCAGCATCGTATCATAACCATTTCTGGATTTCAGTCAAATTATGTGGGACCCATCGTGAAACAGTTTTTCTCACGCCCACGCGTTCTTTTAGAATGTGCACCACAGTTCTATGAGCAAATCCTATCATTTGGACCAGCTCACGAATCGATCCTTAATCACTGTCCATTAGTGCGGCAACAGCATGCACTTCTGCTTCTCAGACACTAGGAAGACCTGGCCGATGCATATCTGACCAATTTCGGCATCCTTTATTGAAGACTTTTACCCATCTTGTTACAGTTCTGTAAATCTCTTGAAGCCCTCGATGATATTGTCTTGCTGAAACGACCAGTTTTTATCCGACTCCGTTGTTCTTTTTTGAAAACATCTTGACACTTACTTTAAACCACAAGCTAATACAAGGATCAGTTCTTTCCGTCACTCCGCATGCGCATGACGTAGGAAGAACGACTTTTTTTCTGAGAGGTAGGGTAGGTATGTAGCTCACGTTTGGTGCACGCTACATTCTTTGGTTTTGGTCCCTAGCGTTTTTACAGCAGTGTTGTCACTATTATAGTTCAAATTCTCATATTTGTATAGATTTATGATGACTATTTTACTAAGGATATATATATATATATATATATATATATGTATGTGTGTGTATGTGCAAGTATATATATATATATATATATATATATATATATATATACACACATGCAAACAGTGTAAATATCTTTCACCGATTACACAGGAAATTATTCCTTTTATTTCAATTGCCAGGGCTTACTGGGTGATAAGAATACCGAAGTAATTTACGGTCTTTCAGCCATTAAAGAAGACTAAGTTCTACGTTGTGGGACTTAAAATTTATTGAGGTTTGGTTTGGTTTTTTTTTTAGTGCTACGGTCTACTTTTTGCAACACGAGGGCTAATGAGACCGGGACCTACTGCTTAAAGCCGATTCCGAACGGCTACGAACATCCATGCCATAGTGGGATTCGAACCCACGAACTCCGGTTCCGAAGGCCAGCACTCTAACCATTCGGCCATCGTTCGGCAAAATTTATTGAGGATAAGAATGAACGGGTCAACTGTCCATATGTTAAAAAGGCAAAAGATTTATGTTGAATGCTCTAAAGAAGATACATTTCTCACAATTGCCCCAACGTGTAAGTGATCGCTTAATTTGTTTTTAATAAAAGGCTTAAGATTATTCAACATTTTTTGAGATATCAAGTGTGAACTTTAATCAGTTAAGTTAGCTCGACGACACATAACAGCAATTTAGTTACTGGAGAAGCAAAACTATATTCATGGGACATCTGAAAAACGTGGCTAGTGGACAGAAAATTATCATTTATTCTAGAATAAATTTTGGCAGAATTAAAGTGAAAAATGAAGGTTAGAGATTAATAATTACTATATACACACACGCACTACAGTATAATACTATTTTATGTAATAGCACTTTACTATCTCCAGGCCACATTTAGAGCTAAAATCGTTAGGACTTGAACTGAGATCAATTTGATATGTCACAAACCTCCCCATTGGTTTTTTGGTAAACATACAAAGTTTTATCAAAATTTATTCGGAGTGTATACCAACACACACATATACATATATATATTATATATATATATATATATATATATATATATATATATATATATATATAATATATATATATATATATATATATATATATATATATATATACATATACATATATATACATATATATATATATATATATATATATATATATATACATATATATATTATATATATATATATATATATATATATATATATATATATGTATATTACACACACACGCACACACACACACACACACACACACACACACACACATATATATATATATATATATATATATATATATATATATATATATATATATATATGTACACATAAATGTAAACTCTGTAATGAACACATATTTGATTTTATGTATTAAAATTTATCAAGTGCAACCCAGATTACACAAAATTCTTACACTCATTTATCATTTTCGAATTCCAAAGTACCAGCTATTGAACAATTCATGGTTTAATGGCATGTATTGTCTTAGTTATACATATGAGAACTGGTGTTCCATTCCATTTATCTAGTGCTGCCAGTAAAGCAACAGATGGCCGAACTGTGATTACGTATTGACCTGAGCAATTATCAATCTTAAATGACATTCAACGTATACATCGATGTGAATTAACACTTACGAAGCATTAACCTGATAACATAACGGAATAATGGGGAATATTTCAATAAATTAACATCAGCTGGAATTTAAATTACTAATAGTGTTAACTCTGTTTTCAGCTTTACAATTATGTTTAATTTATTTAATAATTTATTAGGGCATCAATTTCAATAAAGTTCTGGTGATTTATTTCTATCTACGGTTAAAAGTCATTTAGTGTGCATTATGAAATCTTAATTAGACAGATTGGATATCTGAACAATTTTGATATAAAAAATTATTCTCTTATATTGTAATATAAAGTTAAAACTTCACTAAAAATGTTTTACGCTGTAAAATAGCCCCAAAACCTTTTAGTAAAATCTCAACAATTTTGTCACTCCAACTTTAATAATTAAATTTAACAATTGCACTTAGTTTAAACGATTCTTTTCAGTTTGACGACTTTTGAAACAATCTAATCTTGTTTTGACTTTATGACTTTACATGAAATGTTTTCATATCTTCAAATAACAACGACATAACTTTAATAAGACAATATAGGTATAGGGGAAACAGCATTTGTTGAGAAATACATATTTCACTGAGTAGATTGCAAAGGAATTACTTTAAAAGAGATATCATTTTTTCCAATTTATTTATTTATTAAAACTGTTACTTGCATTTCAGTTTTAAGGGAAACAAATGTGACATATAAAAATTACTGTTTCCTTAATAAAATAAAAGATTGAAGCTTTTCTCTTAATATTTTCTCTCAAATCTTTTATGATATTATCATCCTCAAAATCAAATGAATACGCAACCTTTACTATCCAAAATTAAGCAGTCTCATGCGTTTTAAACTTTATAAGGATTTTTGATGTCATTAATTCTTAACGTATTTAAAAAAAGCTTGAAAATTTACTTGTAGAAAGGCGAACGTTAATTTTTGGGTATATTATATGGGCTCACCAATAATTTGTCTAACTGTATACATTTTTTTCCTCAAAACTATAATTTTCATCATTATTTGTAAGAATTAAAATAATCTATAGTATGAATGTTTGAAAATTTTTATGTTTGAATAAATGTTTATTATATGTTGAACAAATAGCTCTTTCATACTCATCCTTTGTTCTGAGTGTATATAATTAGTGATGTCACGTGGTCTCTAATAATTACATATGTGAGCTGTTTAAGTAAATTATGAAGTAGAAGGGTTATGTTTGAATATATTTGGCAATTTACCTTTGTACTTAGGTAACGGGAAGAATATCGAATATTTATATGTAGAATCCTATTTAATCCCCTTATTCTTTTATTAAATTACGAAATATATTGGACATGTCAGAAGTAGATTTTTTATAAAGATAGCTTCAAATTCTTATTTAATTTTGGTGCAAAATAATTTACTATATCTACAAGAAATGAATAATTTTTGATTGTAGAAAATGCACATTTGAACTGATTAACTTTTAATCTTTTGTTTTTAATTGTGTTTTTTTTTGTTTTTGACATCTGATATCATATTAGGGTATTTAACAATTTGCATGTTAATTCAGAGTTGTTAAAAATAAAGTATTAAAGGTAGTCACAAAATAAGACTAAATAATAGTTTTTCTCGAGGTCAAATCATTAAATAGAAACACAATTATGTATACTATTTAAAACAGTGAAATAAAGTATGGACGCTGCTTATACAATGCAGTATGGACACTGTGGAAATTTTTAATCTCTACTGAAGTCAAAAGAAATTAATTTGACAGTGTGTTCATTGCAAAATCAAATAAATGCTTCATCCCAACAATAGTTTAGATTTGTTGATTTTAATTCGTTTCTACTTCCCTTATAGACATTATAGGGAGTTTTAAAAGCATGCATATAAATATTGAACAGCTGAATCTATTTCAAGAGAGGCAAGGTGTCAAATATTTGCTTAATGATCGTTTGAAAGCAATTAAACCCATCTTCCCTGTTGAAATGTATGAAATGACGTGTGTGCACATAATACGCTACTGTACTTATGCTAGTAAATGGGGCAACTAGTCAGATCTAGGTGATTACATAGAGGGAAAAAGTTGGGGGAGGTTGAGTGGAAAACACTGTGAGGCAGAAACACATTTCCGATCGATGGCCTCCCCACCCCATCCCAATATGCCATGGAGAAAAATCGATTCCTCGGCCAATAACAATCTTCCAAAGTAGCACCCGATCTGAGGACGCCGCTGTTCGAATTCTCGATGCCCCAGGCACGTGTTCAACGTCCTCCCAGCACCCCGACACGAGGGTTGTTCCCTATTGATTCCCAGATCCCTAAACAGCATTTCATCCTCACCCCGCTAGTCTATGAATAACGGAATAATAATAAAAAAATACTGTGCAAAGAAGAAGGGATTTGAAATTTCATCATTCAGGACTTGGGCAAGAATAAGCCCCTAAAAGGCTGGTTGACAGTTCACTGGCAGAGAAAACAATCCTGTATCAATTTCATTATGGATAGCAACAAAGATTTTTCAATATTTGCAAAGACCCTAAATATATTCTTATCTAGCCTGCTACGGGGAGATATTGGTATGATAAAGGATCCAGACTTATGTAGGGTATATAATATATAAAAGCTAATTTTGTTTTCTTGCTCAACGATCTTTTTATGTCGTTCATATTGTACATTATAAACAATTTAAATTATTGTTTAAGGAATATTTATTTACATTGACCCTATAGATATCTACGCCTTACATATAGCTTCCTATTTAATTGAGATCTCGATAACAGTTAGTAGCATGAGATTGAAAAGTTGATGTCTTACATTTGGCGAAGAAACAAATACAGAAATAAAAGATTTTGTTTGTTTAATTTTATTTCTTTGTCTCTAATAGTTTTTTGAAATAAAAAGAAATTTAATATAAATTTTTAACATAGGAACAATCTTTGTGATCTAACTGTTCCATCTCTATTCAATTTTCTATCTTATTTAAAATGTAGTCCTTCAAGATATTGAAGACTGTTATGGGATTTCTTACTAAAAGTACTTCATAGAGACACCCTGTCCATCTAAAACTTCTGTTAAAGATACACAAAAAGAACAGCTCACTGGTAATAATTGTGTAAATTTAGTGCTCCTATTAATTTCAGACTATAGACAGAACAGATATTTTTATATAATATTAAATTTCATATTTAAAAAATAAACGAAAAACTAAGGCAATAATTTAAAATATAATGTAGCCCATAAAAAACTCGTGATACTATATGCCAGTTAGATAGAGTGTTTGAAAATTCTATTTAGTTTGTCTTTTGAAAATTCGTTACTGATGAAAATATGCTACTTCACAAAATTAAGAAGTTCTTCTGGAATGGAAAAAAAAATTACATCGAACAAATTCTTTGGAAAAATTCTAAAATGAGAAAAAAAATAAGTTTTTTTTTTTTAAATTCTAATTTTCCATTACAATTCACCTAGAATTATTGAACTAGATATTCGTAAAATGCAAGTGATTCTAATGATTATAGACAATTATAATACTCTGTTTTTAATTTTCTTTTTAAAAAGTGTACTGAATGTAAGGAAATTACTTTTTGAGAAAAATAATAATAAATTTTAATTAATACATTTTATTGCTGCGTTTGATTATTTTTATTTTTAAAACTTTTGTCGAATCTATAATTTTAAAACTCGACAGATTAGTGCTATATTTTTCTCTTTATTGAAATTGGAACTTTTGATTGATACTTTTTCTGTGTTTTCTTAAGCATAACATCTTAAATTTTGTATTTTTTATGTAAAAAATGAGCACGAAAGTTATGTTAAAAGTGTGTCTTTTCAAATGTAAAACATAATAAAAAGGGTATATTGGTTTAAAATAAAATATCTAAGAACATTAAATATATGCTATATATTAACAGACAAGTATGTCAAAACAAGATTTTCCTCTTAGTAATAAAAACATAATTAAAAAAATACGTTTAAAACCTGAGTTTCTAATTCCAAGACCGTTCCAACTTTATAGTAAAAACTAATTTTTATGACATTAAAATGTGAACAAAACTTACTTCAGCTGTACCCCTCCCAAATCGGATATACGACACATTTTTGGTAAATATTGAAAAAAATTGCATGTAACGTACCAGTTACTAATTACTTTTTTCCATGTTTCTGGACCATAAATCTTCGCTGAACATTTTTAATACAATTTGTTTAAAGATATATAGATATATACATACATACAGTGATGTATTTAATGAAGGGAATTGTATTACACATTCCTTTACTTTCCAAAAATATTAAATAAAATGTAAAATTTGTTATAACATTCTAGAATATTTTAGTGGTTTACTTTAGTAGTTTCAAGTTTTGTAAGTATGCTGATCTGCCTTTATGTAAAATTATATTTAATTTTTATTTTGAAAATTCGTTACGGAAGAAAATATGTTATCTCACAAAATTAAGAAATACTTTTCTTCTGGAATGGAAAAAATTACATTGAGCACATTTCTTTGGAAAACTTCTAAGATGTGAAAACAATTCAGGTGTTTTAATTCTTATTTTTCATTACAATTCACCTAGAACTTTTGAACTAGATATTAGTATAAAAGCAAGTGATTCTAACGATCTTAGAAAAAAAGTAAAATACCTTGTTTTTAATTTTCTTTTTAAAAAGAGTACTGAATGTAAGAAAAATACTTTTTGAGAAAATTAATACATTGTATTGCTGCTTTTGATTATTTTTAAAACTTTTTGTTAAATCAATAATTTTAAAACTTAACAGATTACTTTATCTTTTGGTTGAAATTTTTCTGTCTTTTCATAAGCATAAGATTTTAAATTTTGTATTTTTTTTCATATAAAAATGAGCAGGAAAGTAATGTTAAAAGTGTTTTTTCAAATTTAAAACATTATAAAAAGGATATATTGGTTTAAAATAGAATATCTAAGAACATTTAATATAGGCTATATATTAACAGACAAGTATGTCAAAACAAGATTTTCAACCTGGTAATAAAAACATAATTTAAAAAAATACGTTTAAAACCTAAGTTTCTAATTCCAAGACCGTTCCAACTTTAGAGTAAAAACTAATTCTTATGACATTTTTTTCCATGTTTCTGGACCATAAATCTTCGCTGAACATTTTCTAATACAATTTGTTTATATATATATATATATATATATATATATATATATATATATATATATATATATATATATATATATAAAATACATTTAATGAAGGGAATTGTATTACACATTCCTTTATTAAATAAAATGTAAAATTTGTTTTAACATTCTAGAATATTTTAGTGATTTACTTTGTAGTATCAAGTTTTGTATGTATGGTGATCTATCTTTATGTAAACAAACGTCGTTTTATGTATCTTTACATACGTTCCACTTCTCCTGCATTCTTGACATTAAGACAAATGCAGAATAAATGTATATTTTATCTTTTAGAACAATGTTAAAAATACCGGCTGCTGTACACCTTTGAACATCCCCCCTTTCCTCTTTTCCAATGACGAATGCTTCTGATTGCTGACAGATGGCAGTTATTTAAATTAACTATTATTTTTAAGAGCAAACATCATTAATAATTCCAAACTTAAAAAAACTTATAAAAGTGTTGTTTCAGGACGCATGACATTATAGGGTACACCATTATGTCTATTATGTCGTTCATTAGTAACAACTTATTTGCATATAAATTAGTTTGAAAATGTTTACAATTTCTTTTCGATAACACTTTAACACAAGATTTACGGACCGAGCCAATTTGACTCATTAAAAATTTGATCACTATATATATATAAAGCTTTAATATCAATTTTCAAAAACATATGTTTGTTTTTAGTTAAGTAATAAAATATATGTAAACTTTCATCCCTCTTCCCCGCAGACCCCGTCATTTCGCATCATCAAATGTGGTATACCTATTTTCACGGTTGTGAGCCAATTTGACTCATAGAATGTATACGGAAATAAATAAATATAGTAATAAATATAGTATAAAGTAAATATAAAGTAAAGTATATAAAGTATAGTATAAAGTAAATATAGATAAGAAGTCGAGAACACTTCCATTCCAATGACAGAAATTCATGCTACTGACGCACGGAAGAATTGTCAAGTTCAAAAATCATGGAAAAGAAACAGATATAGAAACGTTGTGCTAAATATAATAGACATGTTTGCGGAAAATGTGTCTCAATTCAGATTTTATATGTAAAAATGTTTTCCATGATTTTTTTGATAATAAACATTTTATTTAAATTAATTTGGAACTATTTTGTAAGAAAAAAACTTCGATTTTCTTTTATGAGTCAAATTGACTCACTTCAGTAAAAATAGGTACGGGTGATTAACATCACTTGTGTAGACGAAGCATAGACATAAATTGGTACTCATTATTTAGAAGCAGGGACCAAGTAGAAGACCACCAGGATTGTATTGCCCCCTACGGAGGTACCATTGAGGAATTTGGAAGACAATGCGAAACCTATTTTATGAACCCCAGCAGCCATTAATGAACACAGGGGATATTTGGTCGACTCCAGCATCAATACACTCCCATTGCTATGAAATCGCTGAATTTGTTGACTGATCTACAGGGGCTCTATTGAAAAATTAATGCAATTAAATAAAGAACAACATCTTAAATAACAAATAAATGGTTTACGACCGTATTAATCATCACGAGTTAAGCCATGTGTAAGTGGTCAAGGTAATTTTTTATGAAAAGAAGGCATATTGTTTGTTGGGTATTAGTATATCACATTTAAATAGTTTCAGACTAACCAGTAAGATTCTCTATCTTGCATTTTTCTGGAACAGTATCTTAAATAACAAATAAATGATTTACGACCGTATTAATCATCACGAGTTAAACCATGTTTAAGTGGTCAAGGTACATTTTTTATGAAAAGAAACCATAGCGTTTGTTGGTGTTAGTATATCACATTTAAATAATTTCAGACTAGCCAGTAAGATTCTTCATCTGGTATTTTTCGAGTGAATACTATATGAATTTTATATAAATGAGTACTTTAAAGTGTTTATTTATGTCCGCAAGTCACGTAGCGTGCGAGGGACGCTAGTTTCTGATACTAATTAAATCCGCTAAACTTTCATAATGACAAGTTTTTAACCGGCATACTTTATTTCATAATTTTTCTTTGAAGTTGAAATACTAACTATTCAATTGTTCTTGGTTAATCTAAAAGGTTTTCAAACACATAATAAGTAAAAGCAATTTCAATTAACCTTTTTACAATATTTCATTTCCTTTCTTCAGTAGAATGAAGTTACTAAATTCTCATTTCAAGTGATATATGCTTAAAAAGGAAACCTGGAGCAAACAATTCATTAAAACGAAATTAAAATCTCTCCAAAGCTAAAACGTCAGGAGGCCATGAATGTTTGAACAGTTCAAATTTATTCTAGAGAAAATAGTTCTTAAGCCACTTTTTTATTTGAGTTTAACCGCTTTGAAGTTAATGAAGCTAAATTAACCGAAGGTATTTAGCTCTTAAAATGTAAAATCCAGGTTGAAATAAATTTTTATTGCTTTGCGAGATATCTACAGATAATGGTTCTTGAAATCATGAGATGTTTTAACTATGAACTAAATAGGATTAACAGGAATTTCAAGGACTGTCTTTTTAATTAGTAGATAACGTTTCATTCATTGCGAATAGTAAGTTCTTTTAACTTTTGAATGAAATATAAAATATAGTTCATAAATCAACAAAATATGCTTTTATAAAAGGTGAGCATTAATATTTTGAATTAACGAATGTTTTAAATTTGAGAGCTGAATTATTTACATTTATTTTAAATGAAGCGTATTTATTGAAGCTCTTAAATAAGATAAAATACATTTGAATTTTCTACTAAAAGAGATAAAATATTAATTAGAGAGGCAGAACTCTATTTTTATCACGTCTTAAGTATCATTTACTAAAGTTAAATGATACTGTTGACTAAAATTATATTCATAAAAAGATAAAATGTATTTTTGTTCAAAGTAGAATAGCTACATTTAATACAGATATCAGAAAATTAAAAAATCATATTCAGATTATTAAACATCTTTAGTCACATTAAAGGATTTCTCTCGTAAAATTATAAATTTTAAAGAACTTTTTTTCAATGTTTTGTTCAAATAAAATATCAGTTTAAAACTAATATTCTTTTCAAAATATTCGTTGAAAATTTAATTTATAAAAAAGCGGAATAAAGTACTATAGAATGCAAGATCCAAATGTTAATTTTATTTGGATTATTTGATATTTTAATTGTTGAAACACTATGTTATAATTAAATCATCAAAGTTAATAAATTGTGCCATAAATTTAGAGGAGTTTAAACATTTCTCTTACAATAGGTAATATATATATATATATATATATATATATATATATATATATATATATACATACATATAGTTACATTTAATGACACATTAAATTTATATATATTTATATATGTATACTAGCATACTAGCATATACCCCATCATATGACAGATCAGTAAAATTAATTAATTTTCTAGAATTGTAAAGTACTCTATATGTTATTAAATGTAACTATATATATATGTATATGTATGTATATATATATATTTATATATATATATATATATATATATATATATATATATATATATATATATATATATATATATATATATATATATATATATATATATATATACTAGTATATAACCTATGACGGGATCACTAAAATTTTTAGTTTTCTAGAATTGTAAAGAACTCTATAAGGCAGGTACAAAAATGGTGTGTTTTTTGGCTGAGAGTTATCTGGTACACGCTCAATAATTTGTTTATCATTACTGACCGCATGTTAGTTGCGAACTTTAATTAATCTTATCATTTTACGTGATAGGATGGACAGCATAGGTTTTAATATTAACAGTGATTATTTGGCAGTATATATGAATGATGACCAAAATTTAGCGAATGGATTTGAAACCTTGTGGCTATGTATAAAAAAAGAAACACACAAACGAACAAACATCTTAAGTTTCAAAGATATATAACTTAAACGCTAGATATTTATTAGTCCGTGAAATAGACTCTTAGAATTTTATGAAAAGAATTTGTTATTAATACCGGTGATAAAACTTTCATTGCAACAAAAAAAAAATCGATGATTAAATTTAAAAAATCACATATGTACCTAATCTATTATTTAATACAAATATAAAAGAAAATTATTTATGTAATATCTAAGTGCACTGATAAAACGTATGAAAATAATGCCGACGAAATTTAAATATTTAAGATCCAAGTTTCTTCGACTCCAATTTCCTTTATCATGTCCAAAAATGAAGATGACACTCATAAGGTATAGGTCCAGGTATAGGTACTGATACTGGAATTAACTAAGGAATTTCTTTAATTACACAATTGTATCAAATGAAACGTTTAAAAGCCTTGAAAAATTCAAGTAATTTAAAGTAAATGAACTTGTTACATAAGTACTTGATAAAAAAGCAACTTCATCGTTCAAATTATATCAAGTGTAATTTCTGAGCACATGCTAAGTAATTATAATTATATTGCACTCATCTGATTTCACACACTTCAATAATACGCTTTATTTGTCCTCTACTAGAAAATGTGTAATGTTAACATGAGACTGTTATCTAAACACCAAAACTTGTTTTATTTTGTTAGCTATTCAAACTTTTTTTTAATTATTCCTCAAAAACTCCATCCCCTGCGTCTTGTCTAACACGGTGATTTAGATAGATCGTAATTGAGCTCAATTTTCATTTTAAGGACATTCCGCCTATGTTCGATTTCCAAACTCTCTTCCAGAATATTCTCTCTTCGCACAGAAATCTTTTCCAGCTCACTCCTATGTTTGGCTAATTCCCCCATTTCTATTCCGATATATACGATACCGCGTACTGTAGTATTATTTCGGGAGCAGTTTTCTCCGAGACTATTTTGCTGGGACGTAATCACTGTGGGGAGATCCTAATCACCTATGATTAGCTCAGGACATTAAGCTATATTATTTGCTTATTGAATTCAAAGGAGAACGAGTCCCCTTTTTCAGTTTCTCTTTGGTACTTTACCCTCATCCAAATGCATTATGGTCTTAGAAATAAGATTTAAATTGAGAAAAGATTCCCTCTTGCATTACGAGCTCTTTATTCAACTCTTGACCTAGTACTCCGAAATGACTTCATTAAAAACTGGAAAATGCCTATCAGTTACACAATAGTTCCAATTCTATGTTATGCATACGCATTTTAATAACTCCTATTAGCATTAAAAATAAAGATATTCATACAAAATTTTAGAAAATCAGAAAAATGCTTTGAGCATTTATGTTCTTATGACTGGATGATAGTTTAGATAATATTAACAGAAAACTCAACTGCATCCTAAAAGACATATAAAAACAACAATTTTATAACAGTAGTTCAAAAACTTTTTATGCTACGGAACCATTTAGGTACACGTACAGAGAAAAGTAATCTTTAAGTATTACCCGCGGAGAAGCTAAGGGTATATTTTATATCACTGATACTACATATATTTAAACTAGCATACAGCCCGACGGGATTGGTAAACATTTTAATGTTCCAGAACACAGTTGTAAATACAGGTTTCTTCGACTCCAAATCATGTCCCAAAATCAAGATGATACTGATAAATTCCAGGTATAGGTTCTGTTACATGAATTAACTACGGAATTTCTTTAATTACGCAACTGTATCAAATAAAATGTTTAAAAGCCTTGAAAAAATTCAAGTAATTTATTAAAGGAACTTGTTACATAAGTACTTGATAGAAAAGTAACTTCATCATTCAAACTATATTAAGTCTAATAATGAGGACATTCTAAGTAATTATAATTATATTGCACTTATTATCTGAATTCATACACTTCAATAATACACTTTATTTGTCCTCTAATAGAAAATGTGTAATGTTAACATGAGAGTGTTATCTAAATACCAAAACTTGTTTTATTTTGTTAGCTATTCAGACTTTTTTTCAAATTATGCCTCAAACACTCCATCTTCTGTGCCTTGTTTAACACGCTGATTTAGAAATATCGTAATTGAGTTCAATTTTCCTTTTAAGGACATTCCGCCTATGTTCGATTTCCAAACTCTCTTCCAGAATATTCTCTCCTCATACAGATTTCTTTTCCAGCCCACTGCTATGTTTGGCTAATTCCCCCATTTCTATTCCGATATATACGATACCGCGTACTGTAGTATTATTTCGGGAGCAGTTTTCTCCGAGACTATTTTGCTGGGACGTAATCACTGTGGGGAGATCCTAATCACCTATGATTAGCTCAGGACATTAAGCTATATTATTTGCTTATTGAATTTAAGGGAGAACGAGTCCCTTTTTCAGTTTCTCTTTGGTACTTTACCCTCATCCGAATGCATTACGGTCTTAGAAATAAGATTTAAATCCAGAAAAGATTCTCTCTTGCATTACGGGTTCTTTATTCAACTCTTGACCTGGTACTCAGAAATGACTTCATTAAAAACTGGAAAATTCTTATCAGTTGTACAATAATTCCAATCCTATGTTATGCATACGCATTTTAATAACTTGTATTAACATTAAAAATAAATAATTTCTTACAGAATTTCAGAAAATCAAAAAATGCTCTGACCATTTATATCTTGTACATTCTTATGCATCTTATGACCGGATAATAATTTCAGTAATATTAACAGAAAACTCAAACCTAAAATAGATAAAAAAACAACAATTCTATAACAGCAGTTCTCAAACTTTTTATCCTACGAAACCATTTGTGTACACATACAGAGAAACGAAATCTTTAACTATTTGTATATATGTTTGCAATTTATTTTATAGAAAAAAAAACTATTATGTAGACTAAAAAGTTATTTAAAAATTTAATAGAATTAAGGGATCCTCTAAACGGAGTTATGAGCCTTAATGCAGAATAAAACCCCATGAAAGAGAGAAAATAAAGTAAATACTGACCTTCTCGTTTCTTATATGACAAATTACCTCTAAAAAAAACTTTTCTATTTACGTGATTTTACTTGATTCATCATGAAATAAACCTGTAGTTAACTAACAAACTGTAGCTATAAAGTAATGCATCAGATAATTTTTTCATTGCAAAATTAAAGAAATGTAATAAAACCTAAACGTAAGATCAATACACAAAAGGCTTCCACTATATCACTTTGTTGCAGTGCAAACCATGAACTGAAAACTTCCTTAGATATAACTGAATACAGACGTGGAATGCATTTGCTTCTGCAAGAATAAATCTGAACTCTTTCACTCTACGAATTCCTGGAAAATGTTATTCTTTGTTTTGTTCCCGACTATGTGGAGAGAATAAGCAGTCACTTCTAAGTTTTCTTGTGAATAGGGATACACGCCTCTGTTTTGGCAATTAGCAAAATGGAGAGATTATTTAGAGATATTATCACGTAACAAGAGGATACACTGGGTAATAAATTATCTAATGTGGATAAACAAATTACGAAAGTTAAAGAAATTTGGCGAAAACCATGTCAAGATAACAAAATATTTTTACTATAAAAGTGATTAGATATTATTAATAACAAGTAATAAAACAAGTAATTCCAGTAAACTAGGATGCAAGTAGTAAAACAAAAGTGAGCACAGAGCTTAAAAGTGATACAATGGAAATTGCTTTGTTGATAATGTTACCATATAGGTTATTGATTATGTTGCACAAACTTCATTTCTCTGTCCCTCTCCCTCTCTTATATATAGTGATGATTATTGAGAATATTCCAAAACATTAATATGACATAAAATAATTAATAAAAGCAATAACATCATAGGTTTAAACTTCTATCCTAAAACTTAAGAAATATTATCTAGATGGTTTCCGCGCCCCTGGAAAGTCAGGGAAATTCTTGGAAAATCATGGATTTAGACAATGGATTAATTTTGTCATGGAAAGTCTTGATTTTTCAAGTAAAATGAGTAAAAGCCATGGAAAGTCATGGATCCGCTAAACTACCGATTAAAAAAATGTATTAAATTGTTTAATTCTATTTTTACTTGTCATTTGGCTGAAGTTACTGAGTTTGGTATTTATGCATTATCCTTTTGACCCTATTGCCAAGTAAAATTTGTTCACCAAGCAAGAAACTCAAAGCAAGAAAGCTTAATGCGTGGGAAATGTATATTATTATGTGTTTTTCTTAAATTGTAGGTTAAAATTTTATTAATATAATAATTATTTTTTAATAAAAATTAGTTAAGATTTTTGCACAAAATATAAGTTTATCTCTAGGGATATTGTATATAAACGTTATAGGGTTATATTTGGCTATTATTCATGGTCACCTGAATAATACCAAAGTACCCTGAAGTTAAATTGGAAACATTTTGATTGAAAAATTGCTATAGGATTAAACTTAGGTATGTAGATACAACAATTTATTTTTATGTATGTGAGTTTATTAACACTTATAAAGTAAGATCACAATTTTTTAATGAAAAAATTCCTGTAATTTCTCTAAAAGCATATATTTTATTTGTATGTACATTAGAAGTTTTATTCATATATACTTTAACGAAAGCTTTTTAAAGTCATGGAAAATGATCTTCTAAATCAGGGAAAGTCATGAAAAGTCATGGATTTGAAAACTTTTATTTTGGCAGATACCCTGTATGTAATAACATTGATTCTATACGCATTTAGAAATATAAATAGTCTGCAGTAATTGACTTTTGATTTGTTTGACAAAAGGCCTTATTAAAGTTTTGAAATTGTTAAATTACAGGATTTTAGTTCCTGTTATATCAAATCTGTATTCAAAAACAATGTTGTCAATCAGCTTATTAAATTAATCGGACAGTTTCTAAAGCTAATCAGAATAAACAGTTAAAAATCTAAGTGATATGCTAATTACTTATTATTCATTTAGTCTCACTAAACACATAATTGAAAGTTTTAAATTTAACTAATAATTGATTAATAATTTTAAAATATGTAATATATAACTAAAATTATATATTAATGAATTATGATAGCAACATTTTTGTTATAAATATAAATAATGTAACGAATTAACTTTTTTATGCTTGTGTTATTATATAGGCTTAGTGTCTCATTATAATGCTTATATGTTAATAATTGGCCTAATGACCTTGTTCCTCATATTAAAACTACATAGTTTAATTTTTCCAATTCAATGATAGTATTAACAACTTCTAGCTAACAGCTAGCTGCTAATTGTCCACAGCATCTTTATGTAGCGTTTTAACATAAAATGTTGCTATTAATTATTTTTCTAATTCAGTTGTATAAAATTTCACCATTATTCCGTACAAAAAGAGCTTATCGTATAGATCACTTGCTTTATACATTTTATCATTAATTTCAGGAACAATCACTTTCTTAGTGAGTTTTGTGGGTACAGCTAATCAGACACAGCATTATCAATCCTTTATCTTTTAGTTCCACGTCTTGCTTTGTTTTCATTTCTCATTATCAACTATTCTGTATGCTTGTATCTATATATATGCATGTATGTGTATATATATATATATATATATATATACACACACACACACACACACACACATATACAGATTCATGCATATATATATATACATACATACATACATATACATACATACATATATATATATATATATATTTATATATACATATACATATACAAATGCTTGCATATATATATATATATATATATATATATATATATATACATTATACATATATATATATTTCCTAATGCAGATGATTCTAATAATGATATAGCCATTAATATATATATATATATATATATATATATATATATATATAATATTATGACTAGTACTATATTTATGTAATACTTCGTGATTACGAAAGATTTTCCTTGTAAACTTCTATATTAAAACTTAAGAATTATTATCTACATGGTTTCCGCGTACCTGGAAAGTCAGGGAAATTCTTGGAAAATCATGGATTTAGACAATGGATTAATTTCGTCATGGAAAGTCTTGATTTTTCAAATAAAATGAGTAAAAGCCATGGAAAGTCATGGATCCGCTAAATTACCTATTAAAAAATGCATTGAAATGTTTAATTCTATTTTTACTTGTCATTTGGCTGAAGTTACTGAGTTTGGTATTTATGTATTATACTATTGACCATATTGCCAAGTAAAATTTGTTCACCAAGCAAGACACTCAAAGCAAGAAAGCTTAATGCGTGGGGAAATGTATATTATTCTGTTTTTTTTTTCTTAAATTGTAGGTTAAAATTTCATTAATATAATAAAAATTAATTTTTAATAAAAATTAGTTAAGATTTTTGCACAAAATATAAGTTTATCTCTAGGGCTATTGTATATAAACGTTATAGGGTTATATTTGGCTATTATTCATGGTCACCTGGATAATACCAAAGTACCCTGAAGTCAAATTGGAAACATTTTGATTGAAAAATTGCTATATGATTAAACTTAGGTATGTAGGTACAACAATTTATTTTTATGTATGTGAGTTATTAATAACTTATAAAGTAACACACTTATAAAGTAAGTTTATAGTTTTTTTATGATAAAATTCCTATAATTTCTCTAAAAGCATATATTTTATTTGTATGTACATCAGAAGTTTTATTCACATATACTTTAACGAAAGCTTTTTGAAGTCATGGAAAATGATCTTCTAAATCAGGGAAAGTCATGAAAAGTCATGGATTTGAAAAAATTTATTTTGGCAGATACCTTGTATCTAATAACACTGATTCTATACGTATTTAGAAATATAAATAGTCTGCAGTAATTGACTTTTAATTCGTTTGACAAAAGGCCTTATTAAAGTTTTGAAATTGTTACATTACAGGATTTCAGTCCCTGTTATATCAAGTCTGTATTCAAAAACAATGTTGTCAATCAGCTTATTAGATTAATCGGACAGATTCTAAAGCTAATCCAAATAAACATGTTAAAAATCTAAGTGATGTGCTAATTAATTATTATTCATTTAATCTCACTAAACACATAATTGAAAGTTTTAAATTTAACTAATAACTGATTAATAATTTTACAATAAGTAATATACAACTAAAATTATATGTTAATAAATTATGATAGCAACATTTTTGTTATAAATATAAATAGTGTAATGAATTAACTTTTTTATGCTTGTGTTATTATATAGGCTTAGTGTCGCATTATAATGCTTATATGTTAATACTTGGCCTAATGATCTTGTTCCTCATATTAAAACTACATAGTTTTATTTTTCCAATTCACTGATAGTATTAACAGCTTCTCTAGCTGCTAATTGTCCACAGCATCTTTATGTAGCGTTTTAACA